>CM065598.1:25950758-26550758 GCA_033119425.1 Bufotes viridis
TCCCGCGCAAAAACTAAATTTCCCCGATCCTTCCATTCCTCCCTCGGTCACCTTCTGTCAGGGGAAAGTTGGGAGCTCCTCATACACAAATGGGCATGCAAATCATGACCCCTCCAAAACCGCACCTAACTTTATTCCGTGTAATGGGAAATATTGGTTATTTTGACTCTGATCTCATCTGCGCATCTTTAACGTAACTGTGCTCGATGGGCCCCTGTCACTGAGCGGCGGCATCCGTCATCTTGGCAGCAAGAAGAGCGCTGCATGCTGCAGACGGACCCTCCGCTCACAGATGTGAACCCAGCCTTGTGAGCTTCCATTATCTTAGGGCATCTAGATTTGTGATTGTGGAATAGCGTATAGAGTAACTGGTATGTGTTGTATATTAATTATACAAATTTATTTTTTTTTCTTCTGTTATTTCAGTGACCTGAATTATAATAACCTCGCGGAGTTCCCGGATGTCATAAAGTCCCTGAGTAATTTAAAGGAGCTGTAAGTACTTGTCTATGGGATAAGCGGTTTCAGTTCGGGCTCCAGACCTGACAGTAGTTTGCCGGCTGTAAATGTCTGGCTCCCCGGTGACAGATGCCCTTTTTGGATTTTGCAGTTGTTGAATACTTGGCTAATCGTTTTATTTTTTTTTCTTGTTTTCAGAGGCTTCCACAGCAATTCCATTACTACAATTCCTGATGGAGCGTTTGAGAAAAACCCTCTACTGAAAAGCATGTAAGTGGCTGCGGTGCGGGCACGAGCTGCCTCTTGTACAGATTACGCGCCATGGCACGAAGCTTTCTGGGTTAATATTTACATAGGGATTCGTAAGCTGGTTCAGCAACCAGTCCATAAATGCAGAATGCTGTGGCCGTATCACACATGACGAGCTTAGATACAAAGTCCCTGGAAATAATGAAGACGCTCCTATCCAGTCTATTTTTAGTGAAGCAGATTAATACCCGGTTAACCTCCTCCAGATCTGGGGTGGCCTCTAACCTATTGGAGAGTTGCCAGCAAATTTCCAGTTGCGTTTATTAGCCCATACAGCCCCTTTTGGTTGCTTGTGGGATAAGTGGTACCGCTAGGTCTGGCAGCTGCTGATCTTCCCCTTTTATACAGCTTAAGGCCTAATTTACACGTCCGTAGTGTGTTTTGCGGAAACACGGATCCGCAAAACACGGACGGCTGCAATGTGCATTCCGCATTTTGCTGGCACTATATAGAGAATGCCTTTTCTTGATCGCAATTGCCGACAAGAATAGGACATGTTCTATTTTTATATTGTCCTTCTTAAGCAGTCAGCACGCAGAGATAAAACTCCTACATAGACATAATGCTGTGAGGGAAACGGGTTATCTGTTAGTAAAATAGTTGATTAGTAGAATTAGGATAACAGTATGGTGGCTCTAGTGTTCTCTAAATAAAGACGCACACAGAAGTGCAGTGGGCTTATCAGTGTAATTGGAAAGCTCTGAGCCGCTCATCGCCCTTCCCGCTCTGGTCGCAGTGGATGGTCTACCTGAGAATGTCAAGCGAGACTTTTGCTGCGCTACAAGTCCACACAGAGGAAGTTAAAGAGCCGGGACAGGAAGTAGAATACATGGAGTGACTTAAAAAAAATTATATCCAGCAAAAGATGCACCTGTTTTTTGTTTAGAAAAAAATTACATGGTACATTCACACCAAGGCTGTTAAGGGTACTTTCACACTTGCTTTATTCTTTTCCGGCATAGAGTTCCGTCAAAAGGGCTCTATGCCGGAAAAGAACTGATCAGGCATATCCCCATGCAATCTGAATGGATAGAAATCCGTTCAGTTTGCATCAGTATGCCTTCCGTTCAGTCACTGTCAGGCGTTTTGGCCGGACATAATACCGCAGCATGCTGCGGTATTATGTCCGTCCAAAATGCCTGATCAGTCGTCGGAATGCCGGATCTGGAATTAATTTACATTGACTTGCATTAGTGCCGGATCCGGCTTTGCAAAACAGCTAAAGGACGGATCCGTCCTTCCGGTCTGCGCATGCACAGACCGGGAAAACTGTAAAAAAAGACTGCAGGACGGATCCGTCCATCCGCATGACAAGCGGAGAGACAGATCCGTTCTTGCAATGCATTTGTAGACGGATCTGCACCCGGATCAGTCTACAAATACTGTCAGTTGTCACACTGAACGGCGGATCTGGCAGGCAGCTCCGACAACGGAACTGCCTGCCGGATCACACGAACGCTAGTGCGAAAGTACCCGAATATGTGATAAAAAAAAAAAAAAAAACATTTTGATGGTAGTGCCCCTTTAAGATCCACAAGCTGCAGATCACCATTCTGTTCTTAAACAATTTTTTTTTTTTTTTTTTTTTTTTTTTAGACAACTTTACGATAATCCTTTGTCTTTCGTTGGGAATTCAGCTTTCCAGAACTTATCAGACCTCCGCTTCTTGTAAGTACTCGTCTGGAATGTGCGAAGTTATCATTTTCAAGGGGACAGATCTAATACCCGTCACATCGGAGCGTGTGCTCTGTGTCCGGTCCAGGCGATCCTTTGTCAGCCAGTCCCAATATCGTATCCTATAATTAAACAGAATGTCGCAGCGGATGATGTTGAAGGGTATCGGAAGCTGCCATCAGGAAGGATCGGGCCCCTATATTGGTTTGTGAAAAAGGATGGGAAAAATTCTGGGACGGTCCGTATGTCTCACATATACCCATGCCAAATTATTATCAGGGTTGGCAAAAATGCAGGACAAAATGGAGCAGCCATGATACCAAAACAGTAAAAATATCGAAAATTCCCAATTTAAGACAGTTGATGTATTAGAAATAGATGTAGATGTAACCAGGAGGCTGTTGCTGATGGACCTTTTCTTTCCACAAGGGTAATCCGAGGGGCGTCTGACATCCAGTGGTTTCCAAACCTGACGGGAACGGTTAATCTTGAAAGCCTGTGAGTATTTATTATTTTATTAGTTTTTTTTTTTTTTGTTTTTTGTTTTCCCAGTTACATCCAAAGCTGCAAATTTTTACAAGTTGTCACTGGGAACCCATCAGCCATCAGTTTAGCTGCGCAAATTGTAGTCTTTTACATCCAGCTAATGTTGGAGCGAGAGCGACTGGTTTAAACCTTCCATTGTACCACAGCAGAGACACGACGTGCAAAGGGCAGGAGTAATTTGCACAAAAAGAAGGCAATTGAAGGGGTCAGCATATTTAAAAAAAAAATAAATAAAAAATTCCAGAGATTAGATAAAGTAACTAGCATTAAAGCTAATGGTGCTGAGCTGCAATACCAGGCACATACTGTGGATAAGAGTGGCGCTGTTTCTTTTGTAATCCTTGACTATTCCTTTAAATAAAGCTACTTGCTGAAAAGTCAGTTCTGAGAGATGTATTATTCCCAGCAGGTTTTTAAGCTGGGCATACACATAAGATAATAGTGGTGTCCCAACTTTTCTCTGATGGCAGATTTGGGGGGGGGGGGGTTCGGGCTTTTGAACTTCAAGTTGTCCCCTATCCTTTTGTTCTCTGCAGAGATGAGCCTCCAATACAGGTGTCTGGCAGTGGCTTACTGCCCTCTCCCCATTCAGGGCATATGCACGCTCGGATGAGCCAAGCATGCATGTCTATTGAAAGGGTCAGGAGAGCTGGCGGTCTGTCAAACGACCATGCAGCGGACTAATACCCAAAGTATACGGCCAGCTTTAGATGTGACTGAATGAAAGAGGCCCTGTGTCCTCTCCGGACATGTCTGTTTTAGTAATAACAATTCTGGAAAGTGTATTCTTCTGATTCTGTGTTGTGCCATCCCTCTATTATTCCTGCTACAAGTTATGAATGAATTGCCAGACGGTCCAGATGAGTGTTACCAGTTTAGGGGCGTGTCACTGCACAGTCTGACACTGGCAGCACCATTTAGTGTCCTACTATTCAGGTACACCCACAACTGGTTTCCACCCCTCTGTACTCTTACTGCAAACTGCTAGTAATTCATTCAGAACTTCTGGCAGGAATGGCGCAACGTAAAGTCATTAGAATACAAAACTGTTATTACATGGGGAATGCAAGTAGTTACTAAAACAAACATGTCAGGAGAGGTGCGTAGTGGTTAGACCAGGGATCAGCAGTCTCCGGCACCCCAGCTTTTGGGAAACTACAACTCCCAGCATGCTCCATTCACTTCTATGGGAATTTTCAGAACAGCCGTGCAAGTGTGCATGCTGGGCATTGTAGTTTCACTGGCCTAGACCATTCTGTGAATCGTTACAATGACTACAAGCAGTTTGGAGCGATGTTCTGCGAGCTTATCAGCGTCTGCCTTATCTTATCTCTACATCTCCTTTCCATGCACTTCTCTTCTGTGTTGTACAGGACCTTGACGGGCACCAAGATAAGAAGCATCCCACTGAACCTGTGCCAGGAGCAGAAGACGCTTCGATCTCTGTGAGTCCATGGCCAGTCTGCTGGTATTAGCCTTCGCTTTATGTGCTTTCATCTTGATTTGGATGCATTTCGCTTTTTTTTTGTCTCTCCAGGGACCTCTCCTATAATGAGATTGCATCACTGACCGGACTGAAAGGCTGCAGCTCGCTGGAAGAAGTGTAAGGAGCAGTGGCTGCGGCCATTTCTATTACCTAGTGCAACTATTATTCTATGTATTACTGGGGATCATCTTAAAGGGGTTGGCCCGTCTGGGACATTGATAGCCTGTTGCTAGGATATGCCACCTCTGCCTCCTTTCTCCAGAATGAACCGGAGAGCAACCGCGCAATCACCGCCACCCTCCATTCACCTCCATGGGAGTTCTGAAAATAGGCAAGCGCCGATTTGGCAGATTCCAGCAATCCCACACCGGTGAATGGACAAGTAGCCCTGCCTGCGCGGTGTTTTCTCCATTCATCGCTATGGGATATCCAAAAATAGCAGAAGGTGCTCACTTGGCTATTTTTGGAACTTCCATAGCCGTGAATTGAGAGCACGTCGTTCATGCATGGCCACCTGTCCACTCGCCTCTATCGGATCTCCCGATAGTGGTGAATGAAGGGTGGCCACTCCTGAGCGGTCAATTCTCCTTCACTTCAGAGGCCCCATTCTGGAGATAGGTGCAGGTCCCACCTATCAATGTCTTAGATGGGAATGTTCCTTTAATAGAAAGCAGACACCTCTGAGCTTTTGGAGGCGCATCCTCTATTAAACCTGTGTGTCTTTCCCTCAGGTTATAATAACCTTTAATATTCACTTGGATTTTTTTTTACTTTTACAGTTCCCTGCAGCACAATCAAATCACAGAGGTTCAAAACGAGTCTTTACAAGGCCTGACCTCCCTCCGCATCCTGTAAGTACCTTTCCCTTTAAACCCTATTAAAGGGGCGCTTAACCTGGAACATTTTGTTTTTGGAAGCAGCCATTTAAGATAGGCTGGATCTCACATATCTTAGATGTTAATATAAATCCTATTGGGTAGTGGATTAGCCTTTGGATTTTATTTTTCGCTGGAGCTAGCTGAGCCCTGTACTTGACAGTCCCATATGAATGGAGTGGTGGTCACACGTGCGCATTATGGCTCCAGTCACACTTGGGGACCCATGTTCTTGTGATCGGTGATGGTTCCAGACAACAATAGTCATTTCTATCATAGTGCCAGCCATTTGCGGTCCGCACATTGGCCAGTGTCTGTGTTTTGCGGACCGCAAAACAGTTGCGGACGTGTGAACGGACCCTTAGAGTAAGGTAACCTGACCTTGCTGATTCAGGTAGCAACGGCCATCGATCTAGTGTGTAGGGGATTGTCCTGGCTCTGCTACCAGACAACAGGTATAATGCTTCTCTGTCCTAAAGATAAGCAATCGGTTAAAAATCCCTGAAAGCCCCTGTAAGGCCTCGTGCACACGACTGTATTTTTGGTAGTGTTTTTGCGGATCGGAGGTGGACCCATTTATTTCAATGAGGCTGCAAAAATGCTGACAGCGCACCACTTGCTGCCCGCATCCATATGTCTGTGCCGCTGTCCTATTCTTGTCCATTTTGCAAGAAAGATTGGACATTTCTGTAGATAGTTGGGGAAAAATTGGCATCATGCACACGGCCGGTATCCTTGATTGCGGTTTGCAGACCACAAAACGTATGAGGTCGTGTGCATGAGGCCATAACGTCATGGTTCACCTTTATCAATCGTTTGATATGCCCAATAATTTCTTCCCCTCTCCCCTTTGGGAACATGGGGCGTGTCCCTACGCACTCCACACTGTTCAGTAAGTGTTAAATAACCGAATGGCTATTATTGTTAATTTCTGACAAGTCCTCTTTAAGAGTTTCTGTCTTCCCTCAAAAGAACATTATAGACCGTGAATGTCCATTGGTCAGTTCCTATGCTTATAAGGGATCTGATCCCATTATTTGCCTTAAAAGGGGTGTGCCCATATCAGCCTTTCATGGTGAAGATCGGAATACACGTAGTATGCAGTGGACAGAGATTTCGTTGTGAAACCAGCAAAGCGATTTGTGCTATACGGTTTCCCCCACAGACGTGAATGGGAGTTAGGAGTACATTGTTTCACAGTGAGCTACACTGTTTCCATAGCTCTCATTCACTTCTGCAGGAGCTGCAGAAACTGCATAGCTTTACAGCTGTTTCTGTAACCGTGGCCCCTGCATACGGCAGATATCGGCCATGAATGGAATACCCCTTTAATATATAACCCCCATACAGAATAATAGTAGGCCTTTCTACACTAAAGGAGTCGTCTGGCCTTGGAGCAGATAAACCCTTTGATCCGATCCTGATCATTAAAAACGGAAGGTTCACCTGTCCGCAGTCCCACTGCTGCTCCATACTCAGCTGCCTTCCGACCCCATAGGACCTGGACGCGGCTGGGTACCGTTACCGCTTCGGCTAATCACTGGCCGCTGCACTCAGATATGATGTACTGTTCAACCCTCTGTGTCTGATAGCAGTGACCAGACCAAGACGCTTCCTGGTCCTGCGTGGACCAGAAGTGGCTGGGAATGGAGCAACAGTGGGACTGTGGACAGGTGAGTCTTCCTTTTTTTTTTTTACGTTCAGGGGCACAGATCCGGACCAGAGGGCTTTATACTCCAATACCGGACAACCCCTTTAAAGCATAAGATGATTCAGAAGTGAAGAACTAGAAAAGTTAACCATAATGGCATAAAGTAATAAACATGAATCCATCAGATGGAGAAAATCCACTAAAAATGGCATCTTCTCTATTGCAGGGACCTCAGCAGAAACTCCATCAGCAGGATCCACAGTGACGCCTTCAGCACTCTGACCTCAATATCCAAACTGTAAGTGACCAGCTACTGACTATCCCTCCCATCATCCTGCAAAATTGTGAAGCAAACACCTTCTCCCCCTTCCCTCCTTTTTTTCTTTTTTTAAATTTCCATATACAGTAATCTGTCTTTGCATGCTAAGAGGATTTACCTTCTGAAAGTATTTAATAAGATCAGAGAACCCCGGGGTGATCGCCCCAAATCAGCGCAATTTAATGTCGAAATAACAAATGTGCTTTGAAAAGGGCATTTTTCGTCAGATTAAGACAGAGAAATGTCAAGTGCAGAAGTGACTGTAGTAATAGCTGAGCATTATACTCCCTGGTTACTGAAATGAGAAATCAGACCGCCGGTGACCAGAGCGACAGAGCCGCGCAGGGACGTCCCCTTGAATATGATGGAATGGGATTTGATACTTTTTTTTTTTTTGTTTTATTGTATTTTTTATTGTTTTCTGATTTGTTTCTAATTGATGTTTTTAGGGACCTGAGTTTTAACCGGTTGTCGTCGTTTCCAGCCGGAGGACTGCACGGCTTAACTCAACTGAAACTCACAGGAAACCCGACCTTCAGAGATTCACTGTTGGCTAAAGACTTTCAAAAGCTGCAGTAAGTGACCTTGAGTATTAGTGCGGTGGCACCGGATAAATTCACACATCGAATAAGTAGCGCTTGGTGCTCCTTTGGCATCATGCAGAGATGTCTGTATCTACAAGGTTTTAGAGCACAACTCCATTGAAGGGAAATTTCAGCAGATAACATTTATGCCCTTTACAGTAGATGGCGTAAGGGTGCAGCCACACGGTCGGGTTTCTGTATGGAGTTTTGGAAGCCCAAATCAGTAGTGGATGCAAAAACTCCTGGTTTTGGCTTCTAAAACTGCATGCAGAAACCTGACCGTGTGGCCGTACCCTTAGATCGGCGGTGTTCCCCCCTCCTGTTCTTCCACACGTGCATGTCCACGCTGTCTCTTCCATAAGGAATTAAGTGGCAGCGCACCCATTCCACTGCCTCTCCATATAAACTCCCCTCCTAGGAGCACTGGAATCCCCATACTAGTGGTCAGTCCGATTCCCCAGATCTTACAGAGAAAGGGTCTAAACAAGACCCCCTTCCTGCCGGTGTCCTCTCTCTCAGACCTTTGAATTGTCAATTTCTCATGAGAATGCATAAATACATTTTATTAAAATATGTCATTCAGGGAGGGAGGCTTATTTAAAATGACTGCTTATTACATGGCCTAGCTTAACATGCACGATGACACAAAGGCGTTAAATTGTCCCCTCTCTTCATCCTTTAGGTCGGTGTCTGTTCCATACGCCTATCAGTGCTGTGCGTTTTCTGCTTGTGACTCTTACACGACCTCCACTGCGGAAGATGATGGATCAAAGTACCAGAAGCTTCTGATGGATCATGAAAAAGGTATCATGGTCTTTGGGAAAACAAATTAAAGGGTTGTTCTCACCACAAACATGGGTGGCATATCACTAGGATAAGCCACCAATGTCAGGTAGGTGTACCTCTGGGACTCGCACACCACTCATGCGTGGCTGCCCTCCATTCATTTCTATGGGAGTGATATGGCACCAATGTTTGAGGCGAGACAACCCCTTTAATGGCAGAACTATTGAAAGGAGAAAAGTCTAATACATCTAACCTGCATCTATCAAGACAATCATAAGTCGCAGGAGTATTCTGGATTCACAGAATTGATGGCCTATCCTTAAAGGGGTTGTCTGCTTTATTCTATTGCTGACCTATCCTCAGGATAGGTCATCAATATCAGATCGATGGGGGTCTGACTACCCGCACCCCGCCAATCTGCTGTTTGAAGAAACGGCATCTCTTATACAAGAGCTTCCTTCTCTGCTCTGTTTACCAGATCGCCGCAGAAACTGCAGTGGTGAGCAGTGCAATGACAAGTATGGCCTCCCCATTCACCTCTATGGGATGGCTCTGTAGTATTCACTTGAACAGAGGGAGCCGTCCCAAGGAATTGAATGGGGACGCCATACTTGTAATTACACTGCTTGCCACTGCTACGGTGAGCAGGTAAATAGAGCAGAGAAGGCAGGGGAGTCGGACCCCCGGCAATCTGATATTGATGACCTATCCTGAGGACATCAATGGTAAAAAGCAGACAACCCTTTTAAGCCATCTGTGTTGTGAAGCTGGAAAGGCTTGGTATAGGCCATCAGTATCGAATCGATGGGGCCTGACTCTCTGCACCCTCCATCGGTCAGATGTTTGTAATGGTCATGGTTCATCCTCTTCAATATTTTTAAGTACTCGGTCTACATCATACTGGCCATGCAGCGTAGTTACAGCTTCATACCATTGAAGTGAATGGTACCAAACTGTGAGCACCTTGCACCACCCCTAGTGTGTAGATGAGGTATAGGAAAACGCTGAATAGACTGCAGCAATCCTACAAGCACAGCAAACCCTTCAATAAGCTGGTCGGCAGGGGTTCCGTGAGTCGGTCGGTCCACTTATTTTCAAATTCCTGTAGAAATGTCCAATCCATGTCTGCAAAATGGACGTGAATAGGACATGTTCTATCTTTATGCAGGGCCGGGGAACGGATGTGGATAACACACTGTGTGCTGTTGTCCTCATCTTTTGCAGCCTCATTGAAATGAATGGGTCCACTTTTGATCCACAAAAAATGCAGCCCGGACATACGGCCATGTGCATGAGCCCTAAAACAATTGTATCTTCTCACATAGGAGCCATTGAAGACTACGTATCTGAGGAAGTAAAAGACCATGTGCAAACTGTTGTTCATTGCAACCCACCTACAGGTAAGTGTGCCTCAGATTTCCTTATGATGGCGTGTAGGGATGAGCGAATCGACTTTGGATGAAACATCCGAAGTCGATTCGCATGAAACTTTGTTCTAATATTGTAGGGAGCAGTATGTATGTATTGGCTCCGATGAGCCGAAGTCATTGCTTTGCGAAGTCTCGCAAGACTTTGCGCAATAACTTCATAAATTAATTTGTATTGTAAAAAACATTTTACGGACTCAAGTGGTGCCTTGGAACAGAACCAGAGTTCGGAATTTTTTTTCAATGCAAATTAATTTATGAAGTTATTGCACAAAGTCTTGTGAGACTTCGCAAAGCAATAACTTCGGCTCATCTAAGCCAATACATTCTAATACTGTACGGAGCTGCTGCTCCCTACACTATTAGAACAAGGTTTTATGTGAATCGACTTCGGATGTTTCATGGTCTGCAATATTTTAAGTGTTTTCCAGTAATTTTGGTATTGATGATCAATATCTGATCGGTGAGCACTGTGGCTTCCTAGGCCATGTGACGTCACAATCATCGGCCTAGGTGCAGCTCAGTCCCATTCAAGTGAATAGGACTGAGCTGTGATGCCAAGCACAGCTGCTCTCCAGTGGACGGCGCTGTGTTTAGAGACCGCTGTGCTCACCGGTGCTCGGCTTCTATCAACAGCTGATCGGCGGGGTTGCCGGTAGTCAGACCCCCCCCCCCACCGATCTCGTTATTAATGACCTATCCTGAGGATGGGTAATCATTGTGTAAATCCTAGAAAACCCCTTTAAGCCCAGGATGACAAGAATAGAATAGCTCGTCCAGCTACAGTTATTATAGGCAGTGGTTTCAATCCTCCTTCCATTAGACATCACTCAACTAACTCTGTGATCCCTTTTCTTTCAGGCGCTTTCAAACCCTGTGAGTTTCTGCTTGGCAGCTGGATGATCCGACTCACAGTATGGTTCATCTTCTTGCTAGCTGTCATCTTTAACATCATTGTCATCATGACCATGTTTGCTTCCTGTTGCACCATGTCCTCCTCCAAGCTCTTAGTCGGCCTCATTGCTGTCTCCAACCTTTTCATGGGCATATATACAGGAATTTTGACCGTATTGGACACGGCCTCTTGGGGACAGTTTGCGGAGTTTGGCATTTGGTGGGAAACTGGCAGCGGATGTAAAGTGGCTGGGTTCCTGGCAATTTTCTCTTCAGAGAGTGCCATTTTCTTCTTGACCTTGGCAGCCATTGAACGGAGCTTGTCTGCAAAGGATATAATTAAGAAGGAGAAGAGCCAACATTTTAAGAAATTTCAAATTGCTTCAGCCATTGCTCTGTTCCTTGCAATAGGAGCAGGATGTTTGCCTTTGTTTCACGTTGGGGAGTTTTCTTCCTCTCCTCTGTGCTTGCCTTTCCCAACTGGAGAGACGCCATCTTTAGGCTTTACAGTAACGTTGGTTCTCCTAAACTCCTTGGCGTTTTTGGTGATGGTTATAACCTATACAAGACTATACTGCACCTTGGAGAAAGAAGACCTCTCAGAGAACGCAGAGTCCAGTATGATCAAACATGTCGCCTGGCTCATCTTCACCAACTGCATCTTCTTCTGCCCCGTGGCCTTCTTTTCTTTTGCACCACTCATCACTGCAATATCCATAACCCCTGAAATCATGAAATCTGTGACACTGATATTTTTCCCGTTGCCAGCCTGCCTCAACCCGGTGCTGTATGTGTTCTTCAACCCCAAGTTTAAGGAAGACTGGAAGCTACTAAGGTGGCATATCACCAAGAGACGTGGCTCAGTCGCAGTCGCCACCAACGCCCAGAGAGGTTGCGTGGCTCAGGATTTTTACTATGACTTTGGAATGTATTCTCACCTACAAGGCAACTACGCAGTGTGCGATTACTGCGAGTCGGTGCTCCTAAAAAATCCTCCGCCTTGTAAACACTTGATAAAGTCTCAGAGTTGTCCAACGTTGGCCGTCGTGCCCTGCCACCGGTCCGAGAATTACTGGTCAGACATTGGAACTCAGTCTGCCCACTCGGACTGCGCGGACGAAGAAGACTCATTTGTGTCTGATAGCTCCGACCAGGTCCAGGCTTGCGGCCGAGCCTGCTTCTACCAGAGTCGCGGTTTTCCGTTGGTTCGTTACGCCTATAATATACCAAGGATGAAAGACTGAGCAGACTATGGACCTATTCGTTGGGAATATAGCAGTGGTCGAAGAGCACAAACCATTAACGACCTAACATCAAAGGGAGCACTTTTATAAGCCTGTCACTTATAAAGAAGGGAAGCGGACAAAGGACGTCAGGACTCTTGAACAAGCCCTTTGTTGTCTAAGGGGCCATGTTTCTTGCGCTGCAAGCAGTTACATGCCTCTGCAGGAGACAGGAGTCTGAGGACTGACTGTTTGGACTACAAATAATTTGTAAACCAAAATTTTGCCTGCAATCGTTCTGTTTTGTTTGTCTTCGAATCTACGTAACGTGTTGATGTCGTTTTTTTTGTTTTTTTTCCCTACAGTATAATGTCTTTGTATGTTAGCTCGGCGGCGGCATATTGAACCGTCATGTAGCGCAGTCCGGATATTGAGGGAATGTCATTGTATGAAGACAGTTGTTAGTAGCCTGTAGGTGTAGCTCAGGATAACTTACCGCAGGGTCTAGGAGGGATACACTCCCAGTCTGCGATACTATGATCTTAAGCGTGTTTCATATGTCTGTATGGAACGTTACACGAGCTACACAAGGTCCATCACAGGTAGTGGCGCCTTGCCGCCATCTACACCTGCTGGCACCCGAGTGGTAGATCGACATCTATCAGAGGTGTCCTATAGGTAATCGTAGACCAAAAATAAAAGGAAGTACAGTATTATCTAATCTGTTTTCAAGGGCTAGGAACAGTAATGGGTTTTCTAGCAATACAGAATAGTGCTGGTAGTCCACCAATCACAACTTGGGCAGATATGTAACCAAATAGCTGTTTTTGGGTTCCACAATATTTATAACGCATACAGCCGGTACATATTACAAACAGTACATGACCTGAAACAGAAACTATTACTTGTGCCTTATTGATTACTTCTTAAAGGGGTTGTCCAAGAATGAAAACTTATCACCTATTCGAAGGCCTTGGGGGGTCTGACCACTGGGACCCCCATCAATCACAACAGCTGGAGGATAGGAGGTCCTGTATGCCCTCTTTTTGAATTGTTTGGAGGCCAAGTATACGCTCTGCCACTCCTATTAGACGGCCAAGTGCGTGTCTATCTTTGGCAGTCACGTAGACTAGACCTGAGTGCCATGCTCCCCCCCCCCCCTTCGGTCAAGTGGAGGGCATGGGACCCTCTCTAATCAGTGGGGTCCCAGCAGGGACAATCATCAGATGTCTCTGAACTCCTCCAATGTGGAGCTTCCATTAACAGTCACACAACGTGTCTGTGCACACTGCCTAATAGTATATAAACTCTGCATAGAACGGACCAGAAATCTATGGCGCACATCTGTGTCCTGGCACCACACAATCGCATCTCACATCAGCTTTCATATTCCTATACCTTTTACCTTACAGGGGTTGTCTGACATATTTAAAAAAAAATTACAAAAAAAAGAGAAAATCCTGCCCTTTAAAATGCCATCTTTTCCAGCCCTCTGGCTTCCAGCGGTGTGAACAGTGACGTACAATTTGCTTCCAGTCCAACGGGTCCCGCTGGGAGCTGCGGCACTGGCACAGACGGCACTTTAAAAGGTGAAGTCTTTTTATTTTGTTTTTTCAACCCACTGCTGCTGCCATCTGTTATTTTAATGATGCCGACAACCACTTTAATGGGGTTGTTTACTTTCACCAATTTTTTTTTATTTTTTTTTTTAAGACTAGTTCTTTCTTAAAGGGGTTGTCCCATTGCTACAACTCATTCCTTATGCACAGGGGATAAGTGTCTGACTGGTGCGGATCAGATTGCATGGACAGGCCTGGTCCTCCAGAGATGCTCTCTGTAGCCAGTCTCTGCATTGGTTAGAGAGAAGATGGTCCTGATCAGGGGAAAATGCCCTAATAACATATCTGAAAATATAAGTAAATACACTAATTAATTTTGAGCACTTACACTTTTTCAGCCAAACAAGTCAATCCTTTTGAACGAATTCTATTTTTTTGTTGCAGTCTGTAATAAATGATGAATATTCAGATTTTTTTTTTTTGTTATTTTTGGCTCCGTTACCTGTACGTTGCAAAATTCTCGTATCATGCTGTTCCTCTTAATTCCTTAGAGCCGTTGATTTTTGAGTAATCAGAAGCACAGTTTTCATATCCCCCCCCCCGATTCCTTGCCACGAACCCCCTACCTTTTTATTTTAGAGACATTCCGATCTAAACCGTGAAGCTAGATTGTTTTACAAATTAAGCTGTATATAGTGAGCATATTTTTTTATCTTTCTATTATAAATTATTTGATAGAGCACAAGGTTGGGATGTATAGCTTCAGTTTATTTTGTCAATTAAAGCTACCTCCTCGAAACTCTAATGGCTGCCAGTAGCAGAATGAATCAGTTTATAAACTTTCTCTGGCCTTGTAAATCCGCTCTTTTGTACATAGCTGCTGTAATAAAGTTGCTGTATATTAATCATGGGAGGGGTTTTACGCTGTATATTGTAATTTTTGTTTTTATATGAAAAGCTTTTAACAAGTAAAGAATTATTTCCATTTTGTGCGTTCTTTGTTGGGTGAGGCATGATCATTTAGATGCTTTCTGCATAGCAAATCTTTCATGGAATCATGGAAAAATCTGGCCAACAGTGGTCTTCTGCCAATATGCCATAGATGACATTGGGGGCCTTAAAGGGATTGTCCAACTTTTTTTTTTTTTTAAACTTTGCGCCCCAGCCCAGGAATACCTGTGTTAAAATCCACATTCGCCGCTCCCCTCTGCTCCATTCTGACTCCCTGCCTCTCTTCACTTGTCTGGTCCTTGTTTGTCAAGTTCTGCACAGAAGGGGTCACATGCCCGACCGCAGCCAATGACTGACCTCAGCGGGGACGTGCCGCTAACGGGGATGAGACCCAGCAGTGACGTGCCACTTTGGCTTCAGTTCTGACATACCCCCAACATTGACTGTTTGCAGGACAGGGGCTGGAAGACCATTGTAGGAAGCTAGGGGAGGCTAAGTATTCCAGGCTATGCAAATGAAAATAAAAAAAGCTGGACAGCCCCTTTTAAAGGGGTTGTTCAACTCTGTGTTCTGTGCAAGTGCTTGGTCTCCCTTCGTGAACGTCCGGTTTGATGCGGGGTGCGTGACTGCTGCAGCCAATCAGTGGCCGCAGCAGTGAAATGTCTCCCATTCGGCAGCAAGTCATTTGTTGCAGTGGTCATGTGCCCCATGTCAAACGAGATGTTGATGCAGGGATACCTAGATCCTGCAGAGGCAGCTACTGAGACAGAATCCCTGTAGCGGGGATAAGGCAAGTATGATCACCCCCATGGGTCTGGCCACACTGCCACTGACGTCAATCATTGGTTGCAGCAGCGCATTTGACCCTGGCTGTGCAGAAGCTGACAAACCAAGACCAGTGAATGCGGTCAGAAAAAAAAAAACAATTACTGGCAGAAGCATCGGAGTATCCAGTGCGCAGGCGCCAGCCCGTACGTCACATTACAGCAAGCGCCACATCAGAGGGCTGTACTGATGCAGCGCTTGCTGTAATGTGACGTACAGGCCGATGCTTCTGCCAGTAATGGGTAAACCAGTGCGCAGGTGCGCGATTTGGCTACGGACGAAAGAGGTGAAGATCCAGTCAAAGGCGGGCCGAATGGGTGAAAGGGGATTGGTTGCTTATGAAAATCAGTGCGGGGCCTGGGCACCGGCTGTTTGAACGCTGCCCCTGCGCACCTTCACACACTGATTTGCATATGGAATAAAAGTGTGTTTTGGACGACCTATGGAACGAACAACAATATGGTAAGATGCTTTTTAATGTGGGGGCTGTATTGGACACAATGGTGTAAGTGTTAGATATTGCAATTTTGGGGTGAAAGACTCCCTTTAACACTCGTTAGCAATCATCTTGCAGTGTAATACTGCCACAGATTACAATTCTGATTTTTCTTAGCATGCTTAAAAATCTGTGCTTGCCGGCGGAAGAACGTGCGGCCTAATAATAACCATCTGCTGCCACCAAACGACTAGACAGTAAATGGGCGAGCGATGGCATAACGCTCACTCCTACCCATGCTGTGGAGGAAATCCCTGCATGTAATAGCAGCAGTCTCCTCCGCTAGCAGCAGGCGATCGCCTGGAGGCAACGCTTCCCTCCCGACAATCGCTTACTGATCTGCGTGTCTAGTACAGGATTTAGCAGTCATACTGACCCCGGCTTCATTCGACATTGTTCATGAAGAAACCTATTACTCAGTTCTAAACAATGACCACTTTACAGGTGCATACAATAGAAAATATCCATGACTTGTGCCTTCCAGGCTTATTTCACGCTCCATCAGAGCACGGGAGAAAACAAAATAACAGCAGACATTCCTATAGGTTATAAAATATTGCTGGTGTGTATAGAGAAATGATCAACTGCCAAAGGTTAGTCACTCCAAACAGGGATTAATCGCCCTGTCCGCGTCGAGGCTTGTTTATCTAGTCATAATGTGACCCCCAAAACAGAAGAGACTCCCAACGCTTGTAACTTGAGAATTGTATTCAAAGTGACCCAGAGGACTCTCGAATGGGACTGAGCTGTGCCTAGGCCAGTATTTCCCAACCAGTGTGCCTCCAGCTGTTGCAAAACTACAACTCCCAGCATGCCTGAACAGCCAAAGGCTGTCCGGGTATGCTGGGAGTTGTAGTTTTGCAACATCTGGAGGCACACTGGTTGGGAAACACTGGCCTAGGCCCCATGTGACCGATGAACATGACATCATATTGCCTAGGAAGAGGTGTAAGCACTCATGCAGTACCACAGCCTGTTCGTGTGGGGGTCCAGGGAGTTGGATCCCCGCCGATCTCATATTGATGACCTATCCCAGGGATGGCCAACCTGCGGCTCTCCAGCTGTTACAAGACTACAACTCCCAGCATGCCCAGTCTGCCTACAGCCATCAGCAGGGCATGGTGGGAGTTGTACTTTTGCAACAGCTGGGGCGCCACAGGTTGGCCAGCCCTGACCTAGCCTGGGGATTGGTCATCCATCTGTAAATCCTAGAGACCCCCTTTAAGGTCTGCACCCTGCAGTTGGCATTGTAGAAATGTATTTTGGAGACTTCTCACCCCCCAGGTTGGACTAGAGAGAAACATAGCCGGATATAAGCAAGTGAATCTGGATGAGTTACATGGATGGAGGCCATCCTCTTGATTCAGCCAGGAAACAGACTGCTAAAGGCCTGAACCTACATTTAAATGTGAATGTGTGGTGAGAATTGATGGTTCTTTAGTACAGTTGGTTGTAAACAATCGAGTCACATTATTATGACCACCAGCTAATATCCAGAGTGAATGCCATGTGCAGCATGGACAGCAGCTAGATGGGCTTGGAGTGACTCAATAAGGTCCAGGTAGGTGGTCACAGGTAGCTGAAGCCATGAGGACAGGATGCAGTGCATCCCACAGCTGCTGGAGGGTGCATGGAGAGGGCTCCATAGAGCAAACACAGATAATCAACTGGGTTCAAGTCTGGGGCATTAGGCGGCCATGGTGGTACTTGGAAGTCTTGTTGATGCTCTTCCAACCACTGTCATACGTTTTTCTAGCTGTGTGACCTGTTGCCTTGTCTTTCGGAAATATCCCATCCTCCCAAGGAAAGGCAATCGGCATGTACGGGTGTACGAAATCCGCAAAGATGTATTCATACCCAAATCGGTTGAGAGTGCCTTCCACATGGATGAGGACCCAGAGAATGCCATGAAATCATTCCCCAGACCATAATGTTGCCACCACCACCTTGTGTTCTTCCAGTACTGGTTGCAGGGTATTTGTTCTCTGATGTTTCTCGCTTGACATTCGATGAAAACGTGACTTATCAGAGATCCTGTTCCTATACTGGCACGAAAATTGAAGCCTTTTCTGCCAGTGGCCCTTTGTTAGCAGAGGTGCAGTGACCATCCCTCTGCTTCGGAACCCCATACACAGTAGGTTTAGCTGAATGTTGTGTTAGACACGTCTGGTAGCCTCCTGGTTCATATTGGGGGTGAACAGCTCCCCTGTAGCATGTCTGTCCACCCGTGCGCACCTTCGTAGCTGATGTTGACACCTCATATCAGTGGCATGTGCTGCTCTGCAGTTTCCACATCGCTTGTTTGCAATACTGCCATTTGTCCACTTGTGATACACTTTCACACTTAATTCACAGACTGTGCAGGTTCAGACATACTGCCATCCACCGAAAGCCAATAATCATAACCATAACAAGGGATACATGTGTAGATGGCCTATCCCACACCTTAGATACCCAACAAGCTAGCTCAGCACACGTGACTTCCTTCGTGAGCTACATGCTGCCAACGTCCAAAGTAGGAAGTGGTCAGAATAATGGTATTTCCGCTGTGTATGTTAAACTGCACTGGTCTCACCATTTTCAGCAATCACCTGGTTCTCTGCCATGAACCTCACAACATTAACACCAAGGGCACCATCAGGCAGGATAGCCTGACCAGGGAGTGCGCCAGAAGATGACCACGTTGGACAGCTCCTTTTTGGTAGATGCAGTAGGTTCCTACAAAATATGCTGCTCGCTCAGTAAACAGCTGTTGGATAAACAGACAGAAGTGTTCAGTTTGCCTGCAGCACCGACAGGGGAAATGCAGTATTACATGGTTCTGCCTGAAATCATTGGGCTGTTTCTGTAACGCTTGGATGTGTAGAGTCCTCCTGAGTGAGAGACCCTTAAGCTACATTCACATAACTGGTAAAAAACAGTTAAACTATCAATTTTTCACATCCGTTTTTTCACTGATATCCTTTCTGAAAAGCGGCCATTAAAAATGGTCCCCTTCAATTGTATGCGGGCTGCCAGGCCATAAATACAGACAAAATAGGACGTGTGAATGCATCCATACACTGAAAAGAAAAAGGGGGTCAGTCAGCACATCCCTATGCACAGGTACACGCTGCCATGGCTTGAAACATACAGGAAAAAAAAGGGGGTTATGCAGCAGCACTCTGCAAACACAATTAATGTACAACAATGTCATAAAAAACATTCTGGTGCTAATGCTACACTAGTTATGCAAATGAGATGCTTGGCAAATTATTTTGTACACAATTATTTGAGCCCGTCTGCCAAACGTCAAGGCGATCTCGATTAGACAGGTTCCTAACACTAAATCCTATCTGCTATGTGACATGACGGCCACATAAAATCCAGGGAGTGCAGGTTCCACATGCATGCTGGATCCACTCTGCTTCTTACCATTTTTGGTGCCATAACAGCCTCCATTGAATCCAGGAATGAAGGTACCAGCATGCATGCTGAGCCCACTCTATGCTCTTCCTGGTGCCAAAATGGAGCCGCACGGAATGTAAGTATGCCGCTCCCCCGCTCCCCACTGCTTCTATGGCAACCAGGACTTTAGCGTCCTGGCTGCCATAGTAACCATTGACAAAAAGCTAAACGTCGGATCCGGCGATGCGCGGAAACGACGTTTAGCTAAAGGCCGGATCCGGACTAATGTCTTTCAATGGGCATTAATTCCAGATCCGTCCTTCCGGCATGCTTTCAGGATTTTTGGCAAGAGCAAAAAGCGCAGCATGCTGCGGATTTTGCTGCGGCCAAAAAACGTGTCAGTACTGAACTGAGGACATCCTGATGCATCCTTAACGGATTTCTCTCCATTCAGGATGCATGGGGATAATCCTGATCAGTAGCTTTCCGTCCTAGAGCCCCGAGGACGGAAAGCTAAAACGCTAGTGTGAAAGAGGCCTTAGACGGGTATTATCTCCATCCTGAAATGTCAAAAAGACTGAACTGAAGACATCCTGATGCCTCCTGAACGGATTTCTCTCCATTCAGAATGCATAGGGATAAAACTGATCAGTTCTTATCCAGTATAGAGCCCTTATGACGGAACTCTATGCTGGAAAAGAAAAACGCAAGTGTGAAAGTACCCTAAGTTTGTGGGTGTCCTGTGAAAAAAATGTGGAAACGTTCAAGGGGTATGAATACTTTTTCAAGGCACTGTTAATATGATATGATGAATTGTTAGCTCCCGGAGACACCTATGGTACATGTAAGTCATGAAGATTCTGCTTATTTATTCCTTTTTTTTAAGATGTTCTAGACGCTGAGCACTCGGTGTACCTGTGAGCACAAGACACAGGAACTCCACACCCACATAGATATTTAGGCATTCATACCACGGCGCCAGTGTGACTTACCATATATTGTTTTGTGTGTGAAGAAATAAAAGTTAACAATGTTTGACAGCTGAACTAATTGTCTTAAGACAGTTTAGTGTATGCCGTTTGTGGGAACGTTTCTTAAAAGATTATCAGTTTTAACAAGAAGCATAACAGGGGCTTATGGAACAATTCCTGCACGTTATCCCAGGAAAGCCTTTGGGTTTGTCAGTTATCGTTTTAACAGGTCTTCTACCGGTTCGTTCTGATCTGACCTGCGATGCCTTCATTTTATTGCTTCTGAGGAACATTAAAAAATGTCCTTCTCGCTACATATAGAATTTTATAGAAGGGGATCTGTCATCAGGCCGTTGATAGCATTTAAAGCCTTAGGAAATGCACGTCTTTTTCCGGAATGTCGCTTTTCACTTCTGCCATATTCTATACATTTTTTATGTCAGTTTTGTTCTCCGAAGTAGAGTTGTTTATATAGCAATCCAATGTGTCAGATGTGGACAAGGGCTTTTTATTAGAAAACTCCCCCGAGTATAAGATGATCACATGATGTTCTTCTGGGACCCTGAGTGATCTGTTGTAATCTCTGGAGAAACCGAGACACAAATGGTCAATTCCTTTGGCTCACCAACAGAGCAGGAACTAAAGGCCATGAACACCTTCCAGGGCAATATCATTGCATTTTTTCAATTGGTCTTTATTAAATAATAAATATACTGAATCCATCTGGGAGCTGCTCTGATGGCTCATAAACACGTATTTAAAAATATGGCTTAAAAGGGTAATCTGCAATTTTTTTTAAGTTTTTTTTTTTTAACGGTCCCCCATGTGATTAAAGGGGTCATCCTGGAAAAGATAATGATGACTTATTCTCAGGATAGGTCATCATTATCACATCAGCGGAGGTCAAAGTCCTGGCATCCCTGCCGATCAGCTGTTTCAGGGAACCGATGCGCTCACCGGAGCTCTGGTGAACGATGCAGGCTCCCATCAGCTTTCCGAGCACAGCGCCGTACATTGTATAGTGGCAGTGCTTGGTATTGCAGCTCAGTCCTATTGACTTGAATGGGGCTAAGCTGCAAATAGGCCATGTGACCGATGTACAGTGATGTCACTGGCCTAGGAGGAGGCTGCAGCGCTCAAGGCCTCTTCTAACAGCCGATCAGCGGGGGTCCTGGGTGTCGCACCCCTGTAGATCTGGTACTGATGACCTATCCTGAGGATAAGTCATAAATATATTTTCTTGGATAACCTCTTTAAGCATATTTAGGGCTCATGCACACGACCGTGTGTTGGCCGGGCCCGTGCTGCGGACCACAAATGCACGTTCGCCAACCGTGGGACAGCCGCATGCGGATCGCGGACCCATCCACATCTGGCGACCCGCACCGCAAAAAGGTAGTTGATGCACTACTTTTTTGCTGTGCAGAGGCACGGCCAGAAACACCACGGAAGCACTTCCGATTCATGCTTCTGCACCACATCTCCGGGTTTGCGGACCCATTCAAGTGAATGGGTCCGCATCCGTGATGCGGGGTGCACGCAGCCGGTGCCCCGTGTATTGCAGACCCACCGTATGCGGGCCGCAATACAGCCACGGCGGGGTAACGGCCGTGTACATGAGCCCTAACAGTCATGATGCTGAAAATATTCCTACCAGGCCAGCGCTGCACTCCCCGCTGTAACTACATTGCAGGCACTTCCTGGCTTATGTGCCATACATTCGACACAGTTATAAATTGCAATGTATGTGGGTTGCACCTGCACAGTCAGGCAGCCTCGGGCTCTGACTGCTCACAGCAGCCTTGACTGCCTGACTGTGCAGGTGCAACCCACATACATTGCAAGTTATAACTGTGTCGAATGTATGGCACATAAGCCAGGAAGTGCCCGCAATGTAGTTACACCGGGGAGTTCAGCGCTGGCAAAGTAGGAATATTTTTAACATTATGACTGTTAAAGTGCTTAATCACATGAAGGGGGGAGGGAGGGGTTTGCAGATTACCCCTTTAAATGAATGTCAGGAGTTCAGAGATGCACATAGAGCCTTCAGAGCGGCCCTCTGATAGTGTAACGCCCCAGAGTGGCATTACCACTTCTGCACCCTGCTACTATCTCTAATGGGCTAACAAAGCGTTATCTTATGTGTTTTGTTCAGGTCCTATACACTGTGCATTTCTAATGTTGTGTAACGGTTTATTTAATATAATGTGCCTGGTTCACCAGCAGGTGGCAGCAAACATGGCAGAATTGCAGTAAGATAGAATGGAGCCTTCCGGAAGTTTTTGGGGATGTATCTTGTTCTGCTGGTAGTACTTTGTGATGGACTGTGGTATTTGGCTCTGTTGGGGTGGTATAATGTGCCACAATATGGTATGACGGAGCCTGCCTTCTATCCATTTGGACCTGACTACAAAACAGGGCCACTTTTAGTATTTTTTTCCAGGGCCACTTTAAGTTCCCGGTCCGCCCCTGCTAGGAACAGTCATTGTGCTTGTTGACAGACACCCGTAGAGAGCGCCTGTCTGCAGGATCAACCCTATTAGGCAGCACACTTAGTTCAATAGGATTGATCCTGCTGATTAAAATGATCCCTGTCTTGTGAAAATTGGTTTCTGCTTCCTGCAAAAAAGAAAAATGTTAATCCTTTATGCAAATGTGGGTTTGAGTGCATCCAGGGGCATGGCCAGCCCTGGGAAGCTGAAGTGCACCGAAGAGCTAGGGCCCTGCCCCTCAGTGCACGGAACCCTCATTTGCATAAAGAATGCACGTTTTAGTTTTTTTTCCCCTCAGGATGTCACAAAACAGGTATCATTTTAATTAGCAGCATCAATCCTACCAAGCAGTATATCTGGTTTAATGGGGTTGATCCTGTGGACAAGTGCTCCTACATTTAATGGCTATGACCTGTGTGGTGTAAAGATCACCTATCCCAGTATCTCTAGAACAACCTCTGTGCAGACACTGAACCTGCAAAGAATGCTAGGGAGATTTCAGCTCTATTCCCTAAGGGCTCATGCACACGGCCGTTGCCCCGCTGTGGCCGTATTGCGGCCTGCGTACAGCCGTGTGAACCCCGCATCACTTGAATGGGTCCGCGATCCGCATGCGGCTACCCCACAGTCGGTGCCCGTGCATTGCAAGTCAGGATCACTACAAAAATAATTGAAATAAGTTAATAAATAAAAATACAATAGATAAATACAAATAAAGTAAATAAATAAAAAATAATACATTAAATAAATACAAATAAAGTAAAAATGAATAAAGTAAATAAATAACTTAATAAATAAATAAATAGCATAACAGTTTTGCTTGTCCAACCTCCCCTGCCTCCATCCCTGCTGGTTTTCTTCAAAATATCAGTTTGGTGGTGACCTGACCAATCAGCTTTTTGACAAGACATAGGCGGGTAAGACTAGTATATTTTAAAAATAAATCGAGGAGATTGTGTTAATGTGAAAAGCTCTGTTGCTAAAATCCTGATGACAGAATCCCTTTAAGGCCTCATTCACACGTCAGTGTTTTGGTCAGTGATTTTGAGCCAAAACCAGGTGCGGCTCTAAACACGGAACAGGTGCAGATCTTTCCCTTATACCTTACGTCTGTGGAGGCTCCAGTCCTGGTTTTGGCTCACAATCACTGATGGAAATCACTCACCAAAACACTGATGTGTGAATGGGGTATAACTTGGGTTTTCTGTCAAGGTTTTTTGTGTTTTTGACAAGAATAGCAAAGTCTGCAGGGCCAGTCTACCCATCAGAAATACTGGAACCAGATGGTCTTCATTATAGACAATGGGTTTTGTCAATGTCCGTGTGGATCCATTGAAAAAAATGGAAGTGGGAACAGAACCTGAAGTCCTACACTAGTGACACACTTCAGCCCTATATGTTTGAATACAGTACATATTAAAGGGGTTGTCCGGGTTCAGCTCTAATAATTTCGGCCAGGCAGCCCCCCTGATGTTAGCATCGGAGCTCCCTTGCCCTGCACTAGATCACGCAGGGCAAGGGCTCTTTTATTTACAGTCACACACTTCCGCCCGGCAGTGTGTTTGGTGACGTTCCGGCTCTGATGGGCGTGCTTTAGCGCTGCCCTAGCCGTTTTACAGGCTAGGGCAGCTCTAAATCCCGCCCATCAGTGCTGGTGACATCACCGAGCTTCCTGGCAGCCCCATGGAGAGCCCAGTTCATCACGGAACTCCGGAAAATGCCTCTGCCCTGCGCGATTTATCGCAGGGCAAAGGACAGCATCGGAGCATGAACTGCTCTGATACTCAAGTCAGGGGGGCTGCCTGGGTGAAAATGGTGGTATGTCCGGGTTCAGCTCTGAACCCGGACAACCCCTTTAAGGGTACTGTATTTAACAGTATGCTAATGGTGGCGTACAAGAGATCAATGGTGCCCACTACATGAAGACGAGATGCTAATGGCGCGGCATTACGGAGTGTGCACAATTTCATGTATTGCTATGGACTGCCAGCAGACATCTGGCTGCTGTGTTCTGTGTTTAGCAACTCCTCTAAAAAAAAAAGCTGCTTTAGGGCTCATGCACATGTGCGGCCCCTGCCTGTATTGCAGCCTGCAAACAGCGGGTTTGCAATATACTGGCATCGGCTGTGTGCGCTCCCTATCATGGATACGGACCCATTCACTTAAATTGTACTGCAACCTGCAAGATACTAAGTGGTGCGGAGCGAAGGCACGGAGTGGAAGCCCACAGCAACACCAAGGTAAGCTTCAATGGGATTTCAGGCCATGCCTCCACACAGCAAAAAATCCGAATGTTCTATATTTTTGCAGTATGGACTGAATGTTGCGGATCGCGGGCCCATTCAAGTGAATGTGTCTGCATCCACAAACGGGCACATGGCTAGTGTCTGTGCATTGTGGACCGCTATTTGCAGTCCAAAGCACGGGCCGCACACATGTGTGTGCATGAGCCTTATGCTGTGTTGTAGATAGCCTAAGGCTATATTCACACTGGCCTCCATGCCTCTCAACTGTCCCTGATCCAGCATAATATTCCTGTATTTCGGGCTCTGTCCCGGCCCCCGGGCACCTATGAAGGCTTCATACTGTGTGGAGAGCACTTATGGAGGTCCCATACTGTGTGTGAGTAGTTAGAGGCCTCATACTGTGTGAGGAGCTCATATGGAGGCCTCATACTGTGTGAGGAGCTCATATGGAGGCCTCATACTGTGTGAGGAGCTCTTATGGAGGCCTCATACTGTGTGAGGAGCTCTTATGGAGGCCTCATACTGTGTGAGGAGCTCTTATGGAGGACTCATACTGTGTGAGGAGCTCTTATGGAGGTCTCATACAGTATGGGGAAAGCACTTATGGGGGCCTCATACTGTGTGAGGAGCCTTGGAGGTCTCATATTGCGTGAGGAGCTCTTATGGAGGTCTCATACTGTATGGGGAAAGCACCTATGGGGCCTCATACTGTGTGAGGAGCCTTGGAGGTCTCATACTGTGTGAGGAGCTCTTATGGAGGTCTCATACTGTGTGAGGAGCTCTTATGGAGGCCTCATACTGTGTGAGGAGCTCTTATGGAGGTCTCATACTGTATGGGGAAACCACCTATGGGGCCTCATACTGTGTGAGGAGCTCTTATGGAGGTCTCATACTGTGTGAGGAGCTCTTATGGAGGCCTCATACTGTGTGAGGAGCTCTTATGGAGGTCTCATACTGTATGGGGAAAGCACCTATGGGGCCTCATACTGTGTGAGGAGCCTTGGAGGTCTCATAATGTGTGAGGAGCTCTTATGGAGGTCGCATACTATGTGAGGAGCCTTGGAGGTCTCATTCTGTGTGAGGAGCTCTTATGGAGGTCTCATACTGTATGGGGAAAGCACCTATGGGGCCTCATACTGTGTGAGGAGCCTTGGAGGTCTCATAATGTGTGAGGAGCTCTTATGGAGGCCTCATACTGTATGGGGAAAGCACTTATGGGGGCCTCATACTGTATGGGGAAAGCACCTATGGGGCCTCATACTGTGTGAGGAGCCTTGGAGGTCTCATAATGTGTGAGGAGCTCTTATGGAGGCCTCATACTGTGTGAGGAGCCTTGGAGGTCTCATAATGTGTGAGGAGCCTTGGAGGTCTCATAATGTGTGAGGAGCTCTTATGGAGGTCTCATTCTGTGTGAGAAGCCTTGGAGGTCTCATTCTGTGTGAGGAGCTCTTATGGAGGTCTTATACCGTATGGGGAAAGCACTTATGGGGGCCTCATACTGTGTGAGGCATGTATGTGGCAGAATACTATGTGGGTACATTCTATTATGTGGAGGGCACTTAAGGTTGGTTGTCATACTGCATGGAGGGCACTAAGGGGACATCACACTGTCTCAGGGCACTAAAAGTGCATCATTACTGTCTGAGGGGCGCTAGAGGACATTCTTAGGCCTAATTCACACGTCCGCAAAATGGATCCGCATCCCTTCCGCAATTTTGCGGAAGGGTTGCAGACCCATTCATTTCATAGGGGCAGGAATGGATGTGGACAGCACACTATGTGATGTCCGCATCGTGTTTCCGCATCCGTGTTTCCGTTTCCGCAAAAAAATATAACATGTCCTATTCTTGTCCGCAATTGCGGACAAGAAAAGGCATTCTTTCTATAGTGCCAGCAATGTGCGGTCCGCAAAATGCGGAATGCATATTGCAGCCGTCCGTGTTTTGCGGATCCGTGTTTCCGCAAAACACACTACGGACGTGTGAATAAGGCCTTACAGTGTTTCTGCTAATTGCTGAAAGGGGGGGGGGTTACTATTAGGCACCCGTCTACGCCTACACTGCGACACTGGTCGCGGTCAGGATCGCTGAGCAGCGGTGAACCCATAGAAATGAATGGGATGGCCGTGGCAGCCATGTTGGATTTCTTGCGATTGCCGCGGTGATCCCATTCATTTCTATAGGATCACCGCTACTCAGCGATCCTGACCGCGACCAGTGTCGCAGTGTAGGCCTAGCCTTACCATGTGGGGGCTACAAGAGAGACTGGGAAGTATTCGGCGTGTATCATTTAGGGTTTGAGGTGAGAATTCATTTTAAAAAAATGTGCCCCTTTCCCTCCTTAGTCTGTCATGGGGTCTGTCCATGTTCTGACAAGATGTCTGCCAATCTGTCAGTAAGCATCGTGATGCACGTCCCTCTATTCTTGCCATTAAAAGTGATGAGACGATCAAAATAGACTCAGATGCCAATGTGAACATTACAGCGGTAATTACTGCACTATATTGGACTTTTAAATCAGCACCGTTTAGCAGTATGATTTCGGTACTATATGACTGTTCACATTTACTTTGTCATTTATACCCCCGCCCCCATCTTTTGCCTTGGCACCCCTGCACAGTCGTTATATCTTTATTCTGTCTGTAGCTGTGTATCCCGTACAGCATAGCGGGAGAACCGCAGGTGTGAACAGGAGTCATTTGCTCCTGGCGGTTGCTATGGACCAGGCAGAACTGCATCACGCGTAACTAGGAAGCCACCAGAGGACGGTTTCCTCGGCCTTGACAACGGGGGGCGGAGTTTCGTCAGCGTGAGGAATCGCGATCTGTGATTGGACGTATCACGCAATGACCGATGGGATCGCGTTTAGTCGCCGCCATTTTGAAAGCTGGCTGCAGTTTGTTGATAACTGTAACCTGAAGGCGATGCTGCTCCGGTGATAACGGCTGGCTGAGCGGAGGCGTCCGGTAGGTAGAGATTCATGTCATACAGCGCATGAGCTCTAATAGGTAGATGTAAGACTTCTCTGATGGGCAGTGCACACTGGGAGTTGTAGTTTAAGCTGGAGACCCCTGGATTATTACATATGTCCTTGCTTCTATATGGAGAATATGGCTTTTATATATAAAAATATTTCTAGGGGGCAGGGAGAGGCCTAGCTGAGGTGCAAAAGGTGCTGCATAAAATGTCTTCCCACCAGTTTATATAGGCTCATCCTCAACCTAAGGGATTACAGGCGATGGATGTGACCACTTTTGTCCCACCTGAAAATGAATACAGGCTGCAGAGCAGACCCCTGAACAAATATATAGACCTAGAACAGACCCCCTAAAGAAGTACAGCTTCTATATCAGCCCCCCTAGACAAGTCCAGACCCTAGATCAGGCCCCTTGAACAAGTCCAGACCCTAGATCAGGCCCCTTGAACAAGTCCAGACCCTAGATCAGGCCCCTTGAACAAGTCCAGACCCTAGATCAGGCCCCTTGAACAAGTCCAGACCCTAGATCAGGCCCCTTGAACAAGTCCAGACCCTAGATCAGGCCCCTTGAACAAGTCCAGACCCTAGATCAGGCCCCTTGAACAAGTCCAGACCCTAGATCAGGCCCCTTGAACAAGTCCAGACCCTAGGTCAGTCCCCTTGAACAAGTCCAGACCCTAGGTCAGGCCCCTTGAACAAGTCCAGACCCTAGGTCAGGCCCCTTGAACAAGTCCAGACCCTAGGTCAGGCCCCTTGAACAAGTCCAGACCCTAGGTCAGGCCCTTGAACAAGTCCAGACCCTAGGTCAGGCCCCTTGAACAAGTCCAGACCCTAGGTCAGGCCCCTTGAACAAGTCCAGACCCTAGGTCAGGCCCCTTGAACAAGTCCAGACCCTAGGTCAGGCCCCTTGAACAAGTCCAGACCCTAGGTCAGGCCCCTTGAACAAGTCCAGACCCTAGGTCAGGCCCCTTGAACAAGTCCAGACCCTAGGTCAGGCCCCTTGAACAAGTCCAGACCCTAGGTCAGGCCCCTTGAACAAGTCCAGACCCTAGGTCAGGCCCCTTGAACAAGTCCAGACCCTAGGTCAGGCCCCTTGAACAAGTCCAGACCCTAGGTCAGGACCCCTAATCAAGAACAGACCCTAAAATGATAGAACAGACAAATACATATCTCCTAAATAACTACAGACTATAGACCCCAGACCAGGCCCCCTAAATAAATACAGACACCAAAACAGAACCCTTTAATGAACAGACACCGAATCCTCCTAAACAAGTATAGACCCCAGAGAAGACCCCTAAACAAATATAGATTACAGGGGAGACCCCTAGACAAATACAGACAGTAGAGCAGACCCCTGAGAAAATATAGATCCCATACCGGAATCCTTAACTAATATAGACTGCAGAGCAGACCCC
Organism: Bufotes viridis; assembly: GCA_033119425.1. NCBI lineage: Eukaryota > Metazoa > Chordata > Amphibia > Anura > Bufonidae > Bufotes > Bufotes viridis. The sequence continues at coordinate 25,980,313 of CM065598.1, forward strand.
CGTAAGCAAATCTAGACCCCAGACCAGACTAAACTAATATAGATCCCAGACCTCTAAACGGATATAGATCCTAGACCAGATCCCCTAAACATATACAGTAGAACAGACCCCCTGAGCACATGCAGACCTCAGACCAGACCCCTTAAACAAATATTAACCCAGAGCAGACCCCTAAATAAATATGGATCTCAGACCCCTAAGCAAATAATGATCCTAGACCAATACAGACCCCAAACCAGACCCTGTAGATGCTTCCTTCTTCTGGTTACTGCAGCCTTCAGACCTCTTTACTATCAGCTGAGGATGTGTCCGGATGTCTGCAGTGGCCCCTGGTAGTGCAGAGGACTACAGGAACCGGGAGAGGTGAGTGTCGCATACCCTCTACCCCCTGCCCCCTGGACATTCCAGTGCAGTTAGTTAGGGGCAAGGGGAATATGGCGAGGCTGCCCAAAGCAACCAGTCCGATACCAGCTTCTATTTTTTTGGGAACTTGAAAGGAGTGATTTGATTGGTTGCTTTGGGCTCCACTTTCCCTGTGCAGACAGTGATTATGTACTGTGCTAAAAAAGCAGAATAATCCATTGCACCCAGTCATTGGTGTTTTCTGTATTCTCCTTGTGACGTAGACATGTCTTCCACCACCAGTGACCTGCGATCTGCTGACCTGAGGCGCTCTCATTCCACCCCTGGAAAGCCTAGCACAAAGGAGTCTGATATGGGGCGTTCAAAAAGTTGCGATGTCAGCGCCACCGGCGACTCCACCTATTCCTTGTTGTCGCCGATCTATCACGACAGCTATGAAAGTGACTTTGAAGATCGTTCCTTCCATGAGGAGATTTTGGCCAAAGAAACTGAGAAGAAGAAGCCTTGGTAATGTTCCAGATATTAACCGGTGCAGTAAACATCCGTCTCCCCAAACTGACTGTCGCACAGTTGACACTGACAGGGCTCCCATGTAGGTGTCTAAAGGGGTTGGCCCACCTTGGACATCGGGGTCATATCACTAGGATAATATTCCCAATATCTGATAGGTGCGGGTCCCACCTCTGGGACCTGCGCCTATACCTAGAATGGAGCCCGCAAAGTGCCGGAGGGCGCACAGTGCATTCGCTGCCTCCCTCCATTCATTCCTATAGCCAATAGGAATGAATGTAGGGCAGCGGCGCAAGCGCTGTGCACCCTCCGCAGAGGACGTATCTATGGTTATGACTCCGTGTTGTGCCGTTCCTCTATCATTGCTGATAGGAGTATAAGAATACATTACCAGCAATTTCCAATAAAGGATCAGATGGGTGTTACCAGTTAAGAGTGTGTCCAAGCACATTCTGACACTATCCAATCAGCGCTGCCGTTGTCGGACTGTGCAGGGACACATCCCCACTGGTAACGCCCACCGAGACCTTTATTGCAGATTGCTGGCAATTAATTTATAACTTCTAACAGAAATAATAAAGGAACAGCACAACATAGAGTCGTAAGGACAGATGCCCCAGAATTGTCATTGCATGGGGAATGCAAGTAGTTACTAAAACGGACATGGCGGTGGAGGGGACAGCGCCTCTTTTTAGGGCCTGTCTAATTTAGGAAATCCATTTCCCATTACCATTTTTGGGAATTAAGTTATTAGAGGAGATGGTTGATTCTATTAGCCATAGTGTATAAAGAAAATAAATCCCTTTGATTTGGCGCTGTCGTAGGAAGCGGACTGGTTGGAGGCTAAAATCATCCCTTTTTTGGTTTTTAGTATACAGAGTAAGAGTCCATTCACACGTCCGTAAATTGCGGATCCGCAAAACACGGACACCGGCCATGTGCATTCTGCATTTTGCGGACCGCACATGGCCGACACTATGATAGAACTGCCTTTTCTTGAACGTGGCTGCGGACAAGAATAGGACATGTTCTATTTTTTTTGCGGGGCCGCGGCATGGAAGTGCTGTCCGCATCTTTTATGGCCCCATTGAAAATGCATGGGTCTGCACCCGTTCTTCAAAATTGCGGAACGGATGCGGATCCATTTTGCGGACGTGTGAATGGACCCTAAATAGGATCATGTTAGGGTACTTTTACACTTGCGGCAGGACGGATCCGGTAGGCTATTCAGCCTGCCGCATCCATCCTGCTGCAAGTGGCCGTGCACTGCCAGGCTGCCGCTCTGTACCCATTGACTATAATGAGGCGGGGGGCGGAGCTACGGCGCAGCACGGCAGTGCACGGACGGAGATCGCAGGACTAAAAGTCCTGCATGTCCGACTTTTAGTCCGGCGATCTCCGGACGTGCAGTGCCGTGCTGCGCCGTAGTTCCGCCCCCCGCCCCATTATAGTCAATGGGGACAGAGCGGCAGCATGACAGTGCGCGGCCACTTGCAGCAGGACGGATGCGGCAGGCTGAATAGCCTGCCGGATCCGTCCTGCCGCAAGTGTAAAAGTACCCTTAATATGCAAGGACTGCACATTTCAGGGCTGCACCGACCGCTTCCTCGGGCCGGGGTACCACAAATTTGTGTTAATGGGATCTGAGGAAAGGACTGGTGCGGCTCTAAAACGCGTAGTCCTTATATTTTAACATGGTTTTATTTACTCTGTATAATGAATAAAGCCTCTATCCAGTCCGGTTCCCACGACGGCGCCACTACAGAGGGTTTTCTTTTCTTCAAGTTCTGCATGTGCCGTTTAGATCCAGCAACTATGCGGTAGTATCCGACCTCAGGCTGCAGTCATTTACGGAATTGTATTATTAATTGAAGGCTGGTGTGGATGTTGTGCCCGGCTGCACAGCACTACAAGGTGAGCTCAACTGTGTTCTATTAAAGGGGTTTGTTTTCCGAGATAATTTAGCTGATGACCTGTACTCAGAAGAGGTCATCAGTATCTGATTGGTGAGGGTCTAACACTCGGGACCCCACCAATCAGCTGTTTAAGAATGCCCCGGTGCTCGCAGTAGTGCCGTGGCCTTCTGACAGGTTTCCCTAGGCCATGCGATATCACATTCATGTGTCGCGTGGCCTAGGCGCAACTAAGCTCATTGAAGTGAATGTACGGAGCTGTGCTTGGGAGATCAGAGAAGGCTGCGGAGCTTACAGGAGCACCAGTGCCTTCTCAAAACAGCTGATCGGCAGGGGTCCTGGGGGTCAGACCCCCACCAGTCACATACTGATGACCAGTCCGTTCTTATTTTTTATCATCTTATTTTTCTATTGGCCACAAAGAGCTTCTCTTGCTCTGGTGGAACCAGCCCGTCCACACATTACATTGTGAGCTGTTGGCGGATCCTTCCAACAAAATGGGATTTTACAAACCTCCCGCTGTACGAGCAGGAAGTACTTTTAAAGGGTCACAGAGTTTTCGGAAAACTTTTCATATGTCCTAAAGATTTGATTAACTGCTGAGCCCCCACAGATCGCTCTTTCTTTGTTCTAGCAGTCGGTGGGGGTCTCGGCACTCAAACAATCCTGGATAGGTCATCAGTATCTGATCGCTGGACCCCGCCGATGAGTTGTTTCAGAAGGCACTGGCGCTCCTGTGACCACCGCGACCTTCTCCCTGCTCTCCAAGCACAGATCCGTACATTGTATGGCGGCTGCGCTTGGTATCGGAGCCCAGTCCCATTCGCTTTTCTGTCTCTTTCAGGACATTTTTTTCCGGGTCACGGATTCCTTTTTATGAACAGGGTCACTTTTGGTTATCTTTTTGTATTAGAGGAATTGCTAAATAGCGACTCCTTACAATAACGCTTCCAGCACTCTATCAATCTGAACGGCTGCCAGTCCTAATTCCGTTTACTAGCTGTCATGTTACAGTCAGCAGTCCGGATTGTCCTCTGCTGACAGATATTTTAGGGCACGGCTGGACAAAGGCCAGATGGCCATGGAGCTGATGCACCTAGATCTTCGCATCAAATACCAGTCCGTATTGTCTGGCTGTTAATGAAATCATGTCGGCTCCTAAAGCCTGGGACAGACCGGGACATTCCCAGATCCCTCGATCAGACGACGGTAGCAGCTCTGATGAGAAGGCGTACATAAAGCAGTAGACACCACGGAGCACTAAAGGTCATGAAATGTCGGCTGGGCTTGGCATCTTGTATTTTAAGCCATCTTTTAATACATTTCACCATGCTTATTACGCCCTGTTTCAACTTGCATACGTGAATTCTGGCTGAGACTGAGAGGCGCTTTCGTACCTGTGTGCTGGTGGAGCGCCAAGAGAAATCCCTATCATTAAGTGCTGAGTAACTGATTATAGTAGCGTTTAACAAATTCTTATAATTAGTATATTGGCGTTCCAAGCTTAAAAGGGGTTGGCGGTTTTACATATACCGTAATTCTTTACAAATTTATTGGAAATGGGATGTAGCCAACTTACTATTATACGGTCATTAGTTTTCGGTTCTTTTATTACTCTGCCCCCGACAGCACCACCGCCTCTGCCCTGAAAATGGTTGCTGATGGAGGGTCGCTGTGAGACGCGTCCATCGGTGAAACAGCTAAATCAGTTTCCTGTGCAAGCGCCAGAAGAAGGCGTTTGGTACCGTCGTTTTGGTCTTGAAATGCATACGTTCTCCAGTGTAACTCCCTGCAAACCCCTCTTGTTTTTCAGTATTCAGGACCAAGGCCGGACCAGCACAGTAGAGCAGTCTCTAGCAGATCTGAAGCTTTCTCCTTGGGAAACGTGGCTGCTGAGCAAAGAAAGACGAGGCCGAATTGAACTGCAAAACAAAATATTGGAGGTGATCACGCGTTTCTTTTAATATGTGTTACTTAAGGGGATTATCTTAGCTTAAAGGGGTTGGCCCATCTCGAACATTTGTCGCATCGCTAGGATATGCCACCAATGTCTGATAGGGGTGGATCCCACCTCAGAGACCCACACCTATCTTAAGAATGGAGCACGCAACGTGAAGACCGGACCGCGCATGTGCGGCCGCCCTCCGTTCATTTTATTATTTTTTATTACTTTGCTCACTTATATAGCGCTACTATATTCCGTAGACGTTACAGACATTAGCATCACACTGTCCCCAATGGGGCTCACAATCTAAGGTCCCTATCAGTATGTCTTTGGAGTGTGGGAGGAAACCGGAGTATCCGGAGGAAACCCACGCAAACACGGGGAGAACATACAAACTCCATGCAAGGCCCCAGAGCTAGGACCCCAGAGCTGCAAGGCACCTGAGCCACCGTGCTGCCCTATTCATTTTTAAGGGAGTGCTGAAAATAGGCAACTATTTTCAGAAGTCCCCAAAAATGAATTGTCTAGTGGCCACCACTCCATTCACTTCCATGGGGCTGACAGAAATAGCCAAACCAGTGTTCGGCTATTTCGGCTGTCCCATAAAAAAGAATGGAGGGCGACCGCTCTAGAGAGAGGTGTGCATCCTAGAGGTGGAACCCGCCTAGTGATATGCCACCAAAAGATGAGATGGGCCAACTTCTGTAAGAACGTATCGCCTATACACTGAATAGGTGGTAAATATCTTGTTGGGTGTCTGACCGCTGCTCCCCCACAAAAAACGGGAACTGGGCCCCTGAGTCCCCAGAGGGAATTGAGCTGATGGGACTGGCTCAGACAGCAGCGTGCTGTACTTGGATTCTCTATGGCAGTCCCATAACACATGTGAAGGACCATCGCTCCCTTTGCTTTGGGAACTCGGGGACACCGTTCTCATGATCACTGATCAGCTGATAATTTCTTATGATCGGACAACCCCTATAATGAACACAACTGTAATGTCAGGCCTGGTATGTGACTGTTCCAAGTCATGCCAGGGTCCCATTAAGTCTCTGTGCACACTGTGTCTGAGACTTGCCCAATTGATATACTTCAGGAACCTTTCCCAGTGTATACTTCGGAACGGAAGGTCCCAACGTATGCCACTGTATGGCCGTGGGGTCTATACATAAGACGGGCTCAGTCCAGTTCATGGTACCGCTACTGTAGGATAACACACCCACCAGTCCTGGAGAATACCCCATTAAGGAAGGATGAAGAAGGAACAGGTGCTCCAGTATTTAGCCAAATTAGATTTTTTTATTTTTTTTGCAGGATATTAAAGGAAATTTTTCACAGAGGCAGATCACTTTATACATATAATTACATAGGTTGAAAATAGACAAAGGTCCTTCAAGTTTAACCTTTCCCAGTCCATTATAAACCATACATCGTTAGATTAATTATAACCCTCCATGTCATTTACAATTAGAAAGCATCTAGCACTTTTTTTAAATGCTTACCTAGTACTTACCTAGTCATTGGAGTAGGGCATTCCGGAGTGGGACTGCTCTAACCATAAAGAATCCTTTCATATAGTGATATCCGAAGCACCTTTACTCCAATCATGATGAATGTCCCCTGGTCCTTTGTAAAGTCCTTAGAGCAAATAAATCGTTAAATCATGTGTAGCCCTAGCCGGTAAGAAGTCACGGGGTCAGTCTGGTGACCCTTCTCAGCCAGTCTGAGGACTCGTTTCTATTACAACCCCCCTAACCCCAAGAGAGGAAGTTAAGGGGCATTCGGAGGGTGTTGCACCTACCTTACAGATGCCCTCATGTAAAGAGGACTATCTGCAGACTTTCTTTTCTATAACCGTATACTTTAAAAATACAATTCTCTGTAATGACTATTTTACTGTATCGGTCACATCTTACATCTGAGGGTCTGTGTCTTCTCATTCAGGAATTAAAACAAGAGGAAGAAAGAAGAAAAGAGGAGCAGAAGAAAGAGAAGAAAAAACGTTTGGCTGAAGAACAACACAAGGAATGGGTCCGAAAAAAGCAAGAGCAGGTAAAGCGGTAAAACGGCCCCCAAACATTCCTGCCTTTACGAATTATCTTTAAAGGGGTTCTCTGGGCTTATAATATTGACGACCTATCCTCCAGATCGGTCATCAAGATCAGATCGGCAGGAGTGTGACACCCCTGCCGATCAGCTATATGAAGGGAAGGCACGCGCAGTGTGCACTTGCCGCCTCTCTTGCTGCTGGTTTGCCTTAGACATAGCAGCAGTGAGCTAAAGATAGGTTATCCATATTAAAAGCCAGGGGAACCCCTTTAAAGGGGTTGTGCCATGTTTTTAAGTTATCTCCTATCCACAAGATAGCGGATGTCTAGCTGATCACTGGGACCCCCACCAGTCACAAGAACTGGAGTCCCGTTCCCCTATTCTGATGGAGTTGCTGGTCTTGCATGAACACTGCAGCTCCATTCATTCTCTATAGGAGTGGTGGCGATAGCCATGTGCTGTACTTGGCTATCTCCGGGGGTCCCATAGAGAATGAATGGTAGTGTGCATGCACGACCTGCCACTCCATCAAAACAGGGAAACGGGACCCCAGTTCTCGTGATTGCCAGGGGTCCGACCACTGAGACCCAATCGGTTACTTATCTACCCTATCCTGTAGATAACTTAAAAACTTGGCACAACCCCTTTAACTTTCTGTGCTTTAAATATTCAGCAGAGGTGTAACTTGGATGGTGTGCATGGGCTTCTTGTATAGCAGACCTTCATGCATCTGGTTGCAGGTAGGGATTCATTGGTTTGAAGGGGTTTGCACTTTAACCGCTTTAGGCCTCATACACACGACCGTGTTGGTGCGGACCCATTGAAGTAAATGGGTCCGCGGTCCACATTGTGCGGACAAGTATAGGACATGTTCTGTCTTTTGTGGAGCGGACGTACGGATGTGGAAAGCTCATGTATGACTTCCGTGCAGACTGCAGAAAGGACACAGTTGTGCGTATGAGGCCTTCCCTGCAGAAAATACATTTTAAAGATGGCTCATTGGATTAAAGGGGTTTTCCAAGACTTTTCTACTGATAACCCATCCTCCGAATGGGTCGGTATCTGATCGGTTGGGGTCTGACACCCAGGGCCCCTGCCGATCAGCTGTTTGAGAGGGCACCAGCTTGCAGTAGCGCCACGGCCTTCTCGCAGCTCTGCCTAGACCATTAGACGTCACATGGCATGGGCGCAGCTGAGCCCCATTGGGGAGCTGAGAGACGGCTGTGGCGCTGCCGTGAGCAACGGTGTGTTCTCAAACAGCTGATCTCACTAATTCAAGGCACTTACTAATGTATTGTGATTGTCCATGTTGCCTCCTTTGCTGGTAGACTCATTTTTCCGTCACATTTTACACTTCTCGTTTTCATGGTTACGACCACCCTTCAATCCAGCATGGTGGCCGTGCTTGCACACCACAGGAAACAGTGTGGGCCTATATGTGCTCCTGTGTTTCCCTGCCACCAGACAGATTGGCAATTTTTCCTATAGTGTACAAGCACGGCCACCGATGCTACATTGTAGGGTGGTCGTAACCATGGAAACAAGCAGTGTATAATGTGATCAATGAATAAAGCTGGCAAAGGAGGCAATATGGACGCTCACAATACATTAGTAAGTGGCATGTATCATGTGGAGAAAGTGAATACAAACCACTTACTAATATATTGTGATTCTCCATATTGCCTCCCTTGCAGGCTGGATTCATTTTATCACCGCACTATACACGGCTCGCTTCCATGGTTACGACCATCCTCCAGTCCAGCGGTGGTCGTGCTTGCACACTATAGGAAAAAGCACCAACCTATGTGCGCTCCCACGGTTCCGGCCACCAGAGAGGCTGGTGCTTTTTCCTATAGTGTGCAGGCATGACCACCACTGATGGATTAAATGGTGGTCATAACCATGGAAACGAGCCGTGTATAATGTGATGGAAAATGGTTCCAGCCAGCAAAGGAAGCAATATGGAGAATCACAATACATTAGTAAGTGCCTTGTATTAACAATCTCTACATGATAAATGCCATTTGACGTGAGACAACCCCTTTAAGGATCTGTACTGTATGGATCCATGACACAGCATCCATGCTTAATTGTATACAGAGGAATACATAATTTTTTTTTCTCAAGGGCAAATTTGTTTTTTAAATAAATGTCCTATGTTGGATTATCAGTTATATTATATTTTCACGCCACTTTCTGCATAGAAAAAAAAAGAGGGGTAAAGTTTTTGTATGGAGTGATGCCCCATTTGAAACTTTTTGGCTGAAAAAGGGTAAAGTGTCGGGCCAAGAAGTTTAATAAGTACCCAGGCACGTACCTGGCATAGCTGCATGTTGTGGCTGTGTGCTGGAGGGAACAAGGAGTGCCGTGACCTGGTATAGATTGCAGAGGGTTGCCCAGACAAAGCCACGGTGGTTGTGAAAGCGCTGCCGTCCTATGAATGCGGTAATTTGTAGCTAATGATTTATTACCGTATATTGTCGTGTTTCCACCTAAACCTTTGCTGAAACCACAGAGGCGCAGCAGGGCTTCTCGGAGAGCTCTGCACCTTTCCAGCACCGGAAGTACGGATCTATGGAAAGTATTTGGGATCTGTAATCCCCGAGCTGGAAAAGCCGTGCAGAGAAACGCTACTTCTTGGTTTCAGCAAAGGTTTAGGTCTGGGAATCTCAACCTGCGGCCCCCCCCCCCCCCAGCTGTTGCAAAACTACAACTCCAGGCATGCTGGGAGTTGTAGTTTTGCAACAGCTGGAGGGCCACAAGTTGGGCATCCCTGGTTTAGGTGATCCCATGATTAATATGAAAAGTGAAAATCAGACATCATATAGGACATGAAAATCTCTTTCTAAGGCCTCTTGCACACGACCGTATGTATTTTGCGGTCCCCTGGTGGCCGGGACTGTGCGAGCACGCATGCGCGGCAGGTCCCGTCCCGTCCACCTCATATCTGCAGTGGTGGTCGTAACCCCTGGAAACGAGCCGTGTATAATGTGATGGAAAAATGAATCCAGCCAGCAAAGGAGGCAATATGGAGAATCACAATACATTAGTAACTTTCTCTACGTGATGAATGCCATTTGCTGAGACCACCCCTTTAATGCAGTAAGGCACCCTGAGCTGGCACTTTGGGATGAACGGGCGCTTGCAGTAGCGTTTGAGAGACCTTCTTGGGGATGTGTTTGTGCAGTGATACCAGTATTTTTTAGCTTTAGGCCTCATGCACACTAATGTTTTTTTTGCACGTGTACAGGCCGTTTGTTTGTGTTCTGTATATGGTCCGTATACGGAACCATTCATTTCAATGGGTCCGCAAAAAAAAAATGAAGTTTTTCCGTGTGCATTCCGCTTCCGTATTTCAGTTTTTCCGTTCCGTGCAAAGATAGAACATGTCCTATTATTGCCTGCAAATCACGATCCGTGGCTCCATTCAAGTCAACGGATCCGCAAAAAAAAGGAATGCATACGGAAATGCATCCGTATGTCTTCCGTATCCGTTTCGTTTTTGCTGAACAATCTATTGAAAATTTTAAGACCAGCCCAATTTTAATTATGGAATTACTGTATATGTCATACGGAAAAACGGAAACACAACGGAAACTAAAAACTGAACCATGGATCCGTTATAACTGGACCGCAAAACACTGAAAAAGCCATACGGTCGTGTGCAATAAGCCTTAGTCATCGTGCCGTGACGCTGTATAGTCCTGTGCTAGTGGCAGCACGTGCGTAGGTCTATGTACACACCAGGTAAAGGCTCTCGTGCTACTAAGCGTCCAGCGACGGCCATTTTTAGTGCATCACTTGAGTCCTTCGCGTGGCGCGATCTGTCACACCGCGGTGTGTACACAACTGCAGGGAGAGCATTTATGTAGTACGTCGGGAGGCGTGCGGTGCGTGTTCAGACACGGCATCGGCATGTAAAGGTGTGACTGCTTTATAAGTCGAGCCCGGCCTATCATGTGCCTGTGGAAACAATAGCATTGATGTGAGCGCCTGCTGGAGCATAGTCATCGAGTTATACATTAACCCCAGCCATTGTGCATTGGTGCTGCGAACACGGTGCACGGTAAATTATTAGAAGGATTTATAAAATGCATCCTGCCAATACAGCCTCCGATCTCGCATGCGGCGCCATACTTTTTCATGATGCGCGCAGTCTCCTAAAAGTATCAATGCCTTCTTTTTAATCATTCTGACATTAGCTTTCGTATCACCTTATTACTAGTGGGGGGTGTATAGGATTAGTAAAACATAGATAATTCTTCCAGAAACAGCGCCTCCCCTGTCTATAGGTAGTCGCTGGTATTGCAGCTCGCTCTGATCCATTGAACTAAATGGGACTTAGCTGCAATACAACACACAGCCTGTGGACAGTTATGGCGCTGTTTCTTGTTGATCCTGTATAAACCCTTTAAAGGGGTTGTCCTGTTTCCTATATTAAAGATAACAAGCGCTGCATTCTCTTCAAACGATATGGGAAAGTGGCCAACCCCTTTAAAGATGTTATCCCATGAGCAGTTTTTATCACCTGCCCACCGGATAGGTCATAACTGTCAGAGTCGTGGAGGTCCCCAGCGATCCAGAGAATGGGGGTCCCTGAGTCTGGTAATGGAACAGTAGTATGTGTGCCACCGCTCCAGTCACTTCTGTGGTACTGATGATGCTCCGTTACTTCCATAGAAGTGACTGACGTGCACTCTTGCTCCATTCAGACGGGGTACTTTGGGGCTCCTGAGGTCCCAGCGATTCAGTGTTGATCACCTATCCTGTGGATAAGTGATAAATGCTGTCTGTTAGAATACCCCTTTAAGCATCGGAAAGTCACGTTATAACTTTTCCAACTAGGGCTACTTTCGCATCTGCGTTTTCAATTCTGCTATTGAGATCCGTCATAGGATCTCAATAGCGGCAAAAAGCGCTTCCGTTTTGTCCCCATTCATTGTCAGTGGGGCCAAAACTGAACTGAACAAAATGGAATCCACCAAAATGCATTCCGTTCCCTCTGGTTGCGTCCCCATCGCAAGCAGCGTTTTACTGTCCACTATGTGGTGCGGAGACACAATGTAAGTCAATGGGGACGGATCCGTTGTCTCTGGCACAATAGAAAACAGATCCGTCCCCCATTGACTTTCAGTGGTGTTCATGACGGATCCGTCATGGCTATAGAGGACATAATACTAGCGGATCCGTTCGTGACAGGTGCATGCGGTTGTATTATGGTAACAGAAGCGTTTTTGCAGATCCGCAAAAAACGCTAGTGTGAAAATAGCCTAAAATGGCCTTCTTATAAGAGTCCTAACTTAGGCTCTGTTCACACTTGTGTCGGAAGCTCCATTACAAATTCCCTTACGCTGGGTTCAGACCTGAGCGTTTCTGAGACGCGCATACTCAGCGCATTTTTGTCGCGCGTTTTACGCGCGTCTTTGTGCATGTTTTTGGCAATAGTAAACGTGCGTTTTATGCGCGTTTGTGTGATTGACTGCAGTGTTGTCCAATGACCAAATATCCCTGTCTATATGAAGTTTGGCCTTTCCAGCATGTTGCAAATTCATAAACGCGCGTTTTCAGTGTCAAAAACGCGCAAAATACAAGCGTTGCGCGTTCCCATTGAAGTCTATGGCCCAAAACGCGCGACAAACGCCCCAAAAAAAGCTCAAGTACTTGTTTATGTGTCGGGCGTTTTTCAGCGCATTCGAATGCGCTGTAAAACACAAAAATGTGAACCAGTCCCATAGGGAAGCATTGGTTTGCATCGGTTATGCGTTTTACAGCGCATTCGAACGTGCTGTAAAACGCGAAAGTGTGAACTGAGGGTTAGATTTGACACCACGGCAGAACAAAGTGGAGAGGGCTCGGCAGCTGCAGAGAGAGCAGAGCCTTTAGGTGTAATGGTAACGCCCCCGTTGCTCCTAGAGGCTCATTTGCATATATTAACACATTATTTTTCTCAGTAATGCGGACACATATGAACATGGGACCAACACAGACGCCTTCAGCTGCCAAGCGCCCATGTAACAGGTCAGCCAGTGTCATAGGTACAAATCTGCTGATCTGTCTTTTAAGGCTGGGTTCACACGAGCGTGTCCGGATTAGGTCCGGATGCGTTGCGGATGCGTTCAGTGAAAACTGAGCGTTTTCACAGGCAAAGCCATTCAGTTTTGCCTGCGATTGCGTTCAGTTGTTCAGTTTTTTCCGCGCGGGTGCAATGCGTTTTGATGCGTTTTTCACGCGCGGGATAAAAAACTGAAGGCTTACAAACAAAATCTCCTAGCAACCATCAGTGAAAAACGCAACGCACCCGCACTTGCTTGCGGATGCTATGCGTTATTAACGCAGCCCCATTCATTTCTATGGGGCTGCGGATGCGTTTATAACGCATAAGATAGAGCATGCTGCGATTTACAGGCGTTGCAGAAGTGATGCGTGAAAAAAAACGCTCATGTACACAGCCCCATAGAAATGAATGGGTCAGGATTCAGTGCAGGTGCAATGCGTTCACATCACGCATTGCACCCGCGCGGAAATCACGCTCGTGTGAATGCAGCCTAAAAGGGTTTGTCCATGATTAGAGAAACATGGTTGCCTTCTTCGAAAAACAGCATCCCCCCTGTCCACAGGTTGTGTACGGTATTGCAGCTGTGAGCCATTGACTCCAATGGAGCCGGGCTACAATGCCAGACGCAACCCGTGGACGAGGGTGGCTCTGTTCTTGGAAGGAGGAAACCATGTTTTTGTAATCCTGGACAGCCCCTTCAATTAAAGTTATAAAGATGCCAATTTATGGGAAGAATTCTGCAGTCTTTGGCCCTTGCCATAGACACAATAATGTGGGTTGCGGAGCCGTTGAGTTGTAGTGTGAAACGTGTTCCTCCATTGATCTAGAAGAAGATCCTGCTCCAAGTTTAGACGGCAGCGCTCGGCTTCCCGGCTCCTGATGTTTCTCCTGTGTTCCCCTGCTTCCTCTTTGATCATATGTTTTCCTATTTATGCTCATGATTATTATTATTATAATGGTTGACTGACTTCCATGACAAAAGGAACTTCATGCAAAAGTGAGAACGTAAATCCGTGAAGTATACAAGCCCTCGCTCTTTGATGTATCCGGCTTTGTCAGAGGAAATAAAGCAGATCTTTGAACAGGACGTGTTTTCTTCTCGATCACGACTATGGTATAGAAGTCCAAATGACGGGCGGCATGCAGCAGCTTGCCGGTGGCTCCAGTATTGTGAGAGAAATTAAAAAGTCCATGTTCACGTCATACAATGTACACAATCTGACTCCAGCAAGTATACATAGATATATGGGAGAAGAACAATGAGCAGCCGCCCAGGCAAACACCGAGCTTTACAAATGACCTGTCTGAAAGGAATTCCTTCAGGCTTTTTTTTTTTTTCTTGATTAAGCCATGCGGCTATTGAACGAAGCTGCTAAACCTCTGCCCGTCGTTCGACTAGATTTATGGGCTGTCATTTTCTCATGTAAGCGTCTTGATTTCTGGAGAACCTGTATTATGCACGTACCAGGGATTTCTGTAGATGTGTTACCTTTCAGTGACAGGCCTGGAAATATCCTAAATGTAGTCATTTTCTTCTTCCATTGAGGACTTGTCAGTAAATGTTGGAAAAAAAACGGTGAATCTGAGGGGGTTAGACTTCTCCACATTTGGAGATCTTTCCCTGGTATCGGCTACATTAGATTGACTGGAGTGTTTTTCACTGGGATTGCAGATAGTACATCCCAAACTATGGTTGGTCACTTGCACCAGATAGAGATTGGCCTAACCCACCCGTTTCGGCAGAACCAGTTGACCATCTAATATGAATGGGGAGTTTCCCCTCTCTGTCAGAGGAGACCGGGTTGTTGGGTCCTTTTGTTCTCGGTGACATAAGCTGAGGTATCTAGCCATGGCTCTCCTTGTTCTGGACACATACATGCATGGGTTCCAGGAGAACTAGCCATTGGCAGATCAATCATTTTGGCCGGTAGCGATCTAATGTCTATGGTGGGCTTGTCTCACATCTTCATCGTACATGTCTCCAGTCTTGATAACCTCAGAAACACTTTCACGGTCTGGTTGCATTATCTGATAGCACTTTTTTTCAGTCTTGGCTTGCAAAGTGTTTTTCTAGCCTGCTACAGATGGGTTCATGATTTCATCATCTCCTTCATCAATGTCCAACCCAAACATCTGTATAAAGCAATATCCTATCTCATGGGCGACCTCTATTCCCTTCTGCTCAATTTATGTACCGGTACTATATACCCACAAATCCTCTACCTAAAGGAAATTTTTTCCTTAATATATCGGGTGCTTTTCTTCGAATGTGTCTGAACCTGGTTTTCTAAAATTCCAAGTACTACTTTTGTTCTTCTCTTCTCAAGGGGCAAGAGAGGGATCTGCTTGAATAGAAACCTTAATGGATACCTATCACTTTAAGAGACTTCTGACATTTCATAGTGACCCTTCAGAACTTTTGAGACCCCCGCCTGTTGCTAAAACGAGTGGGAGGAAGCGCTCAGCTAAGCGCTGTGCCCTTGCTTTTCTGCTCTAGACTTTCTATGAATCCGTAGACCACTCGGTTGGCTGAGGACAGCGCAACAGAAATGAAAGGGGTATTTACAATCCTTTGGGGTCTTCTCACCCGGACCCCACCAATCAAAATTTCTGGCGTGTCACTAGAACATACTAGATTTTTGTTAAAATGATAATACTGTGTAGTAATAAGTTATGGTTTAAGGTGCCCAACATACATTGCTGTTCCGTACTTGTGCATGTTGAGTTTGGCCGAACGTGATTATGTTTTCAATATTGGTGGGTTCACAAGCTAACTTGTGTTGGTCCATATGTCTAAAGGTGCCCAATTCTTTTCTCCCTTTCAGCTTTGATCATAAAGGTCTGCTGGTCTAGAAGAAGGGTCTGGATGCCTTCAGTTGATTCAAGAATGTATTGTATTAGTCATATTTGGAGTCTAGAAGGAATTTTTCCCCCAATGTGGTAATTGGTGCCCGTCTTATAGAGTTTTTTTTTCCCTTCCTCTGGCTCAACACAGTAGATCCAGAGGATCCAGAGTAGTAAGTAAAGGCTTCAGGTGCCCCTAAACATACATTGCTGCTTGGCTGAATGCTGTCCCGAACATGTGCATGTTGTGTTCGGCCGAATGTGCTTATGTTTTCGATATTGGTGGGTTCACAAGCTAACTTGTACGTGAGCAGCTTTAGACATAGGGACAAATTCTTTTCTCCCTTTGAGTGGTAGGTATGGTCATAAAGGTCTGCTGGTCTAGAAGAAAGGCCTGGATGCCTTCAGTTGATCCAGGAATTTATTGTAATTATCATATTTGGAGTGGGGAAGGAATTTTCCCCCTAACGTGGTAATTGGCGCCCACCTCGTAGGGTTTTTTCCTTCCCATGTATCAACACAGTTGGATTACAAGATGGGCCTTTAGACACATGGACCAATTATTTTCTCCTTTTGAGAGTTCGGCATGGTGATAAAGGTCCATCACCATGGTGGCCTGCTGGTCTAGAAGAAGGGCCTGGATGCCTTCAATTGATCTAGGAATTTATTGTAATTGTCATATGTGGAGTAGGGAAGGATTTTTCCCCTAATGTGGAAATTGGCACCAGCTTCAAGGTTTTTTTCCCCCCCTTCCTCTGGATCAACACAGTAGGAGTACAGGATGGACTTGATTGTCCTGTCCTTTCCATCTGGACCAAGGTTTACGTTCAATCAGTGCAATATCATGGTTGAATATTTTTGAAGAAACCTAGATTCCCGGTGAATAATGGGAAGAAAAATACCACCCGTCCTCTCTTTATTCTTTTACCTCCATGAGCGGGAATCTTACCGTGTGGGATCATTTACCAGAGATGACTGCATGAGTAATTGCCGGGCATTGTTTTAAAACCCTATGATTAAAGGATTACGGTGCTTTATCTAAAAAAGCCATCTTGGAAACAGTGTTGCCTATAAATTTTTATAAAGTATGTGAAAGATTGTTTTATATGTATTCACATTGCGTATTATGTGTACCAGGTGTTTCCACATAGCAGAAGATGAGGCATGCAGCCGGCACAGAGCTATGCGACAATAAAAGGAGATGCAATTATCTCCGCTGGCGAACAGCCAGTCTGCTAGTGCAGCTATTAGTTAATGCGGCTCCAAGAAACTGGTGGGGCCACTCGCTAAGGGTATAATTAGCAAATCAGAAGCTTCAGTCAATGTCATGAAATTGTTTGGGCTCTCCTGAATGTAAAGCAGCAGAACAAATAAAATAGGAAGCGAGGGATTACACGGAGACATGAAATGGTCTAAATGAATGGAACTGAATGAATCGCTTAAAAAAATAAAAAAAGTATTTTTGTTCACTTTTTTTCCGCCTAGGGAATGAGAGGGAAGTGTAAGGTAGCGTGCAGGGCACCCAAAAACAATTCTATAAATCTGCCCTTTGGAACGTGAATGGCTCGGAGGAAAACCTAATTTCCTTTTGCTGTGTTTGAGAAAATATTCTGTCTAATTTCATTATTTTTTTTATTTTTTTTTTTCTGTGCTGAGTACATAGTGCATTCCTAGGGGTAAACGTTTGAAGCAAGGAATATATAGTTATATGTGCAGTCATCCTGCAGTGATGGGATCTGATGGGTGCCAGATTATCAGATAGTCTTGATTGTCAGACAGTTCTAGAAAAGTGTGTTAAAAACACTCAAGAAGAGAGGCCAAAATATGATTTTATGACATTACATGGCTATTACCCTTTAAGCTGGCCATTCACATTGGATTAAAGGGGTTGTCCGCATTTTACTATCAATGACCTATCCTCAGTATCAGAACAGTGGGGGTCTGACTCCCAGCACCCCGCCGGTCACCTGTTTGAAGAGAAGGCAGCTCTTCTACGAGCGCTGCCTTTTCTGCTCATTGTAGCGTTTACAGTGGTGAGCAGTGTAATTACAAGTATGGCGTCCCTATTCACTTCTATATACACTTGAACAGACAGAGCCGTCCCATAGAAGTGAATGGGGACGCCATACTTGTAATTGCACCTGCTTACCACTGCATTTGCTGTGGCGAGCAGGTAAACACAGCAGAGAAGGCAGTGCTCGTACGAGAGCTGCCTTCTCTTCAAACAGCTGATCGGCTGGGGCGCCGCCGATCTGATCTTGATGCCCTATCCTGAGGATAGGTCATCAATAGTAAAAAGGAGGGGCTCGGAGGTTAAGGTAATTAATAGCCTGGCACTTTCCGTTCTGTAGAGATCACTTCTTAGCAGTCATTTTTATTGTCATCACAGGAAGGGTTGCACTGAAGGGTAACACAGGTGATGGTCAAAGCTCCCTGCACAATGACCTCTGCGCAGGTCACCGAGCATGCCCACAACACTCACACTGCAGAAGTCAGAGTTATCTCCAGAATAGGTTCCCATGGTCCATGTGGCTGCTGTAAAGGAGATCTCTGAATGCTGTTAAAGGGGATATCCCATAAATAATGTAATAAATGAAAATCATACATGACAACCTCTAACAAAGCCTTACAGCGATCCAGAGATCTCCCCATTCATTGCTCCGACTGTTCTGCTATATTTATTTTTAAGCTGGCAGCTTAGAGAGAATGGCCTTTCTCAGGGGGCATGTACTTTCTGCTGCAGCTGGTGACATTTGAAGGTTGGAACTGAGCATGTGCTTCCGTCTCAGTGGGCAAGGCAAAAAAAAATAGAAAAAGAGCAAACAGCAGGTGGCGCTGTCCTGATACATTTCATTGTATAACTCAGTAACTATAATAAATTTTAAGATTAGAAAACAGAATATTTATAAAAATATGGTTTTACATTGGCTAATACATTGCCATTAAATGGGTTATCTCATGAGCATATTATGGCATATGGACATCAAAAAGAAAGGGGGTTGCGTGCTTTGGGACCTTCTCCATGAACCAGAACAGAAAGCTGCACTGTGAGTGTAGATCCTGCTCCAGCGGACTCAAGTCTATGACATGAATATTCATTCATCCTGTAGTGAAAATGTCCTGCTGGTTGCCAGGTGGGGACCAGGTGATCGTAACGGTGGCCATATTCGGAATCGTGCATTCTCACGATGTTATGTAATGTGGGAGATTTCATCTTAACCAAGGACCTGGGGTTGCATGTTCTGAGAAGCTTGAGTTTGATGCTGACATTGTTGGTTCTGTGTGTCGGCTCATGTAACTTATGATTTCCGCATGTTCTTAGCTGTAGGATATATACAGTGTGAGCCTTTTTAAAAATCGGAGATGACTATTATATTTGGTGCTGAGAGCTGTCCGCTCTGGAGGAAGTGACTGTGTTATTCTTTCTCACGCAGGAAAGAAAAGAGAAGGAACAAAAACTTCTCAAAGAGAAGCAGGAAAAGGAGTCTGAAGACCAGCAGAAACGTCTAATAGAAGAGAAGAGTAAGGAGCGCTACGAAGAATGGCTGAAGAAGAAGAAAGAAGAGGAGCAGGAGAGGAAGAGGAGGCAAAAGGTACGTGTCATGTGATGCCCAAAACTAATTTGAACACTTTAAGTTCTCCCAAAACAGATCCTACCCACCTGTATTCTCAGTTTGTAGTTCCCTCCTGAAGTTCCATAATTTATCCCCTACCCACATGATGGGGGATGTGTCTGATCAGCGAAAGTCCATCCACTGGGGCCCCTGCTAATCACTAGAAGGGGACCCTTGTTGAGTGGATCAACAGACATGTGTGCATGTTCTCCACTCCATGGGAATGCCGGAGATGGCCATG
Organism: Bufotes viridis; assembly: GCA_033119425.1. Classification (NCBI taxonomy): domain Eukaryota; kingdom Metazoa; phylum Chordata; class Amphibia; order Anura; family Bufonidae; genus Bufotes; species Bufotes viridis. The sequence goes on from CM065598.1 coordinate 25,999,847, forward strand.
CGCTTGTACTCCACTTTCTCCAGAAGCCCTATAGAGTTGAATGGAGCTGTGGACATGCTTGTGTGTCTGCCGCTCCATTCATCCAGGGAATGCACCTTCTAGTGGTTGGCAAGGGCAGGGGATCATTTTGATGGGACAACCCCTTTAATGGCAAATTGTATTGTATAGCACTCTGCCACAAAAGGGTGGACCCAGAATGATCGCAGGGGTCCAACCACTAGAACCTCATCGATCATGAGAATGGAGGTCCCATGTCCCCTGTATGAATGAAGCAGTTGTTGATCACGTGCACTGGCGCTCCATTCAAAGTCTATGGGACTGCTGATGGTAGCGGAGTACAGCAGTAGACTATCTCCGGCAGTCCCATAGAGTTTGAATGGACCGGATGTGCACATGCTGAATCTCTGCGCAGAACCCCCTTTACTGTGATACGCCATTGTTTTGCAACAACCCCTTTAAAGAGCTAAATGCAGCATTCCGAGTAAATGACTTCTTTAGTAGTGGGACCGGAATACAGAAAGAGGAAGAAGCAGGGAGGACATGGTCAGTGTCTTCCAAGCATCATTGTGGATGCAGATCACTGGTGATAGTGATCAAGACTGTGTCCGGTATATGTGATCTGCATACGAGCGGAGGCTGGAAGGACAAAAGATCTTGTTAGGCTACTTTCACATTTTACATTGTTGTTTTCCGGTATTGAGATCCGGCAGAGGATCTCAATAGCGGAAAAGAAAAACGTTTCCGTTTAGTCCTCATGCATTCTGAATGGGAAGAGATCCGTTCAGGATGCATCAGGATGTCTTCCGTTCCGGCAGCATTCCGCTTTGTGACCGGACACAAAACCGCTGCAAGCTGCGGTTGCAGGAGCCTAAAAAACCGGATCCGTCACCCATTGACGTTCAATGTATTTGGTGACGGATCCGTCATTTTCCGTTTTGATTTTACACAACTGCATCCTAACGGAACGGATGCATCCTGATGTGAAAATCAGAACGGATCAGTTTAATTCTGGGATTGAGATCCTCTGCTTGATCTCAGTACCGAAATTAACAACGCAAGTGTGAAAGTAGCCTTAAAGAGGTAATGATGTCACACATTTCCATGTCAAAGTGTGTGTGTGGGGGGGGGGGGGGGTGAACTAAAAAATGAATAGAAATAATAAAATAAATACAATGAATAACCCCATAAAATCTAATCGGTTCCCCATGGGCACTCCTCCTTGACATGAGCACATTTCTCGTTAATGTCATTGGGGGACAGAGCACCATGGGTATACGCCCAGCTACCACTAGGAGGCGACACTAGATGTTAAAAAGGTTGGCTCCGCCCAGGTAAACTGTACCCTCTCCAGAGACTAGGCTAATCAGTTTTAGCCTAGTGTCCGTAGGAGGCAGACACAATGGTCTTGCTGCTACAGGTCTTGCTGCTACTTTTTTTTATTTTTTCTTTATTTTTTTTATTTTTTATTTTCACTTTACAGGTGCAGGTTTTATCCTGCAGCAGGGGGTCTTCATCGTGGAGGTCCACTTTAGTAGCACCCCCTGCAGGCGCGTACCTCAGTACCTCGTTGGTCACCCAGTTCCACATTACTGCATCCGCAGTGGAGTACCGGTGTTCCATTATTTTTCCCTACCCTTGTCATTTCCGGTTCTGATGCAGCCGCACTGGAAGTGACGTTTGCGGGTGTGGAAGGAGGTGTGTCACACCGCTCGCTTACTGAGTGGCTGAGTAGGAGTCGGCGAAGGCGAGCGCGGCTAACTGTGAACGCGCCTAGGGTAGGGAAAACTCACGGCCAATTGCGCATGCGCCCGAGGGTAGTCAAAACTTACTGGGCTGTAAGTTTTCACTACCCTCGGTGCATGCGCAATTGGCTGTGATTTATTCCTACCCTAGGCACTAGAATAGACAAGATCCAGCAAGCGTTAGCCGCGCGTGTGCACTGGGCTGTAAGTTTTCACTACCCTCGGGCGCATGCACAATTGGCCGCGAGTTTTCCCTACCCTAGCCACATTCAGTTGGCTGCGCTCGCCTGCGCCGACTCCTACTCACCCACTCAGTAAGCGTGCGGCGTGACACACCTCCTTCCACACCCGCAAACTTCAGAACCGGAAATTACGAGGGTAGGGAAAGTTCACGGGTAGGGAAAAATAACTGAACACCGGTAATCCCACTCTAGTGCAAGTTTACCGAAGGGGTGACCCTGCAGCGCCCGAAGACACCAGATAGTGAGTATGCTCCCTACCCTAGTTAGGGACTCTGTCCCTCCCATCCATCTTGTGCTCCATCGGGTTCCCCTCCCCCTTGGCTGTCCTTCCCTTCCTTGGCCTCCTATTTACTCTAGCCCCCGGCTTGTGCCTAGACTAGGCCGCGCCACTTCTGGCCTTTTACCTGGCATCCAGGATCTCTGGATCTTAGGGCATTCCTTTCCTCCCCTCCCCAGGTCCTGCGGTGTCCGCCTGCTTAGGGTGCTTCATTTTCGGCTGCGGCATCTACTTTAGTCCCTGGCTCCGGCTGTGACAAGGCCCCATGTGTTTTAAGATTTTTCCCTGCCATCCAGGGGTTCTATTGAGTCATTTTTCTTGCCAATGGGGGTCGCTTTGACCCCCTTTCTGTGCCTACCCTTTATTGGAGCTTTTTTCCGCTTCCCAGCACCCTGCAGCATCAGTCCGCCGGAGGTGCCTCATTTTTAGCTACACTATCTACTCTAGCCCTGGCTTCTGCCAGGACTAGGCCAAACTCTTTCCCAGAATTTTTTTCTGGTTTCCTGTTTTTTTTTCTAGGGGTGTTGCCTCCCTCATGGCCTTCTAAAGGGCTCTGCACGGAATTTCCGGTGGGAGGACGAGATGTCCTTCTTCCCAGAGGGTGCTTTCCCCATCTTCACAGTGCGCCCCGCCCGCATGTAGCATCATTGGTGGGACGTATTATCTTGGGCCCCTGTTCAGTGGTTCATGTTGTGACAGGTCCCCTTGCCCTCCATCCCTGGGTAACCCGACTGGCCCTGACAATCACATTGGAGAGGGTGCGACAGTTGCAGAGAGAGCAGAGCCTCTAGGTGTAATGGTAACGCCCCCGTTGCTCCTAGAGGCTCATTTGCATATACTAAAACATAATTTTTCTCAGCAATGCGGGCACATATGAACATGGGACCAACACAGATGCCTTCAGCTGCCAAGTGCACATGTAACAGGTCAGCCAGTGTCATAGGTGCAAGTCTGCTGACAGATGCCCTTTAAAGGGACGGTGTAGATTGAGTAAACTAGTCATGTTTGGTACATTGTAGTGGGGGGAGGGCATATATTTGTTTTAAAGAGGATCTGTTTTGCTGATACGTGTATTTTAGTAAACTAATACATTCTTGCATTCGCCATGACGTAACAATTCTTGAGCATCTTTTCCCATAACTCTGTGCCATTCCTCTTCCTGAAGATGTTGACAAATGGGCATCACCAATTGGACAGGTCCTCTTCAAGGATAGGCCATCAATGCTGTTTTTCAGAAAACCCCTTTAAAGAAATGCCATGTGTCATGTAGAAATGACCTGTGTAGAATTTTCTTTCCGTTCGGAGTATAAAATAGTTTCTTGCTGAGCAGGTAGGGCTGCCCTATAAGGGAAAGCCCTCGAGCTGTAATTAAAATGTGATTTTCTTTGCGGTGACTGGACTAGCCCTTCCGAGACGCATTCAATTTTTGACTATTTTGTGGGCGCAGCGCATTCCAGCGACCATGAATTACAGTCCCTCCTGGAAACGGAGAGGATATTAATACGTTCCAGGAATACATTTATGGAGCGTTTGTAAAATGGCAAATAGGAAACCGCACTGAGGTCTAAGGCCTTGAGGGAGGTCCGCAGAGCAGCCGACATATTTCTTAATGAACTGTGCGCTGATCAGAAACAGACCTTCAGATTCAGAGAATAGACATCCCGCCAGCTTCTATGGGAAGCGTCCATTGCACTCATGACATGGTACAACTAGCTGGAGCCTGCATCCGAGAGGAGAGGTCTACAACATGTTCGCTGCTTTATTTTACGCCATTGTTTATCATAGAGGTTATTATGAGGAGGGGGCCGGGGGCAGATGTCATGAGGTCATTGGTATCTGATGTGTTCCTGTGCAGGAAGAAGAGGAGAAACGTTTAGCCGAGCAGAAAGAGAAGAAGGAGAAGGCAGAGCAGATCTTCAAGGAGTGGGTGGAACAGGCCAAAAACAAACCGCGTCCGACGCTCAACAGCTATGGCTATGTCAACGGGAAATTGACAGGTGTGTACTAGAGTGGGCCTGAAATACCCCTGATCGTTCGTGTTCTAAGGATTCCCCAAAGAGAGAACATATGCGGTAAAGACTTAGTCACCCGTGAGATCCTCAGTATACAACAGTGGGCAGATGTATCAAAACTGATGCAAAGCAAAAGTGGAGGATCCCTATAATGCTGTTTGGGTCATTAAAGGGGGTTGTCCCATGAAGACAACTTTATCCCTAATCCGCAAGATGGGGGCTATGTAATCACAGGAGGTATGACCGCATTGTTCATGGAGTAAAGGCATTGGCAAATGTTTCAAAAAGCCTACTTTATCAAGGAAATCCGATTTAAAGGTTCTTTAACACAGGCCGAGGATCGGAATAATTATTGGGGATGAGAGGTCCTATGAGCGGGCGATCGCGTATTTTATGAATGACATAAAACTCTTTGTGCGTCGGCAGCACATGGCACTGTGTAAATAGGAACATTTTAGACTGATCGGTACGGGTCTAACACACGGGACCCCCGCAGGCCAGCTGTTTGAGAAGGCATTGGCGCCAGCAGTAGTGCCATGGCCTTCTCTGTTCTCACTAAGCACAGCGCAGTCCGTTTGTTAGCGTCTATCAATGGGGCCGAGCTGTGCCATGATGTCACTGGGCCTAGGGAAAGCAGCAAGAAAGCCGCGGCGTTACTGCCAGTGCCGGTGCTTTCTCAAACAGCTGATTTGGGGTCGGGGGGGGGGGGGGGCAGAGGATAGGTCATCAGTAGTGTTGAGTGAGCGAATCGAGCTTCGGATCATAGATCCGAAGTTGATTCGGTCAACCACTTCGATTTTAATGCTGTTTCCATACAGTGTTAAAATGTATTGCCTCCGTGGAAGCAAAATTCGTTTCAGCTGAAGTTGCGCAAGACTTCGATGAATGAATTTGGTAATCACTTCTGTGTCTTTAAAAACATTTTAAAATGGCAATCTGTCCGGTTCCAGTAAGTATTAAACCCGACTTCGGATTGCTAATTTTAAATGTTTTTAAAGATGCTGAAATGAATACTGAATGAATTCACCGAAGTCTCGCGCAACTTCGGCTGAAACTAATGTTGCCTCCACAAAGCCAATACATTTTAATGCTGTACGGAGACAGGTCTCAGGACAGCATTAAAACAAAGGGGGTTATTTACTATGCTGAAATCCGCCTAAATTAGGTGTATTTCAGGTAAAGATAGCGGCGCAATGATTAGTTAACTGCTGACGCCAGGTCTAACATTGTGGGCGTGGCATGGCCCGTCTCATTCACCATTTCCTACGCCTTTTTCAGGCGTAGAAAAATGTCTAAGTTTAAGACAACTCGGAAGCTGTCTTATATTTAGAACTGGAGCTGGATGCGGCCGGTGCCTCTTCATAACTTCGGCAGATCCCCCGCCAGTTTAGGGCTTTATTAAGACGTTGGTCTTAATAAATGTGCCCCAAAGTGTTTTAACGAATCGTCTTCGGATCAATGATCCTAAGCTCAGTTCGCTCACGCTTAGTCATCAGTATAAAAGTCTCGGAGTTTGGTGCCAAGAGGGAGGACAACGTAGACCTGATAATACATTGGTTTTGGTATTGCAGACAGTGAAAAGTTGTTTCCATTTTTTGCTTTTTCCTTTTTTTATTTTTTTACAAGCTTAAAAACAAATGTACAGTGATTTTTTTTTCCCACTAAAAGTTTTACAAGCTATAGTGTTTGATGCATGGTAAATACATTTACTGCCTTTCTGGAGTGGAGACAGGCGAGGCATGCTTTTCATACCTTTGTTGGAAGCTCATAAAGTGCTGACAGTTTCCATTGGCGTCTTAAACGCCCCCCCAACCGCTGTGCATAACATATGCCAGAGCTTACATTCAGGTCTGCTGTGAAGTGTTTGGTGCCGTGTCCTCACGGGTGAAATGTACTGACATGGTGAGCTTGACACATTCCTGCTGTCAACCACTGTCTAGGCATCTGTACTCGAAATTGCTGATAGTCAATCAGAGGTCATTCACTCGCTCTCCATGGTGTCTCACAGTCAGAGTTTGGCTGTATAGTTGTCACACTTGTACTCATGGTTGGCAGATAGATGACCTTCACCCGTCTTCCACCCACTTCTAGAACAGAAAAACTTCCCACTTTACTAATAGCTAATATGGATATTAGATTCTTCTCCATGTCCTTTGTAGAGGGTACCAGTTTACCAGACCACCACTATATCCCATAGATGAGTCCTAGATAAATCTAGCCATTATTATTTTATTTATTTCATGCATTTATATAGCGCTACTATATTCTATCCCCACTGGGGCTCACAATCTAAGTTCCTTTCGGAGTGTGGAAGGAACCTGGCGCACCTGGAGGAAACCAACGCAAACACGATGTTGTCCTTGGTAGGATTCGAACCCAGGACCCCAGCCATGGGCATAGCTATAGGGGGTGCAGAGGTAGCAGTCGCCCAGGAGCCTGAGGGGGCCCAAAGACCCTTGTGCTGCATAAGAAGACACACAAAGCACTGAGGGAAGGGGGGCCCAAGCTAAACTCTTGCACCAGGGCCCATGAGCCTTTTGCTACGCCCCTGACCCCAGCGCTTCAAGGCACCAGTGCTAACCACCAAGCCACCATGCTGACAAAATAATATCAGCCCATTGTGTGAAACAAGAATCCAGGTTAATGTTTTCTTCTATTAAAGGCTATGGACACCTTCTGGGCCATTGTACTAATTTTGGGCTAAAAATCATTTTTTCAATTGGTCTTAAAATCGTTCAGCCATTTCTGAGATATAAGATTTAAAAATCGGTCTCCTTTCCCAGCTGTTTCTTTCTGTTTTCTTTGAATGCCATCATCTGACGGCTCATGTGCAGCTCTTATCTATGACCTGCTGACCTCATAAACACTCATAATAGCTCAATTCCTATAAAGCCGATAACAATATGGCTTAAATAAGTGTTTGAGGCCAGAAGATCAGTGGTAAGAGCTACACCTGAGCTGTCAGGCGATGGCAGTCAAAGAAAACAGAAAGTAACAGCTGGCAAAGAGACTGATTTGTAACCCTTGTAGCTCAGAAACGTCTGAACATTTTTAACAAAGACCAATTAAAAAAAATGGTTTTAGCCCAAAATGAGTAAAATGCAATAATAAAAAATGCCTCTGAAGGTGTCCATAGCCTTTGAAGGTTTCACATACTTTAGACAATCCCTTTATTTTAAAAATGTCACAAGATAAGTTGGTCACAGGGTTTTCCTCTGCTGAGATCCCCAGAGATCAGCAGTGATCTGTTGGCAAAGAAAGTGCTTCATTTCCCTACAGCACCACCACAGGGGAAAAGGAGTATTACACAGTTCTTCTTGTCCAGTTCTCCAGAGAAGTTTCTGTAGAGAAGGGTCCTGTACAGGGAGACTTCCCTCAGGTGTTGTCTGAGATTATCAAAAACTGAGGCACAGGCAGGGCATAACAGGATAACAAAGTAATCAATACTTACGGTAGCTGTTGAGCCACGCGCCACTGCAGGGCTGCTGTTCCAGACCTCCTCGTCAGTCTTCGTTTACAGGGTTGGACCACTGATGTCACATCGACAGAGCATGAGCTCTGCCGCCGATCGCTGGCCTCAGAGGCCGTACACGTTACATACTTGTGGGCGGATGCCAATTTTGACTGGATCCTTCAGCAGTCTAGGGAGTGCATAGGTAGCCTGACCTACCCCCTTTTGGGGTAATTAAGGGTCAAATGGGTTGGCGTGTTTGTCTGGCACCAGAAATCTCAGCATTTGACAGAACGTCACCGCTATCTTAACACTGTTTTATTATTATTATTTTTTCTTTTTATGTTTGTTTTAGGTTATTATGACGGAAGTTCCTATCCTGCTCCAGGGTTTTATAACCCTGTTCCATGGAAACCTATCCCCATGCCACCACCACCGAAGGAGACTGTAAAAAAAAACACGTCTGGAAAGAATAAAAGAAGACCCGTCTCACACCAGCTATACCGATCCAGCATGGCCATTATCTATAAACCGAAGGACAATCTACAAGTTTGTGGCGGGATGTTTAGAAGATAACATGCCGTACAGGAGGGAACAGGAATACAGAGGAGCTGGGTGATGAAAGAACGACCGTTTGGTTTATTAATTCATTTTTTACATAACATTTTTTTCCCAAAAGAGTGCTAAACAATTTTATCGGTTTAATTTATCTCAATGGTAAAATGTTCGATTCCCCTCTAAACGAATACACGGTGCAGATACCGTCCCTACACAAATGTACCGCCAAACAAGGTGCAAAAGCTCCGTACAGTGTTGAAACTAAGTTTTATGCGAATAGACTTCGGATGTTTCATCCGAAGTCGATTCGCTCATCCCTACTGACAACCTCAAATGCAGCGGATTCCGGTAGGATTGTCACCCTTTCAAATGGGTACAGATCTGTATTGTTTGGCCTCATTCACATGTTCCTGTGTTTAAAGGGTATCTTTCAGTTTCACAAACTTCTGGCATGTATTACTGGGGGGGGGGGGGGCGGCTATGTACCTATTTTATCTGTTTGTCTCTTCATGAAAAGAGTAGCAGCCCATGTACGGATTCATAGAGGAGAACCGGACGGAAACGGCGCGGCGCTCGTACCACCAATTAAGACTTCTGAGATGTCACTATAACGTGTCAAAAGTTTGTGAAAATTATATAAGCCCCTTAAAGGGGTTGTGCCAATATATAAACTTCTCCCCCATCCACATCCATTCATATGGAAGGACAGAAGACCTCTGTTGTGATCGGTGTGGGGATGCTTATCCCCTTTCTTGTGAATAGGGGATACGTTTATACCTTTTAACCTTTTCCTATCTGTATGTGACCCCCATACACTCCCATCCTATTGAACTGAACTTACAGCTCTAGGGGGCTGCAAGATTGGTCCAGGAGACCCAAGCGGGGTCCTGGTGTCAAGTCTGGGATACTCTGTCCCAATGAGGCCTTATGCGGTTACAGTACCCCCTCCCGTCAGTCGGTCTTCTCTGTGATTCTGTTAATGCACCTGGGAGCTCAGGATGAGCAGTTAGATAAACCGTGCCCGGAGACAGGAACCTGCTGCAAGTTTACCAAACTGGCAGCCCTTAGCTACGACTGATGCCGGCTGAGATTCCTTAGAAATAACATTTTACAAGGGGGATTAGGCCGGATTTAGGATTTCAGGTGACATTTATTGTCTGTCAGAGAAGGTAACGTTTTAGAAAGTCGTTAATATAATTTGATGCTTCTCAAAGTTGTAGGAACGTTCACAGATTATTCTAGTGGCGTTCGTCTCTGCTCACATTGATGTACATTGGCTGCAGTTCCAGATTCCTCTTATGAGCGCCAGGGGTTTATAGCCAGAGGCAAAAAGGGCCCCCCTCTGCTACCAAAACTGTGGATGGGGTGAGGCATGGCAGTTTATCTGCCAGTGTACCACCGTACCCTGCCCTCCGGTAAGGGTACGGTATGAGCCAGTGTTCTTAGGCCGCGTTCATATCTAGGGCAGCAGATCCGGCATAACCGGATTCTGTAGTTCACCGCTGGTTTCCCATTGACTGTAATGCGGTCTGGTGGTGGTCCGCCCGCTTTCCAACAGAAATGCCGGGTTTCAGCTAGACAAAAAAACACTGCATGCAACGGTTTTGGTCCGGCCGGCATTTGTGCCGGATCAAGCAGCTGGGATCAGCTTGCCGCAGATGTGAACACGGCCTTAGGCAGCGACCTATACAACCTATAAAGCACTGAGGGCGCACTCCATTTTTTGCAAACTGTCCTGATCAACATTTTGTTTTGCTTTTTCCTTATGTAGAAACGTTTCACTGTTACTTACATTTTATTAGAGTTTTCTAGAGAAATATTTTTGTACTTTGAGCTTTATCTGTTTGATATTAGTTTTAACTTGTTCTTCACATTTGTAATAAAAAAAATTACAAAAAGTTTTTTTGTTTTATATTCAAAGTATTATTTAGCACTTTAAATACATACAAAATGTGATCCTTCAGCCAATCACTTACTGCAGTGATGACCCACCTTGCTCAGTGATCGGCTGAGCACTCACATTTCCGTCAGAAAGTAGATGTGGGGGAAAACGAGGAGTGTTGGAGGAGGTGAGTAGTAGTACTATTCTATCCCTTTTATAAATTTATTATAGAAAAATGGAATGATTCGTTTTAAAGAGTTTGTCCAGGATTAGAAAAACGTGGCTTCTTTCCTGCAGAAACAGTGTCGCGACCCTTCATGGGTTGAGTCTGGTATTGCAGCTTAGTTACATCGAAGTGAACTGACCTACAACACAGTGCGCACAACGCTTAGACAGGTGAGACGCGGTCTGAACGAAAGCACGCATGTATTTCTAAGGCCTCATGCACATGACCGTGTCCATATTGCGGTCCACAAACCACGGATCCACAAAATACAGATAACTTCCATGTGCAACCTGAATTTTTCTCACTGCCATTAATAAAAATATGGACGAGAATAGGTCATAGGCTATAATTTGGGGAATAGACACGTGGACAGCACAAGAATGACAACCGTGTGCTATCCATTTATTTTTATTTTTTTAACAGACCCATAGAAATGACAACCCCTTTAAAGGGCATCTGTCAGCAGATTTGTACCTATGACACTGGCTGGCCTGTTACATGTGCGCTTGGTAGCTGAAGGAATCTGTGTTGGTCCCATGTTCATATGTGCCCGCATTGCTGAGAAAAATGAAGTTTTAATATATGCAAATGAGCCTCTAGGAGCAATGGGGGCGTTACCGTTAATCCTACAGGCTCTGCGCTCTCTGCAACTGCCACAATTCCTACACTTTGACAGGGCCAGGTGTGCTGATGATTCCACTTCCTGGCGCTGTCCATCAAAGTGCATAGGGCGCGGCAGTTGCAGAGAGACCAAGAGCTTCTAGGTGTAATGGTAACGCCCCCGTTGCTCCTAGAGGCTTATTTGCATATATTAAAACATCATTTTTCTCAGCAATGCGGGCACATATGGACATGGGACCAACACAGATGTCTTCAGCTGCCAAGCGCACATGTAACAGGTCAGCCAGTGTCATAGGTGCAAATCTGCTGACAGATGCCCTTGAAGGTGGAAAAATATAATAAATATATAAAAAAAATTCTTGACCAGCTTTACAGATGCACTTTATATACTTGGTTACAAGGTAGTTTTGTAGATTTTGTATATCATGTTTTATGTTGTTGCGCCGCCTGCGCAGTCTTAATGTTCCTTTTGTAGAGCACAGATTTCTACGATTTGTGTATCTGCTGGAGCAGAGGACGGAGGAAATGATTTGCACGCCTAAAGGCATCAGACTGAGATTTGTATATGCAACAGGGACAAGTCAAATATTTAAATGCCCTGGTAATGCGAATTTAACTAGCAGCCGCTTCCTGCTCCCAGAGAATAAATAAAGCTCCTATAATGCGTTAATATTAATCTTGATAATAAAGTAGACAAATGAAGACGTCTGACTTAAAGGCTTTTCAAATGCCGTCTGCTCATTAATGTGTGAAAGGCTCCAGGAAAGCGACTGTTACCGTCACTCTCATTGTGTACAGTAATCCCTTTTAATGAATATGCTATCATTTACGGAAATGTCTCTTTAAGACATATGGGATCGAATAACCGGGGCGAGAAGTGCTCAGAAAAAAAAAATAAGTTGCTTGATTGCACAATCTATTTTCAGTCTGCTACTTGTGGCTCCCCAGCTGTGGTGACACTACAACTCCCATGGCAGTCAGGGCATGTCGGGAGTTGTAGTTTGACCGCATGTTGCAGATCCATAGATTGCTGGTTCCATAGGATTGTCGCAGATCGTGCCATCAGTGACTGGCTGTCTCTTACCTCAGGCATTACTTGACCCAGATGTCATAACTGTGCAGTTTGGCGTGTACGGTATGCGCAGTGCTTGAAATACAGGATTATGCCATTTCAAGGGAACTCCTTTTATTTTTGGATCATTTTGACTCGCATGGTCAGTAAATCTTTTCACAGCCAGTAAAGAATATACGGCTTGGCATTTGAAATAGTGTTGGGCATGAATATTCGGATTGCGAATATCACAACTTCGAGAATTCGCGAATATTTAGAATATAGTGATATATATTTGGTTTTTCGAATATTCTACTTTTTTTTTTTTTATTTCATCGGTAACCTCCCTTTTTGCTTGTGGGCCAATGAGAAGGCTGCAATGTCTTTGTCTGAGCTTAGCAACATCCCTAGCAACCAATAGAAAAGCTGCCGACCCCTTACTATATAAGAACCTCCCCAGCAGCCATTTTCTGCAGTTCTGAGAGCGAGACAGCAGTGTCATTGCTGTGCTCTGTGCTTTCCTGTGTCACATTACATAGTTAGTTAGCTTATATATATGATACAGATAGTTAGTGGGAGATAGTCAGTGTAGGTTAGATAGTGATATCGTGTAGCTGATAGGTTCCAGTGCAGGGTGTTAGGTAGTGTGATAGGTTCTGCTGTCCATACATACATACATACATACATAGTGATGTGATGTCACAAGTTCACAACAATACTTAGTGCACCAATCACTAATATGTAGTCAGACCTGTTAAAATGTGAAGTTGCATGTATTGCGCCAAAATATTTGCATGATTAGTGCCAATTTCGTAATCGTGAATATATCGGAGCACTCTATCTGCATATAAAGCTATTGTAATGTTCTGCCGTGCCAACCATTTTCTCCAGTCTCGGGAAACTTCAAGCAGGCACGGATACTAAAGCCCACAGAAGTGCTTTATACTGCTTCCGTGGGCTTCAGGTCTGTGCCTCTCCTTCGCAAAAGATAGTTAGATCTATATATACTTGGACAGTGACACAAATTTTGTTTTTATTACCTGTTTACTAAAACATATTCAAGTTATAGTTATATAACATGAAGTCCAGACTTTTAGCTTTCATTTGTGGGTAATCCACATTAAAATTAAATGAAAAGTTTAGGAGTTTGTGGCACCCTGTTTTAAAGGGGCCAAAAGTAATTGGACAATTGACTGAAAGGCTGTTTCATGGGCAATTCCTTCATTATTTCATTCCCAATTAAGCACATAAAAGACCTGGAGTTGATTTGAGGTGCGGTGCTTGCATTTTGAAGATTTTGCTGAGAAGTAAACATGCGGTCAAAGGAGCGCTCCATGGAGGTAACACAAGCCATCCTTCATTTGCGAAAACAGAAAAAACCCATCCGAGAAATTGCTACATTATTAGGAGTATGAAAATACAGCCTGAGAAAGAAAGAGAAAGAAAGAAAGCACTGGTGACTTCAACAATGCAAAAAGACCTGGATGCCCATGGAAGACAACAGTGGTGGATGAGCACAGATTAATTACCATGGAGAAGAGAAACCCCTTCACAACAGCCAACTAAGTGACCAACCCTCTCCAGGATATAGGTGTATCAATACACAAATCCACCATAAAGAGAAGACTGCATGAAAGTAACTACAGAGGGTTCACTGCACGGTGCAAGCCACTCATAGGCCTCAAGAATAAGAAGGCTAGACTGGACCAGCACACTTCTGGAAGAGCATTTTTTGGACAGATGAAACCAAGATTAACCTCTACCAGAATGATGGAAAGAAAAAAGTATGGTGAAGGCATGGTACAGTTCATGATCCAAAGCATACCACATCATCTGTAAGACACGGCGGAGGCAGTGTGATGGCTTGGGCATGCGTGGCTGCCGGTGGCACTGGGTCCCTAGTGTTTATTGATGAGGTCACACAGGACAGAAGCAGCCGGATGAATTCCGGGGTTGTCAGAGACGTACTGTGCGCTCAAATCCAGCCAAACTGATTGGTTGCCGTTCCATAATACAGATGGACAATGACCCAAAACATAAAGCCAAAAGAAAGAAGTGGAATATTCTTGAATGGCCGAGTCCGTCACCTGATCTGAACCCAATAGAGCATTTCACTTGTTAAAGACTAAACTTCAGACAGAAAGGCCACAAACAGACAGCAACTGAAAACCACGGCAGTAAAGGCCGGGCCGAGCATTAAAGAGGAGGAAACACAGCGTCTAGTGATGTCTAGGAGTTCAAGACTTCAGGCAGTCATTAGCAACAAAGGGTTTTCAACCAAGTATTAGAAATTAACATTTTATTTACAATTATTTAATTTGTCCAATTACCGTATTTTTCGCCCCATAAGACGCACTTTTTTTCCCCAAAAAATGGGGGAAAAGTGCCCCTGCGTCTTATGGGGCGAATGCTGTAATTTTTACATTGCCAGCTGCGATGTACGCGCGAGCGGGGAGGGACTGGGAGGAGGAGCTGGGGGCCGGCAATTGCGGAGGGGCCGGTGCAGTGACTGTACTCCGCCCCGCCCCCCGCTCCAGTGCTGCACTATTGAAAAATGAAATATGTAATCCGATTAAAAGTTCCTGTCTATGCCCCCCACCCCTAATATTACCGACACATGGCAGCTTGTTAAAAGCAGGGAGTCCGGGCGGCCGGCGCGTCACTCACTGACGTCACGTGCCTGCGCCGCCTACTTCATTCATAAAGTAGGCGGCGCAGGCACGTGACGTCAGTGAGTGGCACGCGCCCGACTGCCTGCTCAGCAAGCTGCCATGTGTCGGTAATCAGGGTGAGGCATAGACAGGAACTAATTTAATTAAATATTTTGTATTTCTATAGTGCAGGGGGCGGAGTACAGTCACTGCACCGGCCCCTCCGCAGTTGCCGGCCCCAGCTCCTCCTCCCAGTCCCTCCCAGCTCGCTCAGTTTTATGGGGAGGGGTCTGAGGATGGCACTGTTATGGGATGGGGATCTGTGGATGGCACTGTTATTGGGTGGGGACGGTCTGTGGATGACACACATATATAACAGTGCCATCCATAGATCCCCCATAACAATGCCATCCACAGATCCCCCCATAACAATGCCATCCACAGATGCCCCCATACAGTGCCATCCACAGATGCCCCATAACAGTGCCAGCCCTGTTATGGGGGATCTGTGAAGGATACTGTTACAGGGGGCTGTAACAGTATCCTTCACAGATCCCACCCATAACAGTATCCTTCACAGATCCCACCCATAACAGTATCCTTCACAGATCCCACCCATAACAGTGCGTCATCCACAGATCCCCCATAACAGTGCGTCATCCACAGATCCCCCATAACAGTGCGTCATCCACAGATCCCCCCATAACAGTGCGTCATCCACAGATCCCCCATAACAGTGCGTCATCCCCAGATCCCCCATAACAGTGCGTCATCCACAGATCCCCCCATAACAGTGCGTCATCCCCAGATCCCCCATAACAGTGTGTCATCCCCAGATCCCCCATAACAGTGTGTCATCCACAGATCCCCCATAACAGTGTCCTTCACAGATCCCCCCCCCATAACAGTGACATCCACAGATCCCCAGTAATAGTGCCATCCACAGACCACCATTAGTTCCAAAACCACCAAAAGCACACCTTTTGGTTAAAAATATTTTTTTTCTTATTTTCCTCCCCAAAAACCTAGGTGCGTCTTATGGGCCGGTGCGTCTTATAGGGCGACAAATACGGTACTTTTAAACCCCTGAAATGAAGGGATTGAGTTTAAAAAATGCTTTAGTTCCTCACATTTTTATGCAATCTGTTTACAGTCCGCAATACGAGCACCACAGCCATACGGTCTTGAGCATGAGCCCTAATACAGCTGCTGTAATACAGATCGTTCATCCCCATGCAGATTCATTGATTACACAGGACGATGTGCTGCTGACAAAGATTTTAGATGCCACGAAAAAGGCAGTTGGTCTGACAAACATTTGCTTGTCTGGTGATCGGCAGCACCATTACATGGGGCAAGCAAAAAATACTGATAGACTGTGAAATATATAGAAGTATATTCACCTTTAGAATGCGCTAAAGGGCATCTGTCAGCAGATTTGTACCAATTAGATTTGGCATGAGTGGGGCAAAATCTCACATAGTGGCGCAACTAACACGCCTAATTTATTAAAATTTTGGGAAAATTTCCAAATCGGGTGGAATTGGAACAAAAATGCAATTCTGACAGTTTTATAGTTCTTTTCTACAGCCTGACCTATTATCTTCATTCTCCAGGTCGGTACTGGAAAAAATACAAAAAAAACAAAAAAAAAACTCTTTGTAGTCATGTTTACAGAACTGTACTTTTCAGTGATATCATTTTGAAGTGTGTGCAACTTTTTGATCACTTCTTACTCAATTTTTGGGGGAAGGGATAATGCCAAAAAATGGCAAATTGGCCATTTTGAATTTCTTTTTCTGTTATCTTTTCTGTTCCGTCGTATGGGATACATATTGATATATTTGAACAGAATGGGCGTTTTCAGACACGGCGATGCCTATAATGGTTTTTTAAATAATTTTTATTTTGGGGAAAGGGGGGGGGGGGTGAATTGAATTTTTTTTTATTTTTATCTTCGGTGACCATAACTAGCAAGGATTGCCAGTTGTGTTCTGTGGTGGGTATACATCTATAACAGAACATACCATTCACTGTATTTCAAAAAACTGCTGCCACCTGCTGGCCTGTATTAGAATATTCCAGTGATGGTTATTGGAGCCTGCTTGAGTCTCTGAGCCATCACCCGCACATTACAGCTTCCCTGATCTCAGCCGCTTAGATGCCATGGTCACATTTGACCAAGGCATCTGAGCGGTTAAATGTATGCGATTGGCCTTATGGCTGATTGCATCCATTCACCCCGGGACCCTGCTGTTTAAAACAGCAGAAACTCGGCGGCTATGGCACGGTGTGTGTATCTCTCTGCATGTGACCACTCTCCCGACCAAGTACATTAGTATGTTGCATGGCCTGGCAGGCGAAGCACAAAGAAGGAGCGATATATACCCAGATAACTTGGTTTTAGTCCAGCCAGTACTCCTTATTATAGTTAATGGGGACGGCGGGCATTCAGACAGCTTCCAGCAATGCCGGATCCAGAAGCCTCTGGCAAGTTGTTTCCTGCCAGTACAGCCTGCCGAAGCTTTCAAACACTGGTGTGAAAGTAGCCAAAGGTGACATCCAGTTTGCATTGATTTTTTTTACCAAACAAAAAAAATGTCACCTAAAAGGCTGTGTGTGAAACCGGCCCTAAATAGATATATGAAAGTTTAAAGGTAAAAGAAAAATTAGAGTATTTTTTTTTTTATATTTTTGGATTAAATGCAAATAAAAAGTAAGCAAGACAATGTCACTTCTAAATCATCTCTGTGAATTCCTTGAGGCATCTGATTAGTCTTGTAGGAGATCTGATGAAGTTTTCTTCCGAACAATGGAGTGAACACTTAATGCCATGTTTCTATCCAGGGGCCGTTAAGTATAGATCAAGCTGCTGCATGTAAGTGCCTGGAGGCTACAGTGCATGCTTTACTCAAGGTATCAGATCGCTGGCACGGGGGCTGCATCTCACCCTGACTAATGGAAAAGGTACTTAATACATGTAATGATAATTGGTGCGGCTGAGAGTTGATTAAAACTGTGCCAACTTCTGTAACGATTCTCTCGAGGTCTTCTCAAGGTCAAATTCCAAAAATGACCCCTTTAAAGGGTTGTCCAGTCAGTATTTTTACATTTTTTACAAGTAGAAAAGGATTTAAAACAAATACTCGCCGTTCCTGTTCCGATGCTTCCCAGGTCCGCGGGTCTCTACTTCCTGGTCCCTCTGGACACATAGGAAATGTTTGACAGCCATTATTCTCGGCCTCCTGAGTAGAAAATTTTACCAAGTCAGTGTAGGATCAGTGTATGATCAGTAATTTCCATCAGTGATTGTAAACCAAAGGAAACTTTTGTAAGTGCACCAATCACCACACAGACCCCCCCATCCATCCCCCCCCCGTCACTGATTAACCCCTGATTAACCCCCGATTAACCCCTGATCACCCCCCTGTCACTAATCACCCCCCTGTAAGGCTCATTCAGACGTCCGTATGTGTTTTGCGGATCCATGGATCCGCAAAACACGGACACCGGCAATGTGCTTTCCGCATTTTGCGGATCCGCAAGAATAGGACATACTCTATCTTTTGCGGAGCTGCGGCCGGATGTTTGGGGGCCGAAACCCGGAAGTTCGCGGCCGTAGCTCAACAAATGCTGATGCGGCGATCACATAGTGTGCTCTCCGCATCACCGCCGGCCCCATTCACACTGAATGGGTCCGCATCTATTCCGCAGAATTGCGGAATAGATGCAGACATTTTTGCGGACGTGTGAATGGGGCCTTACTACTTTTTTTTTTTTTTGCACATTTTTTGGCAGAGATTTATTCATCCACATTGATCGATGCGAATGAAGAAATCTGTGCCGTTCATATATTTTTTTTTTCAGCCCAGAGGCTGAACGGGAAAAAAAATCTCATTACCCGTATGCTCCATATAAGGAGAATAGCAGAAACTCCTAATGCTGGCCATACAGGTAATGATTGCAGAGACCCTCAAATTCCAGGGCAGTACAAAAACCCCACATGTGACCCCATTTTAGAAAGAAGACACCCCAAGGTATTCCGTGAGGGGTATGGTGAGTTCATGTAAAATTTTATTTTTTGTCACTAGTTAGTGGAAATTTGAGAATTTGTAAAAAAAAAAAAAAAATATATATATATATATATCAATTTCCGCTAATTTGTGCCAAAAAAAAAAAATTTCTGTGAACTTGCCATTCCACAATGGGGTCACTTTTAAGCGTGAGAATCCATATGCGTAAAAATGCCCTGTGAAATCCTAAAGGTACTCATTGGAATTTGGGCCCCTTTGTGCATTTTGGCTGCAAAAAAGTGGCACACATGTGGTATCGCCAAACTCAGGAGAAGTAGGGCAATGTGTTTTGGGGTGTATTTTTATATATACCCATACTTTGTGTGAGAAATATCGCTGTAAACAACAACTTTTTAATTTTTTTTATACAAAGTTGTCAGTTTACAGAGATATTTCTCTCACCCCAAATACACCCCAAAACACATTGCCCTACTTCTCCTGAGTACGGAGATACCACATGGGTGACACTTTTTTGCAGCCTGGGTGCGCAAAGGGGCCCAAATTGCCAGAACAGTACAAACACCCCACATGTGACCCCATTTTGGAAAGAAGACATCCCAAGGTATTCGCTGAGGGGCATAGTGAGTCCATGAAAAATTAAACTTTTTGTCAAAAGTTAGCAGAAAGAGAGAAAAAACAATAAAAAATCAATTTACGCTAACTTGTGCCAAAAAAAAAATCTTCTATGAACTCGCCATGCCCCTCACGGAATACCTTGGGGTGTCTTCTTTCCAAAATGGGGTCACATGTGGGGTATTTATACTGCCCTGGCATTTTAGGGGCCCTAAAGCTTGAGAAGAAAAATGCCCTCCTAAAAGGTACTCATTGGTTTTAGGGCCCCTTTGCACATCTTGGCTGCAAAAAAGTGTCACACATGTGGTATCGCCGTACTCAGGAGAGATGTATTTTTTCAGGCTCTGATTGGATTGCGATCACAGCCGGGGATAAGGAGACACCCACATCAGAAGACGGCATCTCCGCCCCGTTGCGAGTTTACAGCTTGCTCGCCGAAACAACGGGACTCTGAACCGGCTAAACAGGGGGAAGGTATGAGAAAAAAAGTACATCCCGGGCATCAGTGAGGGCCGCACTACAAGGTTTTGACAAAATTAGCCTATGTAAAAAATGATGAAAGGTCCGCTTTAAGCCTTCCGGGTCATAGTGAAAACCCAAAACCTTTATAGAAGAGCATCCTGCAAATAATAAAGTAGAAGACTGATGATGACTGCCCTGAGGGAGATCACCCTTATAGGATAGCTCAAGATAAGTAGAAACCAGCATATTGAGTACCAGAGTGCTATAGTTTAGACTTGGAATAATTACAGAAGTCTTGCCTGTTAAGTGTCACCTTAAAGGGAACTCCTCAACTGACAATTGCCTAAACCTGATAAAAGGAATACAATTGAACCTATTGCCGAGTCATCACTTATGCCATACCAATGAACTGTGTCTGTACTGACTGCCTGAAGACAAGTGATTTAGTAAAGTTCAACCGTTTGATGACAACTGACTCCTCATCATTTCTACTACTACACTCATCATTTGCACCTTACGGTGCTGGCGTCATGAACACAGGGGCCCAGCCACCAAAGCACCCTAAACACCAAGTACCATCAAGGGCACCTCAACCAACATCTGGCTGGTGTTCCCTGCAACTGAGAGTGCCCCGGAGGATTTCGCTTCCTTATCACTGCACTGCCGACCAGGGAGGCATCTGCTAACCGTGAGTAACCACAATGAACTATTACCTCCATCGGCCCACCGTAGCCTCACGTGTTTTCCCCTGCAGCCTGGCATGCTGCATAACCTTATTTATTCTGTACAGTGAATATTGTGATGGAAATAAAATTAAAAAATGGCCGCGTGCACTCCATATTGACTTGAATGGGTCCGCAGTCCTCAAGATACGGAGTGGTAAGGAGCGAAGGCACCGATCGGAAGTCTACGGAAGCACTACGAAGGGTTTTCATGGGATTTCGGTCCATGCCTTCTTACCGCAAAAAAATACGTGTCCTATTTTTTGGTGGTGCAGACTGTTTCTTGCGGATGGCGGACCAGCTATTTGTGGTCCGCAATACTGGGCACACACACACTCGTGTGCATGAGCCCTAAGCATTTGCTGATGCCTATTGATAGTCATTGGCACAATCTGTATGGCTAGAGCAACATTGCCTGCCTGCTTGCCCACTCAATTCTGATGCTAGAAACTGCAGTTGAATATACATATATATATATATATATATATATATATATATAATTTCTTTTTTTTTTTTGACTCCCCCACAGGGGGCTCCTATTAATCAGTCAAGTGACCAGACATCTGCTTCTACTGGACAGAAATGCAACTGACAAACATGATGATAAGTTCTCTTAACAACCAATATGGAAACTAGTAAATCTGGGTCATTTGTTGAAAAAAAAACAGATCATATCAGGTTAAAAATGATAATTATAATGACAGGTATTGTGTTAAGCAATCCAAATAAAAAAAGAGGCGCTACACTATAAAACTTTATACCTGTGAATCGTAACTTGTCAGTTTTACAAGAACAGCCTGGAGCCATAAGACTTCGTTTAATGTGAATATCTCAGGGTAAATAATATGTTGTGTCATTCCTCTTCCATTTATTTTGCAATTGTCAATATCGTAAATAAAATGACACCATCGGCATTCAGCGGATTTCATAATACATCCATGTAACCGCTCTCATAGCACTGTATTTCTTTATGAGTGGTGCTCCCCCTAGTGGTTGTTGTAGGCAGTCAGAATGATAGTTTAAAATGAAAGTCTACTTTTGAAGGTTATACAATGTTCTAAAATAATTTGTTCAGCAATTCCTTGTGGTTTTCTCTCATGGAATTTTTACATCTTGAAGATGAGGATCTGTCCTGGTCGAAGGTGCACAATTCATTACAAGAGGAAGCTCTAGTAAATGTACTGTAACCAGGGGTATAAAAAGAAACCATGGAGCCCATATCAAAACGTGGAAATGGGCTCCTCTGTAGCATGACCACCTGCAGAATTGAGTTCAGAACATGAAATGTTTTTGATTATTTTGATCTCCTTGATGTCCAAGGATCAGGGTTGCCAACCAGAATTTTTTCTGGACATGTTATCCAATAATCACTGATTTACAAATTGGAAAATACATAATGAATGATAACAATTATGACTAATACATGTCTATAGGTATTCCCCTGTCAATCTGCACTCAGTAACCCATCAGAGAAAGTGAAAACAGAATTTTAGAATTTTTTGCAAATATATTAAAAAGGAAATACAAAAATTTTGCATGGACATAAGTATTCAAACCCTTTGCTATGACTCTTGAAATGTAGCTCTGGGGCCTCTCATTTCTCTTGATCATCTTTGAGATGTTTCTACACCTTGACTGGGGTCCACCTGTGGTAAATTCAGCTGATTGGACATGATTTGGAAATACACAACGCTGTCTATATAAGATCCCACAGCTGACAATGCATATCAGAGCAAAAACCAAACCATGAGGAGGAAAGAACTGCCTGTAGAGGTCAGAGACAGGATTGTGCGAAGGAACAAATCTAGAGAAGGGCTCAAACATTTCTGCTGCACTGAAAGTTCCCAAGAGCACAGTGGCCTCTGTAATTCTTAAATTGAAGAAGTTTGGAATAACAATTAGTCTTCCTAGAGCTGGCTGCACTACCAAACTACTACCAAAAGTAAGCTGGGGCCTTGGTGAAAGAGGTGACCAATGGTTTGGCTGAGCTCCAAAGATACTGTGTGCAAATGGGAGAAACTTCCAGAAGGTCAACCATCACTGCAGCAGTCCACCAATTTGGGCTTTATGGCAGAGTGTCCAGTAAAAAAGCCTCTCCTCAGTAAAAGACACATGGAAGCCACCAGGAGTTTGAGATAAAACACCGGAGACAACTTTGTAAATGTCTTGAATGGTCCAGCGGAACATCTCTAGAGAGACCTGAAAATGTCTGTCCACCAACAGTCCCCTTCCAACCTGACAGAGCTTGAGAGGATCTGCAGAAAAGGATGGCAGGAAATGCCCACATTCAGGTGTGCAAACCTTGTGGCATCCGAAGACTAGAGGCTGGAATCACTGCCAAAGGTGTTTCAACTAAGTTTTGAGTTAAGGGTCTGAATACTTAGGTCAATGCAAGATTTTAGTTTTACCTTTTCAATAAATTAGCAAAGATTTTGAACATTCTGTTTTCACTTTCTCATTATGGGTTAATGAGCGCAGAATGATGGGCAAAATCTTTTTTTTTTTGTTTTGGTTCGAGGCCGCAACATAACAAAATGTGAAAAAAGTCAAAGGTTCTGAAGATTTTCCAAATATGTTGTAGCTCAATGTGACACAGTGAAGGGTCTGCTGGTAGGTGGGAGGTTCTTTCCTCCCAGCATGTGCTGCTCATACTGATTGCAGCAAGGTGAGGTCAAGCCGGTACGGGCTTTGCGCCGACGCCCAACTGTGATAAAAGCCGGCTAAGAGTATGGGCAAGAGGTTTTATTGCTTTGTTAATGTGCTTCCGACTGGGTGCGTGTTTGCCTGTCTGGGAGGACAGGTCTACGATATCCAGGACTTGAACTCTATGTACGGTTCCGCCACAAGGTGTGAACACACATCAGGACTTAAAACTAAGGAGATTTTGTTTATGTTCTGTTAACCTGCCAAGTGTGAATAAACACTGAATATTGGTTAAGAACTGTTTTGTGCCTCTGTAATTCGTCCGCTCACCCTGCCTACCAGAGCCAATCCCCACAATACTAAAAAGAACCCATTACCAGCATTTACTGGAATAGTAAAATAATAATACCACCAAAATTAGTTGCTCCACCAGCCTAAAAAAAAATCACAGACACAGAAAAACAGACACATATTTTCACAGACTTCCAGGAATTTCTAGACAGGAAAGTAATGTCACAGTAAATGGATAATGTATATAGTGATGTCACAGTACAGTAATAATGCATAGAGGGTGTTACAATGCAGGGATAATGTAACAGTATGGGAATAATGTACACATTGATGTCACAGTACAGGGATAATAAACACAGTGATGTCACAGTACACGGATAATACACACAGTGATGTCACAGTACAGAGATAATAGACACAGTGATGTCACAGTACAGGGGTAATAAACACAGTGATGTCACAGTACAGAGATAATAAACACAGTGATGTCACAGTACAGAGATAATAAACACAGTGATGTCACAGTACAGAGATAATACACACAGTGATGTCACAGTACAGAGATAATAAACACAGCGATGTCACAGTACAGAGATAATAAACACAGCAATGTCACAGTACAGGGATAATAAACACAGTGATGTCACAGTACAGGGATAATAAACACAGTGATGTCACAGTACAGGGATAATAAACACAGTGATGTCACAATATAGGGATAATAAACACAGTGATGTCACAGTACAGGGATAATAAACACAGTGATGTCACAGTACAGGGATAATAAACACAGTGATGTCACAGTACAGGGATAATACACACAGTAATGTCACAGTACAGGGATAATACACACAGTGATGTCACAGTACAGGAATAATAAACACAGTGATGTCACAGTACAGGGATAATAGACACAGTGATGTCACAGTACAGGGATAATAGACACAGTGATGTCACAGTACAGGAATAATAAACACAGTGATGTCACAGTACAGGGATAATAAACACAGTGATGTCACAGTACAGGGATAATAAACACAGTGATGTCACAGTACAGGGATAATAGACACAGTGATGTCACAGTACAGGAATAATAAACACAGTGATGTCACAGTACAGAGATAATAAACACAGTGATGTCACAGTACAGAGATAATAAACACAATGATGTCACAGTACAGGGATAATAGACACAGTGATGTCACAGTACAGAAATAATAAACACAGTGATGTCACAGTACAGGGATAATAAACACAGTGATGTCACAGTACAGGGATAATAAACACAGTGATGTCACAGTACAGAGATAATAGACACAGTGATGTCACAGTACAGGGAAAAAAAACACAGTGATGTCACAGTACAGGGATTATAAATAGAGATCAGGAATCCCCTGCATAACGGAAACGGAACAGATCCATTTTGCAGCCCATAGACTTCTATTATGACAGAATGAATAGCGGAATGCCTCTAAAGGCATTCCGTTATGAATTCCGTCATATAATTGCATTATGGTCCGTGGTAATGGAATCCATAATGCAATTCACCTTTTACCAGTAAACGAGCGTGAATGAATTTCATAACCTAAAATTTGCTAATCTCATAATTATAAACATTCTAATGTCACTAGAGAGCGATAATAAACACAGTGATCACAGTACAGGAATAATAAGTGTAGTGCCCTGGAGCTTTGAAGTCTAAGCATTTGTGGACATTTGCCCCTATTTCCCCTATGCAAAGTCATCAACTCCTTACTTTATTTCACTTTAAAGGTTTAACATGCATTGACATACTGTGTAACTGCATTTTATATGTTTGTTATATTCTGTTCATTGGACTGTATTTACACAGCAATGTAGAAAGGATTAATGAATACTGAGAGACTTTTGGGACTTTCTAGCTAATAATGAGAAGCTGGTTATTTTCCATAGCCACCATAAGGTTTAAAGAAGAGCATGTTTTGAAGGGAAAAAGCCAGACTTGTTTACCACCAAAACCAGACAGTCTGGAAAACTGCTATGTCATTGCCGTTGAGTATTAGTGAAGGTCTCATGCAGGTCTAAAAGAGACCAGAACTGTAACATTGTATTTGTTCGTGTTAAGTTTCTCCACTCCACACCTCCCAAAAGAAGGTTCTAGTTCAGCCAGAAACTGTATATAAGGTGAGCAGTAAGAGCCCCTAGTGTTCTGCAGTTAGAGAACAGTGCTTAGAAGAGGAGACTCTGCCAGGCTACTTGAGTGATCAGAAGAAGACTCTGCAAGAGCCCCTGGGCCTCCAGCCTTTGGCCGGGGTACCAGCCTTCTGATAAAGAGAGGAACAGCTAGCTTAGGCCTTTCCTCAGCATCAAACCCATCTTCTGCCCAGGAAGAGACTGGGAAAGCCAGCCCAGTGCCTTGCTTGTATTGTTTTGCACTTGAGTTCCTCCAGTTTAACTGGAGACCCTGATTCTCTGGACTTATTTTCCATTGGGGTGCACCACGCCTTACCATCCCTTCCGGAGAGCAGCAACACATGGTGACATCTCTACTGTGTGCGGGGGAACCAGCATAGTGTTGGAGCCAAACCCAGCCACTGCATAAGCACAGTTATGTCAAAGTACAGGGATGATAAACACAGTGATGCCACTGTACATGGATAAAAAGCACTTTGTTATCAGTTCAGTAATAATGCACATAAAAAGGTCAATGTGTAATACAAGAAGATACAGAGAAGTATTAGTATACACACCATGGGTGACTGTAGGGCACCATAAATATTCACAATGAAAACAGATTTCCAAGCTTTTCTTATCCACTGTCTCCACTAACTGGGAACATGTTGAATACTATGAAGAACTGATACACAAATTATGTTAGCACATTATATACATTTCTATTATGCAACTAATAAACCAAAAAACCCCGGTAATGTATTCAATATTGCATTATGTCATCACATGACTTGTCATTTAATGCTCTTGGTCCTTCATATAAAATTTGATGCATTGCCACCCCAGCTACAAAATGGCGTGTTGAGGGACTCTTTATGTGACAGCTGGGCCATTGGGCTCCCTCAGACCCTCGTCCCAGAGGTGGCTGGAGCTAACCCACCCTTTATAGCTAAATTCCTGTTATACAGCCTTAGCATAGTTGCTGTACTAGACCTAGTTGCATCAAACTAAATCTTCAGAGATTACCATCCACCATGAAATTCCTGTGGTTGACAATGTCAAGAATTGACCCACTTTTTGTAGATGCATACAGCTGAAATCCTCTCCAACAACTATATCCCATGAAAGGTCTATATTATTTTAGCTAAATCACTAGTATCCACATCACCTGAGGACATCTGTGAAGCCAGTGACAGGACATTGGTGAATATATATACATGTATCCACTTAGAAAACCCTAAAATAACTAAGGTGACGCTCAAAATAACATTTTCTATAGTGGTCAAAAAAAATGTTTTAAGTCATTCGTGTTTTCTGTAGAATTTAGGTCTTGAGTGCTTTCATGACCATCCAAAGCAAATAAATCTATCTTAAGACTCGTTCTATGTTGTTATTTCAGGTGCCTGGGTGTGTTTCCATCTTTTTCCATTTTATATAAGCTTGATATACCTCCTTTAAGGCCTCTTCAAAGCCAGCGTGTTTTAGGATTAAAATATTTCAACAGATTAAGAGACCTTTCATGAATTTCTCCTGGTGCATATCGTAGATGGTTCTTACTGCTCTTACCTTCTGGTATGAATTACTTGGCATATGTGATCATATGAAGCTCTGCCTTTTTAAGATACACTGATTAGCATTGGTAGCTGTGATATTACCCAGAGGAAAATATTTCTTCAATTTGTGAATGGTCTGGTGACAAAGATAGACTATGTTGAAGCAATTGTAACAATATTACCCTATCTAGTCCTGTCAAACACTGAGACTATCCGGTGCCACTTTAGCGTAAGCTCTACCAGCTCTGTTCATGTTCAGTAGAGGCATAGCGTGTGCTCTACCAGCTCTGTTCATATTCAGTAGAGGCATAGCGTGTGCTCTACCAGCTCTGTTCATGTTCAGTAGAGGCATAGCGTGTGCTCTACTGGCTCAGTTCACATTCAGTAGAGGCATAGCGTGTGCTCTACTGGCTCAGTTCACATTCAGTAGAGGCATAGCGTGTGCTTTACCTGCTCTGTTCATGTTCAGTAGAGGCATAGTGTGTGCTCTACTGGCTCAATTCACGTTCATTAGAGCCATAGGGTGTTCTTTACCAGCTCAGTTCACGTTTAGAAGACATAGAGTGTGGTCTATAGGCTCAGATCACATTCAGTAGACATAGCGTGTGCTTTACCAGCTCAGTTCACGTTCCCGTAGACAAAGCGTGTGCTCTATCTGCTTAGTTCACGTTTAGTAGACATATCATGTACTCCACTGGCTCAGTTGACGTTCAGTAGACATAGCGTGTGCTTTACCGTCAGCTCAGTTCACGTTTAGAAGACATAGCGTGTGCTCTATAGGCTCAGATCACATTCAGTAGACATATCATGTACTCCACTGGCTCAGTTGACGTTCAGTAGACATAGTGTGTGCTCTACTGGCTCAATTCACGTTCATTAGAGCCATAGGGTGTGCTTCACCGTCAGCTCAGTTCACGTTCATTAGACATAGCGTGTGCTCTACAGATTCAGTACACATTCAGTAGACATAGCGTGTGCTCTATAGGCTCAGATCACATTCAGTAGACATAGCGTGTGCTTTACCAGCTCAGTTCACGTTCAGTAGACAAAGCGTGTGCTCTATCTGCTTAGTTCACGTTTAGTAGACATATCATGTACTCCACTGGCTCAGTTGACGTTCAGTAGACATAGCGTGTGCTTTACCGTCAGCTCAGTTCACGTTTAGAAGACATAGCGTGTGCTCTATAGGCTCAGATCACATTCAGTAGACATATCATGTACTCCACTGGCTCAGTTGACGTTCAGTAGACATAGTGTGTGCTCTACTGGCTCAATTCACGTTCATTAGAGCCATAGGGTGTGCTTCACCGTCAGCTCAGTTCACGTTCAGTAGACCTAGCGTGTGCTCTACAGATTCAGTTCACACTCAGTAGACATAGCGTGTGCTCTACCGGCTCAGTAGATACGTAGATACGGTGTGTGCTCTTCTGGCTCAGTATACTTTAACTGTATGTAATAAACTTTATCTCTCCACTCAACAAACCCTAACTGGTGTCAATTTGACAACTAGGGACACTGTTCATGCCATTTAGGGATTCTGTCTATTCTAATTATGGACACTATCCATGCCAATTACAGACACTATCCTCACTAATTAGGGACACTATCCACACCTATTAGGAACACTATCTACACCAATTAGGGAGAGTATCCTCACTCATTAGGAACACTATCCATACTATTTAGGGATGCTATCCATGCTAATTAGGGACAGAATCTACACCAATTAGGCACACTGTCTATACCAGTTAGGGACCATATGTACGCTAATTATGGACATAATCCGCGCAAGTTAGTGGCACTCCTCACAATACCATATTACCTTTGGGTTTGTTGTGTGGCAGAATAAAGTTTATTATGCACAGTTAGGGTACATTCATATAGGACTGAAACACCGTAGATTTTCTACAGCTGATTCGCTCGAAGCAGCATTTTACAGGACTAGCAAAGTGGAAAAAGCATTATCCACACACCATGCAAAACAGAAAATCTACAACATAAATAAATGTCAATTCATGCTGCAGAATTACATGGTGGATTTCACCCTTTGCTTTGCACAGGGTGAAATCTACAGCAAATCCGCAACGAATTTGCAGCTAACTCATGGATTTTATTGCAGAATTTTCTGCCGCAAATGACATCCCATATGAACATACTGTATCTTTATATTATACTGAGCTGGTAGAGCACATCCTGTGTCGATGGATGGTACACTGCCCTGGTAGAACAAATGCTAAAGTAGCGCTAACTATCCTCTATTCTTTTTCATAGCTCTGTTTGGTATTTGGATCTCTGCAAGGATAAGTTTCTTCCTATGCACTGGGAGCCAGCTGAATCACTGACTCTTCCAGGTATATATCAAAAATCCAATACTAATTTCCATTGCCAACATCAGTTACTCAAAGGGGTTGATCATTTAAAATCATAATTACTAAAAGCCCAAAACTGTATGTTTTTGTCTCATACTTATGTAAATCACATCATATGTTGCTCAAAAGAAGGCCCCCAGCTGGTCATCTATGGGCTATGTAGACAATGCACTCGGCATCCAAGGTGGAAGCGGTTATGTGATGTACTCACCCTAAAAAGGGTGCATCAAAAGGGGCATAGACGCCGTGATGAGAACATAGTCTTACCACTTTACACATCACTAGTCAGACCACTCATGGAGTACAGTGTACAGTTCTGGGCTCCTGTGAACAAGGCAGACATAGCAGAGCTGGAGAGGGTTCAGAGGAGGGCAACTAAAGTAATAACTGGAATGAGGGATCTACAGTACCCTGAAAAGTTATCAAAATTAGGGTTATTCACTTTAGAAAAAAGACGACTGAGGGGAGATCTAATAACTATGTATAAATATATCAGGGGTCAGTACAGAGATCTCTCCCATCATCTATTTATCCCCAGGACTGTGACTGTGACGAGGGGACATCCTCTGCGTCTAGAGGAAAGAAGGTTTGTACACAAACATAGAATATTATTCTTTACGGTAAGAGCTGTGAGACTATGGAACTCTCTGCCTGAGGAGGTGGTGATGGTAAGTACAATAAAGGAATTCAAGAGGGGCCTGGATGTATTTCTGGAGTGTAATAATATTACAGGCTACAGCTACTAGAGAGGGGTCGTTGATCCAGGGAGTTATTCTGATTGCCTGATTGGAGTCGGAAAGGAATTTTTTTCCCCATAAGTGAGGAAAATTGGCTTCTGCCTCACAGGGGTTTTTTGCCTTCCTCTGGATCAACTTTTAGGAAACAGGCCGAACTGGATGGACAAATGTCTTTTTTCGGTCTTATATACTATGTTACTATTGTGGGGAGTCGCTCTGGTAGACAGCGGTGCGGGTGCAGTTTAGAGGCAAAACAAGGAGTCCAGATTGTGCATCAAACAGTGTTTTATTCACACTTGCACACCAGAAATGAAAACAGTCTCTTGGTGACAGTTCACACACAACAGAAATCATGTGGCAAAATCAAAAACAGGCCAACACAGGGTCCAGTCACCTTGGGTGGTTTAAGTGCGGGTTCACACTTAGCAGTCGGTTCAGCCGCAGGCGATTCCTCCTTCAAGTTGCAGGGAAACACCACCTGGCTGAGCTCCGTCCTCCAGCACAGAGAACTCCTCAGCCCTGTTAGCAGTCTCCAGGATAATCACAGCCTCAGACACAGCTGATGGCTGTGTTTTATACCCCGCCCAAAACTCGGACTGGACCGTGGGAGCAGCCACCCACCCTACTCTTTAGCTGCTCCCAGTAAGAGCCGGCCCGGATCGGCTTTGCAGCCATGCTATTTAAAAGAGCCAAACAGCACTAGCTGCTGCAGTCAAAAACCCGAGCTCTCACCTCACCGAGGCCAGCAACCTCGGTGACACGTACCTGCCATCGCAAATGACACCTTGCACCTTACCACATACCCCCTTTGTTCAACCCTGAGGGGTGAACACACGTGAGGCAGTGGACGCGGGACAGGGCATCTGCGTTGCCCTGCAAGCGGCCTGCCCTGTGTTCCACGGAAAACTTGAAATTTTGAAGAGATAGGAACCACCTGGTGACCCGAGCATTCCTCTCCTTGGCCTGACTCATCCATTTGAGGGGGAATGGTCGGTCACCAGACGGAACCTCCTCCCTAACAGGTAGTAGCGGAGAGATTCGAGTGCCCACTTGATAGCCAGGCACTCCTCTCCACTATACTATATCTGGACTCGGCGGGACTGAGCTTACGGCTCAGGAAGACAACGGGATGTTCTTCCCCGTTGACCTCCTGCGACAGTACCGCACCGAGGCCTACCTCCGAGGCGCCGGTCTGTACGACAAACTCCTTGTTGAAGTCGGGTGTCACCAAAACCGGGGACCCACACAGGGCCGACTTCAACGCGGAGAAAGCCTCCTCCGCCTTCTCACTCCAGCTAACCCTCCCAGACTTTCGCCCCTTCAACAGGTCTGTCAATGGCGCTGCTATTGTGGCAAAGTGGGGCACAAACCTCATGTAGTAACCTACAATCCCCAGGAACGACTTTACCTGCCTGGTGGTGACCGGTCGGGGCCAGTTACGAATGGCCTCTACCTTAGTTACCTGAGGTTTGATGACTCCCCGCCCAATTATATATCCCAGATATTTTGTCTCCTCTAACCCTATGGAGCACTTCTTTGGGTTAGCGGTCAGTCCGGCTTTCCTCAGGGCATCCACTACCGCCTGCACCTTGGGCAAATGGCTTTCCCAGTCGGTGCTGTGGATGACTACATCATCTAAGTAGGCCGAGGCGCACCGACGATGTGGTCGCAGCACTATGTCCATTAACCTTGGAAAGTGGCGGGGGCGCCATGCAGGCCAAAGGGTAACACCTTGTAGTGATACAGGCCCTGCGGGTAACAAATGCGGTTTTTTCCTTAGCCGACTCCGTTAAGGGTACCTGCCAGTACCCTTTAGTGAGGTCCAGCACAGAAAAATAACGGGCTTGTCCTAAACTTTCAACCAGCTCGCCTACTCGGGGCATGGGATACGCTGGCCAAACTTGGATACTTCATTTAATCTTGCGAAAGTCGTTGCAGAACCGCAACGTCCCATCCGGCTTGGGTATTAGGACTATGGGACTGGCCCACTCACTTTTCGACTCCTCAATGACCTCGAAGCTTCAACATTAACTGTACTTCCTCCGCGATGGCCCGTCGCCGAGCCTCGGGTACCCGGTATGGTTTTAACCGGATCTTGGCCTGAGGCTCAGTGACGATGTCATGTTGGATGAGAGACGTGCGGCCAGGGAGGTCCGAGAACACATCCGTGTTCCGACTGATGAACTCCCTGACTTCCTGAACTTGTTTGGAAGACAGGCTGTCTGCAATTTTTACCGTGGTTACTGCTTCACAGGCCTCGAACTGTGGGGCTGGAGCCTTTCACCTAGAAGCCCTGGCCGGGGCTGTGGTCGTCGGCTGTGTCCCTATCTTTCCACGGCTTAAGTAAATTCACGTGGTACACCTGCTCCGGCTTGCGCCGCCCTGGCTGGTGTACTTTGTAATTTACTTCCCCTACTTTCTCGATCACCTCATAGGGGCCCTGCCACCTAGCTAGGAATTTGCTGTCAAGGGTGGGTACCAGAACCAAAACCCGATCTCCCGGATTGAAGCCCCGTACCCGAGCCTGACGATTGTACACCCTACTCTGGGCTTGTTGCGCTGCCTCCATATGCTCCCGGACCAGCGGCAACACCCTTTCTATCCGTTCCTGCATCCGGGTGACATACTCAATGACACTTTTGTGGGGGACAGGCTGTTGTTCCCATGCTTCCTTGGCGATATCCAACAGGCCCCGAGGGTGTCTGCCATAAAGCAGTTCGAAGGGCGAGAACCCAGTAGAGGCCTGGGGTACCTCTCGCACTGCGAACATGAGATAGGGCAGAAGCAGGTCCCAATTAAATCCATAGCGATTCGCTCAAACGGTACTTCAATAATTGGCAGAGGTACCAGAGGACTACGGAAATGAGGCTGGGGGCTAGTTATCTGACAGGTTGGACAGGACTTACAATAATTTTCTACCTCCTTGAACACACTGGGCCAATAAAACCGCTGCAGTATGCGGTCCTGGGTTTTCTGCCACCCCAGGTGTCCCCCAAGAACATGTTGGTGGGCAAGCTCCATGACAAGCTTGCGATACGCTGTGGGCACCACCAACTGTTCAACAGGTTCACCTCGGACTTGGTTCACCCGATACAACATATCCTGTAGAACAATAAATCGTGGGAACATTAATTCAGCCCCTGGTTTCTGGGGTTTACCATCAATTTCCAGCACATTCTCCCAGGCCCTGGTTAGGGTTTGGTCCCGGTGTTGTGCGGTCCCAAAATTTTCCCCGGAGACATTGAGGTCTGCCAACTCAGGTCCCGGTGGCAAGTCCTCCATGTCTCCCACCATTACACTCAGTGGGGTTGTCTCCCCCTCTACCGCTGGAGCAGTGGTCACCCCTACCGCCGGCCCTTCAGACTCGGGCTCCCAGGGTTCTGGCCTTCCAGCGGTATCAGGCCACTCTACTAGGGTCAACCCTGTCTCGGGTCCCTCAGATACCTTTATTGCCGGCCACAGCGCCGGAAACCCGGGGAAGTCCCTCCCAAGTATTAGTTCATGTGGGAGTTTAGTAGCGACAGCCACCTCGTGGGTCCACCTACCAGCCGCTGTGGACAAAGTCACTAGTGCAGTGGGGTAGTCTTTCAGGTCTCCGTGGATGCACAGGACCCCGACTTTACGGCCAGTATACTCCACAGGCCGTACAAGGGCAGCCCTTACCAGGGAGACTAAACTCCCGGAGTCCAGCAGAGCCACCGCCAGCGAATCTCCCACCTCTACCTGACACAGGTGGTTATGGTCTTGCACCTCACGGGTGCCAGTTGCGCACAGCTTCCGTGCATACAAGGAGTGGCGACCCCCGTAGTTCACCTCCATCGGCTCATCCCGATGCGGACAGTCGGCCCTGATGTGGCCTGGCTCCTGACACCTCCAGCATACCACGGGAGGCGGACTCGCAGGGGTATCTTCCGTACAGGCCGCTCTGTCGCCGGACGTCGGAACTGGGGCAGAGGCCTCCGGGTTTGACTGACCCCTTCCCAGCAAGACTCCCCTGCAGGTTTCTGGTGGCCTCGCACCGCTCCACCAGGTCGACCATCTCCAGGGCATTGGTGGGCGATACCTGGCCGACCCAGTGCTGGAGAGGGTAAGGCAAAGCCCTCCAGAAGACATCGGCTAACAGACGGTCGAGCATAGCAGTGGGAGTCAGTATGTCTGGCTGCAGCCATTTTTGCAACCGTTGTAGCAAGTCATAGTATTGTGGCCTGGCGGGTTCAGCCACGTTAAAGTCCCACTGGTGGACACGCTGAGCCCGGACCAAAACATTCACCCCCAGTCTTGCCAGGATCTCACCTTTCACAGTTGGGTAGTCAGCTGCTTGGTCATCTGGGAGGTCAAAAATACTTGCTGGGGTCCAGACGCCAGGAACGGAGCGACGACCTCTGCCCACTGTTCTCGGGTAATTTCTCCTCACGGCCACCTTCTCGAACACCGCCAGATAGGTCTCCACATCATCCGAGGGGGTCATCTTAGGGATCGCGGCACGGACAGCTTTCCGGGCATCATGGACGCGGTGGGACGCTCCTGCCGCTTGCAACGCCATCACGTGCTGTAGCAGTAGCTGGTTGGTCTCCCGCTGCTGCACGTTAGCCTCTATGAGGGCTTTCACAGCCGCCTCCATTTTGTCGGGGATCACAGGCTGCAACTTTGCCGGCTTAATATAGGACATTCACTTTTGCTCAGCAAAAACAAAGTTCGGCGTTCACGCCAGCCTCACTGCGCATGCCCGCATCCTCCACCAAATGTGGGAGTCGCTCTGGTAGACAGCGGTGCGGGTGCAGTTTAGAGGCAAAACAAGGAGTCCAGATTGTGCATCAAACAGTGTTTTATTCACACTTGCACACCAGAAATGAAAACAGTCTCTTGGTGACAGTTCACACACAACAGAAATCATGTGGCAAAATCAAAAACAGGCCAACACAGGGTCCAGTCACCTTGGGTGGTTTAAGTGCGGGTTCACACTTAGCAGTCGGTTCAGCCGCAGGCGATTCCTCCTTCAAGTTGCAGGGAAACACCACCTGGCTGAGCTCCGTCCTCCAGCACAGAGAACTCCTCAGCCCTGTTAGCAGTCTCCAGGATAATCACAGCCTCAGACACAGCTGATGGCTGTGTTTTATACCCCGCCCAAAACTCGGACTGGACCGTGGGGAGCAGCCACCCACCCTACTCTTTAGCTGCTCCCAGTAAGAGCCGGCCCGGATCGGCTTTGCAGCCATGCTATTTAAAAGAGCCAAACAGCACTAGCTGCTGCAGTCAAAAACCCGGCTCTCACCTCACCGAGGCCAGCAACCTCGGTGACACGTACCTGCCATCGCAAATGACACCTTGCACCTTACCACACTATGTAAAAGAATCGTCTTCTGTGTGACTTTAGAGGATGCATAAACGTGTTCACTACCTGCACAAAAAGGTTTTGCAGAGAGGGTGGTCACGTAGGAGAAATACCCTATCTTGTGCCCTATGGACAGGGTGAATAAAGCTAGCAGTGTTTGCAAAACCCATAGATAGTCATCCAGGGGTCTTCTGCTAAGCAGAGGGGTAATGTATGATGTGATTTACATACTGAACGTATGTGACACAACAGAAAAGTTCAGTTCAGTTTTTCCAAAACAGAGCTCCAAATCAACTGCATTTCTTTAGGGTTAAAGTATATAATTCAAGCTACATGCAGTCACTAGAGTGAGCTTGATGCATACTACATAGGCTCAACGGCACAATTCACACATGCCTCACTCAAAGTGTGAACGGAGCCTTATGATATAAAACAGTATGAAGTAAACTCCTAGGCTCCCTCTAGTGGGGGCTGTAGGCAGCTAGAATCTTGCAATGGAGAGGCAGTTGCGCATGCACACTGTTGCCCTGTTCAGAGTCTATAGGACTGAAGTATTAAGTACAGCACTCAACTATCATAATCTTGTTACGGCAGTGGGTGTGGAACCACAGTGTCAACCAACAGATCTTTGGGCAAATCCTAGGAGCATTATCCTGGTAGTCC
Source organism: Bufotes viridis (assembly GCA_033119425.1). Lineage (NCBI taxonomy): Eukaryota > Metazoa > Chordata > Amphibia > Anura > Bufonidae > Bufotes > Bufotes viridis. The sequence continues at coordinate 26,036,129 of CM065598.1, forward strand.
TCTAGTTTTTACACTTTAACTCCTATACAGGGATGTGGACTTTGCTGCATTGGGAACGCCAGGCTGCTACCTCCTGGAATAGTCCCTGTGTGATTGACAGCCGACCCACGGGGGTTAGAAACACAATTGCAGAGCAGCAAGGTTTCAGGCTAAATGGTGGTAGGGGACTGGTCAAGGTCAGGGCTGGCCGAGTATATGCTATACAGTAAATGATCGAAGGTCAGGGCAAGCAGGTCAGACGAGGGTCAGGTCAGGCAGCAGAGGTTCAAAATCCAGTAAGTGGTCAGAACATGGGTAGACAACAGAATACAGCACACCTTTGCAAGATACTAGCACACTAGGAAACCTATTGCTCAGGCATACTCCCACAGGGGAAAGTGCCTAAAGTACCCCAGGATTCCTAGGCATTGGCTGGTGTAGATTACGGTGCACATGATGGCCCTCTAAGAGCCAGAGGGGGCACGTTAACCCTAAGAGCAGAGGAAGAAAAGCTTTGCCAGCATGGGGGTGGCAGCCTGCATGGAGGGACAGAGCAGACCCAGTGGCCTGACTGGTTGGGAAGAAAACCATGGGAGGTGGGCAGGGTAAGCAGGACAGTGGTGGCCAAGAGCCACTACTATCACACATGTGTTCCATAGACTCTGAATGGAGTGGCAGTGGGCCTCCTTTATGCAAATGTTAACACGGAACCCCTATTCTGGTGACTAGTGGGGGTTTCCTGAGATCAGACTCTTATCATCTATCCAGTTGATTTCAGTCCTATATAAAAATGGTATTCAGGGCTGGATAAGTATAGGTATTCATTGTTTCAAGTCATTTCCTAGAGACAATCCGCCTTGCAGCAGGCAGTAGATGTTTAGCGCTACCATTCATCTGCATGTGATGGGTTTGCTGGGTTAACAATATATATTAGGCTTAGGTTTATAAGTGTCTCTATAAACACTGTCATTTCAGTCTAGTAGCTACATTAAACTTATGCTGGATGTTAGAGAGCACTCGTTTTAACACGGAATCAGCTCCATAAACTTAATAAATATGATGATTAGACATTTACATAGGACTGCTGCCTGCACTTGTCCTATTATGGATAAGCACATTCATACCACTATGTGACAGATATAGGAGTAATAAAACTCCTGACATCTCTTCTAAACAGTCCGTGCAGTCCATCCGTCTACAAGGCAGCACATGATGGGGAGGAGGATGGTCTGCTATGGAGCAGTACTGAAGCCAGACAAGTGCAGTGTTACTCGGAGGACCATAGTTAGGGTAGGTGGAGGGGGTAGAGACCATTTACTAATGTTTTCATACAGATTAGATAAATGGAGGCTCCTACCGACAATCTAATGTGGATGGGGGCCACTCAACTGCTTGCTTATGACTACTGTTGGAGGAAACAAGAATTGTCCATGTTGGATCTCAACATGTCTGATCTTATGTTTCTCTGGAGATAAGCGTTGACAGAGTTGTCAGGCAGCAGCTTATCACTGTTGAAATAAACCAGCCTATGTAGCCAATGTATGAGTTTTCTATGAGTCAGGGTAAATGACTTAAAAGGGGGAATTCCTATCCGGGACATTTATGGCCTATTGCTAGGATATGCTGTAAATGTGAGATAGGTGTGGGTCCCACCATTGAGCAGGGAACCAAACTGCTCATGGGCAGTATCCCCTCCATTCATTGCTATGGGATTTCCAAAAATAGCCAAGTAAGCATGCTTGGCTATTTTCGGAAGCCCCATAGCAATGAATGGAGGAAATGCTGCGCAAGCGCGGCCACAGCTCCCTTCACCACTGTGGGACTTCTGAAAATAGCCGAAGCATGGCTTGCTCTCCCTTCACTTTGGAACCCTGTTCTGGACATACTAGTGGGTTCCAGAGTTGGGGCTGCACCGATCAAATATTTATTATAAATGTCTCAGATGGGAAGATGGAAGGTCCTCCAGAAGAAAGATGCTCTTTGTAGCTTCTCTAGACCATGTTTACATATGGCTATCCTAAACTGGGGATCCCTAACCATTCATTTAATGTGCCTATAAAGTGTTAACCATCATGACGTATCTATACAAATAGACATTAAATTCTTTGAACCTCGAGCCCACTAGCTATAATGAAAACAGTGGCTTATTTTGTAAGAAGGGACATATTCACACGTGGTTCTGCAAATACAAATATGGAAAAATGTGTTTTGGAACGTGTCCTGGATGTGCCTGCCAACTCCTAAGCTACTGAGCTCATCTGCTCCTCATTTGGTGAAGTCCCTTGAAAAGTACAGATTAGCTGTTTTATACAGTAGTTTAGCCAAGCAAAAATGTGGACGGCTGAAAGGATAATAAATAAGCCCCGTACACCTCATTTCCAATAATGTTAGTTGGGTCTTCAATGCATTAACAAGGCTAATTTACAACTCAGTTCTAGGGATCAGAGAAGGGACAACTAGGACCTGTACGAGGGCGAAAGTTCCATGTTAAGCTCTAAACCTGAGATCTCTAAAGACATGTCATAAATCATATAATGAAAATGGGTACTACATCCAAAATTACAGATCAAACCTCTAGTGGAATACGGCATGGATCTAATCCACACCAGAGTACATATGGAAAAGTGCTGCTAGCAAACGTAGACTTCAAAATCCATATAAAAGGCAAACATACCATAAAAGTCAGAGAGTGCTTTCAGGATATGTAGACCACAAGAACAGAGTCTTACATACAAACGTCTTGAAAGGAAAATGAAAAACTTTCTAAATCTACATTGTCTATTTATCCTTTGCTAAATTAGAACATAAAAATTGAATCTACCAGCCAAAAACCAGAAAGCTCAGCTATGGCTGGAAATATCACCTTCCAACTTCTCTCCTGCACGCTTCTGAAGTCAGGACCAATTGGACGAGTCTGCAGGGAAGCCCACAGCATAGATGAGCAGGCCTGGCTATTCCTGGTGCCATAATCACTCCTTTACCATATGTGGTTATTGCCCACATCTGTTGACTAATGATGGATCTAGGTATGTATTCACTTAGTAGTAGGTAAACCACTGGCAGATGCCTGGGCTCACTTTCTTGAGGGCTCTATTCCAATTTGGGTAAACATACTCTATACCTGTCAAGACTACAGTGGTTGTGAACTATGACTCAGTTGCTCAGCAGCCCACTTACACACAAATCCAGCCCTACCCCTGTGCATAGGGGTTCAAACTCTCTCATGCAGTTGGCATCATTGGTCACAAGTGTCTTGACCCAAGATAAGGATCAATGACCAAGTAAGAAAATGTTAATTTCCCATCACTACCCTTTTCTCCTAGCACACAGACCTGAGCACTGACGTATACTTTTTTTGTATATTGTTTTAATATTTGAATAAGTTAGCCCAGCTGCAGGAGCACTCTGGAATCTCCTTTTTGTTGCTACTCTGTTCATTCAAACAGCTAATCGTCAGGGATGCTGGGTGTCAGACCCACCCATCACATATTGATGATCTATTGCAGTGACCTGCTGGTTCACGGCTAAAGAGTTAATGCTATAATCGGAAATAACTCACTTTAGGGTTAGTGTATATGCACTTTCAGTGGTATAAATGGCTAATGTGACTTAAATATGCACTATGTATCGAAAAAGGCTGTGTATAGGTAGTAATTAGTCAACTGGCATCCTTAGTAATCTTTGCTAGGTAGTGGGCTGGCCCCACTTTCTCCTGGGTTGTGAGTAGTAGTTGGAATGTCAGCCAAGAGTTATGCTGCTGGTGTTTAAGCCAGGAAAGCTAAATCAGAAAAAACAATTATTCACTAGAAAAACAACATCCTTCAGAATTAAAGATGCCAGAAAAGTACCTTTACTAAGGATCAGAAGCATTGAATTTTGGCAGAAGGTTGAGGACCATAAAGGACAGTGCTTGGATAAAGACATTAAAGGTAACACACGCATACAGCTGTAGACTTTACTGCTGATGGTTTAGGTTACACTGCTTCTAGTGTCCATCATACTACCGAGATGGACTGGCCATCTGATCTAGGACTGCACCCTGCAATTGAGAGAAATTATATGCCTTTGACAATTTGGGAAAACTTCATGTATCTGTGGAAAGAGGGCCTGGGAGGACCATCATCATAGCTATCCTCTATACACAGCCTTTCGGGAAAACCTACTCTGTGATACACTTGTGAACTTTGCCTACTGCTTGTATTTGCACTGTGGTTTAGGAAGAGTGATTGAGCTAGATCAGCCATGTTTAGGACTGCAACCACCCTCCATCCTCCTCTCCAGCCCCGCACCCCCTTTCACTGCGGGCCAGTGCATTGCACTATCCTGAGGAAAGTACTCCCGGAAAAACCCTTTAAATGCTGATTTTGTATGATAAAGGCCAACGTTGAGATAAACATCAAAGTCACGGCAAAGGAACATTGTGCAGTTGCTCATAACCAGGCTGCAGCTTTCATTCGTCTCTGAATCTGATTGTGAAGGCAACTGCTCCATTTATTGCTTTGCACTGATTAAGCAGTTTGTAGCATTTCCTACTGTCTTTTTATTCAGGCTTTTAGCTGTATTTCTTGTTTGGTCAAAAGTGCTGCAGGCAGATGTTACTTTAAAGTCTAGAAAATTATTGAAAAGTTTACATGATAAGCTTTTTGGGCATTTTCATAGCATTTTGGTGTTTTTGGTGTTTTTTTTTCAAAATGTATGGCTGTTTTTTGGAATTAGTATTCCCACAGGCTTCTCTACACGACCTAAGAACAAGTAAAAAGGTTAAAAGATGACCAAAAACACTTGTAGAAAAGCACAATGCAGTTAAAAATTCAGCAAAATTAGCTTGTGTGAGGGTAGCTAAAGGGTAAGGCCACACATGGAGAAAAAGCTGTGGATTTGCAGCAATGGATTTGAATGCAGAAAACTGTAATCCAAAAGGTGCATAAAACTTCTGCTAAATAAAGTAACCTGGGGTGCGGATTTTAAATCTGCCACATGTCAATTTATGTTGCAGATTTTACCCTTTGTAAGGCAGAGGGTGAAATCTGCGTCCAATCCTAAAAGCTAAATCTGCATTGTTTGCTGTATATTTGTTGCAGATTTTGCAGTAGAAACGCAGCAACATCCGCAGCTGAAATTCTGCTGCCTGTGGCCATACCGTTAGGGTACTCCTCATGGTCAGGTTTCCCGATGCAGTTTTGGAAGCCTAAGCTAAGCTAAGCTACTAAGGTGCAAGGACAAAAGTGACACCATTTGTGAAAAAAAATTCAGAACTTATTTTTACAAACCCCTTTAACCTATCGAAACTCATAAAAAACACAGATGGACTGAAATTTATGCGGGAAGCAGCAGACCTCCAGATTATCCGGAATGACATGATTTGTTAAGCATATTTGGTTGTCCAACTCACGGGCCAGCAAGACCATAAACTTTAATATTCCCTTATAAAACCATTAAACATGAGTGGCGATTAGCATTGAATTCCAGCGGGGTCAGAAATGTTTACTCAGAGTTCAGCTGTAAACACCCAGCCCTGAGTAAACTCCATCCGTTACGCTGGTCCTAGGCTTGGCCTCCACCACAATCCAATTTTTGTTTAGACGTATGAAAGGAGCAGATTACTTCCAGGACAGCAATGAGTTCTCAGAAAAGTATAAGTCCATTTACAGACTAGTCATTTTGAGCAGAACTGTGTCCTACACATACACCAACAATTATGAATACTCTAACAGATGGAGGGGAATATCCTGTTCGTTTGGTTTCAGAGTAAATAATATAAACTTACTGAAACATTGGATACCTTCACAAAGACACAGTCATAAGACTGTGGGGAACCGTAGACAGTGTGGCATAGTCCCGGAGAACATTGAAAAGAATATTTATACATGTTAGACATCCTTAAAACCTTTTGCCAGGAGCAATGAACGGGTTTGGTCGCTAACTGTGCTAATTACTAGACTTGCTGGAGACTCAAGACACAGAGTCAGATGTTTCTTGAACACCGATGCCCTCAGACTTGACCAGAAAACCTCAGATGAAGACTTGGTCTTTTGTGACCATCTGCGAGTTCCTTTATCAGGGCTAGATCAAGCACCAGTGTTGATATGATAGCTTTGTATATGGCTACAATCCCCACCTCTGCCTATGGCAATAAACATGGTTGTTTGACCACTGGATCTTTTTCTGGTTAGGGTGTATAGGGAGATGGGACATCTGATCACCAGAGACAAAGGGGTTTTAACTACTAGAAGCATCTAGAAGGAACTTGGTGGTTGAAGCCACTATTTCAAATATTAAAGGTCTCTGGGCATTTGCTCCTCTTTCTCTCCTTATAATCCAGACTTAATCTTTGGACTGAAAAACTGTATACCAGATTTAGGCAGACACATCTGAGCACCAAGCAAAGACGAAGAGGTTTCAAATACTGGAAGTGTCTGGAAGAAACTTGGTGGTGGAAGTCTCTACTTTATATAGAGGTCTCTCGGCATCTGCTCCTCTTTCTGTCCTTATAATCCAGACCTAATCTCTGGGGCTAACAAAACTGGAGTCAGACAGTATAATGCCGTCTAGAAAATTCTGTTTGTGTTATGGATTTAAAAAAAAATGTCCTCTAAACTGGTTGCGGAGGGAAATAAGTCACAATCAGGGCTTCTGTTTAGCCACGTATGGCTGCTATTTGCTCTGAAAAATAATATATTAGAGGAAAGCTTTCCTTTCTGGCAGCTGGTGTATTTCTACAGCTGATAGGATACCTGCTGTGATGGAACACGAAGAACATGTCCCATTGCTGTTTATGCCGGCTGCAGTAGGGGGGAATTTGCAGCTTTGGATACTGGCCAGGCAAAATCTCTCAACGGTTTCAGACAAGACCCACTATACATCACCGCCTGCTCACCAAATCCAGGCGGATAAACACTGGCTACAGAAAACCATTAAGACACTTTGCCCTCTGGTGAATGCACTATTGCATCTCAACACATCAAATGATGAGGTTTTACAGAGTCTGTGAAAAGTTTACTTTGCAGGTAGAGATAACAACAGTCGATGGCTAACTCTTTTTCTCATGCAGGTCATGTAGGTAGGTTCACACAAAGTCAACCAAGGCTCATAGCATCACATTTATTGCTTATTTATCTTAACACTGTTTAAATTTCTTTCAGCTACATTTTTTAAAAACTTTGTAGATTATGTGGAACTTTTTATAAAGAGTTTTTGATGAATTTGTTGGTCAAGCTAAGAGGGTTTTTAACTATAATTATTCATTTGTATTCCCCTTTTGACATATGCAAGAAAAATTCAGGTCAAAACATCATTATATCTAGATATTTCTTACCTCCAACTCTTAAGCTGGCCACATGCATTAGATTAATGTTGGCCAATCACCTATGGGGGTCTCCTGACTCTCACCCGAATGTGAAAGTCGGGGGAGATAGGAATCATACACTTAGATTTCCACATGCCTGATCCTTTTGTTCTCAGTGGAGACCAGTGTAATAAAGTAGGAGTGATAGTTGTGAGGACCTGTTACAAATTTTGCATTGGGGCTCAAGAGCTTGAGTTGATGCCTCCATTAACTCTCCAGTTGACATTGGTACCTGCTTTGGGGGTAAGGAAACCCAAGGTCATGGCATGGATTTACATAAGCATAGTGACCCCAAATTTATTTAGCTATGGGTCCCCTTCCATCCACAAAAAGTTTTAAAAAAAATAAAAAAAACATGAAACAGTGTATACACAGACTGAAAGGTTCTGTAGTTAAACAAATGCAACATGTTTTAGTTGGCCCTAGCGTGTTTGATGGCTGGTCACAAGCAGTTATTTTCTCTTTGGTTTTAGTGACAGACGAGTAAAAATATCAATATAATTCCACCCAGCATAATAATTCAAGCTAAATTCTATACCAGAGCATATTTAGCTCTTGCAGGCTGGAAAACAACTGGCTAGGTTAAATTTAGGAAAAACATCTGTTGATTCTTGAACCGGAGACAAGTTGCCTTCTCAATTCTAAGGGAAATGTCCTTGAATTATTCATGAAAAACACCATTTGCAAAAGTTGCTCCTTGACATTGGGAATGAAAATTTTTAATTTATTGTTTTGCATTGTTTTAACAGGCATTTAAGACGTTATATGAATGTCCATTAATTCTGGATGTTGGATTGTTCTTCTCTTGTACCTGCATCTAGAACCAACCCAACACTCACTTAGATGGGTTGTCCCATCAAGGCAACACCTTTTCTTTAGCAGAAACCCTGACGAAGAGCTCAACATCTGGAATGCTGGGTGTTCATTGCATGGTGCCCATTGAATTCAATTGATGACCTTTTAGTACATGTTAGCAGTAAGTTTGCCAGGGCAAGAGTATCTGTTTATAGTTGCTTTCCAGTCTTCCTTCTATGATTTATGCCATAACAAGAGTTAAGATGATTATTGATATGCCGATAACTTAGCCAATGCTACCAAAAGCTGGGTTTTCATGTGATCTTAGAAAAAGTATAATTTCATGTAAATGATCTATATATAGGCATGCGCAGCCTATTGCATTAGGGTGTGCACCCTAAAGCACGAACACACACACCGCGCATGCGGGTGTGTATGTATGTATATATTATATACACATACACACACATATATATACACAAATACACTCTGCATACATACATACAGACCTGCACTATCAATATAATGAAGGGAGAAGACATTTTTTGAAACTTACCTGTATTTTGTGCCCTATAAGATGCTCCGGCCCATAAGACGCACCTAGGTTTTAGAGGGGGACAATAAGAAAAAATATTTTTCATTACACCTGAGGTCAGACGACCAATCAGACCCCCAATGTTAATCAGACATCAGCTGACAGCCCAAATCAGACCCACAATGTTAATAAGACCCCAATAAGACCTCAGATCAGACCCCAATGTGAATGACCCCCAATCAGACCTCCGATAAGAGCCCCAGTTCCTCATATCAGCCCCCAGTGCCTCATATCAGCCCAAATGCCCCTCTTCAGCCCCCCCAGTGCCTCATATCAAACCCCAGTACCCCTCTTTAGCCCCCCAGCAGCCTCTCTTTAGCCCCCAGTGCCGCATATCAGCCCCCAATGACTCTCTTCAGCCCCCCAGTGCCTCATATCAGCCCCCAATGCCCCTCTTCAGCCCCCCAGTGCCCCTCTTCAGCCCTCCCAGTGCCCCTCTTCAGCCCCCCCAGTGCCCCTCTTCAGCCCCCCAGGACCCTCTCTTCAGCCCCCTAGTGCCTCATATCAGCCCCAATGCCCCTCTTCAGCCCCCCCAGTGCCTCATATCAGCCCAGAGTGCCCCTCTGCAGCCCCCCAGCAGCCTCTCTTCAGCTCCCAGTGCCTCATATCAGCCCCCAGTGCCTCCATCAGCCCCCAAATAAAATAAAAAACACTTACCATTCCTGCTCCGGACTCCGCCACTCCTCACCGCCCACACTCGATAATCCTCTTGTGCAGTCGGCGCGCACAGTGTGAGGTCACAGCGCGGCCTTACACTGTGCGCAGCCTTCACAGTGTAGCGCCGAGGACCAGGAAGGAAGAGGTGAATATAGAGCTTTCAGTGCTTCCCGGCCCTGACAGAACCTCGAGTCGGCTTGATTAGGGTATGCCCAGGCAACCATGTGCGCACGCCTATCGATCTATACACAAGTGTGCCAACCTGGAAAATACTCATGTCTATGATGTCTTTTATTTATACCAGAAAACAGGACTCTGGATCCTACAAATCTTTTTGATTTTGTACAGATTCAGATGTTCTCTTTTGCTGCAGGCTGTCCTGTCCATGTCCTCTTTCAAAGTGGGACCACCCTTGGTGAGTTTTCCCTAAACCCCAAATAGCATTGGTGGCTCCTGCCAAGTCTGTAGAAATGAGTAGGTAAGGAATGGGAATACCAGACCAACTGTTAAGACTCAGACCTGTTTCCCTAACTGTGCAGTCCACAATTACAGGTTACACTGTTATTTCAGGTGTTCCTCTGCCTTTGCCAACAATGATATAGATGCAGTAAAAATCAAATACCTAGTGAATGTAAAGAATATGATAAATATGGTTGTGTTCAAATACCATGACCTTTTCACCTTGGTAACCATGTAATATTCATAACTTTAAGCCATGTTTTTAACTCAGACATAATAATAAATAATTTTCTGAATAATTAAAAGTAATAATGCAATACTCAATACAATTGACTAAAGAACATAACCAAATTTGTAGGCTTGACAGCCACCTCTGAACCCCTATAGCTATTCTCCAACCACCAGTAAACCAACCACATCTGTCCATTTATTGCATGCACCAATAAAGAAACATTGAAAGCTGACAATTCGCGTGCTCCTGGCATTTTAATGTCTTAAGATGGCACATTTTGAAGAAGTGGGGAAGTGATCTGCCAGTGATGAACCTGTTATGATGGCCCATAAGGTATCATCTTGTAGTGTTACTAACTACTCCACTTATCCTGTTCTATATACATGTAATGGCTCTGGATCCAAAGGAGTATATGTCCTATTCCTAGTGAGATTAGTTGGTCATGACCAAATTCAAAGCAGAGTGCCTTCAGAATCAGATCAGGCTCATCACAGACAGATCAAACCAATGCATCCGTTGGTACCCTTGCACAGAATTTATATTTATCATTCATTCTCGTCATAAATCCAAAATTAAGCATTGCCTATTAATAAGCAACTTTCTAAAAAGTGGATTGTCAGTTTTAGGGAGGGGTAGGAGGGAGAGGAGGAGATTATATGCAGCAGTTCAGAGTGTGGAGAAGGGGTGAGTTAACCAAGACTTCAGGGAGGGGAGATCACACAGGCTGTACAGAATCAGAATGTAGACAGGGAGGCACACACATGGCTGTCTGGAAGGGGAAGAAATCACACACTCAGCATCAATGACTGTCCGCACAAGGGAGAAAGGGATCCTTCAACAGTTGTAGATGGAGAAGGAGAACTCCAGGAGTGAAACTAGGATGATAAATGAGAGCTAATGAAGGCTGCAGCATCCTGCAAGATAAGCAATTTAATATACTTACACGAATCCTCAACTAGTACTAAACTATATTCGAAGGATAACATTTTGATCATGTGTTCCCTTCTAACCAGATGATCAATTACAGTGAGTTTCTTCCTTAGTAATAAAGATCAGTCAGGACCTGTTCAAGTTTGGTGGTGGTCCTCTTCCCAGTAAAAGTTTCTAGAAGTTGAGCTGGGCATACACATTACATAAATTCTGGTAGATCCCAATAACGAAGAATATAGGTCAACAAATCTCACCCTCATAGTCTGCTGTTGAGGGAAATGAGGTTTGGACATTTTTCTGGCAGCAACTTTTTCCTCTATTCCGGTGGCGATAAACATGAAGCTCTACCACTGAACTTCATCTAGTTAGTAGTGATGAGCGGCAGGGGCAATATTCGAATTTGCGATATTTTGCGAATATTAGGTAGAATATTCATCATATATTCGCGTATTCGTGAATTCGAGATTATTTTCTTGATTGCGAAAAATCAGCAATGTAATAGTCGCGTAATGCGTACGAAATACAGGCGTGGGTCACTATAGATATATTTTTTAAGCTGCTAGAAGTTTCCTGAGACTGGAGAAAATGGTTGGCATGGCAGAATATTACAATAGCTTTATATGTAGACAGAGTACTCCAATATATTTGCGATTACGAAATCGGCACTAATGATGCGAATATTTTGCCGCAATACATTCAACTTCACATTTTAACAGGTCTGACTACATATTAGTGATTGGTGCACTAAGTATTGTTGTGAACTGTGACATCACAGCACTATGTCTGTAGCATGTATGTATGGACAGCATCACACTACCTAACACCCTGCACTGGAACCTATCAGCTACACTACATCACTATCTAACCTACACTGACTATCTCCTACTAACTATCTGTATTATATATATATATATATATATATATATATAAGCTAACTAACTAACTAACTAACTAACTATCTAATGTAATGTGACACAGGAAAGCACAGAGCACAGCAATGATACTGCTGTCTCTCTCAGTACTGAAAAAATACTGCATACAATGGCTGCTGGGGAGTTTCTTATATGGTAAGGGATAGGCAACTTTCCTATTGGTTGCTAGGGATGTTGCTAAGCTCAGATAAAGACATTGCAGCCTTCTCATTGGCCCACAAGCAAGAAGGGAGGTTACTGATTAAAACAAAATCTAGAATATTTGAAATTACGAATATATATAACTATATTCTAAATATTGGCACATTTTTGAACTGCCGATATCCGCGATTAATATTCGCGATTCGAATATCCACGCCCAACACTACTAGTTTGCAGAGCAGCTAGATGGGCCATCTGAGCTACAAAGAGATGGTTTCAGAAGGCTGTGTCTTTCTGCTACAAGAGCCTAGCAAACGCTTGAGGGAATTGAGTGTTGAAGGTTCATGGACAAGTCCTCCCTTTTTTGGCCTCACTATAAGTAAAACTTAGAGTGTAATCATTTCTACAGTATTCTTTGATTGTACCCTATAGTATATTCATAATGTTATGCACATGTAATTGTGGTCATTACCCTGAATGTCATCCTCACACTCTGCCGAGGAAGCCGTTAGCACCACATAAATCAATAATGTTACAACTAGCATGTCTAATGAATAGCGACCATTGAAATGTGGAGGATTCTGCTTGGGAGAGCTATTCAATTAATTAACAACACATTTATTAACCAGAATTTGAAGTGATGCATGTGAATGGTTTCCCACAGAACATTGTTAACATGCTACTTACAATACTAGTTAAATGTAGTATATTTGCATTGTTTGACCACATTCCACATGCACATTTTTGAGCCCACGCCAAAAAAGCTGATGCACGTTAATGTGATGGCTGCACATCGTGAGCCGGGGAAGGGAGCACAATGAGGCATTCTTCAGCTGTTCCTTGTCCCCTCAACCAGTGGAAATATGAAACAAATCTATTGTGTCAGCAAAAAGTTAGCGTTCTTACCAGGAAACAAATCCTTACTTCACTGGGTTTTATATTGGTTTCAGTGCGGGCTCAGCAGAACAATTTGGACAAGGATCAAAAAATTCATTTTGTTCGGAACCATTCAAAATGAAGGCAATTTACTGTTGTATCCTCCTCTATAGCACAAGACAATGTCCACTGTGTTCAGTGGGATTAATGGGAACCTTTTCACAATCAGATGGGTCGTTTTGTTGGGGTCATGCATCATTTTTCCATTCTACAAAATGTTGCCAAAAAGTATATTTTTTGCTCACACAGGCCACCATTGTATTCCCTCACAATGGCCACTATGCCGATTTACAGATCAGGACCCGGTGCAGAGGTAGCAGTTGCATCCGTGCTCCTCTCTAGTTACATAGACACTCCCCCTGTTGCTGTTTTGACACCCCCATGGACATAACTAGAGATGAGCGAATCGAATCCCACGAAGTGTAATTCGATCCGAATTTCAGGAATTATTAGATTCGCCTAGAAGCCAAATTTCCTTGTGCTTCGTGTCAGCGAATTGATTAATCCTGAACTTCAAACTTACCGCCTCTATTTGTGCGTGAAGGACCACCAGCCTCCATCTTGCTTGAGGATCTCGGTCAAAATCCCATGCGGCGCGAGATTGCATCATCACGCCGGCCGGCGTGATGACTTTATCTCGCGCTGCACATGATTTCAAGCAAGATGCCGACGGCCGGCCGTCGCGAGCAAATGGACACGGTAAGTTTGATGTAATGTTTTTTTTAATGTTAATTTCACACTGTTGGTACACTCAGATGCCACAATCATGTATGAACGCAGCATCTGAGGGGTACAATGACAGGGGGTGGTGCTATTGCAGCTCCCTATCATTGCACCCGCTACTTACTAAAAAATGCGCTTCGTGGTGAAGTAATTCGTCACAAAGTTAATTTTTTTTTTGAAATTTGGCGAATCAGCCAAATCGAATTTTCAAGAAATTCGCTCATCTCTAGACTTAACATCACAGAAAATAGGAAACAGATACATGGACATGGTCATGTGACCAGAATGCAAGATACGAGCAATAAAGGTAAATGAAATATATTGAAAAATTAGAGCTACTTTCATAAATCATTGACTCAAATAGGAAAAACCCTTAAAAGCAATTGTCAAGGATTAAGAAAACATAGGTTGTATACAGTATTACAGTGATGCACCGTTCTATTTTATTGTGCTAATCTGCAATACCGAAACCCATGGACAGTTGTGGTGCTGTTTCCAGAAGAAAGCAGCCATGTCACACACCTTCAAATTTATTATATCACAATAAAATGGCTTCTGTGCTTAGTTTTCACTCCAGAGGTGCTCCAGGGTCTACAAACAAAAATGGGGCTTCTCAAAGCCAAGTGGTGATCACTGATCTTGGTGTCTCACGAGTGCTACCTTCACGATCTGCATATCAATCATTGATGAAACCTGTTTTTTGTAGAATTTTTTTCCCTTCGAACAACTGGTACATGTAATGTTCTTCAGACAAGATGACCATTTACAAGTGTACTTAACCACAGCGCTCAAAGTGAAGCTTCTAAAAGAGCCACTCATATCATTCACAGATATTTATGTAACCGTTTCTGGAAGTCCTCAGAACAAGAGATATGTGAGATAAAGTGCTGATAATAGAGGCAGACATTTTTTGGTGGACTTCCTGTCGCTAAGAAATCCCAGCGAAAACTTTACATAAAAGTACAGGGAAAGTACAGACAAGGACATACAAATCATTTCTTATATGTCCCCGTAGGCCTGTAATGCATCCAGAACCACCAGTTTATAGCCAAGGAACAGCCAAATATTCAGAATACTAGAGCCATATGTCCAATTTGCATGCAGCTGTTTCAACCTTATTTGCCCTCATCAGTGCTTAAGTATAATATGCTGCTGTGTATAAGGTCATATACATGAGGTGGACCAAAAATTGGGGGAAATGCTAAGTTATGAAATCCATAATAGGCCATAGTGAGACCAGTTCTGGACATATTTGGGACTACTGCTATATCAGAACTGTTCCTTCAAGGAATAAGTTCTGATGTGAACAGCTGCCATGTTTGAGATGTATCTACTATGCATTTCCTGGATCACTACAGGTTTGGCAAGCAATTGGTTTTGTTTTTATTGTGTATAATATGGCTGTTCATATCCTTGTAGGAGTCTACAGAAATAGGTAGCTTGTCCCCTGCCAAGTCTGAGGTGGCAACAAGGAAATATGATCCTGGAAGCCATGACTCGCTGGGAGTGACACCTTGGTGAGGCCTAGTAGAGCATGAGAATGAAAAGACGCAGGGACGTGTAGCTCACGTGGATATAGTGGCTAGTCTTTAAGAGAGGCTGCCTTTCCACCAACGGGAACAGGCACATGCCAGTAAGTTATGCCCTTGTATAAGGTCAGATCATGCTCGATTGAAGTACTAGAACAAAAGCCTTAAGCCATTGCATAGGGACCTCCTCATTCAGTCATGGCAGATAGAGTCTCCGTGCCAGTAGAAGTTTTGAGAAGCTCCATGCCATAGTACAAGAGACTTTGTATGACACCCAGAGCCAAGTGTTTGCAAAGGTCTGTGGAGAGGCATATTAAAAGTGTCAGGAATATAACCCCATAGCAGGAAAGATGCTTATTTCATGAAGCATGAGAAGGTAAACCATTGCCTCCATGACCACCATTGCCACCTGTGACTGTATAGAATCTGTACTACAGTTTTGTAAAACTCTCCTTATCTGTACCTCTCTTTGAGAAGACTGTGTGCAGCCTGTAAGGCCATTCCATTATACTGCCGTATCTCAGTAAAGTTAGTCAGTGACTTTTATTTGGGACTCAACCTCATCAGCCTTCTACCTGACTTACATGCAAAACGGTTAAAATACATATCAAACACCCACACTGCAGAATATGGAGGCATACATCTTGTTTGAATCTGTCGTATTGTTTTTTACGCCAATTTTCACTTCAGCTAAAGACTGGGGGGTGGGGTGGGGGGGCCGCCAGAAAAGGAGTTGGGTGTCTTGGGCAGGATCTGAAGGGGCACCTTGGACAGAAACACTAAAAGGGCAGAGACATTAAAGGGGTTATCCAAAAGTACAAATACCCCTCAGAGTGCCCGGGCCTCTCCAGATCCCTGCAGGGCCACCACTGCATCTCCCCGTGATGCTAGGGAGATGCTAGGAAAGCTAGTCACCGTCGCGGCCTACTATTGGCTACTCCCCTCGCCCACGGATGTTTTGATCCGTGGAACAGGGAGATGCAGCGGTGGCCAGGCAGGGATCCGGAGGGACACGGGTGTCGGGGACTGGGTAAGTATCATTTATAGGAGGAGCCCGGGCATTGTGGGGGTATTTGTACTATTGTACTATTGGATAACCCCCCCCAATTCAAGAAAAAAAAAATTGGCATTATCTGGGCAATGAATGGAGAGCCCTCCATTTTGTCTTTTCACCTGCAGATCCACTGATTCCTGGGCTCCTTTTATGCCATCAAGGTTGGCTGTACTGATTCTTAGAATTCCGGATGCACAATGTGCAGTTAGTAGTTCAATACGCTTTCTACTTGTCCAGCCCTGCTCTTGGATTGGTCGGCACTGCTCATGTGAGCAATGCTGGCCAATCTGAGGGCAGCAGGAAGAGTCTTAGACTACTGAGAAACTGTGCCGCCATCTTGGATGGCAGAAGTGGAGCCTAGGAATTGGCAGATCTGCCACTGAAATGATGAAAAGGAGGGCACCAGGTAAGTGTTCTGTTCATTGCCCAATTCATGTAAACTCCAGGGTTGCTTTAAGTGGTCTATAGCAATATAGGCACTAATAGGGGAGCCTGGGGCAGAAAAAAACACAGGAATTATTCATGCCATTCATTTCAAAATGTTGAACTGAAATATTGGGAAGGTTTTTCACAAAGCTTACCCTTCGTGGTGCCAAGCATGACAAGATCTTTGTGTAACACATGGAAAAACTCACCATTATGTGAAGAGAAAGGTTGTAGTTGCAAAATTATTACTTTTGGATTACATCAAAACTTGATTTAGCAAAATTGAAATCTGATGACATGGCATGCGTCACCCCTTTAAAAATGTGATTCCATACCTTTAATCTACAGAGAAATGCAGGTTTATTTTCTGCTTTGGTTTTTATTTTAACGTAATGCCAATGCAGCGGGCAGCCACACTATTTTAATGACCGGTGGGGAACACTCTGTGCAGTTGTCTAATGTAAAGCCTACACTTCCAAACATGTAATTGCAAACCAAATATAAATCTGTTTTTGGAGTGATAGTTACTGCTGAGGCAGGGAGTCATTTCAGGCCCCGTAAGTTATCATTTTATAGAGAAGAAGAAATGTATTTTTGTACATATTGAGGAGTTTATTATCTCTGTGCTGTGACATCACTGTGTGCATTACAAAGATATTTCTACTTAGTTATGTGCTGGCATATCACTAGGATATGCCCTCCTTTTATGACTGGTGAAGGTCTGGGACCCTTACTGATCCTGAGTGTGCAGGAGCGCAGCATTGGTGTAGTGCTGCTTCCACTGCACAGTTTCATCCTACATGGCGGTGCATCAGCCACCGGTCGTGCAGGGAACTGCAGCATGGATCAATTCAAGTAAATGGCACAATCAAATTCCCAGCACAGAAGGGTACCCAGTTAAATAGGGTTGATCTTGCTAACCTGTGATCTTTAAATAGGACATGAGTAGCTAAAGTCGACAAAATATCACAATAAACATTGATTCTAAAATAGCAGTGGCAGAAATTAAAGGGGTATTCCAAACATCTATCACTTCCTTGTTAAAACATAAAATGAAACAGCACTCTGCAAACCAAATATAGTACAAGAAAGTATTCTAATGCTAATGCTATGCTTATTTTGTAAATGAGATGTTTGGCAAATCCATTTTGTACAAAATTATTTGGGCCCATCTGCCACACGTTAAGGCGATCTCTGTAAGACGGGAACATAACACTAAATTCTACCTGTTATGTGCCATGACGGCTACCATAAAATTCAGGGAGTGTAGATTCCACATGCATGCTGGGCCCACCTTAATTAATGTCATTTTTGGTGCCAAAATGGCCTCCATTGAATCGAGGGAATGCAGGTACCAACATACATGCCGACATTGCCGAGCCCACTCCACACCTCCCCTGGTGCCAGATGGCTACCAACGAATGCAATGAGAGTCCACCCTATACCTTTTCCTTGTTGAATTAAGCCCAATGTACACCTATTTCCTTCAGAATGGAGTGGCTGGCACATGATTGACCCCTGCTCTATAAAAACTCCTCCCAGCTGGTCGTGTGGCTTGAGGTAGGGCAGCTGCCACCAATTTAGCAATTGTTGGGTGTCTTTCTGATAGGTACCCCACCAATGTAAAATGTATCACCTATCTATCCAGTGGATTTCAAGGGGTTCAGGGCTAGTGTGTTGTAACCCTGTTTCATAGTTTGAATTTTCTGGGACTATGCCTGATTTTCAGAGACAGTCCGGGCACATATGGGCTGTCCCAAGGCAAAAATAGGTGGGGGCGGGCTAACAAAAAGCCCACCCAAAGTGGTTGTTCCTGGGAGGGTCCCAGGGCATTCTCACGGTAGGGTTAAGATGCCCCAATTTTACCAATTAAAAAGTTGGTAAGTATGCTGTTTGCAGTAAACATGGCACATTCTACAGGGTTAGGCTTCATTCACATGACAGTGAGTCTGCTGTGTCCGTGTTGTGTATCGCTAACTGCACCGAACATGTGCATTCCACATCGCAGTGCGGACCCATTGACTTCAGCGATCTGCAATGCGGTGAAAAATAGGACATGATCTCTTGTGGTGTGAAGGCAAGGACCCGGAAGCCCACGGAAGGACTACCGTGTGTTACCATGGGCTTCTGGGTCCTGTGGTTTGCAGTCCGCAACAAGGGCACAGTGTCTCCGCGGTCGTGTGAACGTGGCCTTAGTACGTTTTTGGAGCCATAATGATCATTCCTGGACATATGGGCAATACTATTCTTTACTGAAGATACTGTGGACCTATAAGAACGCACCATCTTTACAGCAAGGGTAGTAAATAATTGAATGGTGATCATTCGCTTGGGTGCATCACTTCTGCTACATGACTAGATTTAAAAGCATTCCACTTCATAGAATCTATGATTACCTCTGAATGCGAAGCACGCCAAGACAAGAAGATCACCTCATACCAGCAACTCGTTTCATTTATTTACTCAAAGCAGTGGGACCTTTCACTTTTCAAATACTTAGGTGGTGAAAGAAATGTTGGATTTGCTTTCGGGACCAAACCCAAGAACCTTATGTCATTTGCTTTGATGTGTTTAATAGGGGTGTGCTCAATACATGTTTATGCGGGGGGCACAAATTAACTATGTGTGATATTCTGCTATGTCACAGGCTGTCCTGCCTGTTTTTATTTAAGGCTGGTAATAAGTAGTCGATTCTGCCTCCAAAATATATGACCCCGGAAAAGTAAATTTCATTTTCTGGGTTGTTTAAGAGAAACTCCAGGACACTCATGAAATCATTTCCACCACTAAAATAACTTACATTTTTTTTTAGAAGATTTTAATTCAGCCTCTGTCCGCCATCTTGAAGAACTCACATGCCCGATCGGGCCCAGACATTACATTGGGGAGTGTGCAGATCTAGGTCTAACGCACATGGAATGCTTTGCACTGTGCCTTGTGCAGCAGCATGCATGTCACAGACAGTGCTCATGCTCCAACCTACTATCTTTTTACCTCCATTCTTTGGTTTCCTACTCTCAGCTGCCTGCCCTTCACCTCCTTCACCTGTCTTTCACCTATGAGGCTTCTTTAATTGTGGGAATTGAACACTCCACTTTTGGGGACCCTAACAGCTGCCTATGTAGCTTCGTAAACTGGTGTGCCCCCATTTGAAAAAAAAATATGTGGTACCTTATAGGGACATATCAATAGTAGCTGGTCCATGAACTGGAACTTCTTCCAATAATGGGAATGTGGTGCCCTGATACTCCCTTGAGCACCATGCTTTCAGCTCAGCGATACCTAGATCTCTGAGCTATTGTCGGTAGGCTAGGCATATACTTCAATAAGACCTGAATGTGCATGCCCTGTGCATGCATGCAAGCAAGGTGGCGATAACAGATACCGCATCAAACAGGGTGTTTAAAGTCCATACGGTGCTTTATTTTGGCTCTTCAGCACCAGCCCCAACATAAACAAAGCAAAATAAAACACCTGCCTGACTAGGCACTACCTAATACATAGGTTGTTTCTACCTCACCTATAGAGCGCAGTTCACACACCCGGTAAGTTCCGGCTTTTCTCAGCCTCGTGGCCCCTCAGCCCTCCTGGCTGAGACCACACAGAGCCTCGGCAGGCTTCCGTTTACCAGTTCCTACTGGAGTCCTACACTGAGGGCTGGTTTATCCCCCAGTGATTAAACCCCAGCTGTCCTCACCTGTGGTGGAATAGGGGTGTGGACTAAAATATCCACCCCCTCCACATCTCTATCAAGTATGAGGCCTGATGTTAATTGTGGTAATTGAAGAACCCATCAACTATGTCTTAGAGGAAGCCTCGCCTGCCCCTGATGCCCATACAACCAGTCAAAGTTCAACCTTTATTTATGAATCTGCATAAAAAATATGTAATCTAACTGGCTTCTTTGGACCATATATTCATTTTTTAAAGGCATTTTGATACAAGAGAGCTATTTTAATTTTAAACTAGGTAACATGTCATTGACTACGGTGATAGGCAATAGTAGCTGACATGTCCCGCAAGAATGTTGCAGCTTTTAATGCAATCAGTGAACAAGTTATTCCAGTTATATATATATATATTTCTGCTGTCTCACATGAAGCTTGTTCTCTGGGGCTCCTGCGCCTTTTGAATAGATAAGACAACCTCTCCCTCACCTATGGCTCAGGGCTGAACCCGCCTCGTCTCAGCTCACCTGGTAGCCTCCTACTGAAAGTCTCGCAGTCGGGCATCCACTGATTGTCCACAGTTTGTTTCACTTCTATGACCTCTTTAATGATCCTCTAGAATGGGTCCCTGGGCTCCATGCCAAACTCTAACATGGCAACGCATGGTTTTTCTTCTCCTCAGGCCCTGTTCTAAGCCTGACTCTAGATGGCAACTGCTGGGCTGTCTCTTCCCCTCAGGTGGGGCTGTTTGGCCTCAATGCAGATCTGGCAACTTCCCACAGACTGCTCCTAACTCTCAATCCTTCCCACTGGCCTCCCTCCATACCCCACAGCCAGAGTTTTTCTACCCAGGTGTTCATACCAGTCTGGCAATCAGATGGACCTGTAACCACAGACATTGTCAACCCCGAAAGAACTGGCCACACCATGACTTGCAACCCACCAGCCCCTTCAGTACAAGTATCACAATGTGTCCTAATAATCATATAAAGTGAACAAGCACATGAACAATGATCCTGTGCCAAATAGAAAAAGAACATAAACTGTACATAAGTTTGTAACCATGTAGATATTTTCCAGGGGGACACGTGCACCACTGACTGGACAACCCCCTACAGATACACCAGTAACAACATGGTTAAAAGACTGGACCAATGGAGGTTATATGTGTTCTTGGAAAGCACAGGCCTAAGCTTGGATCCTATATGGAGTGGTGGTTGGAGAAAAAGGGTTAAAGTTAGGGGAAGTTCAACACCATAGACCCCCTCCATGTATTAAGAATGTAAATTCACTTTATTTTCAGGCGACCTAAGCTTAGAGACTACCACCAACGTTAACTGAAGAATTAGGTTTCACTGCATATGTTATTTACGGGATGAAGTTATCAGGAATTGCTGACATCTGCTGCAAACACCAACTCAGTCTAGGGATTAGTGAAGTGTGGACAAGCAGTAATAGCAACAGAGCTGCTGGTATGTTAGCAGGCTGCGACATGACAACATCTAGACTGTATTTTGTACAGGTGGACAGGGTTTGGTATTCATCCATGGGTCTATACTGAGTAGCTGTCTAATATGAAATGGAACACTTTGCAGGGCTCATACAGTTGCCTGTTGAGGGTGTGTGGTCTCTGGTGTTCCCGTACATGCTATAGACATGCCATGTTCTGTGGAGCTGCTGCAGTCACAAACAAATTGCATTTAAAGCATACTGATATGTAGAACCTGGACTTTTCTTCATATGGAAGGGAAATATGTAGTATCTGCTTTTTGTAAGTAGTTTTCCAGGATATTACATGGATGGTCTATCCTTAAGATAGGTCATCAAAGAAAAATCAGTGCCGGTTTTACACTTGGGACCCCCACCAATCAGCGGAAGGGCACTAATTGCAGGGCTGTGGTCACTTCTCTACCAAACCTGATATAGAGACAAGCATCATTAGAACCAAGGTAGAATTTGCTTTCATCAGTGAACATTATTGTTTGCCATTTATGACTGCATCATAGTTTTCAGGAGGGCTATTGCCATCATGCATAGTACAGAGACACAGGACCAACTCCAGGTTGATGTCATGGTGTGGGGCGCCATTAGCTAACTGGTATTCGTAGAGGGAACATTGTCCAGCCTTTGGTATGTCCAGAACATTGTGGAACCAGTCCTACTGCCTTTTTTTTACTTAGGAGTCTTGGTGTTCCAACAAGATTACACCTGTCCACACACTGTTGTCACTAAACACCGTTCTCCAGCTCCCCTGGCCAACCCCACCACCAGATCTTTGTCTGGGACTGTATGGGGTGATGGATCTTCAACGCACAGTATCTTGGATAAACCACGACCCAAGTAGAATGTGTTTAGAATGACATATCACGGGAGGATATCCGTCATCTGTATGACTGTTATCATGGCAACCCGTATATCAACAAGGGGAGATGCCACCCAGTAGTAACGTAACCCTGCCTCATCATATACCCTGCAGCAGAACCCAAAATAAAGGGTGCACCACCTTGGTTGTGTGATCATTGACCAAGTACCACGAGAAGTTTATACTTTGTAAGTTTGAGCTCAATCACGTTCAGTTTTCCAGGTGTTCTGTTTAATGAGGTTGTCCACAAAGTGGACAACCCAATTAAAAAAGATACTTTGAGACACTCATATGCCAGCCCATAGTCTTGGAAGTTCACCCTCCCTGCTGCATGTCCCTGGGCAAGCATGATGGTGCGTTATGAATCCGGAGAAAGAGAGACTACAAAACCTATAATCCACTGCAGAACTTGACATCTTATTTCATGGAGGTTGTAGTTAAGTAACAGCTGTAGAGCCTAGCTACATTCTGGGTCTCTGCATCTGTGCAGCAGCTGCTGGCCCTCAGTTCCCAGGGGCTTAGAGCTAATTTGTAGAACTACAGGGGGCTGTGCCTGGCAATAGGAAAAGTCTATTAGTGCTGCTTATGTTGAAAAATTGTGAGTTTGATATCTTCCACATGCTTCTGCTTCCCGATGTCCGTGTTATGGTTAACCCCTTGAGGAAGGCTAGGAAGAGTTAAGATTCCCATAGAGCAGGGGCAGAACCTGTTAAGCCAAAGGGAAAGGTCGTGTTGCTTTCTCAAAGGACCACTGTTCTTCTCAGCATCAAATTAAGTAGTCTTGTATGAAACTCAAATGAAAGCCAACACTTTTCTTGCTGGAATGGTTTTCTTCTTGACAGCTGACTTCATTAAGCAGATTTGTAAAGACTTTTGGGATTGCTAAATTCAGGCTAATTATGCACTACTGGCAAGGAAGCTTTTCAGGCTTTTATGGTAGAAACATACACTGTAAAGTGAAAATCGTATTTACCGTTATATATATCTATAGTATTGTCTGATCCAGATGGTTGACATTGGAAACAGTGAACAAGCTCCAGTTTTAGGCTGGGTTAACATTGCCGCTTTTTTTTTGGGTTGTTCTGCTCAGTTACAGGAGCAGAGCAATTGAAATAACGGAAGTGCTAGCTAGAACACATAACTGAGCAGAACAAAGCTGAACAGAATTCATTCCGTTCGGAATCCTGTTTTTTTTGCTGGACAAAAAAGTCCTTCATGCAGGACTTTTTTGTCTTGTCTTTTTAAAGGAATCTGCGATGGAGGCCCCAAACGGAGCCACTAATGCAGATGTGCACTCGTCCTTAGCTGAACTCCTGTGATGCAGTGGGAGACTTTATATACATCAGACACGGTGATCGGTGTAATGACTACATTTTTCAGGATACAGATTTCCAAATGAAGATCTCTGTAGACCCTGGACAAGAAAAATTTTCTAGAACATTTAGGCTCTGAAGCCTAAAAATTGTGACTGCATCTATACTGTAAATCAGGCTATAACACAAGATCAGTATAATGTAATATATTTACAAAGTTACTCAATACTTGATATTTTGGATTATGTTTGAAGGAATTTTTGGGAATTTTCATATTAACACCCTATCCTCAGAGTATGTCATCAATATAACATAGGCAGGGGTCCAACTTCCAACAGTCTCTCTGATCACCTGTTTGAGGAAGCTGAGGTGCTCTCCGGTGCTCCGGTGAACACCGCAACCTCCTTGCAGGTTATCAAGCAAAACGGATGTTCTTGGTATCACAGTTCAGCCTCATTCACTTGAATGGGACTGAGCTGCTCCTAGGCCTGTGATGGCTAACCTCCGGCACTTCAGCTGTGGTAAAACTATGACTCCCAAGATGCCCCCTTGCTTGGCTGTTCTCAGAACTCCATAGAAATAAATGGAGAATGCTGGGAGTTGTACAGCTGGAGTGCCCAAGGTTAGCCATCACTGTCCTAGGCCATGTGACCGATGAATGTGATGTCACATGGCCTAGGAAGAGACATAAGAGCGCATAGAGCACTGCGGTCTCCTCATACAACTGATCAGCGAGGTTGCTGGTAGTCTGACCTCCACCTGTTGTTACACATCGCTTTTCTGTGTGTGAATTAGGGTTTATTCATTGTACCTCACAGCACCCTGAGGTACTCCCACTAGTTCTGTGTGGAGGTGCTAGGCTGTGTTGTGCTGATTAGCCCTGCTATATATTCTGTGTTGTGTGTTGCCTGCGCATCAGGTTTGGTCTGCGCTTTCTTTCTAGTCTGCTGGATCCTGTGAAGAAGCTATAATCCATTTGTCTGTCTGTCTATGGTAGGCCATCAATGTGAAAATCCCGGAAAAACCATTTAAATGATCTAACCGTAGAGAAACATTTCTTTACAGGGCAGGTGTCTAATTTATTCATTTAGTACAATTTCCTTTTGTTGGGTTTCTACGCAGTGGTCGGGTTTGGGCTTACCCCAATGCTACGTTTGGTTTCCCGGACACAGTCGAGGTGTCACCATGTGTAAATGCTCACCAGAAGGGATGGTAAGGCCTGTTGCAACGCAATGGGAAATTAGTCCATAGAGTCAGGGTCTGCAATAAACCATTGTACTTCTTTACTAGAGGAATTCAGGTGCAAAGCATTACATTTGAGGCATAGGGCTGGCTTCTTCAGTCTTTTCCCTGGCAGAAGAAGGGTTTGATGCGGAGGAAAGGCCTGAGCTAGCTGTCCCTCTCTCTTTCTCAGAAGGCTGCTAGACTGGCCAAAGGCTGGAGGCCCACTGTCTGTGGCTCAGTAGTCTGGGTGGCTTCTTGGTCACAGGACTGGTGACCCATGGTCTGCGGCTCAGCATCCCCCTCTCAGTGCCTTCTTCTGGTCACCCATGCAGTCTGGCAGAGTATCTTCCTCTACGCACTGACCCGTAATTGCAGAACACTAGGTGCTCTGACTGCTCTCCTTATTCACAGTTTCTAGCTAAAGTAGAACCTTCTAGTGGGAGGGATGGAGTGGAGAAACTCAGCACAAACAAATTCAATGTTACAACTCCGTCTCTCATAGACTAGCATTAGCGCTTCAATGATACTCAATGGCAATAATACAGCAGTTTTTTCAGACAAAAACAGGATTTCAGACACAATAACATAGCTAAATCAGACAATCAAAAGGTCATTCGGTCTGATTTTGGTGGTAAACAAGTCTGCCCTGTTCCCTCCAAAAAATGCTCTTCATTGTTAGTTAGAAAGTCCCAAAAGTTTCTCAGTGTTCATTAACCCTTTCCACAGAGTCTCGCAAATACAGTGCAAATGAACATATATATATATATAGATATAGATATAGATATATATATCATAACAAACATATAAAATGCAGTTACACAGTATTAAACAGTAAAGTCCAGCCAAGTTACCACTTGAAAGTGAAATAAAGTTGAGGAGTTGATGCGTAGGGGAAACAGGCAAATGTCCACAAATGTCCAGACTTCAAAGTACCCCTGCTCCTGGTCACTACATCTAGTTTGAAGATTATTTTCTGCCACTTTCTCTTGAACCTGATGCTTTTTTATGCCATACTTCTATGTATCCTTATATTCTTATAGTTCTTGATAGCTTATATAGGCATAGGTGCTGAACTGATGGTCACCAGGGTTTGAAAAAGTCTAGTTGCTAATAAATAGTTTTAGGGACGTGCAATGTACAATTTATAACTTGTTTGGAACCATAAAAGAGTCCTGTGGATGAGGCCAGGGCTGCACCTCCAATTAGGTGAAGTGATGCGATTGCCTCAGACCCTGTTGACAAGTGGGGAGCAGTGGCGTGGAGGCACTCACCTCTCTCTATCCAATTGTATGTATGCTGAATGTTGAATGCTGTGACGGAGCGACGTCTCCCTTCCCCCTGATAGGTTTCAGGCCTAGTGCCTGTAGCTTATCAGAGCACAGGCAGTGAAATAAAGTCATCATCATCTTTGCCGCGCCTGAGCCGGGCACCATACAGCGCGGGACACAGGCTGGAAGAGGTCTGCACCATTTCACTGATAGCTGCATGGAGGTAAGTACTTACATTTTTTTTTTCATTTAGCACCATGCTGTTGGACCACCATGGGGAAGGGTGAGAGGAACACTATGTGGGCATTTACTGGCGGCACTAAATAGGGGCATTCTGCACCGGCACACATTATGGGGGGCACTATGGGAACATTAGCTCAACAGGGGCACTAAGAGAGGCTATTTTTTTTGTATTGGCACACACAAGAGGACATTGGCACACATTATGGGGGCACTATGTGGACATTGGCTCCACTGGGGGCACTAAGAGGGGGTATTTTTTGTACTGGCATATGGAATGGGGGCACTCTTTGTACTGGCACACAATATAAGTTTTTTTTACAGGTACATAGTTTAATGGGCGTTTTTTGCAATGGCACGCATTATAAGGGGGCATTTTTTCACTGGCACGTATTATAAGGGGCATTTTTTTACTGTCACATATAAGAAGGCATTGTTTGTACTAGCGCACATTACATGGAGGCATTTTTTGTATTAGCGTACATTATAAGGGGGCATTTTTTGTATTAGTGCACATTATAAAGGGGCATTTTTTCACTAGCGTACATTATAAGGGGACATTTTTATACTTGCACGCATTATAAGGGGGCATTTTTTGTACTGGCACGCATTATAAGGAGAATTATTACTACTGGGGTTCATTATGCTGAGCTTTATTACTACTGTGGGACTAAGGGGAACATGAGTATGGGCGTCTATTAGTTCTGGGGGCCACCTCCACTGCCATGTTTGTCGCATCAGAACTAATAGACCCTGTGATGAGCCGACTTGTTGACTCCGATATTTTGCCTGGACATCCACCTCTTGGATTTGGAATGGATGAACAGACTTCATTTCGTATTCTACCAATTGTCCTGCACATGATGCAGTTTGGCAATTTTCTTGGCCTAGATACCGCTATCAATGAGCTTGGATAATGCTGTTTCTTTTTTCTTGGGAAATCTTCTTCATGGTTGCTCCAGAATTTGAACTAGTGACATTTCAGTTGGGAATCAACCTAATAACACACTGAGCTATTGGGGAATGTAAGAACAGGTTGTGATTTGTAGTATACAAGAAGAAAAAGAGTGTTCCACCACCAGGAGCAAAACAGTAACAATGCAGTTACATGACAAGAATCTGCAGAACTAACCATATGCTAAATAGTTGCAAGTCCAATTTATGTATAAGATAGCCAAGATGATTGTCTATAAAATAAAGGCAGTCTCACGTCGGATGCTGTAGTGGATGGTGACATATGGAGCCTGAAAGTCAAAAGTTCTAAACATTGTTACCCTTTTGCTCGTCAGTGTAGTAGGGTGGCTAACTAACATTGCCACATCTAAGCCTAATAACGTATTGAACTATGCTATGTGTTAAATCTTGTTGCTGAACTGACCGATCTGAATGTTGTGATGACCTTTCTACCTGAGGTAGAGTTTTACCAGGTGTTGAACTTTACAATACAGCCATCAAGATGTTCTTACTATTAGAACAAAACAGGATTCAATTTCTGATGAATTTAGCAATAGGCAAGTAAGAATTTTGGTTCTGCCAAAGCTTCTTATCTGATGGATTTGCGTGGGAAAGTATATAATATGACAGAAGCAGGCTCTGACATGCCATTAGATTTCTCAAATATAAGCAAAATTTGTAAGGGCCGTGATTCAGATTACCATTTTAGTAATCAGCTAGAGAAAATGTATTGAAGGAACTTTTTTCCCAAAGTAGATACTGATAAGGTTCACATAGAACATATTTGCACTGAGCTCTGAACATGGCTGCCCTCAGATGTCTTATTTATGTTAACCATCTTCAACTTCATAATTTGAGGCATCTTATGCTATCCTTACACATATAATGTTCCTTCATCTTTGAGGCACATGCGTCTTATGTATCTGTCTGGTATGGCCATTTTGCTATGGGGCCATACCATGCCACCAATATCACACAGAGTCACATAGAAGTTTTTACTTGCAGATTCATAAATGTCATATGATTTCTCACGCAGTTATTACATGCGGTATTATGCAGACACCATATGGCAACAAGCATACAGTAGATAGAGTTTGTTGCATCATAGACATTGTTAGATGCTTGAGGCCCGTAAAGTCTGTTCATCGTTGGGATGACAAGCACAGCAGTTAATCTAGAGTCACACATAAGTTTATGACGCTTGATACCTTTAATTATGCTTGGATTTTGCCACTTTATATACTCTATAAACAGTACAGTGAGAAATATAGCTTCTTACCTTGGATATACTCAACTTGATTATTGGGAAAGGAAATCTAGCTAGATGTCTATTTATGTGAGAGCCTCTGCACATGGTAAATTTGATCCGTAGGTTCTCACTGTGATGTCATATGGTGTCCACGTGAGCCGCTATAGCTTATGCCAACAACAACACGGATCCATAATATCTTCTTATTTTGAGATATTTCTTAATGCAATGATAATCCAGGGGATGGATATGGTAATGCCATGCTGTTTAGGGTCTACATTACGACCCCTACATGGGGCAACAGGGTGAGTAAAGATTGGGAATGAGATGATTGAGCCCTGTTCCTCTTCCTCTAGCCCCGGTGGACACTACCACTGGCATCCTCTGCAGGCTGTGACCTGCACCTCTGGTCCATAGGTTGCGTTCATGCTTACTCTCGGCCTCATAAAGGGCCAGCACTTGGACTTCTAATTCCTTCCTCAGCCAATGGCTGGGTATCCCTGTTTATTTAAGGTGCCCTCCCTAGTAGAAGGTTGTTTGAGCTTTAGGTTACCTAGCCTCTAGTTAGCAGTAAAAGTGTTATTCTCTTTTTGACTATCTGTGTACCAAACACCCCCCTGACAACCAACT
The DNA here is from genome assembly GCA_033119425.1 of Bufotes viridis. Lineage (NCBI taxonomy): Eukaryota > Metazoa > Chordata > Amphibia > Anura > Bufonidae > Bufotes > Bufotes viridis. The sequence goes on from CM065598.1 coordinate 26,065,770, forward strand.
CTGACTCCCAGCGACCTGCCCTGACCTTAGCCTGTTTCTTGTATCACCCATTGCCACCTTCCTAACCTTGGATGGGACTTGTTTCTTGGATATGTTAAATGATGTCTGCCCCAACCTCAACCTGTTACTGTCACATCTGATATGGCAGGTAAAAGACGTGTGGAGCAGAGGGGAAGGAAGAGGAGTACCCTTCCCCTAGGGAGAGGGAGGAGTAGTAACCCCTAGCTCACCTGGCACTGGCACCTGGCTGCTCTGATGTCCCTAGAAGGGCTGCTAACCCATACGCCGATCTTGTGCCTCGTCCCTGGCTTACCCTGAAATAAGCCATAGGTAGTGAGTAGGGCGGTGGGAGCACTTGTCCTCACAACTGACACCTAGGGTAACAACAGGGAAAGGAGAAACAACACAAGCACCACAAACAATCCCAGAAGGGAGACAACAAAGAGGCGACAACTACAGGAGAGAACCGGAGATCCAACAGCTCCACAGCAACTCCAACTCCACCAGAGGTCAGAATAGAAGATCTGGAAAGGTCTATATCTGGCAACAAGGGAAGCAAAAAGGGAGAATATATAGAAGCTGGGAGTGGCTGACAAAGAACAGCTGAAATGAAAAGCTACAGGTTCCTAAATGGGACAAAAAGGATTGCAAACCTATACAGGAATCCATTACCACTAGGTCATGGAGTGATCTCTTAATAAACCGAGCGCGTAGCCACCCACTGCGATTTTCTGACCCCAAGCACAATAGGGTCAGCGATAGGTTGTGAGACCCTTGTGACAGTTACTGGACTATGAATATTGCCTAACGCTTCTGTGCTTTTCACCGGTGTCTTTAACCCCCATGCATCATCCTCCAACTACAATGGGACTATCTCAAGAAGCATTGGCCTGGTGGCTCCCCTGCAGTGAAGACCAGATCGGTGTATAGGCGTTAACTGATGAAAACCAGGGGACTGCCAGGATAACGTCCTTAGAGTTAGCTCAAGTCAAACCAGTTGGTTGGTACAGTGGGTCCAACCCACTGCTTGTAATATTTTACACAGGACGGTTGTTTTGAATGAGCATTTGTAGAAATATTTGTCCAGATAATTGCCAACTACTTGGCCTTAGTCCTTACACATAAATTGAATTTATATTATGGTCAGATGGCTACATCTTGTAGGATGACAGTATTGTCCATTCACCCTGCAGTTTATTTCTTCACCTCACCACTGACTAATAGCATTGGGGTTCCCTAAGGTTGCAGAGGAGCTTGTGGAGATCCCCAAATGTTGGCTTGCACATTGCATCATCTGTGACCACAATTTCTGCACTTCAAGTAGACCTTCAAGTTACGATCACCTGAAATGCCATCTCCCTGAGTAGATGTGCCAACATCTTCTCTATACATCTTATCACAAGTCTCAGTACAGTATCAGAAAAATGTGTGTGACAAAAACTTGACAAAGTTCCAAACAAAGCGTCCAGATCTGCCATTCAGTTCCTAAATATGAGTGACACATGTTTACCTCCGGAATAAAACACCACTAATGATATCTGGAGCTGAAATGTATTTTTCTGACATAAGAAAATACACACGGTTGTGAAATCATGGTTCATGACTGATTAACATACACGGCGGCTTTGCTGACTGGTTCCATTCACAGCTTTGTTTAAAAAGCTCACAATTTGCAAACATTTGCCATTGTTATTAAACTTATTGGCCTAACTTGGGCTGTGTATATTTCATAGCAAAGACATCTGTCAAGGATAGAGGACCACCCAGAATCAAATTCTGGAGTGTAAATCAATATTAATTTGCTGTATTTGTCTTACAATTGTCATTGGACAAGAGCAAGGAATTTAGCAATTCCCATAACGAAAATGTCCCTGTTTTATAGGTCAATAATCAACATGAACCTTCAAGGCAAGAAGTGGAAATACGTGTACATTGTCCTCAAGTAGAGATAAGAGAACCAACTTGCCAAGATGGAAATTCATTGCATTTCAGACATTTGTTTAGTTTGTCAGCATAAAAGAATGTGGGCACCATGTATATTATAAAGGGGTGGAAAATGAAATATGTCTTCCATGATGTCTCACCACCATGCATATAATACATATAATGTCACTCTTATGAATATATCAACGCTAGAAGCTCTCAGTTTCAGTTTATATTAGGTGTTAGTTCAGTAAGAACCTAGATGCAGAGGACCGGGACTGACAACATTTAAAACGGGGTTGGCCCATCTGAAACATTGATGGCCTATGGCTATCAATGTCATATAGGTGCAGGTTCCACCTCTGAGACCCACTCCAATCTCCAGAACGAGGCCCTTGAATTGGATGAAACCACACAGAGCATGAGCATTGTGCTCTCCATTCATGGCTATGGGAGTTCCCGAAAATAGCAGAGTGAGCATGCTTGGCTGTTTTCAGAAGCCCCATGACGGTGAATAGAAAGCGCATTGTGCAACTGCGGCCACCTCTCTGTTCACCACTATGGGGCTGCTGTAAAAAGCCAAGCCACTGCTCAGCTATTTTCAGATCTCCCATGTTATTAAATAGAGGGTGGCCGCTCTGCTGCCTGTTTACTTCAGAGACACTATTCTAGAAAATGGAACAGGTCCCAGAGGTGGGACCTGCACCTATTGAAGATTGATGGCATGTTCTATCAATGCCCCAAATGGGCCAAACCTTTAAGTTTACAGGTATGAAGGGGTTAAAAATAAAAAAAAGAATCATTACTAACCTCCACTGATCCCATACTGCTCTTCACTTCCTATTTCCAACTTGACTTGGTAGAAAAAGGCCTGCTCAGATAATTACTGGCAGAGGTGGGTCACTGCTATACCCAGTGATTGGTTAAACTTGTGTTTTCTGGCTTTTCTGTGGTATCAAGCCTGAACAAATCCAGAACAGGAGCGGCAAGGGAAAGGTGGAGGTGAGTAATGATTCTTTTTTATTCTTAAACCCTTTTGCCCTATAGTCTTAAAGAAAATCTCCCTGGAATATTTTTTATGATTGCTTATTTTAGTCATTTTGAGCTAAAAATCATTTTTCTAATTGGACTTGGACTATAAAAATATTGGGCCATTCTGTCACAGAGGGTTATCTGTATAGCTGTGAGAATTGTTCTTTTTACTTTCACTTTGTGCCGGCCATCTAATAAACCTTATCTCTAAATTACTAAAAGGTCATAAACACGTATTTGAGTGAGGTCAGAGATCAGAGATAAGGATCTGTCAACTGAGCTGCCTGACAGAACCGAGGGAAAATTCAGATCCTGCTACTAAACAATGTTAGCTCTGTACAGAGAAAAGTGCTCAGATTTTTTTTTTTATAAAGACCTATTAAAAAAAAGATTTTTTAGCTCAAAATAAGTACAATTCAATAATAATAAATAAAATGCCCCCAAAGGTGTACATAGTCTTTAACGTCCTAACAGTCAAATAAATATTGGAAAAACCCTTCCAAAAATAATTTCTTTTTAATTGTAGATTTTGCATTTATGTCTCAGATAAATGTAGTTCGTGCACAATTCAGGTGATTTGTGTATTTTAACCCCTTTGTGACCTAACTTACCGTATTTTGGCTTTGCAAAACCAGTAACAGTTTCTTTTTATTTTTCAATGTAGCTATAAGAGATCTTGAATTTTATGGGACGAATTATAGTTTTCAGAGGAAAATATATGAAAGGGCTTCTGTCACCCCCAAAATGCATTTTTCATTAGCTGACATTAGCTATTCACTAATGTCATCTGATCTCAAACATACTTTTCTTATTGTCCTGCGTGGTTTAGTTATTTTAAAAAACTTACTTTTATGATATGCAAATCGCTTCACTACCAGCAAGTTGGGCAGTAACTTGCTGGTAGCCGCCGCATCCTCCACTTGCCAACACGTACCCTTCTCCTGTTGATAGACAGGGCCAGCGAACGCTCTCCTCCTCCGGCTGGCTCTGTCTGCAGTTCAAATCTCGCGCCTGCGCCGTACAGGTCTTTATTCGGCGCAGGTGCTCTGAGAGAAGGACGTTCGCTTGGCTGCTCCTTCCTCAGTGCGCCTGCCTGCGCACATCTTCTCTTCTGGGTGTAGGGATGATGTCATTGACGCAGGTGCACTGAGGAAGGAGCAGCCAAGCGAGCATCCTTCTCTCAGAGCACCTGCGCCGAATGAAGACCGGTACGGCGCACGTGCGGGATTTGAACTGCAGCCAGCCGGAGGAGGAGAGCGCTCGCTGGCCCTGTCTATCAACAGGAGAAGGGGGCATGTTGGCAAGTGGAGGATGCGGCGGCTACCAGCAAGTTACTGCCCAACTTGCTGGTAGTGAAGCGATTTGCATATAATAAAAGTAAGTTTTTTTTTAAATAAATAAACAACAATAAAAAAAGTATGTTTGAGATCAGCTGACATTAGCGAATAGCTAATGTCAGCTAATGAAAAATGCATTTTGGGGTGACAGAAGCCCTTTAAATAACTTTAGATACTTTGTTTTCGGGGGCCGCAAAAAAAAAATAAGTTCAACATTGTTTTTTTAGGATTTATTTTTACAGCATTCACTGTGTGGAGTAACTAACATGATAACTTTATTCTGTGGGTCAGTGCAATTACGATGATACCAGTTTTTCTTATGTTATACTATATTATATGTCTCACTGCCTGAAGAACGGTTAAAATAAAATAAAAATAAACTTTGTTCTAAATTATCACTTAAAAATGGGCGAATCTCTCTTTCTTATTCTCGCATAGAGACAGGCAGATTGTGGATATATTTAAATAGCGGAATATAGCATATGTCAACCGCTACTGGACACTCTATTTTTCACACACCTTGGTGCGAGGGTATGAAAGAATTGCGGATGTCTGTACCCTCGTTTGCTTCACCACTTTTTAGTGTAGTATGGAGAAATGAGTGTAGTATCCACTAATTCGTGAATAAGGTGCCGATACTTATGTCACAGTAAGTCATTCATTACCATACCCTACTGTAAACACGTGCATAGCCAGCCGTGTATTAAAAGTGCAAAAACTGACCCACTGTGAATTAGGGCCATGTAGCGGCCGAACATGTGCGTTTATGTCAGCAAGTCTCTACCAACACTCCACATTTGAATGTCCCACTGGTCATCCATCCGGATCGCTCTGTGGGGACACCTTTTGCTGGATGAGGGATCTATGTTTAGTCAGACTCCCCATTTACATTCAATTGGAGCGCAGCAGGACAGTTCACTACCACCATATAACTACCTAGACTTAACTCTCTCAGCCCGCTCAATGCATTTCTGGGCCCCTTTTCTTATGGGACACTTTATCAGGAGCAAGGCATTCAGGCCATCCCAGTGCCGACACGCTGTACAAGACACGTGCAGCGTCTGCCACCGTTTCAGAATCATAGATAGACAGCTACCTCTCAGACCCGAATGCCTTGCTCCTGATGAAGTGTCCCATACGAAAGGGAGCACAGAAACATGTTGAGGGGCTGAGCTGAGGCATGGGGGCTGATCTGAGGCATGGGGTCTCATCTGAGGTCTTACTGAGGTCTTACTAACATTGAGGTCTGATCTGAGGTCTGATTGAGGGTCTGATTAACATTGGGGGTCTGATTGTTCGCCTGATTTGAAGTGTAATGAAAAAAACTTAGGCGTGTCTTATGGGCCGGTGCGTCATATAGGGCGAAAAATACGGTATTTATGCACACTGCCTGTTCCAGAGTGGTAAAGAACTAAACTGCTGTTGTTAACCATTCGATCCTTGGTGAGGTTCAGAAATATATTGCTTCCATGATGTCCAAATCCCAATCATTCAACCCCATGTCCCACTTCCAAATGGCTTTTTGATTTATTTGGTCTTAAATGCATGCCAAAATAGGAACACGCAGAAGGTATTAATAGGCGATAAATGTCTCAACGTCCTTTGTAGAGTATCGAAAAGTTGATGAAATAACATATTCTTTCCACTCATTCTTTGGGATAGCAAAGGATCTGGAAAAGTATTTTGAATAATGTTTTCTCACCACTCAATATAGGTCATAAAAACCTGCTGTTGCTTTCTTTCCTGTGGCCATTTCCTGCTCTGAGACTAGATCTAGTTTCCCACATGCTTTACAGGCTCTCCAGGGGAACTGGGACGTATCCTGCCTCCTAAAATATTTCCTCCCCTATTTCCTTTCTGACCTTACAACCAACCGCAAGGCAAGAGTTGCTTCTCTACAGTATGTGCACCTGCACACCTCTATGGACACTCATTATTTTGCAATACAGGAATTTAAAAGTAATGTCATCCCTTCCCGTGAATGTTCGCAAAATGGACTTCTGCTTTACGTCTGACTCTGATGTCATTATGCCAATTATAACACTTTGAAAGTAATGGAACATTGTCCTTAAGGAATTGTCTTTAGGAAATAGCTTATGCATGTATATGGATAATATAGATTCTATTAAACATGTGGTTTCCCATTCTTCTCTATAATAGCTCACCACCTGCATCCTTTTTTGGTCCGGAAAGTAAATACACTTCCTATATGTTGAAGCACTGAATACGTACATTATTATTTTTTGAACATATATTAGCAGAGACAAAGCTATAGAAGAGATAGAAGCTGCACCTGGGCCCAAGTGTCTAAGGGAGTCCAAAGGCCCCTATACCACATAAGAAGATTATCTTATTAATAGCATCTAGTAGGTCAAAGTTCTGTTACATGTTTTACCTTGGGGCCTAGGAGCATCAAGTTACTCTAAACTCTGTGGGTTACCCAAACAATATCTCATAATTGTTATCTCAGACATAGTATAGAAGTTGTATCAGTTGGGACTCCCACAGGCTCCAAGAATGTACAAGTCCTGGTTCTAATTCTGAACCCAAGTTTCAGCAAAAAGATAGGTGTCCATGTGTAGTCACTTTCCATTGAAATGGATACTTTCAGAAGCAACTTATCTTTGATGGTCCCAGTTGCTAGATGTCCACACACCATTTCAATATAGTCTTCCAAGAAATGTGTTGACCAACAAGAGTCTCAAACTCTTTATAGAAATACCATGCCTGTTTAGCCAAGTCGTTTAGGGCATTGAGGACATCATTGTCCACATGTCCACCTATCTATACAAACTATCATGAGTTAGAAGAGCTCTATTATTAATGTAGCCTTCAACAAGCAACAGAAAGAAATCATGGTGGAAATAACTAACTATACAACTGCAGCTATATATAGAGTGTGGTGAACCATTATGTTTGCTTGCACTTTAAATTGTCTACACAGACTTCCATGGAGATAAACATAGTTTGATGTTGGCTTTTCCTTGCAGTGGAGATAGACGCTCTGCATACACTTATCCCTTTCTGCTTATTTGTATGAGAAATACCAGGCCTGAACATGTCACCATTGCTGTCCAGTGTGTTACACTCTCTTTGATCACAGCCCCTCCTTTACTTTTCCTTTCTGCTCTTTGTCTTTGAGGAACCATGTTTTTTCTCACATAGGTGACATTCTGTCAATCCCTGTTTTCTTTCACTCCACGGTATAATCTCATGCAGCAACCTCTGTTGTTCATTAATTCCTGCCTTCTTTCTTTGTCCCTTCTAAAGTGTTTCTTATACTTTAGATTTTATTTACTCACTTATCAGAGTAAGTAAGATCAGAAGAAGTCTTGAAATTTGTGACCTTCATGTACATTGATCATCAACAAAGACATAAAGACACAGGTGATGTCACAGTACATGGATAAAAATACCTGTGATGTCACAGTACATGGATAATAAACACATTGATGTTACAGTAAAGTGATAATAAACACAGCGATGTCACAGTACATGGATAAAAATTACTGTAATGTCACAGTACAGAGATAATAAACACAGTGATGTCACAGTACAGGCATAATAACCACAGTGATGTCACAGTACAGAGATAATATACCCTGTGATGACACAGTACAGGTATAATATACCCAGTGATGTCACAGTACAGGGATAATAAACACAGTGATGTCACAGTACAGAGATAATATACCCTGTGATGTCACAGTACAGGGAAAATATACCCAGTGATGTCACAGTACAGGGATAATAAACACAGTGATGTCACAGTACAGGGATAATATACCCAGTGATGTCACAGTACAGGGATAATAAACACAGTGATGTCACAGTACAGGGATAATATACCCAGTGATGTCACAGTACAGGGATAATAAACACAGTGATGTCACTGTACAGGGATAATATACCCAGTGATGTCACAGTACAGGGATAATAAACACAGTGATGTCACAGTACAGAGATAATATACCCTGTGATGTCACAGAACAGGGATAATATACCCAGTGATGTCACAGTACAGGGATAATGTACCCAGTGATGTCACAGCACAGGGATAATAAACACAGTGATGTCACAGTACATGGATAATAAACACAGTGATGTCATAGTACAGAGATAATAAACACAGTGATGTCACAGTACAGGGCTATAAACACAGTGATGTCACAGTATAGAGATAATAAACACAGTGATGTCACTGTACAGGGATAATAAACACAGTGATGTCACAATATAGGGATAATAAACACAGTGATATCACAGTATAGAGATAATATACCCAGTGATGTCACAGTACAGAGATAATAAACACAGTGATGTCACAGTACAGGGATATAAACACAGTAAATAGTGGATAGTAAGCAGTAATGTTATAATACAGAAATCAGCAATGAGATGTCACAATGACTATACAGGAAAATATACAGGACCACTGACCTAAGGGAAACAGCACAGGAGTAATAGTTACAGTTACGGTCACGACACAGTACATGGATGATCACACAGTGATGCTTACATTGCTATACAGGGATAATGCACACAGTGATGTCACAAAACAGGAATATTAAACGGCGTGAACTCATGATGTGATGTCACAGTCCAAGTTCAACCTATACCTTATAGCATTGATTTAGCGGATCACAAAACAGCCTGTATGAAGTAGATGAGGATTGAAAATGATGCAGTACTCCAGACCTGGGGTATATGTAATTGGTAATGTACTGTACTGTAATGTTATGTTATACCCTGCTATGTATTGTGATACACCCAGTATGCTTAAAGGGGTTGTCTCACTTCAACAAATGGCATTTATCATGTAAAGAAAGTTAAAACAAGTCACTTACTATGGGTATTATTACCCATATTGCCTCCTTTGCTGGTTGGATTCATTTTTCCATCACATTATACACTGCTCATTTCCATGATTACTGAGAATGTAGCAGGATCGCAATGGGGCGCAAAAACACCGGCCAGGACACTTGCAGCAAAGATGAACAGGTTCTTCTTTATTGAGTGATGCTCATCAGATAAAACTATCTGTTAGCTAACTAAGCTGTTTTATCTGATGAGCATCACTCAATAAAGAAGAACCTACTGTATTCATCTTTATTGCAAGTGTCCTGGCCGGTGTTTTCGCGATCCTGCTACATTCTCACTATATTGCCCTAGGCGAGATTGGGCTTCTCCTCCTGAAGATTTGTACTCTACGGCTGCACACCAGTCGACTGGACCTCCATTTTTAACGCATTCACAGTAGGGTTGTGCCTATCTATATGCAGACGCAAAACACATACGGTCGTGTGCATGGGGCCTATTGTGGATTTTGAGGTGTGTTAGCTTCTTCGCCGAACTTTGACAAGAAATTTGATTTGTTACAAATTACATCATAACAAATCGCATTCCATTGTATGGAGCAGGCTCAATGACTGAAAAAATCTCCCCCATATGTTTGGTATTGCCGCATCCGTAACGACCCAGACTACATAAATATCACATAAATTATCCCCTACGGTGAACACCGTAAAAATAAATAAAAAAAAGACAGAATTGCTAATTTATGCTTAGTTGCCGCAGAAAAAACGTAATAACAAGTGATCAAAAAGCGCCATGTATTTCAAAATGATGCTAATAAAAAAAACAAGTCGTCCCACAAACATCAAGCCCTCACACAACTCCATAGAAAGAAAAATAAAAAAGTTATGGGTCTTTTGAAGCTGCAATACAAAAACATATTTTTCTTTTAAAAAAAGGGGGTTTATTGCAAAAAAGTAGTAAAACGTAAAAAAGACAATATGTATTTGGTATCACTGTAATTGTACTGACCCAGTATTATGTTATTTATATACCGAAAAATGAATGCCGCAAAATTTATAACGTAAAAATGCAGTGGCAGAATTGCTGTTATTAATATCTCCCTCCCAAAAAGGGTTAATAACAGTTAATCAGAAATTTATGCGTACCCCAAAATGGCACCATTGAAAACGACAACTTTTCCCGCAAAAAACAAGCCCTCATAAAGCTATATGGATGGAAAAATAAAAAGTTATAGCTCTCGGAACGCGACGATGAAAAAAGGAAGAAAAACGCTTGGTCAGTAAGGCCCAAAACAGGCTGGTCACTAATGGGTTAACAAGCCCCATAACCTGGAACATACTACCCTATGGTGCGCTTTCTTTTATATGCTTTTTTTTAGCTATTGCACGCCTAACTATATAAACATTTCCATGATTATGATCACCCTGCAATCCAGCAACGTGGCCATACTTGCACGATATAGGAAAAAGTGCGGCCTCTCTGGTGGCTGGGACCTTGGGAGTACACATAGTCCAGCACTTTTTTCTATAGTGTGCAGGGTGGTCGTAAATGTGGAAACGAGCAGTGTATAACGTGATGGAAAAAGTAATCTAGGCAGCAAAGGAGGCAACATGGAGAATTAACTTTATTACTACTATTATTATTATTTACATGATAAAAGCTGTTTGCTGAAGTAAGACAACCCTTTTAAGCATGAGACAGCATGGCCTGAATTAAAGGGGCTGTCCCACAAAAAATATTGTACAGGTTTCAAACCAGCACCTAGGTCTAAATACTTTAGTAATTGTAAGTTATTAAAATTTTGTATAGCCACTGAGTTAATCAATAAGATGTACTGTATAGCGCCACCTGCTGTTTGTTTCTTTTCTTATTTCTTTGTCCTGCTCACTGAGAAGGCCGCACATGCTCAGTTTTATCCTTTAACTGCCTCCTGAGCTGTGATAGGCAGAGCATGGACACCCCCCGTTATCTGCAGTAGAAAAGACACTCCCCTTGAGCTGTCAGCATGATATAAATCTAGTGGAGCAAAGGAGATCTCTGGATCCATGTGAGGTACAGGGATGGTTCTAGCTTTGTTAGAAAGAGACTTTCATGTACTATATGATGTCTTATTTTCACATTTTACGTTAATCATGGGATAATCCCTTTAACAATCCTGGCCCAGCCCTCTCTGGAGCTTAGGGTGTAGGCCAGGGTTCAGCAACCTCCAGCGCTCAAACTGTTGTGGAACTACAACTCCCAGAATGCACACTTGCTCAGCTTTTCTCAGAACTTCCACAAAAGTGAATAAGGCATGCTGGGAATTGTAGTTAGGGATGAGCGAAGTGCGCTTCGGATCATAGATCCAAAGTCGCTTCTCTCAAAACTTTGGTTTAATGTTGTAGGGAGTTCCATCTCCATAGACCATTAAAATCTACGACCTCCGATGAGGCAAAGTCAGTTATTCCCAAAGTCTTCGGTGAATAACTTCGGTATTTGATTTTTAAACTGAGAAACCATTTTAAAACATAGATCCGAACTTGGCTTCTATTCCAAGGTACCAGTCTGGACCGAAGCTGAGTTCGGATCCAAGTTTTAAAAGAGTTTTTCAGTTTAAAAATCAAATACCCAAGTTATTCACCGAAGTCTCGCGAAACTTTACAGACATTCAGCTTCAGTGCTACCAGAGACTAACAGATCCCCGTGTTTCCTCTGCTACCTCAATAGAGAGAGAAGATTTTTATGTCTACAGCGTGAGAGTCAGCAAGGTAAACAGCGTAAAGCATTAAAGATTTTGTTTCTGTATTGGGGGAACAAGTTAAGACACCTTATGCACCCAGATGTGTGGATTCAAGGGCTACAACACCTAAATCAGCAAGATGATCAATGTACATCATTACCAGGCCCTGCTGCAGTGGAGGGATAATGAGATATAGTCAGATATAGTAAACCACGGCAGTTGTGTTGCAAAATAGTGAAGATTCTTTATTCCATCCAAAATTAATAAGAAGCCATTGGCCAACATTTCGGTCTAACCTAGACCTTGTTCACTGCCTGTTGCATACATATAAATAAATTATAAATGGTGGCACATAATCAAAATCCATGATTCAAAAATTACATGATTACAAAGAATAATTATAAAGTAATACATAATAGAAAAATAGTCCATAATAAAGCATAGGTAAGTAGTCCACCTGAGAGGTCTCATTTAGGGTATAGTGGAGTCATATTAATGAAGATCATTGGGAATGTAGTAAACAAACATCATATGAGTTTAACATCATATATTAGTACATGTTTATATGTAGTGGTGCGAAGGCCCCCATGTATGTACCAGAACAAATATGAAATATAATAGAATCTTGTTAATCTTGTTAGGACAGATTACAGTTGCCTGCCAGAGATCCCATTACTAGAGACTGCAGCGAGAGGAAGAGTCATCTGAGGGCCATTGTTTCCATCTACATGCTTAGCTCATGCTTGGACATCAGGGAGGAATTTACTCTGTGTACAGATAATTGCTGGATGTACTACAACTCCTATTTGGTGCACCGTAAAGGGAGACTTTTTTGTTACGTTCAGTCTGGCCTGACTCTCCTAACACCACACGATGGCCATTGCATCATTTAAAGCCCTGTCTTGCACCCACATGATTTTTTAACATCAATGGCAGCCCATCATCATCAGGGCCACTACCACTCCCATCCTATGCTCTGGGTCCCCAGGAGCTTGTATCTATTGTTTCCCAACTCAATGTACGTCATTTAGACATTTAGTATTCTACATGTGTATACTAAAGTTGCCATGCCTGTTGCACCCGTTCCCTATTAGAAAAAATTTATGGGCAAAATTTGCCACATTTTTATGAATTTTGCAAAATTTTCTCCCTTTTATAGATGTACATAAAAATGTTGATAGGCCTGCATTCACAGTGGCTGCTGTATCTACTGTATACAGTTGACATTTTGCAGGCTTATACCTCAAGGGGCTAGTGTAGTAACTGAACAGAAAACCTTGGTGTCCAAGTCTCAGAATTCAACCGAGTCTTGTGAAAAGTCTTTTGTTTTCAGTTTAACCTAAAATCTGGGCACAGTATAATAGCATATTTATTTTCATATTTTGTCGCACAGTTCCAGTTACATTTGTTAGGTTGGGAATTCAAGAAACCCTTTCAAAAACAAGAGCCTTGGCCTGACAGCAATGCTGATGCTTATTGATAAAGTAATTGCAGTCTCAACCTCACATTTTGACCATCTGTCAACGGTCCTGCTAATCCCTTCTTGTAAACTGAGACCTGCATGATAATCACATGCTTCTGTGCCCAAAAAGACCTACAACCTGGATGGGATAACCTAGCTATATTGTAGAAGAAGAAACCACTGGAGCTGCTTGAAATCTGCATAACCCTATTTTCTCGGAGTAAAATGATGACAATACCATAATGTGAAATATTGATTTGGGCAATTAAATGTGCAGATGTTTTTTTAATCTTAAAGAAACATGGGCTTTTTTAAAAAAAATACACTACCAGAAAATGAAAAATGAACACCTGGAAAACGGTGATTAAGCTGAAACTGAGACAGTATAAACTGCTACTGGTGCTTGGTCAATGATCCCCTTACCAAGGTGGTGCACCCTTTATTTTGGGTTCTGCACCAGGTTTTATGTTGAAGCAGGGTCACATTAATACTAAGTGACATCTCCCCTTGCTGCCATACAGGCTGCAACTCTTGAATGGTAATGGCCATACATATGTGGGATATCCTCCTGTGGTATGTCAAGCTCCTTCTACTTGGACCTATAGTTGTTGATGGGAGAGATATTTGGCAATGAACTTGTCCAAGGGAGCGGCAGGATACCCTGAAGAGCGCGGTGTGTAGTGTGGGTGGGTGTGACCAGCTGTTATCTTGGTGAAACACCATGTCTCCTAACCGAGTCAAAAAATGCAGTGGTACTGGTTCCACAATGTCCATTAATGGCCGCATCAGAGTTTGCAGGAGGGCTGGAGAGTGCCTACTGCCATCATGCATAGTACAGAGACATACAGGACCAACACCAGGTGTCATGGTGGGAGGCGCCATTAGCTACCATCATCGTTCCTGTCTTCGATATGTCCAGGACCTGGTGAAACGAGTCCTACTGCCTTTTTTGACTCAGTTATGAGTTAGAATAGCCACATATTGGCTGTTAATATGTGATATAAAACAAAGGGATGCTCTATTTATTCCATTATTTTGAAATAGTTTATAGCGGTTTGTCACGTGAATACAAGCAGACCATAAAGAATTAAAGGCTATGGACACCTTTGGGGGCATTTTTTATTATTGGATTGTACTCATTTTGAGCTAAAAATAATTTTTCCAGTTGGTATATGTTCAAAATGTTGAACCTTTGTCTCTGCGCAGCCTTGAGTTTCTCTAGTAGCAGGCTCTGAATTTTCACTGTGCTCTATAAGACAGCTCAGCTGACTGGCTCCATATCTTCGATCTCTTAACCTCAGTATAGCTCAATTCTTATCTTGTATTCTTATCGCTGATAAAAATGTGTCGTGCTGGCCCTGTACTAGTGAATTAATTCTTGTGAGCTGCAATACCAGACACAGCCTATAGTCAAGTATGGTGCACTTTTAGGAAACAAAATTAAAGGAACATCACCATCAAAGGGCTTTTATTACATATTAACAACCCATATGTGAATTTTCTATGTCTCTGGACATACATTTTTTAAATCACTCCATATATTCTACTGCCTGTCCTGGCTGTTTAACTTCTCGACTTTGAGAATGGCAAACAGTCTTGCTTAACTTCCTCGGTGAGAACATCATTGTGACCAGATAGAAAAGGGGATGAGTGGCTCAGAGCTTTACACATTGCACTAATAGGACCAATGCTCTTCAGGGGGCATCTTTATCTAGGCCTATCAAGTGAACAATAGATTTATCATACTATTATCCCAAGTCTACAATCTACTATTATACTAACAGATAACATCTTCTCTTCAAAGCAGCAATAAACTGATAATGGATTAACTATTAATATGAGTTTAACACATGTCGGGATCAGAACTACATTGGTCTGTATACTTTATACGATTTGTCTCCTGTATGTATTTATTTATACTATTGCACTCTGCACTTTACTTGTTTATTATATTTTTTGGGGGGATTTTTTATCTCTTCAGTTACTTTCAGGAGTTTCTTATTTTTATGTATTTGGAATTGTAGTCCTGTGGTGCATTTTTTCCTGTGAATGTTATGCTGCTATTATAAATACTGTATATATATATATATATATATATATATATATATATATATATATACTTTTAAATTATTTGCTTAATAGAATTTGCTATTTTCTTGCATTACATATTTGCTGTTCTGTTTTGCTTTGAGGTTAATTTGACAGTGTAAAATCAGGCTTTTGTCTGATCATATTGGGTGAATGTTTATAGAGAAAAGTCACTTTGGGTTTTAGGTTATACGGTGCATGGTTTTCACCTTGGTCCCTAAGAAATATTTCATAACATGTCCAATCTTCCACAGTTCTGAGAAACCACCATTTTAATTTACATCTTTTAGAACCATGTACGATAAATAGAAAGAATGATGGTATTCATTCTCTATCGCATCAAGGATTTCTGGCAGGAAATAGGACGAAACCTGTAAAAAATAAATATATAAAAGTATGATCATATAGTTCTCATGCAATTAAGGTCATATAAAAGGTGACTAATAGAATAGAATTTCATGGTCTAAGTATGGTCAGCATCACTGATTTTGTTTTCATCATGGCTGAGCGATGGTGCGTTTACTATCGTAATTACGCCGTATGTTGGAAAAAAGTTTAGAACATCTATATTTTATGCTATGTGGCGGCTCCACATCTGGCTGCATTTAGCGTCTGAGTGGAGAGGTTTGATGAATGTAGTGGTTTAGAAATCATAGATGTAGTTTTAGTAGGTCACTGGCCTTCAAGAAAGATTGTATATTACATTGTTTTTCAGTTTACCACTTTTAAACCAGTCCTTAACCCTAAGAAATTCAAATCTATTCCCAGTATTAGACATTGAAATATTGAGTTTCATTTCTAAAGAAAATCAAGGACATTTTTATCAGAGATTATCAACTATTATATGCAGGGGTTGTCCTATTAGGACATAGGGACACTAAAAAGAGGTTCCACCAGTGGCATAGCTAAAGGGGTTGAAGAGGTAGCAGTTTGGGCCTCGTGCTGAAGTTGGCCAAAGGCCCCTTTGCCAATGGAAGCGGAATTCCAGTAACAAAAAGTTATCCCCTATCCACTAGATAGACATAACTGATAGATTGGGATCTCCATAGTACTGATGAAGATAGCTGATTACACTGCTTGAATATTTCTGTCAGGCCTATAGAGTCTGAATGGAGCAGCAGTGCTCATGGTCAACCACTAATCCATTCCCACACAGTAGACATGGTCCTTAGATCTTGTGATTAGTGAGGGTCAGGGGCATAACTACCATAGCGGCAGACCATGCAACTGCTATGGAGCCCAGGGCAAGAGGGGGCCCAGTGTAAGTTGGTTTTATCTCATCTTCTACTAGAGGTGAAAACTTGGTCAGGACTCTACCTACTAAAGGAACAACTTTTAGCGTATGAAGTATTGGAAAAGGGTCAATGAAAAGTGTTTAGGTAGAAACCCTTCTGTCCTGTATGTGGGGCCTGGTTTGATCCTTGCTATGGGGCCCTCACTTCTCTATGTACGCCACTGGTGAGGGTCCTGCCAGTCAGACCCCCACTGATCTAATTTTTGTAACTAAAATACTCCTTCCAAGGGATATTCCATCAGAATAAAAAAGCTTGGCGATAGGATGCAAGTGCTTTACAAATATAGCAGACTTTATTATACTCACCTCACCGATTCCACCGCTGCGGTCTTTTTGACGGTGCCCAAGGTCCACTTCCCACTGCGCTTCACTTCGTGCTCCCGTCCTGATAAAGCAGAAAATGGCTGTCAATGTGAATCAATGGCTGCGGTAAGGACCCTCCTCAGCCAATCATTGGCTGAGGGGCACTCACAGTCATTTCCTGCCATGTGGGAACAGCAGCAGTGGGGGGGAACATTTTCCTAAATAATTTTTTTCCTTATTTCAGTAGTACTGTGCCATTGAAAATGAAATGCAAAATATTGTCCTTCTGTAGCAGTCAACATAGAGACATTAAACTCTTATAGGTAATTCATTATTGATAAAGCAGTTTACTGCTGCTGTAAAGAGAAAATGTTATCTTTTAGTATAATATTCAATTGTAGAATTGGGATAACAGTATGATAAATCTATTGTGAGTGTAAGCCCTTCATCTTTTCATCTTTTTTAAACATTTGCAGCCCAGGGCCAAGCCTATTTTTCTGTTGTGTTGTTGTTTTACTGCCTATTTGGCCAGATGTGCGAATCAGATGTCTTATAAAGCTGGGTTTCAGCCCAAGTAGGAACAGTAAAAGCAACTTTTTTAGTTGTCACTAGTGTTGAGCGCGAATATTCGAATTTCAATTTTTTATCGCGAATATTGGCACTTTGAAAATTTGCAAATATTTCGAATATAGTGATATATATTTGTTAAAAAGGAATATTCTTTTTTTTTTTTCATCTGAACCCATTACCTAGTATACCTGCCTGCTTCTTGCTTGTGGGCCAATGTGAGAAGGCTGCAATACTGTAGTCTGTAGTGAATTAGAATAGTCTTCATTATTAATTTTTTTTTTCTCTTCTGTGAAAAATCGGCAATGTAATATTCGCGTAATGCGAATATTCTAACACCCGAATATATAGCACTATAGAATATAGTGCTATATTTTTGTTTTTTAGAATATTCGTTATTTTTTCCCATCTGAAGTCATGATTCCTCCCTGCTTAAGTTGCTTTTGGGCCAATGACTGTTCACATTAAATTGGCAAAAATGACGAATATTCTAAAATAAGAATATATAGCACTATATTCTATAGTGCTATATATTCGTGTTTCAGAATATTCGCATTATGCGAATATTACATTGCCGATTTTTTCGCGTAAGAGAAAATAATTTTTTTTCTCTTATGCGAAAAATCGGCAATATAATATTCGTGACTTAAGCACAGACAGGGTAGACAGGCTGGGTTAACTTAAACACAAACTGAACTGATCTTGGACTTGAAAGTGTAGGGGCACACAGGCAGGAAGGCACACACAGCAGAATACAGGCAGAAGATAACACAGGATAAATGCAGGTAACTCTTAATAGCATTAGACTATCAAACACCTTTGCTGGCCACCAGAGAACCTAAAGCTCAGGCACCCTCCTGCTGAATACCCAGGGACCGTCAACCATTGGCTGAGATCGGATTTTGGAGTTCACGCATTGGCCCTTTTAGAGGCCAGAGGTGAGCATGTGTGCATCCTAAGGGAGCATCAGGCAGGAGCATGGAGGCAGCAGCACGCAGAGGACATCTCTGACTAGGACGCCTGATGAAAGTATAACTGGTGCAGCATCCATGCCCACAGAATACAGCAGGAGGGTGGTGGGCACGGACTGCAGACCTAACACCATGAATTGGAGGAAGAGACACACAGAGAAAACAACAGAGAAGAAACCAAAATCATATCATCCCCAATGTAAAGCTAGTGAATTCCAAAACACATTTGGTACAGAAAGTTGTGATGGAGTTAGCACAATTTAAAATTTTGCTGGAGCGGTCCTCATGGTCTCTTGTTACACCACATATGGTGTTATACGCAATGTTCTACTTCAATGTGGCCACATATTTGTAGAAGACATGCACTTTGAAAGCTAATTTTGTGTATATCTACACTGCATTTGCAGTCCACATTTTTGTATGCATATTTTTTCCATCTTCTGCCAGGAACAAAAGGACACAAATAACACAAACTTGATCTTAATCCAAGCGACATGGCTCAGTGGTTTAAGACTCAACTACTCTCAGTCTCCGCTGTCCTCTACAAAATTGGGACCTAATCTCATCTCTTTGCCTGTGCTCCTATCACAGAATGCTTTTGTTCCATTATTCCATGAGCTTTTTGCAACAGTTGATGAACAAATATACAAGAAATCTACTCAAATGAAGAGATACATTACAATATAGTAGACATAGAGTTGCCTGTTGTTGTCAACATGAAGATACTTTCCTAGAAATGATTCCCTTCGATTGCTGGATTTCATGGACCTGAACGTATAAATTGTTCTGCTCTGATTATGTGACTCCAAATGTTTCTTCTCAAATAACCCAAAGTTCCCTACTTTACTACACCCAATTTACACAAGTCAAGGGATGAGCTCTTTTGATCTACAAAAGTAATTGGTTTAAAGGATTTTTCAAACTAGATAAAAAAATCCTAAAATAGATAAAATAAAAACTGATAAAATAAAGATTGATACAATGATAAAAAATAATAAAATAATAAAAGTAATAAATAAAGTTGTGTAACGTTGCATCTTCCTGGCCTTTCATCAGCCTCTAGTTCACCTTTCCTAGCTTGTAGGTTCTCTATAAATGTTCAGAAACCTCCTCAATCCAAAAGAGAGGGAGAAAGGGAATGCAGCTGCAGGATCTCTCTCTCTGTGTCGGTGAGACTGCATGCTGTCAGAGGTTGGAGGAGCAGAGGTGTGGAAACAGTGACACAGAAAAACATGAAAATGGAAAATATACAGTTTCAAAAGGCATGTAGATTGTCATTGTCACAAGAGTTATAGCAATTTTATTTTTCTGTCAACACAGCTGTAAGGAGGGATTTCTTGTTTGCAGGACAAGCTGAAGCTTTTTTTGGTCCCTTAAGTATTTTTGATCACTTTTGATTTCACTTTATGGGAGGCAAAATGAACAAAAACAGCAATTCTAGAGTAGCTTTTTTGCCACATCGTTTACCATGTAGTATAGCTCACATGTCATGCTTTATTCAGCATATCGATATGATAATGGTGATAGCAAATTTATATATATTTTTTTTAACTTTTACTGCTTTTGTCCAAAAAAAAACCCCACTTAAAAACATGTTTTTATGACTTCATGTTTTATAACCATTATAGCCATAACTTTTTATTTTTCAACTGATGGAGCTGTGTGCAGGCTGACATAATTTTTATTTGTTCCATTTTGAGTTGCAAGTTTTTTTTATTGCATTTTATTCAGTTATTTGCAAGGCAGGATGAACAAACGCAGCAATTTTGACATGGGTTAAATGACATGATAACTAGTATTGGGCGCGGATATTTGAAATGCGAATTTTAATTGCGAATATCGCCACTTCGAGAATTCGCGAAGATTTAGAATATAGTGCTATATATTCGTATTCGCGAATATTCTAGATTTTTTTTTCCCTCCCCAGCAGCCATTTTCTGCAGTTTTTTACAGTTCTGAGAGAGAGACAGCAGTGTCATTGCTGTGCTCTGTGCTTTCCTGTGTCATTACATTAGATAGTTAGTTAGCTTATATATATAATACAGATAGTCAGTGTAGGTTACTTAGTGCACTAATCACTAATATGAAGTCAGACCTAATAAAATGTGAAGTTGCACGTATTGCGGAAAAATATTTGCATCATTAATTGCCGATTCGCGCAATCGCGAATATATTGTAGCATTCTATCTGCATGTAAAGCTATTGTAATTTTCTGCCGTGCCAACCATTTTCTCCAGTCTCAGGAAACTTCTAGCAGCTTGAAAAATGTAGCAATAGTGACCCACGCCTGTATTGCGCACGCAACACGCGCATATTACATTCGCAATCAAGGAAATAATCGCAAATTTTTGAATTCAAGAATTTATGACGAATATTCACCCAAATATTGGCGAAATATTGCAAATTTTAATATTGCCCCTGCCGCTCATCACTAATGATAACTTTATAGACATGGCCATACCATATTTAGATAGTTTTGTTTTTCCATAAAAAAGACTCATTGAAAAACTGGGAATTTTGTGTTTTATGCACTTTTTACATTTAAACACATTTTAATAGGATTATACATGGCAGACCTGGGTGCCAGTTTTAGTGTTAATGGGGGACGATGGAGTGACAAAGGGAGCTTATTGACCATGACATCTAAGGTTTTAAATGGTTGGGATAGGAGAAATCTCCAATCTTGGACGTTGCAGCAGAAGCCCAGTCAGCAATCACTGCCAATGGAGTGGGCACAACTGCCATGGCCATGCATCCCTGTGATGTAACATAGGCTACATTCACATCTGTGCTTTAGGTTCAGGTTTTGAGATCTGGCAGAGGACCCCAAACCCGGACCAAAACGGTTCACTTTGATTTAACAAATCAGGATGCATTTGTTCCATTAAGATGCGATTGTGTTAAATTAAAATGGAACAAACTGTAAGTGGATGACGGATCCAATTGTTTTAGAATCCGAAAAAAAACAGATCTGGCACCATTGACTTACATTGTTTTTAGTGACGGATCTGGTTTGTTCCGTGTGGATGATCAGACACAAAACTGCAGCTTGCAGCGCAAGGGACACACTCATGTTCTTGAATTGTATAAGTGGTAAAAAGGTTAAACCTGTAAGTGCTGGCTCTTTAATGAGCGAAGAGTTGTAGAAGGCATTGAGGAGAAAGCAACTTTATTAACCCCTTCAAAATGAAGCTCTTTTTGTATTTACATGTTTGATTTTTCCTACCCACATTCCAAGAATGATAAGATTTTAAATTTTCCATTCACAAAGCCATATAAGAGCTTATTTTTTGTTGGGCGAGTTGTATTTTTTAATGGCGCAATTTAGTTTATAATTTCTTTAATTGGAAAATGGGGAAAAAGCTAAACACAATTCTGTCAAGGTTTTTTGAGTTTTTACATTATGGCATTCACTGTATGCTAAAACTTACATGACATCTTTATTCTGTGGGTTAATACGATTATGGTGATATCAGATTTGTATAGTTTCTATTTTGTTTTACAACTTTTAAAAAATAAAACATTTCTTTGCATCTCCAATTTCTCACAGCCATAATTTTTTTAAATTTCCATCCATGGGGCTATGTGGGAACTTTTTGTTTTGTGGAAAGTTTTTTGCGGAACAAACTGCAACTTTTGTACTTTTTGATCAATGTGATTACTTTTTGTTGGGGGGGACAAGGTGTAAAAAAAAAAAGCGAATCATGTTTTTCATGTTTTCCGTTACGGATTAAACCTCACACAAAAATTATTTTAATATTTTAGTGGTTCAGACATTTTTCTTTTTCTTATTGTTTATTTATTTTTATATTTAAAATTGGAAAATGGGGTGATTTAAACTTTTAATATATATATATATATATATTTATATATTTTTTTTTTTATTTTTTATTTTTTTTAAACATAAAAACATTTAACCCTCTTAGGGAGCTAGAATCTGGGATCTTTTGATCCCTTGTACCATTTAACCTAATATGGATATAATAGGGTGAACGGTATTCTGCTGCTCTATCTGCTGAGCTATGCCTCATGCATAGCTCAGCGGGCAGATTGCTATGACAGCCCTGGGAAGCTTCAGCAGGTCCCCAGATTGTCATAGTAACTGATTGGAGCCCCACAATTTTACTGTGGGGGCTCTAATATGAAGGCAGAGGGAGCCGCCTTCCTCTGCCTAACTCCACAAATGCCACAATCTCTTTTGAACGTGGCAACTGGGGGGCTAAATTACCAGATTTGGGCACGACTGCTAAGACCTCTTATATAGATAAGTAATCTATTGTTAGTTTACTGCTGCTGTGAGGGGAAGATGTTTTCTGACAGGGTAATCCTCATGATAATAGTTGATGCAGAATTTGGATTACGATACGGTAGCTCTTTTGTTCTTTTCATTGGCTCATTGCATTGTTTAGTGTAATCTGTGATGCTCTAATTGAGTCCCTTTGGCGACAGTGATGGTCTAAGAGAGTTAAGCTAGACTGCTGCACTAAAAGTTCAACAAAGGAGGAAGCTAAAGAGCAAGGACAGGAAGTAGAAAACATGCAGTGACTTTAAAAATTATTTCCAGAAAACCACCTGCTTGTTTGTATTTAAAAAATTGCATAGACTAGGTTGTTAATATGTCATAAAAATATGTCATAAAAAACATTTGATGTAAATATCCCTTTAAATCTTTAGAAGAAATCTGCTTTGGGTTTATTATAGTTCATTCCAGTTTCCTTTCTATTGTAAATATGTGGATGACCCTGCTGGATCACCCCACTGTTGTCTACACCCATTCCAGTTACATACTAGTAATAATTAAACCCAACAACCGACTCACCTTCTCCCCTCTTTTATTACGGATTCATAAGATAGCAAATCATTTTCTATTTGACTTTGCTTTTCTGTGTGAAATGGATTGGCTCTCGGTGGACAATGGTGGCTTTGTGTATAATCTTATCGACGGCACTTGTATTTCTAGAATATCATAAATTTTATGGCCTCTGGAAGATAAAAAAAATACCTCCAGTTAAACATTTTATTTTCTCGTTACCATTATGCAATACAACATTTTCCCAGCACTCCGGTTACTCATTTTCCGAGCTCCGCAGTCTGTACTTTGAACCTCTCTGTATCTCCTCTAGTAGGGAACGTGATAATTTCAGATTAAATAGCGATAAAAAAAGGCCTGGCCGAGAGATAAGATTATGCTGTGTGGGTGTAAGTTAGGGAGGTAACAAGGTGTAGTTTTATGGACATATCATCTTGGCATAAAAACAGGAAACAAATATTTATTACTTAATTTCTGATATCCTGTCTCATTGGCCGTCGTCCATTAAAAATAAGCATTATGGACTACAGCAGCCTTAGAAGCCAAACGGTGCAAAATTTCATGTTAATAAAAATGTTGTCCATAGCCTAAAAAAAAAGTTCTCCGGTTTAAAGAAAATCAAGTATCTTTTTTCAAGGAAATTCTGAGGTATCTGACGTGTCTGTTTTAGTAACTACCGTATCTCCACTAGTGATGAGCGGGAGGTGCCATATTCGATTTCGCGATATTTCGCGAATATTCGATTGAATATTCGTCATATATTCGTCGAAATTGAATATTCGTCATGATTTTATATATTGCGAATTTTACGCGAATATATATTCGCGTCGCGAATGAAACTTAGATCTGAGTTCCTAATGGTTAACTTGTATTGCTAGAATTGACAAAGATAACGAATATCACACGAATATAGCACTATATTCTCAATCTTCGTTATATTCTAGCAATACAACCATTAGGAACTCAGATCTAAGTTTAATTCGCAATGCGATTAATACAGGTTATATTAATCGCATTGCGAATGAAACTTAGAGCTGGGTTCCTATTCTCAATCTTCTTTTATTCTAGCAATACAACCATTAGGAACCCAGCTCTAAGTTTCATTCCCAATGCGATTAATATAACCTGTATTAATCGCATTGCGATTACAACTTAGATCTGAGTTCCTAATGGTTGTATTGCTAGAATACAACGAAGATTGAGAATATAGTGCTATATTCGTGAATTCGAGATATTCTCAATCTTCGTTCTATTCTAGCAATACATCCATTAGGAACTTAGCTCTAAGATCAATTCGCAATGCGATTATATGTTCGCCTCGCGAATGAAACTTAGAGCTGACCGAGTTCCTAATGGTTGTATTGCTGGAATATAACGAAGATTGAGAATATAGTGCTATATTCGTGAATTCGAGATATTCTCAATCTTCGGTCTATTCCAGCAATACAACCATTAGGAACTCAGCTCTAAGTTTTATTCGCGAGGCGAACATATACTCGCATTGCGAATTGATCTTAGAGCTAAGTTCCTAATGGATGTATATTGCTAGAATAGAACGAAGATTGAGAATATCTCGAATTCACGAATATAGCACTATATTCTCAATCTTCATTCTATTCCAGCAATACAACCATTAGGAACTCAGCTCTAAGTTTTATTCGCGAGGCGAACATATACTCGCATTGCGACTGATCTTAGAGCTAAGTTCCTAATGGATGTATTGCTAGAATAGAACGAAGATTGAGAATATCTCTAATTCACGAATATAGCACTATATTCTCAATCTTCGTTATATTCCAGCAATACAACCATTAGGAACTCGGTCAGCTCTAAGTTTCATTCGCGAGGCGAACATATAATCGCATTGCGAATTGATCTTAGAGCTAAGTTCCTAATGGTTGTATTGCTAGAATAGAATGAATATTGCAATGCGAATAATTCAGGTTATATTAATCGCATTGCGATTACAACTTAGTCAAATTTGTGAGATCGTGATTCTCACATCCGACAGTACACTTTAGCATGGAGGCGTTCCCATGCACATGGGAAGTCAGCAGAAGCGGCAACGGGCAATGACTGAAGCGGGCAGGGAGCCAGGAATCCTCCGGACAGGTAAGAACAGCTTTTGGGAAGTGGGAACTGGGAAGACAACCAGAGAGCAACAAGAATTAACAACTAAAAAAAAAAAAAAAAACGAATATTCGAAATTGCGAATATATAGCGATATATTCGCAATATTCGCGAATTATCGAAGTTGCGATATTCGCGATAAAAATTCGAAATTCGAATATTCGCGCTCAACACTAATCTCCACATATAGGTTATTCTGGAGCACCTATTCTTAGGACTCTATGGTGTGCCCTTCTTCTATTTATCCTGCTAGAAGTCATGAATGAATTACTAGCAGTTTGTAATGAAGGTCCAGTTGGGGGCATGTCCCTACACAGGCTGACATTGACAGCACTGATTGGATATAGTCAGTCTGTGCAGGGACATGCCACCACAACCATCTGGATGTTCACTGCAAACTGCTCGTAATTCATTCATAATTTCTGGCAGAAATAATAAAGGAATAACTTGTCATAGAGTCAGAATTTTTATTACATGAAGAATGCAAGTAATTACTAAAACAGGAGGTAGTACCCCAGACCTGTTCCTCCCCTTTTGGTACGAGTGGGCTGCTCCTGCTTCCTGCCAGGAGGAGGAGTTGCTGAGACGCTGCAGAGTGGAGAGGAAGCAACTTGCCGTGCTCCTGCTCCTGTAACAGACTCCACAGACAGAACCATTTCATAAAGCCTTGAGAGTTCAGACAGCAAAGTTAACACTACTTCTGCATCTACAGACACTGCTGTGAGGTAAGGGAATAGAGCCAAGCCACCCATCACCAAACACCCACTAGACCAGCATCACCTAAGTGCCGAATCACCACCAACCAACCTGCCTCCGTATCCTTGCTAGTGCCTGAGAGAAGTTGAACTGAAGCCTGCTTTTTCTGTATGTATCTCAAGTTCAATATTGCACTTAGTAAAAAAGGACTTGGCTATGCTCACCTCTGGCCTCATTCTTCAGTACAATTACTTTCACTGCAATGAACCCCAGCCTGAGCTAGGACACTATGAGGCAACAATATTACATCAGGGCTCCTTCCACTCCCATCCTCTACACTGGATCTAGGAGAGTTGACAGTTCCTTTGTAAAAGAGGGAAACCAGAATGGAGAGAGCTTGATGCTTGCAAATACACAGTAATCTTGATGGTTGAAGAATACACTTATAGGGGTTTCTGTGAGTAGAAGTTCAATTCCATAGGGCTATGCACAGTGTAAAGTAAAAAAAAAAACTTTCAAAGTGTTTCAGGTCCACTGATGAACTCCTGTCTCTATTGGACCAGAACTATGACATCTAATCAACACACATGTCACCACTGTGGGACAATCAATGGAATTAATGTTGATGCATCAGGATTGGCAAGTGATCGATGAGGCCATTGATCGTCCAACAGTAGTGATGTGCATGTTGAAGGAATGTCACACTTCTGGTTCAGCAGGGTTGGCAATGGACCTAAAGCAAATTTTTTTTACTTAACGTTGTGTCTGGCATCATGGCAATTACTGTCCACTACTGGACAACCCCTTTAGAGGCCTTGTTCTTAAAGTAGTTTTTTTTCTTGAAGATTCTCCTCCAGGACTGTAGATCATAGCATGTTTGTAAATGAACATATTCTCCACCTCCACAACCCAATGGTAAACTACCATGGTCCAGATGTTTGCTCTTCAATAAGTACAGCAACCTAAAGGATTATTTACTTCAACTTGCATCTTCATTCTTAACATGCAGCATACCAGTTACAACTTCTGGAGGAGGAGGAGCTCTTCTCTAGCCATTTCCACTCACTGGGTCCCCTTGTTCTTGTCCTGCTCTTCCTGCACTTATTTACACGACCAGACCACACTCATGCCACTTTGCAGGCCATGGGCAGACATTCTTTCACTATATACAGGCCACTAGCTAACCTAAGGACTGAAGCTCTCCCAATGTCTACTTGGGTTTCATTATAGCTTCAAATAGGGCTGAAGGTGTTACACAGTCCACTGACTCCATTCATTCAAGGACTGTAGTTATCACACAGTCCACACAACCTCAGAGCTGAAGACCAACACTGCTCAACAACACTCAGGAAACTTCTATCCCTGAGATAATACATGGATCTTGCCATGCCCCACCACTCTGGCACTTCTCCAACTCTGGGTTCCTATCAGAACTTCATCTCCACTGTCACTCCTCCAGGATTGGTACAGTTAAAACACAATATTGAAGAATGAGGCCAGAATTAAATAAAAGTCTCTTTTACTAAGTGCAATGTAGAGTTTTAAATGCATTCAATAGCAACTGATTTCAAGTCCATTTCTTTGGCACCAGTAAGAAGAAATATGGAGACATGTTGGCTGGCTGCAGTTTAGCACTGTGTAGCACTGACCTAGTAGTATTCTGGGTGATGGGTGTCTTAGCCGTAGTCCCTCACCTCACAGCAATGTATTTTAATGCATGTTGTTGCAGCTCACTTTTGCTGCCTGTCTTCTCAAGGACTTTCTTGAGTCTGCACCTCTTTGATCTCTCTGCAGAATCCTCTTTAGGAGCAGGAGCTCAGGTGTGCGCTTCTTATCCACAGTCAGGTCACTTTGGAACTCCCCCTTCTGACAGGAAGCAGGATCAGCCCACTCCTACCTAGGGGAGAGGAACAGGGTGATTTGCCCTGTTACTTGCCAACCATTTGCCGTCCGTCCCTTACCGGAACAAACAGCCAAATAAACAATAAAACAGTACATAACAATATGATACATAACTATATACAATCGTGGTACCCCCAGGTCTGGGGTACTACATAAACACAGTCATTAACTCCTTAAGGACACATGACGTATGGGTACGTCATGTGTCCAGTCCCTAAAGATGGCGCCCGCTCCTGGCCGCTGCGGGCACCATCGCTGCGGAGGTCCGGCTGATTCCTGTAGCTGACCCCCGCAGCTGATGATCGCGGTCGGCAGCGGTGCCGACCGCGATCATTTAACCCTGCAAATGCCGTGATCAATCCTGATCACGGCATCTGCACGCGCTAAAACCGAAAGTAAAACTTTCGGCAGCGCTCCGGCTCCCCCTAGTGGTGATCGTGAGAATCGGAGCGCTGTAAGGGATAGCCTCAAGCCTTTCATTCAGCTTGAGGCTATCACTTACTATTTCCTATGGAGCCCTTGTTAGCAATAGGGCTTCATAGGAAAGTAGTAAAATGCTCAAAAACTCCAATACAAGTGTATTGGAGTTTATGATAGAAGCAATCAGGTAACTGATTTATATAGGTCCCTATGGGATCTATATAAAAGTGTAAAAAAAATAAAAAAAATAAAAAAATAAATAAAAAAAAACTAAAAATTTAAATCACCCCCCTTTCCCCAAAATTAAAATAAAATAATAATAATAATAAAAAAAAAAAAAAATACACATCATGGGTGTCGCAATGTGTGAAAACGCCCATAGTATAAAAATATAAAAATATATTTCCCATACGGTAAACAGAAAAACGGAAAAAAGCGCCCAAATGGCCGATTTGCCTTTTTTGGACGCTTTATTTCCTAAAAAAAAAATTAAATAAAAAGCGATCAAAAAGTCCTACACACCCCATAATGGTATCAACTAAAAGTTAAGATCGCCCCGCAAAAAATAAGTCCCCATACAACGCCATACACTTATATACAAATACGTTATAGCGGTCAAAACATGGCGACAAAAAAAAAAAATTTTTTTCACTATCAAAACGCAAGAAAAGCTATACATATTGGGTATCGCCGGATTCGTACTGACCTGTAGAATAAAACTAAATGGTCAGTTTTATCGCAAATCAAACGTCGTAATTTAGAAACCCGTAAAACTGTGGTGAAATTGCTTTTTTTTGCAATTTCACCCCATTTGGAATTTTTTTCCCGCTTCCCACTACACCGTATGCATTATTAAATGATGGCGTTGGAAAGTACAACTTGTCCCGCAAAAAATAAGCCCTCATATGGCCATGTGAACGGAAAAATAAAAAAGTTATGGCTCTTGGAAGGCATAGAGCGCAAAACGAAAACGCAAAAATGTAAAAACCCTGTGTCCTTAAGGGGTTAAATAAATTCCCTCTTGACCCCTCCTACTAACATTGCAGCACCACAATGGTCACAGCTTACGCCAATAGGGTTTTTTGGTAAATTTGTTTATCTCTAATGTTTAGCATAAGGAAAATGTCTATAAACATTTCTCTTAAAGGAAACATACCATAAGTCTTCTCCAGAAGTGGGGAGGTTAATGTTTACAAGATGAAAGGGAACAGAGGGACCGATGCAATTTTCCCCTAAGATACATTACAAAGTTTATGCATTCACATATGAGTATATTATGAGTATAATGCTGACTGATGTAAACTGGGATAATTAAGGTTTAGACCTCATGCACACGACTGTGTGTATTTCGCAGTCTCCAAACCTGGGATCCACAAAATAGGGATAGTGGCTGTTTCTATCTCGCAATTTCCGTGGGTCCCATTGTCAAAATGCCTATTCTTGTCCACAAAATGGACAAAAAAAGTACATGTTCTATTTTTTTTGCAGAACAGACATGTGGACAGCACACGGTGTCCTGTCCGCATTTTTGTGGCCATATTGCAATGAAGGGTCCACAACCTATCTGCAAAAAATGCTGATGGATGCGGAAAAAAAACATATGCATGAGGTCTTAAGGACAGGTTTGAAATATGGAATGGCACCAAGCCTCAATTTTTGTTGTAGTAATACATCCCTGAATGCCAAAAAATACTATGACGATTCCATATCACACATTTTTTTTAATTTCATATAGGGCAGTAGTTTTTCAACCAATAATGACAATATAAATACGTGTAAGTTCAGAATTAATATTAAGAAGTGACTTTTCAGTCTCTACGGACCTTTTTCAAGCTATCAATTTGAAAGAAATGGACGACACTGTGCGTTATCGAGGTCCGGGTGCACGGTCAGCAGGTCGGGGCCCCATACGAATATGAATGAATGGACCGACACTCCGTAATCTAGTGTAGAAGATTTTTTTATTTCTTCACCCATATGTGACGTGCGTTTCGGCACAGGCATGTGCCTTTGTCAAACAATGAGTGATAGTTGCTTTTTCAAGCTATATCAAGTTGGTTTATAAAGCTCCTACCTCAAGGCATGTCCTTATTTAGATTTTGTGTAATCCTAAAACCCTGCAATTTTCACACTGCCTACTAAGCCTAATAAAAGACTGATACTTCCTGTTCAGATCACTTGTCAAGAGTCATCTAATTATCATCACAGGCAGGATTACAATCACAGATAACACCTCTGCATCTGTAACACTGAATCAAGCATTCACAATAGATGATGTTACAGTTGATCTACTCCCCCTCCCTGCACAATGACCACTGCACAGGTCACAGAGTATGCCGACAACACCCTCCCACCCTGTCTGTTGTGTCCATGCAGCTACTGTAAAGCACATGTCTGAATGCTGCTCCTCAGGCAAGATGGCTGCCCCCATAGTCATGTACAGAAGATAGAATAAGAAAGTAAAAAACTAAAAATAAAAAAAGATTAGAAGAAAATGGAAAATAACAAGTGTCACTGTCTGTTTTGTCAGGAAAATATTAGAGGTGACACATTCCCTTTAATCATGAAAATCATCAGCATTTGATTTAGTAGAGACCTTTAACCATTCACACTCTGCCGTATTGAAGTCCTACCATTAAAAAAACCTTAGAAAACCATCGGGATGGGCCTGCGATGTGTGCATGGAGGATAAGTAACCTATTACATTCTCACTAGCCTGAGGGGCCATTATCTTCCTGCCACCCACACAAGCCAACCCCTGACCCTCAGCACAAAGAGTTAACTCTGGTAGAGGATGGGTGCCGTCATACCCGGCCAGTGTGTCAAATGAAACAAAAGGATTTCTGTAAGCAATCATTTGCCCTGCATAGCATCACACGATCCATGCAGCCCCCCCGAGCCCCCCCATCCCAGTGCAAGTAATTAACACAGCAGGAATTTGTTTTCATTTAATTGCCACAATGATGCAGTTATTGGAGACGTGGTGGGTGGTCTGAACGCGCCATTTGGAAACTTGACCTCTATTCTGTTTAATGTTATGTCACTGTTAATTGGGAATGAAATGTGCAAAGCATAGTGTGTACTTGTATGGAGACAGACACCGTCTCTATATACTCTCCTGCCATTTGTGGCCATGCCTCAGCCAAATACAATGTAACCGTTCAGATATATACATGTGTCATGTCAGTGCATGTGTATATAACTACATATATATATGTATATAGCAGAATCTATTCTAATCCCTATTTGTCAAACTCTGATGCCAACAGTTAACCCGTCCAGTGCCGCAATCAAACTTAATTGCACCGCTGTGCGCATGATCCATTACTGGCGCCAGTATGGAGACAGGCTGGGGTCGGACAAAGGTCCCCCCAGGGCTGTCTCATGTAAAAGCCTGTAAGGTGCATGAGCATGTTTATCATGGTGCATCATCATTAGTGTAATCTTTGCATTGCATTTCTGCATAAGTTTGTCCCTCTTGTCTCCCTGTATGTTGCCCCGTTCTTGCAGATCCCTTCGGCCTTCTTGCCAGTAGTAGCCATTTATGTTATCTGCACTGGTGTTTTCATGTGCTCCTCTACTCTGCCATATCATCATCTTTTCGCCAACTGTTTTGGTGCCTAAGGCCCCATTTACACGTCCGCAATTCTGTTCCGCATTTTGTGAAACGGAATTGCGGACCCATTCATTTCAGGCTTTGTCCCGCTCGGATCCAGAATTGCGGATCCGCACTTCCGTTCTGCAAAAATATATAACAATTACGGGCAAGAAAAGGCATTTCCTATATAGTTCTGGCAATGTGCGGAGCCGCAAAATGCGGAAAGCACATTGCCGGTGTCCGTGGATCTGCAAAACACATACGGACGTCTGAATGGAGCCTAAGGCCTCTTGCACATGACAGTATTTTGCGGAGCGTATACTGGCAGTTTTTTCAGTTCAGTATGCTGAACCATTCACTTCAATGGGTCTGCGAAAAATACTGAAGTGTCTCCGTATGCCTTCCGCTTACGTTTTTCTGTTCAAATATAGAAAATGTCCTATTCTTGTCCGCAAATCACGTTCAGTGGCTCCATTCAAGTCAACGGGTCCGCAAAAAAAACAGAAAGCATATGGAAAGGCATCCATATGTCTTCCGTATCCGTTCCGTTTTTGCTGAACAATCTATTGAAAATTTTAAGACCAGCCCAATTTTTATTCTGGAATTACTGTATACTGTATATGCCATATTGAAAAACGGAACGGAAAAACGGAACCGAAACGGAAACACAATGGAAACTAAAAACGGAACCGAGGATCTGTTATGAACGGACCGCAAAACACTGAAAAAGCCATACAGTCATGTGCAAGACGCCTAACTGCAAGATTTCAGCTTGGAATAAATCCATCTGGATTCTTCAGACAATTGATGGCTGTCTGATGAGAGTCTGAAGTAAGTACACAGTTCAATACAGACTGCCTTGTTACGTGGAGCCATTGCGCACAACACTCATTGTCAGGATATTGAGTCAGAACAACGTTTCCAAAAGTATAAGAACATAAAAAATAAACTAGTAAAAAAATAAATGAATAAGGCTATTTTCACACTAGCGGCAGGGGAGTCCGTCAGGCTGTTCCGGCGGGTGAACAGCCTGTCGGATCCGTCCTGCCACTAGTTCACGTGTGCCCCCGGACTGCCGCTCCGTCCCCATTGACTATAATGGGGGTGGGGGCGGAGTTCCGACGGCAGCACGGAAGCGAGAGGCAGCCAGACTAAAAGTACTGCATGTCGTAGTTTTATTCCGGCAGCCTCTGGCGTGCGCTGCCGTGCTGCCGCCGGAATTCGGCCCCCACCCCCATTATAGTCAATGGGGACGGAGCGGCAGTCCGGGGGCACACGTGAACTAGTGACATGGTGGACCCAACAAGCTGTTCACCGTCCGGAACAGCCTGACTGACTCCCTTGCCGCTAATGTGAAAGTACCCTAATACATAAATAAATATGCAAGTATATTGGAAAAAAAAAATAGAAATGAAGGGGTATTCACTAGGATATGCCATCAGTGTCACAAGGCTGAGGAAGCCTGAGTTTGGAGGGACCCAGCAACGTCAGAAGAGGTGGCGCACGGTCAGAGTCAGGAGGACTGCTGGACCATATCCCCCCAAGGTATTTTGCTGCTTCCACCAGGAGGACTGATGGGTTGCCCTGGTCAGAGCTAGGGGGCTGTCTGACCGAAGCCGAATACCACAGTGTGAACACTGACCAAGAGGTGAGTTAGGGAGACCTCTGCATAGTGAGCGCCTAGCCGGGCAAGCGCCTATTATTTTGTGTTGATTTAACACATTGTGAGGTGAAGCTTTGACTTCATGGTGCCGAGTGACACCAAACTTGGAAGTGTGATGTGCTGTGTGACAAATGAAGCACCGTTTGAGCTTGAAACCCCCCTGAGAAGTCTGTCATTGCCGACCCCAGAGAGAGAGCCATCCCTTACAATACCAAATACTGATCAGCTTAGTTTGAGGCAAAATCTGACAGCATAATATTTACAGCAAGTTGGGGCATAATTTTGGCACTAAATGGAGCATCTTAGGTGCCGCCCCAATCTATACAAAGCCAAGGTCCAGCCTGTTTTGGAGCAAGTCGGAAAAAGTTCTAGAAATCTGAGTTGTGTCAAATTGCGCCAGATTGCAGATTCTAAGCCTAGACAGATCAGTAAATCTTGGTCACAGCTTTTTAAATAGCATACAGCATTCTGTATAGTGAAAGACATGAATAGTAATACAGCATCTGACATCAGAACATGTACTATATCAACGTATGCCCTGATATTAGGTGCCCGCTTGCCCCTCACCCTCTTACAAGTCTATGCCTGTAAAAACGACAAGTTGTCCTGCAAAAGAAATAAGACCAACAAGCTGCTTTGATGCAAAAATAAAAAAGTTTTTCCCCCATGGTCCTGAAGCCCAGAAATTGCCTATTCCTTAGGCTACTTTCGCACTAGCGTTAGTGTGATCCGGCAGGCAGTTTCGTTGTCGGGGCTGCCTGCCGATCCGCCGATCAGTGTGACAACTGACAGCATTTGTAGACGGATCCGGGTGCGGATCCGTCTACAAATGCATTGTAAGAACGGAGCCGTCTCTCTGCTTGTCATGCGGATGGACGGATCCGTCTTGTAGTCGTTTTCACAGTTATCCCGCTCTGCGCATGCGCAGACTGGATCAGTTGTTTCGCAATGCCGGATCCGGCACTAATACAAGTCAATGTAAATTAATGCCGGATCCGGCATTCCCGCGACTGATCAGGCATTTTGGACGGACATAATACCGCAGCATGCTGCGGTATTATGTCCGGCCAAAACGCCTGACAGTGACTGAACGGAAGGCATCCTGATGCAAACTGAACGGATTTCTATCCATTCAGATTGCATGGGGATATGCCTGATCAGTTCTTTTCCGGCATAGAGCCTTTTTGACGGAACTCTATGCCGGAAAAGAATAACGCAAGTGTGAAAGTACCCTTAAAGGGAACCTATCACGTTGATAATCTCTGAACTGCAGGGGGAGCCGAGCAGATTGATATATATATAGTTTTGTACAAAATACTCAGCAAAAGTTCTATTTCATTCTTTTAAATTCCTGCCCATTATGCACTTAGAAGTCCAGGAGGCGGTCCTATCAGTGATCGTCAACCTTCCCTCTATGACTGCGCATACGTAGATAGCTGTCAATCACTGATAGGACCAGCTTGAGAATGAGCAATAATTTAGTGTATCTTTTCCTAGCATGTTATATATCAATCTGCTCCGCTCCTCCTGACTTATATTATGTTGCCAACCTATGGATCGCACTGTATTTTCAAGGTTCACTTTAAAGTGTTTAAGGAGTTTTCTCAGGTGTATGATCCCTTCTGTAAGGTAAGCCGACCATGTCCAGTTCCTGAAGTTTCCAACGATCAGGCGACGTTGTGGCCAGTTGCAGATGGCTGCCATCAGCCAGGAACCTGACCCCACCCCAAAACCGTGGGGGGCAGAGATGCTGGGTGGCAGGAGCACTATGGGGAGGCAAGTTAGCAATGGCTCTGTGATGGTTCTCAGGGGTAGATATCAGGTTGTGGTGTGCCTGTGAAGGTGGCAGTGTGGTCCACAGTTGGACTCCTCCATCAACATGTGACGTCCATGAGTCCTGCCCATAGATTTACCACCATTGATACTTATGTCACCTACAATTTAAGCAATGAAGTCTACTTCACCCTTCATGTTAGATGGTCTCCTTGTTGTTGCTGTCTTTGGGAGTATAATGGGTGGGGGGTGGGGGGTGGGGGGTGGGGGGGGGGAGGGAGGGGGCACCGTCCTAAGGTGACACATGCATGACCCTCGTGTTCAGGACAAAGAAGTGACTTCCATTTTGCCAACCAAATTATCAGCTCAGTCAAAAGAAGTATTTGCTTTTGTGCGAAGACGAATGTCACCGTTGTTTTGGTTGCGCCAATCTTATCATGGGTGAATGTTTGCCCCCGTTCTCTTTGAACTAATTATAAAGCCATTATAATAGACAAATATCAGCTCAAAATGGCAAATTCTACCGGACAAATGTTTGGTGGGAATATTTAGCAGCGTATACACACATTTATCACAGAATACATAACCCTAATCTTTTTTTTAATTGACTGGAATAAGAATAACGCGTTTTAAATACGGAAATTTCTTTGGACTTTTTTTTTCTACAGGAAGAAGAAGATAAATCCTGAATGTCTTAAAGGGGACCTGTCGCCTCTCCTGAAATGTCTGTATTAGCAACTCCCTGCATCCCCCAAGTAACAACAATTCTGGAGCATCTACTCTTATGACTCTATGTTGTGCCATTTCCTTATTATTCCTACTAGAAGTTATGAATGATGCGAGATGCGAATGCATTGTGCCCGCACTGAATCCGGACCGATTCATTTCAATGGGGCTGTGTACATGAGCAATGTTTTTCACTCATCATTTTTGCGTTGTGTGAAAATCGCAGCATGTTCTGTATTCTGCCATTTTCACTCAAAGCTGGCCCCATAGAAGTGAATGGGACTGCGTTAAAATTGCAAGCATCCGCAAGCCGCTGCGGATGCGATGCAATTTTTATGGATGGTTGCTAAGAGATGTTGTTTCTAAACATTCAGTTTTTTATCACATGCGTGCAAAACGCAATAAGTCGCATTGCACTCGCACGGAAAAAACTGAACAACTGAACGCGATCGCAAACAAAACTGAATGTACTTGCTTGCGAAATCGCGCTGTTTTCACTCAAGTCATCCGGACCTAATCTGCTCTCGCTCGTGAGTGGTGATCCTGGCCACCTGCTGTGGAGAGAACTGCTGCTTCTTCATAGTCATTAGTGTTGAGCGAAGCGAGCTTCAGATCATGAGTCCGAAGTCAATTCGGTCAAACTTTTGTTTGAATGCTGTACGGAGATCCGTCTCCGTACACTATTTAAACGTATGGGCTCCTTCGAGGTGAAAATCGGTATCTCCGAAGTCTCGCGACCATCGATTTTTAAACTTGGAAACCAAAATTGTGTTAAAATGATTTTCAAGTCTAAAAATCGAAGTCCAAAGTTATTCAACGAAGTCTCGGAGATAACGAATTTCTCCCCGGCGGAGCCCACACATTTGAATGCTGTACGGAGACGGATCTACGTTTAACATTCAAACAAAGTGTTTACCGAAGCGACTTTGGATCTAGGATCTGAAGCTCGCTTCACTCAACACTAATAGTCATTATCCTTAGGCCGCAGGATGTCCAGCACAGATCGCCATGGTGTGTCCCTCATATCATTACTAGGGGTGACCGAATGTCGTATTTGATGGCTCCCCAGATCATCACTCCAGCAGTTGGGGCAGTGTGTTGCATCACAGCAAAGGCAGGATTGAAGTGCTCTCCATGAGGCCTCCATGCTTGAACCCAACCACCGTCGGACCATCCAAACAGATCCTAGATTACACAATAAAGACAATATGGTTCCAGTCCACAGTAGTCCAGGTTTTTTACTCATGACACCACTGCAAACAAAGGCAATGGTGTCTGTCAATGGCAAGACACATAATGAGCACCAAGACACGAATTCCCTTCTACTAAGTGCCTGGAAATTATGCAGTCAGAGACAGGGGTGTGCAATGAAGGGGCCTCCCGTGGATGGTGGACAAGGAAACTGTGGGAGCTGCTCTTGCTTGTGATCTGTCTGGGTCGTTCTCCGTATGTGCGGGCCACTGCTCCTAAGAGCTAGGTCAGTAGGGCTTAGTTGTCGGGCAATTCGTCAAAATGACCAAACTGCTTCTCTTAATCCAATGATGTGCTCCCTCTCAAAGTCTTTCAACTAGGCAAAATGTCTTTGAGTACATCGTAGAGCCAGGTCTAGGAGTCAACGATCTTTCACCGAGTGGCACACTACCCAAAAGTAGCCTCTGAGACCCTTTTTTAGGGCAGTGGAGGAAAGACCTTTACACCCTCTTGTGGCAAGACCCTATAATCATTTACATGTCTGCCTGAGATGTAACTGCATGCCAAGTTTTGCACATATGGAAAACACTCTGTTAAAATAGTTTACGCGTTTCGACAGGGTATTATCTTAATTATAGCATACAGTAGATTCTATGATTAAGACCGTACCCAGTCGAAATGTGTAAGTAACTTTGCTGGAGTGTTTTCCATGTGTGAGCTACTAATAAAGTATTGAAGAGTTTTAATTCATTTACCGCATTTTTCCTTCTTCATTTTTCCTTGCTGTTCCGGCAATCTCCTGGCAGCGGCGTGAAAGAGGGCGTTAACTGGGTGAGCTCGCAACACGGGTATGTTTGTCTGCATCAGGCAACTTGGTGCCCAATTTAAAAGATTTATGGTCCCGGGCTGGTGACATTGTAATGAAAAGTCATAGAGAGAAGTTAGAGGAGAAAGCAGGGCCTGTGCATTTCTGTGAAGCCTGGGCGACTCTAGTAAGAATCAGTGGAAAGGCGAAACATCAAACATCAAATTTGCAGGTGTTTGTAATTTCTATTATTTACTGTGGGTAAAAAACATACAATGTTGGCAAAAAATTTCCTCCCGAAAATTGTGTTCTAAATATGTGATTTTTAGGTCATAAAACTTGGATTTCCAGGAAGTCCGGCTGCTGGGTCCACACCACAATCCCACCAGTCTGCTGGCTTCAGTGCTGAACGGGTTCAGAATAATAGTAGCACAAAGTACCGCAACCTATCAGTGTTTCTTTATTTTTATGTCATGCAGGAATTGCATCGAGGTGCTACATGTATACATGGCAGCTGTCACTTGTTGAATTTCTGTTTCTATGGGCTGTTGTCACATTATTGTAAAGCAACACCAAGGGAAAACATAGTGGTGACAAGCTGCGCGAGGTGATGGCATGCATCCGTTACCGTGAAGCTCCACCACTGACATTGGGGATCTACTTAGAGTACTAAACAAAGGCATTTAGTGAGAATAACAGATCTGTCAACAGCAGCTTATTCGTGGTTTTCACGTAGTGACAGGATTTTTTTTTTCTACTACACTCCACAGGGTAGAAACTAAAAATGTGCGTAAATGAAACGGCACAGTCATGAAAATATAAGCGGCCTACATAATAGCCCACAGCAAAATGACGAATGGGTAAAATATTGTTTACCTAAAGCAACCACTAGATGGTGCTCACTAGATATGGTTGTATACAGCTTATTATTTTTTTAAATTTTATAGTATGCACTTATATAGTATACTACTATATTCCGCAGCACTTTACAGACATTAGCATCAAGCAGTTCCCTAACATTATGTCTTTGGAGTGTGGGAGGAAACCGGAGAACCTGGAGTTGGGATGTATAAATCTGTATGCACTGAGCACCCCCTAGTAAAGACCGCTGTAGAACCGAATTCTATCCTGAGGAGGAGCTACTGAAGGTGTTCAGTCCCAGACCCCATTGCAGCACAAGCCCCAGAGTAGTAGTGTGATCTAGTGCTACGTGGATTATATTATATATTAAAGGGGTATTCCCATCTCAGACTAGCGATATGCCCCCATTGTCTGATAGGTGTGGGTCCCAGCAGTGGGGGAGGATGGAGCGGGATAGGTGGTGGCCGGAGTACACCGCCAAGCACTCTCCCCATAGGATTCAATGGGAGCGAACCGCGCTTGCGCGGCCACCACTCCCATTTATTTCTATGGGGCCGATGGAAATAGCTGAGCCAGCCCCATAGAAATGAATGGATGGCGGCTGCACATGCGCAGTGCACCCTCCACAATCTTCAGAGGTGGGACCCCCACCTATCAGACAATGTAGGGATATCCTAGCGATATGTC
This sequence comes from Bufotes viridis, assembly GCA_033119425.1. Lineage (NCBI taxonomy): Eukaryota > Metazoa > Chordata > Amphibia > Anura > Bufonidae > Bufotes > Bufotes viridis. The sequence continues at coordinate 26,105,546 of CM065598.1, forward strand.
CACATTGTCTGAAATGGGAATGCACCTTTGATAGAGTTTTTTTTTCTGTGTGGAGAATGCCTAGCAGATGTGAGGAATCTTATAGGCCAGACAATGCTTCTTTCGGTCTCTGGCACAAAAAAAATGTATGCAATTTAGCTTTCTTTCCAAAAGAAAAAGTCAACGCTTGACCTTTTAAACAGGCCTTAAAGCATAACTTGGATCTACTCTCCAGGCAGCTGTGGTGATTACCCCTCATCAGTGCAAAGCAGAGAGAACTGGCTTAAGCGTTTTGAGAGGCCTAGGTCAGGATCTGGGGTAGGGGGTACTTTTTTTCTTGATGGAGAGCACCTAGCAGGCGTGAAGAATCTTATAGGCCAGGAAATGTTCCTCTGGGTTTAAAGATAGATGAAAGCACCCTTTTTGTAGAATGCCTAGTATGTGTGAGGAGTAGGCCAGGCAGTGTTTCTCTGGGGGAAAAGATACGCAAATCAGCTTTCCTTCCTTCCTGTCGACATTTCAAGTAAGTAGTGAAGAGTGAGCACCGCGCTCCGTTCAAACAGTTGATCGGTGAGGGGCCGGGAGTTGGACCCTCACCGACCTGATACTGGTGATTGATCCTGAGGATAGTTCATCAGTACCAGAAACCAGACAACTCCTTTAAGACCTGTTTAAAGGTAAATTGGAAAGGTAATTTGCATATTTTCCCCCAAAACCCAGAGGAGGGTTGACTGGTCTACAAGACTCCTCACACCTACTGGTTGCCCTCCAAAAAGGGGAAACAGTACCCCCTGGATATTGACAGTGAAGGTGTTTACTGAATTATAATTTTTTTTTAAATGTGGGTCAAGATTCAGTTCTCATGAATCGACTCCCTCATCTCTGATATATATCGTGCTTTATCTGTAATAGGCACTAGTGTTGAGTTTTTGTCGGTGTTGATCATTATATATTCTTGAGTACCCACTTTTTCTTTTTCTTTGTTGCATTATTTTCCACTGTCAGGGCCAATATGGAAACATCTATTTTTTTGTCACATATATTTGCTGTATTATCTCTAACTGGCCAGCAACCCTGGCTGCAAATGACAAAGGACCTCTGGTGTACATAATAGATGAACTCCGGGATATGAGAATAAATGAAGCTGAATTTTTAAGCACAGTTCATTATGTGCTAAATCTATTTAGAATTCATTCTCCTTCCACAATGCTGCCTTGAATTAAGCGTGCTCGCTATCCCTTTATGTCCAGTAATCTGCTTCATACATGTTTAATGTAGACCAGCACTTAGAATGTGAACTCTGAAGGAAATGTGGTGATTCATTGCTGCCATCTAGTGGTTAGAATCTAAAATTGCAGTGTAAGCAAAATTCCAAATTCAAATTCTAAATATAAGAGAAAGAGTAAGGCAGCTCTCACCAGCATAGAACACCCTCTGTGCACGGATGCCGCACCTGGAGGCAGGAGCATATAATCAAGCAAAAGAAGAGAGATTAACCCGAGCTGAGCTGGATTTTCTTTTTTTGCTTGATTAAATTCTAAATATACTTTTCAAATTATATATATAATAAAAATAAAAATATATATAACACTAATTGGTTCTACTTTTTGAGCCTGACTTAGTTGGTTAAATGTAGACTATGAACCGGTACGTACGGCAGAGGAGGACACCGCTGCAATATAATTTTTTTTTTTTTACAATTTTTGACCTCAAGGATAGTCCCTTATTGCAAATGCTCCTCAGAAAAAGCTGTGCTGCTCCTCTCCTCTGTTTTGTTCTTAGGTATAGGGTGTATGTATTTTAGCTAACATGGAGTGTATGAGCTATGCCACTTTTCAGCACTGGTGAAAACTCACAAGACCCTTTATGCATGCTTTCCAAAATGTATCTCTATTCCAAGAAATTGTAAGCTCTTCTCCAATATGCCCAACGTTTCCCACAAAACATCTCAGAAGCACCGGAAGCTTTGGGACATGATAATTAGAAGCAGGGGCCAAAAGGGGTTGTCTCACTTTAGCAAACGGCATTGATCATGTAGACAGAGATAATACAAGGCACTTACCACGCCGTCCACCTGCCTTCACATGTGTGTGCACACCTGATGAAGGGCACTCATATTGTCCGAAATGTTGTATTATTGAACTGCACCACCAAGTCCGGATAAATAAATTCACTCCGCATACAAGAATTTGGAGTGCTGTCTCCAGGGGCGTAGCTAACGGCTCATGGGCCCTGGTGCAAGAGTTCAGCTTGGGCCCCCCCTTCCCTCAGTGCTTTGTGTGTCTTCTTATGCGGCACAGGTGTCTTTGGGCCCCCTCAGGCTCCTGGGCCCGGTAGCGACTGTTACCTCTGCACCCCCTATAGCTACACCCATGGCTGTCTCATCTATCCTGTATTGATTGAGTTCCACAAGTTGAAGTCTGAAACAAACTGTGACGCGCACTCACACTGGTCATAATTAGCCTGAGTGCTGTGATCATTAGACAAGTAAGGCACTTACTAATGTATTGTAAATGTCCATACTGCCTACTTTGCTGGCTGGATTCATTTTTCCATCACATTATACGCCGCTCGTTTCCAGGGGTTTCGACCACCCTGTAATCCACCAGCGGTGGTTGTGCTTTAACACTATAGAAAAAAGTGTCTGCTTTTCTGGTGGCTGTGACCACGGGAGTGCCCATAGGCTGGTGCTTTTTCCTACAGTGTGCAAGCACGCGGGATTGCAGGGTGGTCCTAACCAGGGAAACGAGCCTTGTATAATGGGATGAAAAAATGAATCCAGCCAGCAAAGGAGGCAATATGGACAATCACAATACATTAGTAAGTGCTTTATATTAACTCTTTCTACATGATAAATGGCATTTTCTGAAGTGGGACAACCCCTTTAACGAGGGAGGACAGCCAAGGCATTTACCCGGGGGGCAGTCAGATAAAGATCAGAAGGGCAAAGGATGTGGTGAACTGGAAGACCAATTTTCCCTCTCCTTCTTCAGTCTGTACTGCAGTAAGTTACAACAGCCAGAGCTTCTTATCTGCTGCTGTAACTTAATCCAGACAACAGCTCTGTAGGAAGGGACAGAAGTGTGAGAGAATGCAGAGAGAAGCTCAGACAGAGCTCCCCTCTGCTCACCACCTCTCTAAGAATAGTGATATGTATACACATGTGTGTGTTTAATCTGCATTCACACGTGTGCAATTTTTATGTGTGTAATGTGTCTGTATATTACTGCAAATGTAATGTGTATGCATGCATGTGTGCGTATATATACGTGTGTACTATGTGCATACATGTGTGTTTACTGTTTATCAGCATGTGCATTACCCCAGGATAAGTTACATGCAAATTTTTTCTTGTTGTATATAGTTCTGCTGTATTGTGTAACCCCATATAGCTGTGCATGGACCAGTCAGGGTTAACAATCCCCTTGTAGGAAGCTAGGAGATGGCCTTAGGTCCACCTATAGTCCAGTGCTAGCAGAGGAAGTGAGAGGAACTACATGTGCTCACTCCTTGGAACGTAAACTGATAAAATAAACGTTCGTGTGCAAGAGACCTTAGGGTGAATAGGAGAGGGGATCAAAAGATCCCATGTACTAGGCCCCTAAGGGGGCTAGTAGTTATTAAAAAAAAGTGAAAAGAAGTTTTACAAAAATTAAAAAAAGCTATGGCTATTTGAAAGTGGGAAGGAAAAAATCCCAAATGGAAAAATGTAAATAGGCCCAGTCTTTAAGGGGTTAATGCTGGGGGCGCTATTGGGGGCATTATGAATTGTGGGTGGCACTAATGGGGGCATTAATATATGACAGCGACTTCACACCCCATGTTAAGCCACACCCCCTCTTGGCCGGAATTTTTTGTTGGGAAAGGTGGCAACCCTAGTGACCCAGTGATGTACCGCATGGGTGACAGGTAAGTACACTACTGCAGGTCCGGTCACTTTGTGAAGTCTGTTAAACATTTTTTTTTAAAGATACACAACCTCTTTAGGTACTTTGCCTCTGTGTGAGAACCAGTATTCTTAATGTGCCTTTAGGAGACTGCAGCAACCAAGAGCACTATGCCCTTATATTAAGCAATGCAACCATCAAGCCTGTGTATGTGTGAATATGTTGAACATTTAAAGTTTTGTTTGTTGAAGAAATATTGATGTGCTTTCCCTGCCTTATTATGCAGGTGCATCTCCTGCACCCTACAGAGGCATGGACTCCACAAGGCCTCTGACACAAGCAGCAGTGTCCGTGTCCGCCACTGCCATGCTACTCACAAATACTACCCGGTGTCCCCTGCAAGCTGCTGTCTCCATTGCTCCAGTCTCTGCTCCTTTAGGGCACACGTGCGCTCACTTGTGGCCTCCTAATTTACAGTGCATGCGCCAGGAAGACAGTTCAGCTTTCAGTTTAAAGTATAACTGTCAAATTTTTTTTTTTTTTACTATTGGATTCTGGTGATTAATATTACCTTATTGGCCCTGTTTTAATTTCTGATTCTTAAATAAATAACCCCTAAAAGCCACCTAAAAGTCCCCAGTATTGGCTATATTTACCTGAGATAAAATCAGGTTGCTATGCTCCTTCCGTCTACCAGATAGAGGACGGAGCACGCTGCCTGCACTGGGAACTGATAGTGAGTCAGCATTGTAAGGGAATGTATAAAAAGCCAGGTTCTTCCTGACAGGAGATAACACTGCTGGGCTGTGTGTGTGAACTTCTCCACATGCCTGTGCTTGGCAGACACTCCCTTAGCAGTTCTGGAGAATGTAAAGCTCAGGGAAGATATGGGCTGCTCAGTGTATAAATGAAAGCCTTATCTGATAAGAGGAGAGCGAGTAGAAGGACTACAGGCTTCAGCCAGACCTGGGAACTTCACTGCAAGACCCCCCTATACAGAGCTGGTCTTCACTAACTTCACTGCAGGCGTCCTATGGGTTAGCCTCAGGGCTGAGGGCGGCCATCTTAACAGAGTAGTGAAATTGCAGTTTTATGCAGACTGGTTGCTAAGGGCTGAATCTTATTAAATAAGGGGTAAGTAAGTCTAATAGTTATTGATTCAGGAATATTATCATATTAGTAACTACATATATGAAAACTGAAATTTGGGTCTAAATGTGACAGTTATCCTTTAAGGCTAGATGCGGAACAGCACGGACAGCCATTAATATAACTACCTATTCTTGTCCACAAAATGGACGACGGAACGGAGCAACGGATGCGGACAGCACACGGAGTGCTGTCCGCATTTTTTGCGACCCTATTGAAGTGAATGGGTCCGCATCCAAGCCACAAAAACTGCGGTCGTGTGCATGAGGCCTTAGAAAGTACAGAATTTTTCTAAATTTTCCATAAATTTGGGATTTAAAAAAAATAAAAATAAAGGTAAAATATATTGACTCGGATTTAACCCTAACATCAAATACAATGTGTCACAGAAAAATTTTATCAGAATCGCTTAGATATGTAAAAGCATGCCGAAGTTATTACTACATAAAGTGATGTGTCAGATTTGCAAAATTTGACCCTGTTAAGGAAGGTGAAAAATGACTGTGTCCTGAAGGGGTTAAGCACCATAACAATTAATGTACAGGGATGGTGCCTTCTATTTATAAACAAAATATGTGGGTTTTAAAGAGGAAAGCATTTTATATGTGCAGCGAGCAAGGAAAAATGGTCCGTGTACCCAGGTGTAGGAATGGCTGAGTGGTACAGTGTGGCCTAAAATGTCCCTTAATGTTTTGTGTCACGGTGCTCCTACTTTGATACGGCTGGAACCCCAGGTGTTGGCTCCGAAGCAGACAAATAGGGGGTAGTAATTGAGGGATGAAAGAAATAACTTAACAAACTTGTCATGAAGTTGAATAGTAGCTTTACTTTGCATAAACATTTTCCAAAACGGTTTACAGACCTTTTCTTGATCCCAGCAGACTTTAGCATTAAACTCGTCCCTGCTACATCTGCTGCTCTCTGGCTCTGCTGTACTGACAGGCTGACTGTACAGCTCAGCTTCTACTTTATGCTGCAACTTCTCTGGGGGTGCACTAGACTCTCCCCTAGCAGGGGGTAAGCTAGACTAACTAGAACTGATCCCAACCCTTCCTGCAGGAAGTGGGACTCGCCCACTCCTCCACAGAATGGAATGGAAAGTTCCATTCTACCTAACTGTAGCTCTGCCATATTTGCTGCCACCTGCTGAACCAGACACATTACATTTGAACATAACAGTTGCATAATAGGAAATGCACAGTGTTTGGACGTGAAATATATACACAAGATGACATATGTTAGCCCATTAAAGGCAGTAGCGGGGTGAAGAAGTATTAATGTCACTCTGGGGCGTTACATATGGTTGTGCTGTATTGGGGACGCATTTGGCAGGCATTTTTTTGTGGGAAGAAGCTGATAGGTACTTAAAGGCTATGCACACCTTTGGGGGAATTTTTTAAATTATTGCATTGTACTTATTTTGTGATAAAAAATTTATTTTAAATTGGTCTTTATTAAAAATATGGAATCCTTTTTTGTGTACATAGCTGAGATTCTCTACCAGCTGCCTGTGGATTTTCTGTCTTTTCCGTCATCTGGGGAGCAGACGAACTCCTTATCTCTGACCTTATATAAACACTCATTAAAGCTCAATCCTTATCCTACTGATAAGAATGTGGCTTACATAAGTCTTCATGACCTCTTAGTAGTTTAGAGATAAGGGTTATTAGTTGACCTGCACAAAGTGAAAATGAAAGTACCAGTCACAGTTAGAAAAACAGTTTGTGACAGAACGGCTCAATATTTTTAATAAAATCCAATAGAAAATTTGATTTTTAGCCAAAAATGAGTAAAATGCAATCATAAACAAAAATTACCTCTAAGGGTGTACATAGCCTTTAAGGGGGCTATATGACTGACAGGACTACACTGTATATGGGGTTTTGTGGAGATTTTCTGTAGGGATGCACTATAGGATGGTGCAGTGATGAATCTCGGAAGGTACTGCATGGGACAATAAGGAAGACCTCCTACTAAGTTTTTAGTGGTGAGCCCGCAGTTCCTATTAAAAGTTATTAAAATCAATAGGGCGACTGAAAACAAAATTACACCAATTTTTTTTTTAGCTCATTGACTTTAATGATAAAAAACGATTGAGACAGATCACGATGGATCAATTTTTTTTAGTCTTAACATCAAAACAGTGAATTCTACCAGCTTAAAACCCCAATCTGGATCCATCCCATCTGCTGGTTGTCATAAAACCTCTGAGCATAACTTGAAGCTCCTGGTCTCCAATGCAGAGCCAGTTTTTTTCTATTTTTATTCTATGTCACTATCTATATTAATAAAAAATGTATATAATCCTGCAATTTTCACACTGGCCACTAGGTCTTATAATAGGTCATGGTTTCCTGTTCCATACAGGTGACTTTTCAGTAGCCATTATTATTATCACAACAGGCAGGATTACAATTACAGATATCACCAATTTATAGATAACATAGGATCCACCATTCACAATATTTCCTCCTGACCTCTACACAGGTCACAGAGCATGCCTAGAAAACTCTCCCATACAGGTCAATGAAGTCCTGTCCCCTCCAGTCCATTGTGGCTATGACCCATGTAGCTGCTCTCAACAGACAAGAAATCTTTACATCTATTAGGCCTAGTGGTCAATATGGAGATTGCAGGATTATATCCAATTTTTTAAAATATAGATAGTGGCTAGTGTTGAGTGCGAATATTCGAATTGCGAATATCGGCACTTCAAGAATTTGCGAATATTTTGAATATAGTGATATATATTTGTAAAAATCAATATTAGCTTTGTTTTTTTCATCTGAACCCATTACCTACCTGCTTCTTGCTTGTGGGCCAATGTGAGAAGGCTGCAATATTGTAGTCTGTAGTGAATTAGAATATTCTTCATTCTTGAATTTATTTTCTCTTATGCGAAAAATCGGCAATGTAATATTCGCGTAATGCGAATATTCTAAAACACGAATATATAGCACTATAGAATATAGTGCTATATATTAGTTTTTTAGAATATTTGTCATTTTTTTAAATCTGAAGTCATGATTTCTCCCTGCTTAAGTTGCCTTTGGGCCAATGACTGTTCACATTAAATTGGAAAAAATGACGAATATTTAAAAAGAAAGGAAAATATAGCACTTTATTCTATAGTGCTATATATTCGTGTTTTAGAATATTCGCATTAGTATTACATTGCCGATTTTTCACAATGAATAGAATAATCTCGAATACGAATATTTCCCCTGCTGCTCATCACTCATAGTGGCATGGAGAAAATAAAAACTCACCAAATATTATAAAAATATGTTTTAAAAGGGGTTGTCTCACCTCCAACATTGGTAGATATGCCACCGATGTCAGATAGGTGCGGGTCCTACCTCTGGGGCCTAATCCTGTCTACAGAATGGGGTCCTTGTAGTGAATGGGAAGCAGCTGTGCATGTGTAGCCACCCTCTGTTCACCAAATAGTCGAGCATGCATCAGTGAATTGACTGGTGGCTCAGTGAATGGATAGGTGGGACTGGCACCTATCCCTAGTACGGAGCTCCCAAACTAAACAGGAGCACTAGGCTATTATCAGAATCCCTATTGAAATGGATGGAGGGCCCATCATGCAAGTACTGCCACTGCTCTATTCACCTCTATGGAACTGCTGGAAATAGCCGAGCCAGCCAATAAAAATGAATAGAGGTTGGCCGCGCATGTGCGGCTCACTCCTGTTTACTTTAGGAGACAATGTTGGAGGTTAGACAACCCCTTTAACAAAAATGTAATTTATACAATAGGCCATTTTCTGAGGACACATTCCCTTTAAAAGGACCTAGGAGGCACGTGAAACAGAGGGAACTAATGGAGAATTGAATTACAGTAGAATCCAGTAATTTGTGAATTTTTAATCCGTCATATCTGTTTTGTTTTTAAAAAATATTAGGGCGATTCATTAAAATGGGGCAGTTTCCCATGGCAGCCAGATAGATTCCATCTCTCATTTTTCAGAGTTCCTTGAAGAATGGCCTGATTGACGTCTATGGGAATTTGTTCCACTTTTGCCTTGCACTGGAACTGATAAATCTTCTCCATGCTCCAAAGAAATACACGCAGTAGTGATAACGGTATAATCGGTAGGGAGGTGTACACAATAAGAAACATTATAATAATAACCTGAGGATAATCTAACTATTTTAAATTAAAATAATTTACAACTACAGTCAGTGCTAATATCGAACTATATAATCATGATATAGTTACATACTATATAATACAATATGCATTTGTGCATACAGTAATATAGACAAGAATCAACTTGAGTTCTGCAACTTGCTCTTCAGGGCTCTCAGTCTGGACATCACCACATCCCAGTCCAGGTAGGAGCCCTCCAGATGACGAGAGATTCCTGCACCTGATTCGTAGCTTTTCCTTCCATGCAAGATCCGCCAGTTGTCAAATGTCACCACTTGACCTAAAAACAGACACATTTCTTACATGAGAATAAACAAAGTAGTATACCAAAGCTGGGCCACTACCGCAACGCCACGCCTAGACCTTCCCCTCATGTTCTGCTTCATCGAACGGATGGACGTTGGCGTGTCAGGCAAGAAACATCAAAGAACAAATACCCTGCAACTAAAGCTGGTGGTGGCAGCGTTATGGTCTAGGGAATGTATTCTTGGCATTCTCTGGGCCCACTCATCCATGTGGAAGGCACTCTCAACCGATTTAGGCATAAACCCATCCATGCAGATCATGTACCCATACATACACACATGCTGATTCTCTTCCCTAGGGCGGATAGGATATTTTAGACAATGCGACATGTCACACGGCTAGAAATGTGCCGACTTTGGTTGGAAGAGCATGACCAAGACTTCAAAGTACTACCCTGACTTGATCTCAGTCGAGCATCTGTGGGACCATCTCGATGGTCGTGGTCGCTCAGTTGATCTTCCCCCACGCACTGCAGTTAGCATGGCTTCAGATACCCTTAACAACCTACCAGGACCTTACTGAGTGACTCCCAGTCCGTGCTGTCTGTGATGTGCACACGGTTACTCTGAAAATTAACAGATGGTCATAATTATGTGACTCAACTGTCTATATATATGTTTGCCAGTCACAAATATAATAATCCCACTACACAAAGATAATTAAAGGTCAAAGTGCTCAGTGCCAATTATTATCAATGCATACCAGATCGTTAGTGAGAGGGGGCCGGCATCTGATCCAATGTGTGTTTCGGCTAGCTAGTCTTTGTGCCATTAACTGAGCCCTTCCTATTAATGATCCACAATGCCCAATTGGGGAACGAAAAATGCAGGGGCCAATAATGAATCATTTAGCTCTCTACCAATCAATACCAATTACCTGGTGCCACTCAAGCCCTCCTCACGGCCGCCATCTGGCCTCATAATGATCTGATTCTCTCTTACGCACCTGTCCAGCAGCCGCAGGTGTCCTCCTGAATTCAACTCAACGTCCTCAGAACAGTGATACAGTTGAATACTGTGGTGCAAGCAAGTGGCAGTATTATGTGCTGCGCTGTGGTATTTGGTTCACCTAGGGCGGTATATTGCTCTGTATTATGGCATTGCTTACTGCGGTTATCCCTGCCTACATACAGTATGTTGGTCCTGCCGAATTATGTTGCCCCACCCAACGTGTGGCCACTTTTACCTTTTTTTTCCAGGGCCACTTTTAGTCTCACGAACGATCCAGTATGCATTATTAATGGATGGCACTGTGCACGTCATACCTTAAACGAAGGTTGTTTTTTGTATGTGTTTTTTTTATTATGATGTATTGTTTCCTTTAATAAAGATTATGTTTTTTATTGTAGTTATTTATTCCACGTTGTCCTCCTTTTGTTATATTGAGTATGTTATTTATGTGCGGTGGATTAACTGACACATTGAGTGATGTTGGTCCGTGGCGCCATTACTGTCATGAACTTTAACACACGCAGTGCATTTACTGTACCGTATTATTCCAAATTTGAAAACCAGTGGGTATTGGATTATTAGTATTGAATTGTCTAACCCGAAATTATACTCTTGAGAATTTAAGACCTCAAGACAGGGACAGGACAAGCTCTCTTGGTGCCCAAAAAAGGCTTTCCAGAATATGGGTCTCTACCTTTTGTCCCTAAAATTCAGCATGATAGCCAGTTGTGTATCCAGCACATATGGATGACCTAACCTCAGGATCTAAATCTGATCGGTGGGGGTCTGACTCCCGGCACCCTGCCAATGAGTTGTTTGAAGAGGAGGCAGCACTTGTACGAGCACTTCTTCCTCTTACACTGTGGGTCTTCTCACTTGCATTTTCAGCACAGTGTAATTACAAGCACTTTTTCTGTTCAAGTGAATGGTCCAAGCACTTGTAATAATGTACACTGCACCACCGAGACTTCCGAGACAACGGGCAGTATATTTCTTGAAAAGGAAGTAGCGCTTGTAAAAGCCTCGCCTCCTCTTCAAACAGCTGATTGACGGGGTGCCGATCAGATATTGATGACTTATCCTGAGAATAGGTCAGCAATATATACTGGCAGTAGAACCCCTTTAATTTCTCCTTATCTAACTGATCATATATACTCTTCCCATTTGAATCCACCCTATCCCCACCTCCTAGTGCCACCTACTGCCCTATAGAGCTAATCGGCTATAGGGAGTATATATCTTATTGTACCCTAGCACTTGCAATAGTCTTGGCAGCTCAGACACAGTATCCTGTGTGATCAGTGTGCCCTGATAGACCACACTGGTGCAGCGATGACACCCTGTATACGACACAAGACCACTGAGGCCAGTGATAAGCTGCAGTGGTCATATGTGGTATATGGACCGCTCACCATTGCAAATAGCAAAACTCACCCATTCAAATACCCTCCAGCACCCCTGCTTTGATCGACCACACCACTGCAGCGATGATGTCATGCTTTTGGCCGCAGTGATGACATCCTGTATGTGACACGAGACTGCTGAGGCCAGCAGTTAGCTGCAGAGGTCATATGTGGTATGTGGACAGATTACTAGGGCAGCCTTGTAAATAAAGTCCCTCTGGGAGGATTGGAGCTGCAGCGCTGATGCGAAGGGGGTGTGAATTGGGCAAGTGTAACTTCTTGCCTATTTTTAATACCTTTCCTGCCTTTTTTTTTTCTTTCAGGCAAATAATGGTGATGTTTTCAACTTAAAGTGTCACTGTATTGATCGGTGGGGGTCAGAGTGCTAAATCCCCCACCATCGCTATAATGAAGAGAGAGAGCACATAGCACTCTCCACATTACAGGAGGGGAAGTGAGACAGGCCCATTGTGCTTCCATCTCCTGCGGCAAGGAGACAGAGATCATTGTGTTAATACTTCTCTCTCCTCATTCTAGTGATAGGCGTGGGTCTCGGCACTCAGACCCTCACCTGTCAAAATCTTTGATAAGTTGCTGTGACATATGAGAGTTTTTTTCAAAATGCAGATACTTTTTAAAGAATAAATTGATCAGTATTGCCCTAGGAAGGCATCTGCTCTGCCTACTCCTCATCTTGACCCTACATCAAGATGCATCATTCGGACACCGCCGTTCTCACTTGGGTCTGCTTCCTGTACTTGGCGGCAAATAAGCTCATTAAAAACTCACCGTCTATTATTCCTTATTGCTACCTGCAAATGATCAGCATAAGAGACTTTTCACATGGGCTAATAGAGCTAGCGATGAGGAAGTAACCAGGAAGCAGATTTTTGATTATTTGCCGCTCATTCATTTAAATCCTGCAGTGATCGCTACTTAAGGTGGATGAATGATCGAGAGGCTGCCGGAATAAATGTCGGACATGTCGTAGTTTTATTTCGGCAGCCTCTCGCGTGCGCTCCCGTGCCTCCGCCCTGCCCCCATTATAGTCCGGGGGCACACGTTCACTAGAGGCAGGACGGATCCAACAGGCTGTTCCGTCGGGTGAACAGCCTGTCGGATCCGTCCTGCCGCTAGTGTGAAAGTAGCCTAAGACATTTGCACTAAAAGTAATGAATCATTTTACTGACCTGGTTTCATTTTGTAATAAAAAGTATTTTCTGGTTGATTTAACAAATCCACAAACTCCTTCAAGGCAGAGTAAAATGGCTGCACCTTTTCAACGGGTATATTGAGAACCGAGTCCCTTGTTGCATTGTTGAAATTAATCCGTAGAAGGCCACGGTTACCATCTAACCTGGAAGGGAAGAGAAATGCTATTGTCTATAATATGTATGCTTTCTTATGTCCTATTAGGTAATTCTAAGTTAATAGAGGGAAGGTCCTCTGTTCAGGATCTTCATCTTTTTGCCAGAGTGGACACCGGTTACAATGAGGACCTCTGCCGGCCTACATTGCAAATAACCCGCTGATTCCAATGTGCAATGGGGACCGCTTCATTTCCTCCCTGGTGGTACAGTGCAATTAATCCTTGAGCAGGGGGACACGTAATGACCATCTTATTGTCAAGGGACCTTCTGCACTGTGATGACATCATGTCACTATCCATCATGTAACCTATAGCCAATCTCTGGCTTCTGAAATTTTGACAGTTTCTCAGAGACTTGTGGGCAAAAAAAAAGTTTTCCCATAAGATGTGTTACCTTTTGTTACGGCATTTATATATCATAGAGCGGAGGGTCATCAAGAATATATGTGGAATAACATAGGTCAAGTAGATCCTATTATAAAACCACTATCTGCAAGAAGGGAAGGTTTTGGTGAAACCTAAGACCTAAGTTGACTTTATTTGGGTTACCTTCAAGTAACTTCTTGAGGACTTGATTTTGTTGTTGTGACCGGTCACATCCAGAAATTAAAGGAGCCTATCTCCTCAAAGTAATCCAATTGACAAAGGTCCACCCAGAATTCATAGAACTATGGGCATAGGTGCATTAATTGGTGACCTTTGGTTGAGTCAGCCCAGTAGCAAAATGATCAGATTACGATGCTGGTTTATGCCTTGGTTAGACATATATACTGTAGGCCAAATGATACCTGATTTGTTGTAGACATCACCATGCCATCAAGTTACTTTAAACATTCCAACATAGGCTAATAGTAGTTTTCTTCTCACCACAACAAAACCGTAAACTACTTTTTTGGATAATGATTTCCCGAGACAGGGCCTACACACCGTACTAAGAGACACAGCGACTTAGACTATGATACAAAAATAAAACTTGACAGAATAAATAGTCACAGTCCTTCCTCTACGCAACAAATATTATTTAGTGAACACTGGCATAATATTAACGGAGAACTGTAACACTGATAAAATCAGACAATTGTATAGCGCCAGTATGTCCCAAGGCAGGTCACGGTCCTAACCCAGATTTATAGTACCCAGTGGCACATATGCATTTAATTAGCTGTAATCCTGTAATTAAAAATTTTCGTAGTCTTTTAAGAAATGTACAATAGATCAGTTGTGGTTACTGAAAAACGTCATATGTTCCTACTTCAAATATCTTGATGAACATGCTCACTACTGCATTTACAGAAAGTTTAGCTTGATGCATTTCCAAAAATCATGCCCTAGTTACAAAATAGATGCTATGCAATTGTTTCAAATCTTGGTAAATGGCATATTACTTTGGGAGGTTATTTTGAAACTTTCAAAGATTAATTATCAGGATTGACCATTTGTGGTTCCCCAAGGTCTACCTTTCTTTAGACTGAGCTTAGAAGGAAAGGAATAGGATTTGTAGAACCATAACTTTTATACTACCATCAGCAGCATTCAGTTATATTTGATGGTCCTCATGTGTTCCTGTATTGTCAATTAAAAGACTGCATTGTTGGGCAGACTTCAAATGTTTAGTGTTTCAAGAAAATGTTGTGAGCTCACTTGGGTAGAATGGAAGAAGGACTTGATGTCCCAGCTGGTTTACATGTCAGTGTGATTAGAAGCTGATCGGTTTTCTGACTCTGTGTTCAATCCTAGAGCTGGTTGGGAGATTTAAGACTGCTGATTTCTGTGTGCGTTGCCTGTGCAATATCCTTTTCCTGTGTATTAACTTTCCTGGTAAACTGATTTATTTATTTTATTCACTTATGTAGCACTGACT
This sequence comes from Bufotes viridis, assembly GCA_033119425.1. NCBI lineage: Eukaryota > Metazoa > Chordata > Amphibia > Anura > Bufonidae > Bufotes > Bufotes viridis. The sequence goes on from CM065598.1 coordinate 26,120,611, forward strand.
TTTTCCACAGCACTTTACAGCCATTATTATTTCTGGCTTGTTTCTGTATTAACCCTGTGGCTGCTGTTTCTGCTTATATTTACTTTTACTGACCTTGGTCTGTCTCTGGATTAACCTCTTGTTTAATGTGCTGACCATGTCTGTCTCTCCTGGTTTTGACCTTGCTTGATTACTTCTCTTTGTACCTACTGGTTATTCTGGAATGTCTGTCACTAATGTGCCCATACTAGTTTTCTATTACCAACTCTGCAGACATAACCTGGGTTCTTAGCAGCAAAGTCCATCTGGCCTTGCAGCAGACTCTGGTGAAGGACTTAAGGTTAGTTTCCTACCACTTGGAGTAGTTTTGAAAAACCGGTTGCAGTTTTAGTGGTTCACTGGCTGTTGTCTGGATGATGACCTTAGTACTTCCTGGCCATTTAAATATTGTAACTTATTTGTAGCCCAAATGTCTGGTCTGTTCTCTGCATACAGGACACCTAGTTTGTTCAACAGGCTCATTGTGAGAAGTGCCTTTTGTCACCCTGCTTTTGGCGTTCAGGCCAATATTACCAACAAAAAAAAATCTGTACTTCTTTTATCAAATACCAAAATCTGTTCTGATCCAAAGCTGCTGCACCTTACACACAATGTTTGGTGTAGTAATGAGTACCCCATTCTAGAAGAACATAATGTATTGATATACTCAAAAGGCCATCAATCAGTTTTCAGATTATATAGACACTGAACTTTGGGCACAAAGCTTCTAGAAGGGGATGACCTCTAATATCCTAGGAGTTACAGAGCTTGACACACAGAACATCTGTATCTGAATGAATCCTTGTGTGGTATACAGTATATGCACCATTTCACACCACAAGGGGGCAGTCAGTTCCTTTTTTTAAATAAGTCATGGTAGCGAAACACATACACTTCCTAGTTTAGCAACATGTAAAATGGCTTACTCTATAATCCGTTGTTTGGACTGGAGGGAGAAATCACAATAATCAACCCCAGTGTCTGTGAAGTCGATCTGTGCGGATGTGAGGATGTCAAATGCTTCTGGGTTCTGTTTTCTCAGTTTGTTGCACACGTAAAACCCATCAACCACTTCACTCTCACCTCCATGTTCAGCTTGTTTTAAACAGTGAAGAAATTGCACCTGATGGATGAACATTGCACAGTGAATTCATGTCTCAGATACGTATGCAGTTGCATTACATTACGTAGCAGATATTCCCATTTCTGGGGCCCCAAAGTGAACAGAGAGAAAGCTGCTCATGTCATCCTCTATTCACCCCTATAGGACTTCAGAAAAATTTCTCTAGCTTGGCTACTTTCAGAAGTCCCATTAAAGTCAATGGAAAGGTGACGGCCCTGGCATCGTTTTCTCTCCATTCATTGCAGTGCCATAGCAGTGAATGGAGAGGACACATAAAATGAGCAGTGTGCATTCACTTCGGGGTCCCATTGTTGAAATAGGAATGGGTCCCAGAGGTGGGACCCATACCTATCTGATATGTATGGCATATTCTGTTGATATGCCATAAATGTCCCAGGTAGGGCAACCCCTTTAAATACAATATCAAGACATGTTAGCAATACGTTTAGCTGGCTGCAATTCACAACACAACCATTTGGTGGCTGCACATAGACACATATATCAGACACATATAGGAGGGACATCTTGTGATCACAAAATCATGTTTTTTAAAAAAAGCTGGTCATCTCAAAGCACATATCTCATAGTGAGCCAAGAGGAATGATAGGGGAGGACACATTTGTATTTCAGAATGTCTTAATGAGAAATACTTCCTTATAGGGATTGTCCCGCAAAAATTATTCTGCAGTTTTCAAACCAGCACCTGGATCTGGATACTTTTGCATTGTATGTAATTAACAATTTAGTACAACCACTTTAGTTATTCACTAAAATGTATCTGTATAGCGCCACCTGCTGTTTAGTCCCCATTTACACGTCCCCATAGAGATGCCTATACTTGTCCGCAATTGCAGGCAAGAATAGGACATGCTCTATATTATTGCGAAGCCGTCGGCCGGAAGATCGGCGGCACGCTCCGCAAATGCACAGTGTGTGCTCTCCGCATCCATCACGTCCCCATTCAAAATGAATGGGTCCGCACCCGTTCTGCAAATATGCGGAACGGGTGCGGACGAAAATTGCGGACGTGTGAATGAGGCCTAATTCTTTTTCTTATTTCTCTGTTCACCTCTTTGAGGAGGACACGCATGCTCAGTTCCATTCTTAAACTGCCTTATGAGCTGTGATAGGGAGAGAGCAACAGCAGAAAGGACATGCCCCCTCAACTTGATATAAGTGTAGCAGAGCAATTGGAGCAATCAATGGTAAAATCTCTGGACCCATGTGAGGTACAGGGCTGGTTCTAGCTTTGTTCGAAAAAGATTGTCATGTACTATATGAAGTCGGATTTTTAGTTTTTACATTAATTATAGGATAACCACTTTAAAGTATGGGAGGGTTGTATAGACTGCCCCGACAATCTGCCCTCCCGGCTCTTCAGGGGCCAAACCTAGACTTTTAAGAATTGTGGGATGCTCAAGTCACATCCTAGGCAGACACCTGGGCGCTGATGTGGCCACTTGTCCTTGATCCTTGCAGGACTGTCTGGCTTGAAGGCTTGAAGAACCCTTCTCCTTTTGGAGAGGTTTTGTGATACACACAGTTTTTGTGAGGCATGTTGACAATTTTTGACATGTGGGTGACAGAAAGCACCCTCTCAAACTATAACATTAAATATAAAAAGGAAACTTTCAGAAACTATAATAATCTTAGCTTAAAGTGGTTAGCTCATCTCATACCCTGTTGGCAAGTGAGTAGGATATGCCATCTTTGTCAAATAGGTGTAGGTCCCATCCAGGCCAGGGGCGGATTGGGAACTTGGCCTTGAATATAAACCTAAAAGTGGCCCCATGTTGTAGGTGGGTTCAAACTGACAGAAGACGGGACAAAACAAGTAGGCAGGGACAACTGAAGTAGGCGGGGCCTGCAATACTGTAGTGTGGCGCAGAATGCCGCCCCGGCAGAACCAAATGCCATAGGACAGCACAAAATACTGCCGCTCTCACCACAGTATTAAACTATATCACCATCATGGGGACAGTAATATAGTTGAGTTCAGGAGGGCACCTGCGGCCGTTGAGCATCAGATCATTATGTCCCTGGCTTTGCGCCATTAAGAGGGCTTGAGTGGCCCCCTGGGCATCGGCCCACCGGGAAATTTCCCTGTAGGGTCTATGGCCAATCTGCCACTGGTCCCACCTCTGGGACCTACTCCTATCTAAAGAATGGGGTCCTCACAGTGAACTGAGAGCAGCTGTGTATGCATGGCCACCCTATGTTCCCTACTATGGGAAATATCCGAAAACGCAGAGGTGAATGGCAAAGTGACTGCGTTTGCCCGGCGTGCTCTCCATTCACTGCTCTGCGACCTTCATAAATGACGTGCACGTTGGCTGTTTTCGGAACTCCCATATGCACCAAAATGCACCATCTTCAAAGTGCAACATTCTAAGTGCTGAGACTGAATTATACCAGAATTTAATATTATGGATATGGAATCCACCTTGTCATCACTGCCTACTGACCATCACCCAATTCTCTCCTCTCCAGGTATGTCTACTCTGAAGCTAACTGCTACATCCAGCTTTCCCAGAGTCTGATATTGTCCACACCCCTCCTGTTTCCTTCACATTGCTTGGTATGTCTACTCTGAAGCATTAATGTCTCTTTCCCTGCTGGATTTATTGAGTATTTGTTTACATTGACTATTTCTGTATCTGGTCCTCCCTTGATTAGGCCATAAGTAGCCCCCTCCCCTCTTGTTCACACCTGATTGAACACTGAGTGGTATAAATCTAAGTTGTTAGGTCATTCCAGACCTTGGTCATTCCAAAATGCACCATCTTCAAAGTGCAACATTCTAAGTGCTGAGACTGAATTATACCAGAATTGAACCAGAAGGGACCCAAAGGTAACTACAAAAAAGTTAATGTAAACAATGTTTCAATCTTTCTTCTTACTCTTCCCACTGTTCCTAAACCTCCTAAAATACCCCCACATCCATGCTCCCAGCAAGGAACTATTCATATCTCCCTCCATCTTACCTTCTCATCTGACTGATTGCACAAACTTGTTTGGCAATGTAAAACACTTCCTTCCCAAACACACACAGATACCCCCTACCCTTTCTTTTTCTCACCTACTGACACTTTCTCTGCTTCTCCTTATTGCTGGTGATATCTCCCCAAATCCAGGCCCCCCTCAGCAAATCCCCACTATCACCTCTACCTCCTACTACAAATCTCATTCCACAAATTTTTGCAACCCCTTAAACCTAATAACCATTCCTCTGACCCCTGCTCCTTTGGTTCCTCTTTCTGGAGCATTATGGAACGCTCGCTCTGTCTGTAACAAACTGTCCTACATTCATGATCTCTTTATCTCTCAAAAACTTTCCTTTCTGGGTCTCACAGAAACATGGCTGACACCCTCCGACACCTCCTCCCCTGCTGCACTCTCGTATAGTGGATTTCATTTCACTCACACCCCCGCCCTGGCAGCAAACATGGTGGAGGAGTTGGTCTTCTCCTATCAGATACCTGCTCCTACAGCCCAACTCCACTGCCGCCCTCCATTGCACCCACTTCATTTGAAGTACACTCTGTTCGCATCTACTCTCCCTCCAACCTCCAAGTAGCTGTTATTTACCGCCCCCCAGGCCCAGCCACCATCTTTCTTGACCACTTTAACACCTGGCTTCTACACTTTCTTTCTGCTGACATCCCCACTATCATCATGGGTGACTTCAACATCCCCATTGACACCTGCCACTCAGCCGCCTCTAAACTCCTATCACTCTCCTCCTCCTTCGGCCCCTCACAGTGGTCTTCCGCTCCCACACACAGAGATGGTCACACTCTGGATCTTATCTTTACCCGCCTCTGCTCCCTATCTAACCTTTCTAATTCGCCTCTCCCCCTATCCGACCACAACCTACTCACCTTCTCTTCACTGGTCTCTTCTGCTGCTCCCTCGGTCCACACACTAACACATCCCCGCCGCAACCTTAAACATCTTGACTTTCGCTTGCTCTCCGACTCTCTTCTGCCGCTCTCCTCAATTTTTTCCCTCCAAGACCCAGATACTGCCACCACCCTATATAACACAACAATAAGTGCAACTCTGGACACTATTGCCCCACTTACACACAACAAAACCAGAAAAATCAACAGACAACCCTGGCATACCGACCTGACCAAAAATCTCAGACAAGCTTCCAGGGCTGCAGAGCGGCGATGGAAGAAATCCCATTCTAAAGATGAATTCACCGCATACAAGCAATCCCTCCTCATTTTCAAATCCTCACTTGCTGATGCAAAACAGGCCTACTTCTCATCTCTCATATCTTCCCTATCCCACAACCCAAAACAACTTTTTAACACCTTTAATTCTCTTCTCCGTCCACCAGCGCCCCGCCCCTCTCCTCTCATCTCAGCTGAGGATTTCGCCACATTCTTCAAACAAAAGATAGTCAACATCAGAGAAAGCTTCAACACACAGTCTCCACAGACCCTCCACACTGCTGTTCTGTCCTCTTCTCCCAAAACCAGCTTCTCCGCTATTACAGAAGAAAAACTCTCCACTCTACTCTCCAAATCCCATCTCACCACCTGTGCACTTGACCCAATCCCATCCCACCTCATCCCTAACCTCACCACAGTGTTTATCCCAGCCCTAACCCATCTCTTCAACCTATCACTAACCTCTGGTCTCTTCCCTCTGCTTTTAAACATGCAACCATTACACCCATCCTCAAAAAGCCATCACTTGACCCATCTTCTTTGTCCAGTTATCGCCCCATATCACTTCTTCCATATGCCTCAAAGCTACTTGAGCAACATGTCCATTCTGAACTGTCCTCTCACCTCTCCTCCTGCTCCCTCTTTGACCGGCTACAATCTGGCTTCCGACCCCATCACTCAACCGAGACTGCCCTCACCAAAGTCACCAATGACCTACTACTTGCCAAAACTAAAAACATTACTCTGTCCTCCTTCTCCTTGACTTGTCCTCTGCCTTTGACACTGTCGACCACTCCCTTCTGTTACAAACTCTCTCATCTCTTGGCATCACTGACCTGGCCCTCTCTTGGATCACATCATACCTCACAGACCGGACATTTAGCGTCTCCCACTCTCACGCCACCTCCTCGCCTCACTCCCTCTCTGTTGGTGTCCCGCAAGGCTCCGTCCTAGGACCCCTGCTCTTCTCTATCTACACCTTCGGCCTGGGACAGCTTATAGAGTCCCATGGTTTCCAGTATCACTTTTATGCTGACGACACACAAATCTACCTCTCTGGTCCAGACATCACCACCTTACTATCCAGAATCCCACAATGCCTATCTCGCATATCCTCCTTCTTCTCCTCTCGCTTTCTAAAACTTAATATGGATAAAACAGAATTCATCATCTTTCCCCCATCTTGCTCACTCCCCCAACAGACCTATCTATCACAATCAATGATTGCACACTCTCCCCGGTCAACCAGGTCCGCTGCCTTGGAGTGACCTTGGATTCTGCCCTCTCCTTCCGACCACACATCCAAGCCCTTTCCACCACCTGCCGTTTCCAACTCAAAAACATCTCCCGCATCTGCCCTTTCCTCAACTTTGAATCGGCAAAAATGCTTATACATTCCCTCATCATCTCCCGCCTAGACTACTGCAACATTCTCCTCTGTGGCCTTCCATCTAGCTCTCTCGCACCCCTACAATCTATCCTCAACTCTGCTGCCCGACTAATCCATCTCTCCCCCGTTACTCCTCTGCATCTCCCCTCTGCCAGTCCCTGCACTGGCTCCCCATTGCCCAGCGAATTCAGTTTAAAATACTAACCCACACATACAAGGCCGTCCACAATCGGTCCCCTCCCTACATCTCTGAGCTACTTTCCCGATACATCCCCACACGCAATCTTCGATCCTCACAGGATCTCCTTCTCTCCTCTCCTCTTATCACCTCTTCCCACACTCGCCTCCAGGATTTCTCCCGTGCATCCCCTATACTCTGGAACTCGCTACCCCAACATATCAGACTCTCACCTGCAGTGGAATCCTTCAAAAGAAACCTGAAAACCCACCTCTTCAGACAAGCCTACGACCAGTGACACTGCTGCTTCTATACCGCCATGACCAGCTTCACCCTCGCCTACTGTCTTCATCCCCCATACCATGTAGATTGTAAGCCCTCACGGGCAGGGCCCTCTATCCTTCTGTACCAGTCTGTAACTTGTCTCGTTCATGCTTAATGCAATTGCCTGTATTATGTATGTGCACCGCTTATGATATGTACAGCGCTATGGAATGAATAGCGCTCTAAAAATAAATAATAATAATAATAATAATAATAATAATCAGTGAATCGAGACCATGTCGCGCATGCGTGGTATGCTCTCCTTCACTTTTGGGACCCTGTTTTGGAGATAGGAGGGCGTCCCAGAGGTGGGATTCACACGTATCTGACTGACATTAATGGTATATCCTAGCAATATGTGTGAAATGAACCAACCCCTTTAGAGATTTTTTTTTTTTTACTAGCCTCAATAATCTAAATACAAAGACTGCACCTTCAAATGCGTGCAGCCAAAGTGAGCAATGGTATCCAACCGAAAAAATGTCTACCTTTCCATGGTACTCACCTAATCCTGTAGACAAAAGCTGAACACATGCACCCCTTCTAGTAACAGCTTGGACGGGGACGCTTATTAAAGATGATTTACTGAATCTTTTCCAGTTGCTGTAAACACTCGCTGTTTAATGAAGTACATGTGTTGACTTGATTGCCCTTGGTTTACACTAGACCCTTTGTAATCACTGGAGCGCTATTGTTTGTATGCAACGACGTTGGCTAATGTTAATTGAAGGAACATAAGTCATAGATGAGACGGCTGTGGATGACTCCATATAAAGATTTCCAGTCCAAGCAAATCTATACGGTTGTGTTTGTATGAACTGGACAGTATTCTGTACTCCTATAGCTGTAATCCTTGGCATGCACACGGATGTGACCTCACACACATCTGTTTTCCTGTACACAGTTCTCTACTCATGTTATCTCTTTGAACTTTTACAATATTTACCACTAATGGTAAAAAACAACAACATAACGAGTGTTTAAGAATTTAAAAGGAACCACTAAGGGGGACATTGATTAAGACTGGTGATTTCCACACCGGCCTTAAGTCCCTCTGAGCTGCTGGAGGAAGCGCCAAAGTAATGTGGTGGCTCAGGCCTCTCCATAAGTTTGGCGCTTCCTCCGGCAGGCTATGTGACATACTTTAATCTACACCAGCTCCCTTGCTAGCGTATCTTTAAGACATTTACTATGCCAAAAACTGGCTTGGAAAATGATAAATGAGCCGGACCCACTGGCCAGCCTGCTTCTCCACCCAGGTCAGTCCCCTTTTTCTTGGTGCTCAGTAAAAGAGGCATGAGCAGAAAAAAGTTACAGGCTGTGGTGCCAAAAATGCCGTGTGACAAAATCTAGGACTTTGATATGCCAAAAAGTGCTGTATAAGTGTTAATAAGTGACTCCCTAAATCTTAAAATGAATGATGAAATTAGACATGAAATCCAGCAGAGAACACAGGGTTAATCTCTGGCTGAACTCATCTATTTTTGACTGGTGGTCAGATGATGGAAAGGGCTTAACAATTTCTGGCCTACAACAGGTATGGCAGAGGGGGGAGGTTCATGCTGCCTCCAGTTGTCTTACAGTCAGACCTAGGAAGAGGAGAATCAGGGAGGACATGGCTTAGCTCCTGTGATAGAAAGATTTATTTTTATATAGTCCTGTTATGTTTTTGTGCATTTTCTGTGTTTGATGTTTCTTTATCACTCTCTATTCAAACAACTCCCACCAGTTCTTCAAGGAAATTGATTTATGGCCACTCTTTACAGGAACTGTATCACTTGTGGGTGTCAGCTGCGTTATACAGGTTGTGCCCCACACTAATGACCATCAATAGTAGATTACAGTAGGGAAGTTTGAGTGGCCCCCTAGGCTCCTGGGGGCTTATGGCCAACCAAAACGCCCATCAATATTCATGATTGTCTCTAAGCCAAAACATTCTGGCTTTGTGCCAGTGGAATTGCTGTGTTTTTTTTCACCCTTTTCACCCTGCTACCCCCCAAAAAAGTTATGTAATGTACCCCATTTGAATAGGAGCTGAACTGCAGTAACTACACTTTGACCTTCCAGCTCCATTTTTAGTGGTAGTTCAGGTGGCTGCAGGTAACAGTTGATTGATGGAGGTGTCGGATGTTTAACCCCACTGGTCTGATATTGATAACCTATTCTGAAGATAGGTCATCAACACTGTTAACCCAGAAAACCCCTTTAGGGGTTAAGAGGGTTTTTCCGAGATTTTAATACTAATGACCTATTCTCTGGATAGGCCATCAGCATTGGATCGGTGGAGGTCCGACACCTGGGACCCTGCCAAACAGCTGTTTGAGAAGGCCACGGCGCTCACAGTAGTGCCGTGGCTTTCTCTTTGCTTTGCCTAGGCGAGGTGAAAACTTGTTCATCGGTCACATGGCTTAGGCGCAGCTCTACCCCATAGAAGTAAAAGGGGCTGAGCCGCGATACCAAGCACAGCCACTGTACAATGTACAACGCTGTGCTTGGTGAGCAGAGAAAAGAACGCGGCGTTCACAGGAGTTCCGGTGTCTTCTCAAACAACTGATCAGTGGGAGTCCCAGGTGTCAGACACCCACCGATCAGATACCGATGACCTATTAGGAGGATAGGCCGTCAGTATTAGGGTCCATTCACACGTCTGTTGTTTAGTTCCGCATCTGATCCTGATTTTTCGGAATAGTTGCGGACAGAATTCGGACCCATTGATTTTCAATGGGTCTATAAAATATGCGGACAGCACAAAGTGTGCTGTCCGCATAATTTTCTCAGTACATAGTGTCCGTCAAAAAATAAAACATGTCCTATTCTAATCCGAAAATTGCGGATAAAACTTTATTGGAATAGGAAAATGTATTCTTCTATCCGTTTTTTTTTGCGGATCCGCAAAAAACGGATGACAAACGGAAAGAATTCTTGGAAAATAGGATCCGCAAAAAACGGACGTGTGAATGGACCCTTAAAATCTCAAAAACCCTTTTGTCTTTCAATAGATTAGCCGGTGTTTATTAATAAAATTGATAAATTTATATATTTTTTTCTTCTTTAAACACTCTGGGGAAAACTGATGCAACATGTTATGCCTAGTGCAGGGTCCGGGAGAGCTAAGCATCACAGTCAGATTATGCTTGTCTCATGCATTGCTCCCTATAATCATTGCACCAGGTATAACCCTGGGAATCAGTTTTGCCACAAGTGCTCCTTTAAGTGGTCCACAAGTACACTTTACTCATTCCTACTTATACCTAGTACACTACCTTTTCACTGATGCCTGATCCTTCATAACACAACTTTCCAATGCATCCCTAAATATTAGGGTACTTACCCCTGGAGGATACTGGAGAGCCGGGTAATCAGTATGAAGGCTTAGTTTTCCAGATGTGTAGGCAACGTTATTTGCGTCAATCTTATCTTGAACTTGCCAGGTGTATCTGAAACAAATAGAAGATATTAGTAAGATATGGGTAGTATAAGTCAAAGAACTGGGTTTGTTGTATTTTTTCTTGAAGACCTTTCTTTAATCATCTGAATGACTTTCTCAGTTAGAATAACTTGCACAAAGAATCTCCAGCATTAAATACTGGTGACATATGCATGAGTTGCCTTGATTTATTACTACTGATAACAAGACTTGGATAAATGAGAACCTTCACAGACATATTCATAAGATATTTTGACATAAGATGTGCTAGATATTGCACGAGATTCCACCGCTCCATGCTGTGTCTATGGACAGAATCTGGTCTTTTGGCACTTGGGTTAAACCACCTTGTTTTACCAGGAATCCAAAGATATTATATGAGTACAGAGGTCATCTTTGAACATCTTGAACCAATGACATTAGATATTAGTGAATTAGTGATAAAATGTTCCAGCTATGGAAAGATCTGTCTATAATCATTAGTTATTAAACTGCCCAAGCTTAGTTGTTCAAGTTCTGTACAGATAGAATTGGAGAACTCTGGTAGGCCGCTCAGGTAACAGATAATTCTGAATTAGGTACCGCTCAGCTACCAGATAAAAACAACTGAATTATGGATTATTTAGCTTTGTTGTCCTCCAGCCCTGGGGACATGGGTTGGATTTGACCAAAGGCAACATGAGTGATGACAATCAGGGTGTAGGACTGTACATTTTGACACTAGAGATGACAAAATTGATTCTAAATGAATCGTATTCGTCACAAACTTTACAAAAAGTTTTCTTCCAAATGAAACTTAAGTTTTGGCGATTCGTTTCGCGAAACAACCCCTGCCATTTTACTTAAAAAATTTAATACACTAGCGAGGAAAACTGGGCCATTAAGATGAAGATGGAGAATTTTTCTGACTGATTCGTTTTTTTAATTAAAGAAATTCAAAGGTCTCACATTCATGCCCAAGAGAAAACTATCCAGTAGTATTGCAAGTCTAATAATACCCAGAATTATAACAAATTAAAACAGTATGGCCTAAAAGTAAAGTACTTCTTTAGGAAGACCATCTTCTCAGTGCTCATCAGTCTTTCTTTTGCATACATCCTTCTCTCTTTTATTACAGCGATGCACATTTACAGCATGTCTTCCAGAGGACTCTTCAAATACTACTTTGAAACCAGAATAACTCACTGATGTGAGTCAATAAGATATCAACTCCTCTAATCTTGTCTCTGTAGGAAATGAATTATTATTATTTATTATTACAGCGCCATTCATTCCATAGCACTGTACATATGAAAAGGGGTATACATACATAATACAGACAATTGCACTAAGCATGAACAAGACGACTTATAAACTGGTACAGAAGGAGAGAGGGCCCTGCCCATGAGGGCATACAATCTACATGGTATGAGGGAAGGACACAGTAGGAGAGGGTAAAGTTAGTCATGGCGGTATAGAGGCAGCACTGGTTGTAGGCTTGTCTGAAGAGGTGGGTTTTTAGGTTTCTATTGAAGGATTCCACTGTAGGTGAGAGTCTGATATGTTGGGGTAGTGAGTTCCAGAGTGTGGGGGATGCACAGGAGAAATCTTGGAGGCGATTGTGGGAAGAGGTGATAGGAGAGGAGAGAAGGAGGTCTTTTGAGGATCGGAGATTGCGTGTGGGGATGTATCAGGAGAGTAGCTCAGAGATGTATGGAGGGGACAGGTTGTGGACAGCCTTGTATGTATGGTTGTATGCATGTATGTATGGTTTTATTGTGTCGGAAGCCCTTCAATTTGGGAAAAATATTTCTGCAATTTTAAGGTGATTATTGATTAATCAAAATATGCGTTAACAATTGAATGTGTTTTCTGAGTGTTTTATACTAATGACCAGTGGAGGTCATGACCACAATGCAAACTACATAATTGCATGGTGCCGCCCCTGCCTGTCAGGCAGCTCCACAATCAGGACACATCTTGCCTCAGGCAGTGCCAGTTGACAGTGGGGAATGGAAGTCTATGGCCCCTGTGTAGTGCCCTGGAGCAAGGGGTACTTTGAAGTCTGGACATTCATGGACACTTTTCCCTCTTTCCCCAATGCAAATTTATGAACTTCTTACTTTATTTCACTTGAAAGGGTTAACTTATACTGTTTAATACTATGTAACTGTATTTTACATGTATGTTGTGATATGTAACTTGTTCATTTGCACTGTATTTGCAAGGCTCTGTGGAAAGGGTTAATGAATACTGAGAGACTTTTGGGACTTTCAATGAGAAGCTGGTAATTTTCCACTGCTGCCATAGGGTTTAAAGAAGAGTGTGTTTTGGAGGGAAAAATCTGACTTGTTTACCACCAAAACCAGACAGACTGACCCTTTGAATGTCTGGATTTAGCTATGCTCTTATGTCTGGAAACTTGTTTTTGTCTGGAAAAACTGCTGTGTCATTGCCATTGAGTATCATTGAAGCTCTAATGTAAGTCTATGACAAACGGGAGTGGTAACTTTTTAATTGTTTGTGCTTAGTTTCTCCACTATAGGATAGGTGGCATGGGGGGCAAGTGAGATGAGTACTTGTTTTTTTATCTTTTCTGGTACTACTCTGGGCATTATAAATACAGGGGGAACTGCTGGGAGCAGTACAGAAAGGGGACATTATAAATACAGGAGCATTGCTGGGGCAGAACAAAGAGTGGCATTTTAAGTTCAAGGGTCACTGCTGGGAGCAGTGTAGAGAGGGGGCATTATAAATATAGGGGACACTGGTGGGGTACATTATCATAATACATGGGAAACTACTGGGGGCAGTACAGAGTGGAGCATTATAAATACAGGGGGCATTGTTGGGGGACATTATAATAATATACCGGACACTACTGGGGCTATATACAGAGGGGGGTTACATTGTAAATACAGAGGGCACTGCTGTGGACATTAAACATACTGGGGACACTACAATTATAACTACTGGGGGTATTAATACTGGTGGCACTACTAGGGGCATTATAAATACTGGGGGCACTACAGGGGTCATTATAAATACTGGGGACATTATAACTGCATTATTATTAGGTACAATATGGAGGGCATTGCTACGAATGGGGCACTGTTGAGGAGCATTACCACTGTTGGGGCACTATTACTAATGAGGGCATTCTTTACTATTGATGGGACTTTTGGGAGCACTTTGGGGGCTATCTGTATGGCATAAGTATAGTATTTAGAGGCATTGGAAAGCACCATGAGCATATTTTTGTATGTGCTATCAAGATAATGCTGTTGGGGCACCAGGTGGAAAATGTAAAAGGGAGGAACCTAACATGTGTAGCAAATTCTACAGAGATGAGCCTCAGCTGAAATAATTTGTCATGGTGGTCTGGTCCGAATGGAGAAGATGAGAAAAGAGAACACTTATATCCGAGGAGACATCACTGGATGTAAGAGGTATGTAATACTGTAAGTAATATCCAATTTGAAATATGCCTTAAGCAGTGGGCCTAGAGAAAGGGTTGGATTGAGAATTTGGCACAGGGGTGGTATGGGAATGGGGGCGACATTTCAATTTTCACATCAGGCAGCAGAAAACCTAGAATCATCCCTGGCCACAACTTTCAACTGTATTTGTGTCCTAAGGATGCAGATATGGTTGTAGACAGACAGGACCATGACTGCAAATAGTGATTCCTGGCCGGCTGCCCTGATTAGGGCCCCCAGACATAAGTTTGGGGCCCCATAAATGCCAAATCCGCCACTGTTGATAAAATATCCTAAGCATAGGTCATCAATTTCTGATTAGTGGGGTTCTGACACCCAGGACCCCTGCCGATCTGCTGTTTGCGGAAGCTGTGGTGCACCTGTGGCCTTCTTGCAGCTTACCCTCGTGCCACAAGATGCTGTGAGGTTCAATGAGTAAGCGATGTGTAACAATTGGTGAACAATATCGGACCAGTGGGAGTTTGACTCCCGAAACCCTGGCTGATCTGCTGCATGAAGAGGCCGCGGTGCTCCATGACGTTTAGCGGTCACCTGGCCTAGATGCAGCTCAGTCCCATTCGAGTGAATGGGGTTGAGCTGAGATACCAAGCACAGCTGCTATTCAATGGACAGCGCTGTGCTTGGTAAGCCGGCTCTCAAACAGATGATCAGCAGGGGTCCCAGGTGTTATGGTGAGAATAGGTCATCAAAATAAAACATTTAGATAAACCCTTTAAGTAATGAGTCGTCATTTAGGGATGAAACTAGATCTTTCTAACTTTATTCATACGTTTCAGACTTCAAGATTTTACACACAAAGCTCATATATGTCTCCATAATGTGGAACAGCGGACCACTGGGGACTGTAATTTAGTAGTGCAGTGTTTTTCCTAAGTAGCTCAACATCCAGAACACCTCAATTCCCAGTTTCTCACTCTTTGTGAATAAGATCTGACCTCTCCACCTACGTATAACACAGTCTTACAAGGCGTACCTTGTACTTTCTCACTTCTACATACCAGGAAGGTGCAACTTTCACACTCAAACAACTCACCTTCGTGTTGACACTGCAAGTAACTGACAGCTCAAGACAGCTCAACCAGACTTCTCAAGGAGTCAAGACTGACCTTCTAAACATGACTCTAACCCCTGACGTATTACCGCTGTTCCCTATTCACGCTAAAAGAAACCTCTTCTGAATCCGGTATTTAAGTCCTGGTTGACTAATAACTAGCTGGTTATAAATACTGCTCCCCTGAGGGACCTAAGAAAATAAATGCAAAAAATGTCTGACCTCCTTTTGTATTGAAAATTAATGTCCACCTTTGACCACTATTTTATTTTTAGGTCCAAAATTCTGTGGTGATTCATTTCACAATATATCTTTATATTTTTCTGTTAGACGGTCCTACTTATCTACTAACCTACACACGAGCATAGAGTTGAATAACACAGTACCTACAGTAACCAGTAGGGGGAGTTTAGGAGATTATTGAAAACCGAGTTATCAGTTCAGTCTGTAGAAAATGAACCCTCTGCCCCCTAGCGGTGGCTGCAAGCATACAGAATGGTATTGTTTATGTATGCCTGTGTGATGACCAGCAGGATTTCTGGTCAAAACATTTTTATTATTTTTGATTAAATAATAATATTTTTTACAATATGCTCACCTATTTCATCTTCTTGGCTGCAGTGGTGACACGCCCTTTACCCTGGAACCTCTATAACCAATCAATACCCTCAGCGGCATATGGCACATGACTGCTGAGGTCAAGGATTGGGTGCGGAGGCCAACGATTGGGTTACATGCAGTACACAGAGACGTCATCGCTGTAGCCAAACAAACGTGGAGCAGGAGAAGGAGCAGCATGGCTAAAAACAGTGGGGGATAAAATAGGTGAGTTTAGGATATTTTATTATTTTATTACAAATGATGTCTTGGCTGATCTTTTTTGATAACTCTGACAACTCCTTTGAAGAGAAACCTTGCTTTAATAAGTTTACACCACAATCGCACGCAGTAATTGCTTATTCCAAAAAGTTATCGGAAACTTTCAGTTTCAACACAATATATTATGCAACAGTTTACTGTCTGGATCAAACAACGAAGCAGTACTGAAAATTCCACCCTGACACTCCTTGGATCCAGGAATGTTCTGCAGGGAGTGAGAGGAGGAAGACGCAAGGAGGATGAGCTACTGGAGTAATTTATGGAGACAGCAGAAGACAGTAGCCTTGCAGCCTATTCTACTCTGCCATATAATGAATCATGGATTGCCATTGGTCGGTGCAATGTCACCACTGTGTAAACAAAAGGAAATTAAATCTTCGAGGGTGATCAAACCATTTGGGATTAGGACATCTGTAAAAACTTTTTGGATCTCTTTAACTATACACTAGTTGTTTGCATGAGGTCTTCTGTATATAGTATCACTCAAATTCTGAGTAATAGGAAACAAACAGCCTCTGTCATCTCCCCCAAGTTTAACCATGAACATTTGCTGTGACTGCATTTCTTTGATAATCATCATATTGGGCTCATCAACTATATTAGTAGAAGACGGAAACACAACTCATATGTGGTCAAAAGTTATTACGGAGAAGGAAACCTTATTGATGCAGTGTTCTAATCTGGAAAGAATGTAGAACTCCTGCCAAAAACTCTGGTCCCCCCCCCCACCTTCCCTTTTACTCCCCTTGCGTTCATTTGAAACTTTTACAAAGTGCTTGACCGTGTCCACTGCACACATTGTTAACCTTTGTCTCGAGGTGGTAAGGACGAGAATGAACATTTCCCAAGACTTTTTACTATCTGAATGAGAAAACCCCCCTTTGGCAGGGATTCCCTGGCTGTTCTGGTTACAGCGGTGAAACGGACGGAGAGTTTGCAAACAGCTCTGGCAGGAGAACCTCAAGATTAAATTACACAAGTCTGAACTGTTCTTTATGTGCTATTAAAAATAACGAAGTAATGAAAATTCTATAACTTTCAAGCACATAAAATGGAGACTGGCGAAGTCAGATCTTCTAAGACCACTAAGAAAGTAGTATTCATACTTAAGAGCAAATCTCATGTGGCTTGAGGGCTTTGTAGGGTGAAGATAAGGATTTTGGAGCATAGTGTATTACATTATGCATCTATAAGAGGTAAAATTAGTAAGAAATGAAAATAGGCTGGAAATAATTGGCAAGTTCTGAAAATGGAGCTAGATTTAATATAACCTGTTCTAGCATACATTTAGGGCAGTGCACAGGAGACTATGACCAAAGGGGGCCCAGCCCACAATCATTTTGAGTTCAAGTGATGGGTGTTTTTGTGTGCAGTTTGTCAAGTGTGCAAAGAGGCATCTACCAAGGAACAGAACCATCTCGCCAGAAATTTAAAAAAAAGAGATATATGTCCTGTAAAAAATAAAACAAACAGAAAAGTAAAAACAGTTATCGCAAGGACGAAAAAACGAAAATGCAAAAACAAAAATTGTCCTGAAGGGTTTAAATAGATCTTCAGTTACAGTTTCTATCACTTAAGAGGTTAACATAGGGCCCTTGTTCTATGGTTTTCCCATGCTATTCAGGGGATGTCAGAATTAGTAGGGTAGGATAATATTTTATATGCAGTTTGCCAGCTGGGCTTCTTATCCCTTCTTAAAAATACTAATGTGGTTCAATTATAGAATTATTAGAACAAATTTGTCCAAGTCTGTAGTCATTTATCTCATTTTTGTCCAGTTTGTAGAAAGTGCATGCTATACTGCTATTCTTAGGCCCCATGCACACGACCGTTGTTTGTTTCCGCGTCCGTTCCGTTTTTTTTCACGGATAGGATGCTTCCCCATTCATTTCAATGGGTCCGTCAAAAAATGCGGATGGTCAACCGTTTTTGTTCCGCATCCGTGATCCGTGTTTTCATTCCGTCAAAAAAATAGTGCATGTCCTATTTTTTTCACGTTTGCGGACAAGGATAGGCATTTTTACAATGGATCTGCCATAAAAATCGGATCCGTCAAAAAAAACGGTCCGTCATCCGTTTTTTTTGACGGACGCAAAATTTCAAGGAGGATCGGACGCGGAGGCAGGCAACGGTCGTGTGCATGTAGCCTTAATGTACCTTGTAACAAGCGTCTTCCTGTGTCAGGACACGAGGTGAATCAGTCTGGGATAATGTATCTCCTATTAGAAAATTCTTGGCACACGTGTTTCCTGTCTGGCTGTCACAGAACCCATGAGCTTCTTCTTAGAATATCTGAGTGCTAAAACACTCATATATACATCTCACCGTATAAAGCTCTGATGTTAATAGATTAAGGCTACATGCACACGACCGTTGCCTGCCTCCGCTTCCGCTCCTCCTGGAAATTTTGCGTCCGTCAAAAAAAACGGATGACGGACCGTTTTTTTTGACGGATCCGATTTTTATGGCAGATCCATTGTAAAAATGCCTATCCTTGTCCGCAAACGTGAAAAAAATAGGACATGCACTATTTTTTTGACGGAATGAAAACACGGATCACGGATGCGGAACAAAAACGGTTGACCATCCGCATTTTTTGACGGACCCATTGAAATGAATGGGGAAGCATCCTATCCGTGAAAAAAAACGGAACGGACGCGGAAACAAACAACGGTCGTGTGCATGGGGCCTAAGTCACATTTTCCTGCAAAAAATCTTTTTTCATATACTCCAACATAAGGCCGCATTCACACATACGTGGATTTTCACGAAAAACCCGTCCTGCTGAGTGCATACGAGTATGCACATTTGATATATACGAGCATATGATCTATACGAGTGTATTACTGTACAGCGGCAGCGGCACAAAGCGCACCGCGTCATAGCAACCAATGACGCCGTGCGCGCGTGCACTCAGCAGGATGGCAGGCCGGGTTTTCACGTATGTGTGAATGAGGCCTAAGGAAATGGAAAATGCACTTGTTCCCTCCCTGGCATGAAAGAACACCAGTTTTGCTGCATGTATGGCAAGTCACACATGTTTCATGTTTTTATAGGGTTAAAGCTACCCCCTGAATTTCCCCACAAGTGTAACCAGTAGAGATGAGCATTACTGACTTTACACGAATCAAATCCATTACAAATTTCCTCAAAATTTTGCTTCTTGGAGAATCCAAAACTTTTGTCATTCGCCCAGCACGTATTGCTCAAAATGATGGCCACCATTTGTTAGGTCAGAAGACAGAGAAGAAGTCATTTACCACCAAGAACTGATAAATTTTGGACCATTTAAACAGGCTTTTTGTTACCACTGTCTACCATGCGTTTGCCCATATTCGGGTCGAATCTATTTGGACCAAATAGAACATGATGGCTGAATCAATAGAATCAGACCTGGAACATATTTTGGAAAATTTGCTCATCTCTGGTAACCCCTTAAGTGTCTCAGTCTAAGGTGTTACCCATTAAGTCCAGCAGTTACAGGTGTGCTCCCTTTGGTGCTTGCCTGAGTTGCCCTCATTAAATGGCTGTCAAATTTAGTGCCTGCCCTTAATATCCCTTGTGTTGCTTGCCTCAGTTGGTCCATTTGCTTTATTTCCCCGGTGCCCCTTTTGGTGTTTGCTTTAATGACCTTCATAATCCCAACTGGTACCTACCTAATCCCTTAAATGCCTCAGCCTAAAGTGTAACCCCTTAAGTCCCTCAGTCACAGGTGTGCTCCCTTTGGTGCTTGCCTCAGTTGCTCTCATTACATGGATGTCCAATTTAGTGCCTACCCTTAGTATCACCTGTGTTGCTTGCCTCAGTTGGTCCCTTTGCTTTCTTTCCCAGGTGCCCATTTTGGTGTATTTTTTAATGACCTTCATAATCCCAACTGGTACCTAACTTAGGTGCCCCTGGAGCCTACGCATGTTTTTCAAACCGACTAATCCTGAGCTAAACTTATCAAGAAAATCATATATAGGGGAAGCTGAGAATAATGGCTGTAAACACAAAAAAATAAAAATTGTCACACATCCTCTAAATTGTCTATTTTGAGAGGGTCAATATTTTCTACTACTTTGGATTTTCAATACCAGCTAAAACATAAAATTCTGAATTCTGAAAAATCTGAAAAAATTAAACCCTTGAACTCTTTATCTAAAACCAAGATGACTGAAATCAATCTTCCTAATTCCTAAGATACAGAATTGCCATTTGGAAAGAAATAGGTTCACATTTGATTTGAGATATCGTCTACGTGAAGTGGACATCATGACGAATTGGCCTGACTATTTCTCCAACTTTAGAAGGAAAAATGAAATAAAATGTCCTTCTATATGTAATTCTAAACACTATAGCACACAAGCCTTGCCTCTGAGACATGGTCAATCACGAACAGTCCGCTGATGCCTAAGGGCTCATACAACATCCTATGCTACTGACATCTGGAATTTGTCAGATGACATATTCATTGCTGGAATTCCCAGAGGAAATGAGACCACATGATGACCCAAGTATCTTATGTTTTCATTGGCAAACCAAATAGAACCTTTTTACGTCACACTTGAAATATCAAGTAATGGATATTCATGGAAACCAATTTATAGCAGATGCATCCGTGGCATTCCTTCTTCAACATGTGCCCACTATATGAATCCAGTGTCGTAGGTACAAAAATTGTCTTATATAGAGTAATGCTACTGGCGGAGTAAACAGCAGAGCATTCATATAACATTCATACATTTTTACAATTATGTAATTTCGTATACACACATGAGATCCCTATTCTGTGTCATTCCAATAAATAACTTGAAGAATCAATGTTAGAGTCATGTAAGTGGAAACTATGACACAGGTAAAATCAATAACTTCATGGTCAACCTTAAGAGCTTTCTTTATTAGGGTACTGCCACACTTTAGGTTTCTTAACAGAGTTTTGGAAGCTAGTGGAATCATTAGTGGATCATAAATGAAGAGAAACTACGAAGGACAAATCTGCATTGAGCCAGTGCAAAGGATGGAATTGGTGCAGTGGAAAGGTAGTTTGAAGAATCAGGCCATAAGTAAGTATATAACAGTCTCTCTTTATGAATAAGTAGAAAGTGCAATTTCTGGCACCAGATGAGGTGTGGCACCAGATGCTGTGTGATGGGATGGTTTGGATGCCTGAGAGTGGTTTGGATGATGGGTGTCTAAAGTGTAGTCCCTCCCCTACAGCAGTGTCTATAAAGCTGTTATTTCACTGATCACTTTGCTATCTTGGCAAACTGATGCAGTGTTCTTGATTTTGATGATCTTTCTGAAGTTCTCCAGAGAAGAACAATGAACAAGCAGCACCACGTTTTACCAAATTTGGTATGGGCCAGTGATGGGATAGTCTGCTGCCCTCAGCCTTGTATCCTAGCTTGGAATCCCAGACAGTATAGTAAAATAAAACTGCAGCACTCTTCCAATTCATATGATTTATTCAATTATCTGGATCAAACATGCCAACGTTTTGACTATGTCTCGGTCTTTGTCAAACTTTGGCTTGACAAAAACTGGGACATAGTGGAAACGTTGCCATATTTGATGCAGATTATTAATTGGAAGGGTGCTGCGGTTTTCCTTTACTATAGTCTTTGGAGTTCTCACAGGAGAACTGGATAAAGTCCCTATGAGTTGGAGCTCTAGCATGTTCTTCCTCTCTCTTTGTCTACTCAGGACCCTCCTCCGCCCCTTACTGATAGGAAGCAGGAACAGCCCACTCCTATTAAGAGGGGAAAAACAGGGTGGGTTGCCTTGTTCATGCCAATCATTGCCAACTATACATTCTCTGCTGGAACATGCAGCAAAAATATATGAAAATACAATACATAACAATCTATATATATAAAGAAGGACATATATATGTATATATGTAAGTGCGTATGTTCCTCTCTCACTCAAAAACGCAACCATCAATTTCAAGGAAACTTGGTATACACATCCCTTGCTACCTGGTAAGAAATCTTGTGGGGGGTCTCAGCTCTCTAGGATGTACCGTTCCTGAGATATTCCCCAAAAATGACCTGCATTAGCCAATACAAGCCTGCAAGTGTTTCTCTTCATATCAGCCAATAGATGCTCGCAGGCCTTAGTCTCCACATACATACAGCTTTACTACAGGTTTCCATAACAACCCAGCCATTTTTCTTTACTGCTGTAGGTCGGCTTTAGGCTAGGGCTGCACGACACATAGGGCACAACTACACTGCTACATGCATCCAACTTGGATGGATTTTTTGCGAGTGTTGTGTCGCAGTCGCATGTCATTACAGTGCCATACCATAGCCTATCATTATAAAAATTGTTGCGCTACATTGGTACAAAAAAATGTCATGCAACACATGTCGTCATGTAGCCCTAGCCGGAAAGGGGCAGGGCGCTGTAAAGGTCACTGTTTATGGGAAGGGGCCACTATTAAAGGGGCAGGGTGCTGTGGAGGACACTTTTTAGTTGTCAGGGGCCACAAATAAAGGAGCTGCTGCTGTGGAGGTCACTGTTAATGGGGTAGGGGCCACTATTAAAGGGGCAGGATGCTGTGGAGGTCACTGTTAAAGGGGCAGGCACTGTGGAGGTCACTGTTAAAGGGGTGGGCACTGTGGAGGTCACTGTTAAGGGGGCGGGCACTGTGGAGGTCACTGTTAAGGGGCGGGCACTGTGGAGGTCACTGTTAAAGGGGCCGGCACTGTGGAGGTCAGTGTTAAAAGGGTAGGTACTGTGGAGGTCACTGTTAAAGGGGGGGGGGGGAATTTTGGAGGTCACTGTTAAAGGTGCGAGCCCTATGGAGGTCAGTGTTAAAGGAGCGTTCACTGTGGAGGTCACTGTTAAGGGGGCAGGCCACTGTGGGTGTCACTGTTAATGGTGCGAGCACTGTGGAGGTCATTGTTAAAGGGGCGGGCACTGCGGAGGTCACTGTTAAAGGAGTGGGCATGGCGTAGGTCACTGTTAAAGGGGCAGACACTGTGGAGATCACTGTTAAAGGGGCGGGCACAGTGGAGGTCACTGTTAAAGGGGCAGGCACAGTGGAGGTCACTGTTAAAGGAGAAGGCACTGTAAAGGTCACTGTTATGGGGGATACTGTCAATAACTTTTAATGACACACAGAAACATTAAATGAAATAGATGAAATATACCCGTACACAGCCGGGTCCTTCTGCTAGTTCATAATTAATATTTGCAGATACCCCATTACTACCCCAAGCTACCTCTGGATCCATTCTTAAATGGTAAATATAGTCAATTTGCTCTCTTTCTGCAGATGATGCATGCATTACACCCTAAACGTCCATACATTACAGTCTATTGATGTCAAAGAGAACTGAGCAAGGCGTCTCCCATGCGTCAGTGAATTATGGATATATGCTGTTTGTGGTCTCCGCAGATGGACAAGAAGGTTTATAACTTCATTGGTCCTACCAAGGTGCTGCTGGGACATTCAATGCACGATCCCAGATTCCCTCACTTAAAAAACCCCTTTATGACCCAGGACTTTTCCTTGAGGGCTTTTTTTTTATTGCTGGACAAGTTGTACTTCATTTAATACTGCATACAATGTAGTGGGAAGCCACAAAAAATCCAATTGGTTTGGAATTGAAAAAAAAAAAAAATGCAATTGCACCATAGTTTTATAGGTTTCATTTTTACAGCTTTCCCTATGTGGTAAAACTGACCTGTTCCCGTATTTTTTTTCGGTCAGTGCAGTTACAGCTATATCATTTTTTCTTGTGCTTTAATACTGAATAAAAATAAACATATTGGGAAAAAATATTTTTGACTTTGCATCACCATATCCTGACCCTCATAACTTTTTTATGTTTCGATCTACCGAGAGGCAACCCCTTAGTGACCAGCCTGTTTGGGCCTTACTGACCAAGCGTTTATAGCTTGATCAGTAAAGCTGTAATAGCCCGGAACCCGTCAACGAGATACAGTCTATTAAAGAGAACAAACAGCTTCCCCGATCTCCCAGAGCACAGCGCTCCAAGGGAAAGCCTGTTACATTCGACTATGGCACATGAGGGGTTAAATGTCTGCCATCGGCATTATTGCCGATCGCTGACATTAGCCTGAGTACCTGCTGTTTAAAGAGTAGACATGTGCCATGTCCTGTGCAGGTCGTCAAGGGGTTAAAGGCGTTGTCCCATGAATGCAATCCCTGTCCATATGCAAAGCAAAAAATCCACTTTTCTAAACAAAAAACAAAAAAACTAAAGATGACATTCAGTGATAGTTGTGCAGTTAACTTGCAGTGCTGGCATTCTGGGCTCAAATGTGATCAAGGCTGACATGTATTTGGAGTTTGTATGTTGTGCCTGCGTGGGTTTCCTCTCCTATTCCAAAAAACATACTGA
Source organism: Bufotes viridis (assembly GCA_033119425.1). Classification (NCBI taxonomy): domain Eukaryota; kingdom Metazoa; phylum Chordata; class Amphibia; order Anura; family Bufonidae; genus Bufotes; species Bufotes viridis. Next base: position 26,145,018 of record CM065598.1, read on the forward strand.
TCCTTTGCATTTAGATTATGAACCTCAGTGGGGGCAGGGGCCGGTGTGAGGTGTGGGATATGTTGGTGCTATACAAATTAAATAAAATCTTAGCTCATAAGCAGAAATTAGCAGGCAAGGCTTTTGGAGAATTTTGCAGTAGGTAGTAAAAGGCACGCTTTTCTCCAGGAGTCCCTAGGGGACTGCAATTCAGATATCAGTGAGTCAATATGCAGAGTCACCATGTTAAAATTACAAAAAGCTTCTGAGACTTGGAAAGAGTGTTGATTTTATGAACGGATTCCTGGTCTTTAATAAAGCTTTAATACAAACAAATTGCGTAACTGAGAGTTTAGTGTGCAATGAAAATCGCCCAAAGAGGAGCATTGCCAATTACCTTTAGCCTATTTTCCCATCCAGTATAGTTTATAACTATTTCATCAGCAATATAACTTGGAAAATACTTTATTTTTAAATTACATTGACTGCTTTTCTATAAAAAAAAATGAAGGCTAATCTAAATATTGAACACATCTGTGCCTCTCAGACATGGTGTGCCTGTTACATTATTGCTACTAATAATAACCAGCTCACCAAAAAAAAGAAAAATATTTTCCTAATTCATTGCAGTCACTCTGGCAGCTGCTATATGGCCACGGCTTTCGTAAAATGGAAAAAACATGGTGAATTAGGCAATACTTATTAATCAAAATGCAATTCGCACTTCCTTAAAGTGTGGCAAAACGAAAGCCCTGGGTGTATGTGCTGGAATCTACTCCCCTCTCTCAAGTACGAGATTATATCGGTGGCGCCATAGAAAGCTATGCATGGCAGCCATATGTCTGACAATGTGTACAGTTACCTGTTGAAGGAGGCTAAACGTGATACTGTAGCTAGGCTTGCACAAATCAAGCTTTGGATCAAAGTCGATTCGTTTTAAAACTTCCTTTTAATGCTGTCAGAGACCTTTCTCCGTACAGCATTAGAATATATTGCCTACGTGTAGAAAAAAAATTTGTTTCACCTAAAGTCGCACAAGACTTCGGTGAATTAATTAATTAAGGGGGCATAGAGAAATGCATCTAGCTGTGCAGCAGAAGAGGGCAATAAGGCTGAAAAAGACATTAGGGAAGCCCAAAAATGACCTATTAATTTACAGCTAATATTACACAAAGATGCACAACCATTACTGAAATTTTTTTAAAGGTACGCTTTAAAAATAGATAAAAAGAAAAAGGTTTTGTACCGTGTTAGCTAGTAGTGAGAAGTCTTGATGTTTTCCAAAAGAGAACTCTCTAAGGAAATATGGATATACACAGGAAAGAACAGAGAGGTGGAGTAATAAATTGCAAAACACCAACAAACAGAGGAATGGTCTTGGTGAAGGAGCCCTAATTAGGCTACAGGTAAGGGTCCTTTCACACTGGCGTTTTTCTTTTCTGGCATAGAGCTCCGTCCTCGGCGCTCTATGCCGGAAAAATCCTGATCAGGATCATCCCCATGCATTCTGAATGGAGAGAAATCCGTTCAGGCTGCATCAGGATGTCTTCAGTTCAGGAACGGAACGTTTTTTGGACGCAGCAATTACCACAGCATGCTGCGCTTTTTGCTCCGTCCAAAAATCCGGAACACTTGCCGCAAGGCCGGATCCGGAATTAATGCCCATTGAAAGGCATTAATCCGGATCCGTCCTTAAGCTAAACGTCGTTTCGGCGCATCGCCGGATCCGACGTTTAGCTTTTTCTCAATGGTTACCATGGCAGCCAGGACGCTAAAGTCCTGGTTGCCATGGTAAAGTGTAGTGGGGAGCGGGGGAGCAGTAAACTTACCATCCGTGTGGCTCCCGGGGCGCTCCAGCGTGACGTCAGGGCGCCCTACACGCATGGATCATGTGATCCATGCGCATGGTGCGCTCTGACGTCATTCTAGAGTGCCCTGGGAGCCGCGCGGACTGTAAGTATACCGCTCCGCACTATTACTATGGCAACCAGGACTTTAATAGCGTCCTGGCTGCCATAGTAACCTGAAAGCATTTCGAAGACTGATCAGGATCCTGATCAGTCTTCTAATGCTTTCAGACGACTTGCGTTCTGACGGATCCGGCGGGACGGAAGTGCCTGCCGGATCCTCAGAACGCAAGTGTGAAAGAGGCCTAAGCTGTGTGAAAGTTTGTTAGTCTCTGAGTTTAGAGAGGAGTTTCTCCTTAGATGTTGTAGCAGGCCATAAAACCTTGAGATAAATGCAGTCCTGTGTTGTGTGTCAAAGACAGTCATAAATTTGTATTCCCAATAAACTTGTCTATCCCTTTGGGATTTGAAATGACCCTCCAAGTATTAATATTAAAGGGTCATTTCAAATCCCAAAGGGATAGACGAGTTTGGGAATACAAATGTAACACTGTCTTTGACACACTCAACACAGGACTGAATTTGTCTCAAGCATCTGCATTGAGTTTGCATGTTCTTGTAAGTTTCCTTCCATAATCATGCAGATAGATAACTTTCTAATCTAGATTGTGAGCCCAATGGGTTCAGGAACTGATATAAGTGATGACAACCTAGACTATATAAATAAAAAAAATGTGCATTTGATGTGAGAACCCTCTATTTGCTTTTCAAGTCTAATTTCCAATACCCTTGGATTTACTGTTTGACTGGATCAGCAATGTGTTATTTAATCTCAGAAATGTGAAATACTGTCCAGACTCTTCTCCAAACAAACTTCATAAAAGATACTATTATCCCAGGTCTTTCCCAGGATTTGCTAAATGAGAAATAGCTTTTATGATAAATATTTTTCTCGGAAAGACAAGGCGTGGAAACGTCCAAGTTCAGATCATTCTTTCATTCTGTTCAGGCCATTTCCAAAATAGTAATGATAAACAGGGCGTACACCTACCCATAAAAAGTATGCTTCATGTAGCCTATCCTTTTGCCAAGTGTAACCAATTCACCCTGCTTCACAGGTGCGCCTTCCAACAGCACAATTCCCACTTTCCGCAGGGTGCAGAGCCACTCGTAAGCTGTCTGATCGCAGCGCAGGACGTCTTCATAGGACAGGGTGGGCATTTTCAGATCATTTCCCCAGTACTGATGTTCTGCAATAGAAATATCGGGTTTATTATCTTATATGTTTTTGGGTTGTATATATTGATATACAGTATTTATACTGTATAGCAGACTTGCTTGGTTTTAGTACATTTTAAGTACATTTTATATGGAAACTTGCTGTTAATCCACTAGAAACATTGAAGGACTAAGAGGTGATTCTGTCGGTGCCTAATAATGTGTTAGTGAAATTCCATGTAGGGTTTTCATATTATATTGTGAACATAGCATTTTAAAGAATGTGATCCCTAAAACAAAGGACTTTTGAGTGTAACTTTAAAAAATCAAGAAAAAAAAAAATCAAGAAAAAACATCCAAAATTGATCAAACAGACTCAATCGATACTACTGATAAGGAAAAAAGCAGCCATTTTTTTTTTATTTTAACCCAGGATAAGCCCTTTAAACTGTATATGAACTTTTAGGTAAATCAATATCTAAGGCTCTGCTCACACTATTGTCATGGCTTCCATTCCAAATGTGTTCCTTTATAATTGGATCTCAGCAGATCCTTAGAGATCACATTGACTTATAATTCGATCTGTCAGGTTTCTGTTGGCGTACTGGTGTTTTTGACAGCAACTGAAACTTAGAGCTAGTGTGGGTAGAGTCAAAGGTTTTTATTCTCTTTTATTTATTTTTAACTTGAAGTGGTTGGCTCATTTCAAACATTGATGGCATATCTCTAGGATATGCCTTCAATGTAAGATAACAGCCGTTTTCACAGGTGGGGCCCTCACCTATATCCAGATTGGGGCCCCCGAAGTTAATGGAGATCAGCTGCACATGCATGTCCACCCTCCGTTCACTGCTATGTGGGTTCTGAAACTAGCCAGTGCCAGCTCGGCTATTTACAGCAGTTCCATCGTGGCGAATGGAGTGGTGGCTGCACTTGCACAGTGCGCTTTCCATTATGATTCTACCAAAAATAGCTAAGCACTCTGAATTGAGAGCATGCTGCGCATGTGCAATATGCTCCCCTTCACTTTTGGCCCCAGTTCTGGTGATAGGACTGGGTCTCGGAGGTGGTATCCTGGCAATATGCCACCAATGTCTGAAATGATGCAAATCCTTTTAAATTATTATTTCTAAAAATTGGGATTATATATATGTTCCAAAATATACAAAAGACATATGAGGAAAAGCTAATACTAGGAATATATTTTTATGATTTCAGGGAGAAGTATATAGTTGTTTGTCTCAGAAGTTTTCACATGTCGGTTTGTAACCACAACCTTGAAGATCTTCCCATGACATGGATTAATCAGTAGCTGACATCTGTGAATATTTCCAGACCTATGAGAAATGATTTCTGGTTTACACATGTCAACTCCATTCATAAAAAAGACCCCTGCTGATTACAAGAAAATGCACATTTTTGCCCAATTGTTTGGTTCTCCTGGGATATAAGTGGCTGCCAGAGCTGTCTAGCAGCAGCCTTCTCCTCTCTCCCTACTGAAAACACATAAATACCTGGTTGGCCAAACAATTATTCATCTCAGTCCAGTCAATTTCCTACCTCAAAACCATGGGATACCCTCATGCAAGATATTTTTCTGCCTGCTTCTCCTGGAGCATCATCAAATGCATAGAGTGGTCTTAAAATCAATTTTTGCTATTTTGATATATGATTTTACAGAGTCCAGTAAAGAAAGATGACCAGAAAGTTAAAGAAACAATTTTGTGCAGTTCCTGATGGATCCAGAAGAGACACTCAAGGAAAAAGTCTTATATCTGCAAATCATGGAAGCCATTTTTTGGGGACTTTGAGAGATTAAGCCTAACCCAAGGTAAACATATTTTAGTTTTTTTTTACATACAGTCATGATGCTCATGTATCACTCTTCTTAGTACTCATTGATGCTTAGATGCCCTACACTGTTGGTTCATGATCATAGGTCACCAAGAACATAAATCACCAGGACCCACTGTACCAACTTACTGCTTTGGCTTTGGGCTAGACCTAAGGGCATTGTCCTGGCAATCCCCTGGTATTCCCTTTTTAACCCCTATAAAGGTATTTGATCCACCAGGCCGTTACCTTTTGGAATAGTCCCAGTGTATTTGGCAGCTGACCCACTGGGGTCAGAGACACAGTTACGAAGCACTGAAGGGTCAGTCAATAATCGTAGTCAGTAAAAAGGCCAAAGTCAGGGCAGGCAGAATAGAATCAGAGTAGGTAAAGGGGCATAGTTTGTACATGGACACACATACAGAATAAGCACACTTTCATTAGGGCTAGCAAACACTAGAATACTTAAAGCTTAGACAAAGAGGGAGAGGGCAGTCCAGCATTTATAGCACAAGTTGAATAACAATTAGAAGCAGCCATGCAACTGCAAACAGGGCAAGGAGAGTGGTGATGATGGCAAAAATGGGAGTAGCAGTAGTTCAATGAATAATGTTCCTAATAGAAGTAGCGGGGCAGCAAGAGCCACAGACCGCCAATGTAATAACTACTGAGATGTAAATGTAAAGAAAGTAGACAGTGCGCGAGAAGTAATTTTGAAAAGTAATTGCCTCTAAGTACTAATATGGCTGAAGTCAGGCCATATGGTAAGAAGCCTCAAGGAAAATACAGATACCGGAGACGGCCTCAGAGCGTAGCACAGTAAATGTAATTGGAGGAGCTTTTTCTCTACAAATTATTGATTCATATCCTGAGGCCAAGATTCATTTATTTTAATAATGAGAAGAAAAGTAAACCAGACCCTGAGTACCAGGAACACTGTAGTCGCCAGAAGCTCCAAGTGGAAACGAATGGAAAGAATTCTTAAAAATCTGCCATGTAGACAAGTCACCGACAGCCAGTCTTCTCCGAGGTTATGTCGGTAATTATTCTACAATAACAGGAACTTTCTGATGTGTTCATAAAGTAGACTGTCAGCTCTGTCATGGTTGGAAGAAGTCATGGATGTATTTTGTGATCTCTTAATGCAAATGAAGAAAGTGCTTTTGAGGAACCTCAAAAACACGCAGACACTGGTTTCTCATACTTCTCTGAAGCTTTTTGGAAAGTTTGGCACATGCATTCTACATCTATTAACAACTCCCTAAAGTCTGTGATCTTCTTGTTTTATCTTAGGTTCTTCCATAAACTGGAAAATCGTTCAACAAAGTTTAATAGGCAGACTCAAAGACTAATTATATGCATGACAAATGTGTACAGAATGTAAGTTTCCTGAAGGCATCTACAGTCAACATTTTATGATGCAAATCAATTCTGAGTGTCAGCACTTGAGTTACAGCTCAATTTCTGGTGGCTGCTATCATAACCAATTGGCTCAATGAGTTATTTTATGCAGGCATATACTTAAAATGGAAAAGAAAATACACATAGTGAACCAAATAGAAAGGACGGGATGACTGAGGTGCAGTTTATTGTGATGCTCGGAGAGCTAGAATGAGCTCTGATTAGGGTGCAGCTATACTCTTGCTGAGAAAAAATTATGTTTTAATATATGCAAATGAGTCTCCAGTAGCATCGGGGGCGTTACCGTTACACCTAGAGGCTCTGCTCTCTCTGCAACTGCAGCGCCCTCTCCACTTTGGCAGTCGTTATGATGCTTTCACTGCCTGGCTCTGTCAATCAAAGTGGAGAGGATGTTGCAGTTGCAAAGCGAGCAAACCCTCTAGTGGTAATGACCCCCATTGCTCATAGATTCTCATTTGCATTTATTAAAACATAATTTTTCTCAGCAATGCGGGCACATATGAAAATGGGACCAACACAGGTGCTTGTCTAACAGGTCAGCCAGTGTCATAGGTACAAATCTGCTGACAGATGCCCTTTGAGATCATAATTTCCTCCACACTACCCCTCATGTCCTAAACTCTGTCCAAACCCTTGATTACCTGCTGAAGGTAGGAAAAAAAACTCATTTTTGTGATCCAAAAGTATTCACAAAGGGTTTCATCCAGAGGGACACACATTGTGAGGGATAGAGTCATTTGTTCTCTAGATACAGCAAGTTTTTAATTGAGGGCGTTTTTTCGAAAAGCTTCCATTGAAATAACAACTCTTCTCCCAAAAATTAAGACCTCAAGCACGTTTGGCAATACTATTACTTGTCAGGCCAACTTCTGAGCCAAGGATACGATTAATTGCATTGGCAGGAACAGAGACTTTAAACAGAGCTGTCAATAGCTCTACAATCTCTGTCCAACAACAAAATAATTTGGACCTACAACACAACATGAGGATTCAATGTACAGACAGAGTGACCCCATCCCTTTCATAAGGGTTCCCATTCCATGCCAAGGGATGAGAAGGGGGGAGCAATTTCAATATCTTTATGGCAAGGATATCTTCAAAGCCCATTCACTTTGATGGGATAGTTGTAAACGTTTTTGCATCAAATCTGCTGCATATATGGTCATACAGTACCTTGAAGGTGTTCTATAAATCATATTCTCGTTTGTTGATGATGGCCTAAAACTATTGTTTGGCAGCATGCTATCTCCTCAAGTATCCAGGCATCTGCTAGTATTTAGCATAAGAGAAAAGTTGAAAGGAGGCAAAGCAATTGATCTCAAAAGCAATCGAAATTGCAATAAAATATAATTGTTACATAAAAATGCACGTTTGGAACGTTGAAGCTTCCTATATTCATGATCGGCACTGATTTTTACAAATTTATCTTGACGTACAGATATGTCATCTGTTGCAGGAACAATGCTGTATGCGACAATCCTTTGTTCCTGTTATCTCAAGCCTACCACACACATTAGATTGCTGCAGGCCAAATCTCGTTTACAATTGAAATTTGACCCAATTTTTTTTTATCCTGCTTAGTTAGAATCAGATTTTCGGAGAGAGAAAGAGGAGAGAGATACAAAAAAGAGAGAGAGAAAAGATAGAGAAGAGAGAAGAAGGAGGGAGGAGGCAGAGAGAGAAGAAAAAGAGGAGAGAGAGGGAGACAGAAGGGAGAAAGAGAGAAATATAAGAGAGAGAAGAAACTGAGAGGGAGGAGAAATAGAGAGAGAGAGAGAGAGTAAAAAGAGAGACTTTTCCAGGCATTCAAAGTACTTTCAATTTGGGTAGAATCAAATTGGACCCAAAAATAATTTTATGAGAGAGGAGAAAGAGAGAGAGAGGAGAAAGAGAGGAGAGAAAAAGAGGTGATAAAGAAAAGAGATAAGAAAGAGAGACAAGAGAGAAAAGAGAGAGGAGAGAGAAGAGAGGGAGAAAGATGAGAGAGAAGAGGAAGAGGGAAAGAAGATAGAGAGAAAGAGAGGAGAAAGAGAGAGAGAAAAGTGAGAGAAAAAAAAGAGAGAAGAGATAGAGTAGAGACTTTTCCATTCATTCAAAGTACTTTTGATTTGGGGAGAACTGAATTGCACCCGACATGAATAAGTTTGCTCCTCTCTGATGGACACCATAACAGGGAATTGGCAAACCAGAGCAGCTCACTTGAAGATGACGTCCTGTAATTGAACTGTGTGGACCCTGATGTGCATGTCGGTCTTGTGGGAGTAAATCTTTTTATACTTTGCATACTTGTTATACATAAGTGGATACACAGTTGACCCTTTGGGGCAGAAAGGGACAATATGCAGGTTTCGCACACTATTCGAAAATTAGTACTTTTTACCTGTGTGGAAATGCGAATGAAGCGAGAATATCTGTATAAACATATATACCAGCTCAAAGATTATTTTTAAGCTAACCTAACAGATAGAAAAAAATGATATATGTATTCAGGAAAAACATCAAAATAACAAAATGAGTTTAAAAAAAGTACAAACAACAAAACCTAAACCCATGCTGAAACTTAGATCCTCACAATAAAGCCTTGTGTGAATCATTTTTTCAACATTCACACTCAAACATTGACTAGGTGTTAAAATCACATAAAAGTAGCCAAAAAGGTATGTCTCACCAGACTCCAAATAGTTTTAATTGATGCTATGAACCTCCGGCCATTTGGACAGATGTTGAAATCATCAATCCACATGTAAGTCTGAGAATGAAGACAAATAGTATAAAAGAAGAACCCAGGTAAATAGAGAAAAGAAGGCAGCGCTTGTATGATCGCTGCTTTCTCTTCAAACAGCTCCCATCAATGGGGATGCCAGGAGTCCTGAGGATGGGTCATCAATAGAAAAAAGCGGACATCCCCTTTTTTAACCTTTTAATATTTTGGAATATTTTGGATGTAGGAATGCTAATTATATTTATTTATGTTTTAATTCTATTTAGAATGTTTAATATTTGTCTCCTTAGGGGAATTGGACCTGTATTGCAGTGTAACCAGAGGCAGGGTATAATAGTATTCCAAACATAGCAGTCCTGGGAACCTTACCAAGACCCCTGCCTGTAATGACAGCCGTTTGACGCCCACCATTGCGGCGTGGAGGGGTTAAGCAGAGGCATCTCAGTGTTTAAATAATCAAGAACTTAATTTGTCTCTGATCCTGGCTGCTTCAGGAAGTTGTCAGCTGGGTAGCAAACATGGCACCCACTCAGCGCCTCACTAATAAATACAGGCATGTCAGGTTAATGGGGACCTGTCATATTAAATATCTAGTCTGATGTGCCATCTGCATGGTATGAGGAGCTGAGCAGACTAGCATATAGTTTTGAGGCAAAAAATTCAGTTTAAGGCTACATTTACACGACCGTAGTGTATTACGGATCTGCAAATTTTGGATCCGCAATACACCCAGCCGCACCCCCCATACTAATGCCTATTCTTGTCCGCAAGCTGCGCACAAGAATAGGACATGTTCTATCTTTTGCGGAGCTGCAGACCGGAAGTTCGGGTCCGCGCTCAGGAAATGCGGAAGCAGAGAGCACATAGTGTGCTCTCCACACCTGGTCCGGCCCCATAGAGAGTGAATGGGTACGCACCCGTTCCGCAGAATTGCGTAACGGATGCAGACACATTCACGGTCGTGTGAATGTAGCCTAACTTGTAACTTATTGATTTAAATTCCAGATCTTTCCAGTAGGTGGTCCTACTCAGTGACTCTCTCTCTACATAAGAAGGCTGCCAATCATTGTGCAAGTCCGCCTACTGGACTCCTAATCATAGAAGAAGCAGGGATTTAATCAATTTGAGGTTATACTGAATCCTTTCCCACAAACTGATATATCTATCTGCTTGACCCCTCCAGTTCTAAATCATAAAGCTGATAGACGGGATAGACAGGTTCCCTTTAAGTCTAGGCATAAATACCATCAATTCTATGGACTAAGACTTGTAAATGCCATTCTTTACATTGTCATTGAGAAAATTGCAAACGATTAAAGCAAATGTGCCCCGACAATTAATCTTCTGGACTATTCTGTTCATTATATCACATTTGAGATGATTACTATGACTTCATAAATATCTGAGTGATGATTTGAGTGATGATATTTGTGGAATATTTTTTCTTTCTATATTAAAAATGCTTTCCAGGGATTCAGGTCAGATTTCCGATGGTGATTAAATCATCGGTTTAATGGTTCCCAATGGTCTTATATTCATTAAATTGCATTGCATCAGCAGCACAGGTAACCACCATGAAGTCCCAGGTCCCATAACTGGGAATAATGGGAAAAATAATATTTATGCAATGCATGCAGCATGTGTGATTTTGCATAAGAGTAGCCTTTCTCCATTCTCTGGAGTAGATTACCAGTTTCCTTGTAACCAGATGTTCAGCAATACATTATATTAAGTATCGCCTGTGCCCTGAGTTTGTTACCTTGTAAGACAATGTAATTTACTGCAGTACTAACAGCATATCTAAACATTTCCATACATTCACGAAGTCTGAAAACACTTCAGGCGAGTCAATGTTCCCAATGAATAATACTCTGTTGCTATAGAGAGGTGAAGTCATAGAAGTGTAGTCGCACAGATGTGTGAGGGGCCCGTTTCTTATGCTATAAAATAGGTGTGAGATAAACTGAAGTAAATCACTTCATTTTCATGACATGTTTCATGAACTTAAAGGGGTTGTCCACTTTTGACAATTCCTTTTCATTAGAAGGGTCCATGTAAATATTTTCTGTTCTACTTCTGAGACCCGGTGGGACCTGGTAGCAGTGTTTTATCTATCTACAGTGCCATAGGCATTGCCTGGTCTAAAATCAACAGAAATCAACTGGCTTCTCCAGAAACTCTCTTTGTATCCCTTTTCCACTCTGGATAATTGATGGAAGTCTATAAACTTAGGAGGTCCTAAAAGGGAAATCAAAAATGGCTTTTCTATATTAACTCATCAAAGGCTTAAAATGTAATGGGACACCTTTAATGGACACATCACTACAGATGAATCGATTCTATATAATCAGAATTCGACCCTCATTTTAAAAAAAATTCTGATTCTATAGAATTAGAATTGTAGTGGGTTCGATTCTGGAGAATTTTTGGAGGATGAGAGAGAGAGACCAGAATGAGATCCTCAGGACAATTGAAGCACTTTCAGTTCAGGTCAAATTGATTTGGGTCTGAGCGAATCGGATGGTTGATTCAGTTGAATTGGACCCGAATCAAATTTACAGAAATTCGCTCATCTTTATACATCACGTATTGTTTTTCTCTTCTACTATTGCACCTGTTTTCATAATGAACTTCCTGAAAGACATCTCTAATTTTGACACAATTTAGTTCCATCCCTTCGGAGGCTAGAACTTAGAAACCTAGAAATTAATACTAAAAGTAAGCAAGAACTTTATTTGTATAGTCTTGTATAGAACACATAGGTACAATTTAATATTTCCCTGCAGATACAGTATCTTGCATCTTCAACTTGTGTCAGGATGAGGCGGTTGAGTTTGGCAAAGTGGGCAGGCTTAGCAATCTTTTTGTCCTACTGCAGATGGGGCATAGCAGGGAAGCTCCTGACCCAGGGATTTGTCTTACAGCAAGTCAAAAAGAACTGTGGAGGAGGACATGGCTACATTTTGTTTGACCCCCCACTATACAGTGGATACTATAATCATATATTTCATCAATAACCATACCATATAGCACCAAAATAACAGTTCCTTAATAAAACGATTGGATCAGGAATCTAAGGAACATAGCTGCAACCTGTTCTGTTGGCTGTACAAGCACTCTGGTGCCAAGAATCAGATTGGTTGTGCAAGATCCCATTCCCCAGACCATCATAGTCAATAGTGTCCCCTTCACGGACAAGTTGTGCACCCTATGTCTCACCATAAGGATCAACAATCCACACTGGGACCCTCACAATCACAGGAATAGGGTCTCAGGAACCCCAGAGTAAATGTGCTCACCTGTCGCTAACAGTCCCCTAAAAAAATAATTGGTGCTGCAGCATGAATGTGTGACTGTTGCTCCATTTACTCCAGGAACCCCAGAAACCTGTTGTGATGATTAATGGATAGATGACACCTTCTTATGGTGGGACAACTTCTTTAAAGGAGTTACTATGGCTGTAAACAGTAATGCTCATGCTGTTGCTTACCTCATTTACTAGTGGGGCACCTTCCTTTTTCCTAAGAAGTGGCAAGAAAACCCCACCATGTCCTATGGCAGATAGCCAAGACAGTCTTCCTGTTGACAACTTGTGTAAGAGCAGTCAGTATTTGTACTGCCCTAAAGTGGAGGCTGTAGACCCCAGGGATAGCCATGTTGGTGGTTGTAGTAGTGGCATCAATAGGTGCAGTATTGGCGTTGGGGGCAGGAACAGTGGCAGTCGGGGAGGAGCAGGGGTGGGGAGCCACAAAACCATGAAGAGAAAGTGAGGGTGAGGACTCTGATGATGTTTGTATGCTGGACAGGATCTGGGAGCCGGAGCGGGTGCTGAGGAGGAGGCAAAATCAGAGGAGGAGAGTGATGACGGCAGCAATAAAGAGCAGAGGCCATGTACGTCCCAAAGAACAGCCAGGTCCATGTCTGCTTCAAGATCTGGTGATGCTTCTGACACTGTGGGTGATTAGGCCCAAAACGTGCCAGAGCTAAACCGAGCTGGGCTGCCTCTATCTCTGCTGCACAAGTTCCTCTCCCAGGGCTGAGTGCGATACCAAGCACAGCCACTATACAATGTACGGTGCTGTGCTTGGTAAGCTGCGACATGGCCGTGGCGTTCACAGGAGGATAGGTCATCAGTATCAAAATCTCGAAACACCCCTTTAAGCTTGGCCCTGACTGCAACATTCTAACGTGAATAGCAAGCATTTCACGCCACCAACTTACTCCCACTTTCTGCAGGTCAGAATCTTAACCAGTTTTAGCAATGTAGACTGTGATGCATAAAAGTATTGGTGTGTATGAGTAATTGTCAGTTTAAAGATATTTTGCAAGGTTGGTTGTGTCCTAGTAAAACGGTGCTTCCCCAGCTACTGTATGAAGTAACCATCTAGAGACTGCATCCATCAGAGAGTAAAACCGCAGATTTGTTGCCAAATGGAATAAAACAAGAAATGTATTATGATAGCCTGGAATCCAGAGTGGAAAATTAATTCTGGCGTCAGCTCCTGTACCAGTGGTTATACTATAAATCAGAAATGTGTATCCTTTACCGCTATATCGCCTGACAGCTGAGACAGTTACACAATGCAGCTAAATACAGAGCCTCATTGCTTCATTGTCATATCTTCAACAATAGCTGGATAGTCGCCGCCAAAAATGCTATCTGCCTGTAGTGGCGCGTCTCCCCAGTAGTGGCACATCTCCATTTTTTAGATTTTTAATTCTGTTTTTATTTTCTGATTGCAGATTTATTTATTCTCTTTCCTAAACCAGATTATGGGGCGACCATCTTGCCTGAGCTGTTTTTTTTTAACAGCATTTAGAAAGCATTAAAAAAATTGCTTTACGGCAGCCACATGGTCCATTGACACAATGGTCAGGAGGGGACCTCATTGACTTCTATAGGAGAGTTTTTTAGGCATGTTCTGTGCCCTGTGCAGAGGTCATTGTACAAGGAAAGAATAGATAAACTCTGACAATCACCTAGTGTGAATGGTGGGTCCCGTCTTATCTATACACAGAGGTGATATCATTACAGGCAGAATTAGAAAGACAGATAACTGCAGTAAAGTAATCTGTACAGGCCAAGAAGTGGTGACTATTTTTAGGCTTAGTCTCCAGTACGAAAACTGAAGAATTTTATGTATTTTGTTTAAATATAGATATTGACAGGGAAAATAAAAATAACACCATCAGAAATTCTTTAAAAATATGTTAAATATAAAAATTTGATTTAAGCAATGGGTCATTTTCTGATGACAAATTCCTTTTAAAAGTGTGATCCAAGACTGTAAAAACATGGCCGCTTACTTTCAGAAACATCCCTACTAGAGATGAGCAAATCAATTCTAAACTAATCAAATTCAATCAAAATTTTCCAAAAATTCAGGTAAAATCATAATTTTTGCTTATTTCATTCGGGTACATTTCCCTAAATGCCATTTTCCGGATCAGAAGACAGGAGAGATTGTGAAGGAGGATCACATGACCCCAGGCGATGTGTGTGCCAAAACGCTGAAAATTATTGGACCATTTAAAAAAATCCTACAGTGCAGTTTGTTTTTAAACAGGCAGTTTGTTACCTCCGTCAGTCGTGTGTTTACCCATAGCCATATATGTCACTGTCACTTTAAGATGATGACTTGGTATTATGGAGTTTGGAAGGAATTACGTACAGTCCTAGGAGACCCCAGAGCGTCATATGTGACTTTTCAGGGCAATTAAAGCACTTTCGATTAAGGCTGAATTTATTCAATCTCGGATCGAAAAGCCTAACCGATTTGTGGGAATCGGTCCCAAAACACATTTCATGAAAGTTACTCATCACTAATCACCACGCTTCTTTATGGATTGTACAGTATTTGTAGGGATTAGCATCCTCGGCACTCCAGATGTGGTAAATAGGGTTGAGTAAATTGAAATATCCAAAGTGGACTTCGATCTAAATATCAGAGAAAATTCGATTTGCTGTAAAGCCGAATTTCCTCCTGCTTTGTGGTAACAAATCAATTTTCCCTTAAGTGGAGTTAAAAAAAAAAAACGTACTCACCTAATCCATTTGAGCGAGAAGAGGCCACAGCGGCCATTTGACTGAAGATCCCATGCAAAATCTCGTACACGACCACGTATGACGTCACCACACCCGCAATCATGATGATGTCATCACGCACTGAGTGAGATTTTACACGGGATCTTCAATCAAGATGGCCGTGGTGGCCTCTTTGCTCAAATGGATAAACTGAGTACTTATAGCGGTAGAGGCACAAGTTTGTCAGGGCTGGCCAAAATGTCCGGCCCTTTAAGTCAAGCAGAAAAGAGTCCTCAGCTTCAAACTTAGATGTTAGATTGATGAGACAAATTAATTTGTATAAATCCATTTGCACATCTCTATTGTGGTGCTGTTTTTTGGGAGAAAGCAGACATGTTTTATGACAATCCCTTTAAACAATATTTAAGCGAGTAATGGACTTTACGAGGGGCATAGCTACAGGGCTGTGACGGCTAACCTCCGGCACTCCAGCTGTGGTAAAACTACAACTCCCAAGATGAACACTTGCTTGGCTGTTCTCAGAGCTCCATAGAAATGAATGGAACATGCTGGAAGTTGTAGTTTCAACACAGCTGGAGTGCCGGAAGTTAGCCATCACTGCTATACGGGGTGCAGAGATAGCAGTCGTTACCGGGCTTAGGAGCCTGAGGGGGCCCAAAGACCCTTGTGGTGAATAAGAACACACCAGAATTATAGAAATGCCGGTCAAGTTACACCACTGGCTGGAGGGAAGGGGTTAGGTTGAAAATTTGGCATTGGGGGAGGTTCTGTTTCAATTTTTGCCTCAAAGGCTATGTGCTTCCCTGCCCCTAGCCACAAAGCACTGAGGGAAGTGGGGCCCAAGCTGGACTCGTGCCCCAGGGCCCATGAGCCTTTAGCTACGCCCCTGGACTTTGCATATATGCCAACAAATACTCCTAACATACTGTATGTACAGACTATTACGGACCTGATATATGGCATGCACCTGGATAAGGATGCATATAGGGATCCTGCAACAAAAATGTTCACTGCATAGTGCATACCCTTCTATTCTATATGCTAGAGTGACCAGCCCCATCCACTACACAATGGACAGAGCCGTCTCATTACGGCTTCTATTTCTGGTGCCAGAGCTGCTCCCAAGCAGCTGATCAGTGGTGGTGTGGAGTGACGGACCCCTGCCGATGTGATATTGGTGACCTAGGGATAGTTTGTCAATTATTAAATCCCAGAAAACCTCTTTAATGAGTGATTACTTTGAAGAAAACTTGTGAGTTGAAGATTAGTTCCAAGATAAAAGCAGAGAATAATAAAAGGAAGACACATTAGGGAAGGAAAGGAATGTGAGAATGAGATCCCAGCTATCACTTATTTTACAACTTATTTAGAATCGTAAAACAAACATTTACACGGGTAATTTCACGCAAACGGCCATTGTAAGAAACTCAACACAACAGTGACCTTAGGTAAAGACCTTATAAAAACTCATGTGGGACAGTAGTAAAGGACCCAAGACGGTAGAGGTAGTCACGGCTAGGAAGTGAGTCACCTACTCCCATATCAGTGTGCAAAACATTGCCTGTCTGAAGATTCATGCTTACATCTAGTCGCTGCTGACATCATTATGTTATATCTATTATATAATGGACTGTCCTTACTTACCAAATTAATCCAGGTTAAGACTCTTATCTCCATGAAATACTATATATAAAAGGACTTGAACAGCAAAAGGTTATGCTATGGGAAAGGAGAACGATATGATCTGAAAATGTGGTCCAAACAAAACGTAAAGAGCAGCTGTCACCTCTTCTGATATGTCTGGTCTAGTAACTACTTGCAAATTTGTAATAAAAAGTCTGGAGTATCTATTATACCTCTATTTTGTGCCATTTCTTTACCAGCAGTTTGCGATCAAGGTCCAGATGGTAGTATGTATAACGTGCAGTGGTTGTGGAGCCACTGCACCAATTAACCGGTTTGACTTTGGGCTAGACCTACCTACATTGGCAGCTCACCCTACGGCAGTCAGAGACACTTGTGTGAAGCACCAAAGGAGCAGGCAATACTCATTGTCAGGAAACAGGCAGAGCAGGCAGCTGAGGGTCAGTACGGTAAACAGGCCAAAGTCAGGGCAGGCAGCGGAGGGCCAGAGTCAGTCAACAGGCAGAGTTCTGTACACAGACAGACAAACTGAAAAGAAAACCTTCGCTAGGACTAGCAAACTAGAATAACAAACTTGGAAAAGGCCCCTTAAATGTCCACAGGTGCCCAGTAGAGATGAGCGAACTTTAAAAAAAAAGTTTGGCGTTCGGATTGTGGCAATTGCCGCATCCCGTTATGGATTCCACTACCGCGGACTATCCTGGCATAGGGAATCCATAAGGGGCGGCTTCCACGAACCCGAACTGTTGAACAGCCGAAGGACCTGGGGTGACGTCACCATCATGTGATCAGTGCAGGGGGCGTGGCTCAGCACTGGATTTGATCCCTGCTGGCAATTCTTTCATAAAGTTCTAGCAGGAATAATAAATAAATGGCACTACACACATTTGTAGAAAAAGATGTTGCAACACTGTTACTACATGAGGAATGCAAGTTATGATAAGTAAGTGACCAAAAAAAAACATTCAAACCAAAAACCCAAGATGCTAAATCTGCGATTTGTGGACCGCAGAACAGATATGGTCATGTGCATGTGGCCTTACAGTGGAGATGTTTTCTAAAAGAAGGAATAATCAACTTTAAGGGAATTTTCCACAATGGACATGCAGTCCAATCTGTGGGCACCATATTTAGCAAATTGATATACATGTCTGTGGGAAAAAGATGTGTTCATTTAAACCTCTGCTAAATCTGGGTTTAGAAATTCTATGGGTGCTCAGGCTGTCAATCAGTCGAGTAGCACCACCCACTGGACTCCTAGACCCAGAATGAGCAGAGAGCTAAATAAATAAATGACTAGATGTACTTAATCATTTCCCATATCTAAAGCCTCCAGAAACGTTCTATAATGTTTCCATCATAATGCAAAAGTATATCTTATTGGTTGTCATATACCTTGTAGAAAGAGTTCCTCTTGCATTTCTGCTCTTGACTCTTTAGAGAAACATCTCTTTTTCAGCCATTTGGCATCAAATTCACTTTGGTGGTTATCCGGCCATGTGATAGACACCTGTGATGGTGGAAAAAGAAAAGAAAAAACTATGTAGAAAGCTACACACATTTTCCCATTCTCTTCCTTGACAATAGTCGTAATACTTCATATATCATAAACACTAGAAAATAATTATCACCATTCACTAAAAATGTTATCCCATGATCTGAAAATGAATGGAGGCTGTACGGAGGCACACAGAATCCATGTGGCTCCTTACTAGGCACGTCTGATGGCCGTTAAGTAATACTACATTTCCTTGGCAGCAGCCATTGCAAGTGAAATATCTGGCTGTCCATAGATTCCTCCAATAAAATCAGATTGATTGAGATACCAAGGCCAAACAATGTGGCAGCTCATTTAGAAGTCAAGCCAAATTCCACCACTTCATGCCAAAGTCATGCCATATAGTGATGACACACTTGGAGAATAACAGTAACTGTGGGGCACATTTATTAAGACCGGCGTTTTAGACACTGGTCTTAATAACCCTTATATCTGCCGGTGGTTCTGCAGAAGTTATGAAGAGGCGCTGGCCTCTTCGTAACTTCGGCGGATCCTCCGTCAGTTCTAAATGTAAGACAGCTTCCGAGCCATCATACATTTAGACTTTTTTCTACGCCTGAAACAGTCGTAAAAAATGGTAAACGAGATGGGCCTGCCGACCTGTCCCTTTCTCTGCCCATGTCACGCCCACAATTTTAGACCTGGCATGAGCGGGGAGAAGTCGCAGATTGCAGCGCAACTAACCATTGTGCCGCAATCTGCACCTGAAATACACCTAATACAGGCATATTTCAGCATAGTAAATGACCCCCTGTGTTCTTGTTGATATGGAACATATAGACTTTTTTTTTTTTTTCATAAATAAAAGTTGTAAAAGTTTTTGTGCATTTGCAGTTTTCAAAATGACTGCTTTAAGAAAAAAACTAGGATACTACATTCAGTAGGTGAGTTGCTCATCAATCTTTTTACAGGGCTATATTAAAAAAAATTAGATTGAGAACCAGAACATTAACTTGATACTTTAAGATTTATGAAGAAGAGGAATTTTTTTTCCAGCTGCCTAGACCAACCTGATACTTCACACAAGCAATCGGGCACCTGTTATGAATTAAGAGGGCAGAAGATCAGACAATAATGATGTATCCCATCTCAGATTTACAGCACAGTATTCTCGCTTACATTCGGGCAATATCAGATACTGCTCAAAAGCAAAGGATAAATCATTTAAAGTGGCAGTAAATTAGAATTTAATAATAAGAAAAAAAATCAAAAACAGTCTGGAAAGTCCTGGAAATAGAGTTATAAAATGTGGGAGAAAGACAAGGATTCATCAGCTTTGGTCCTCTGTTTTGGCTGAAGATTGAATGTGCAGTCCCCTCCTGGTTCACTGATGAAGGGTTAATTTATATACACTTTTATACAAATGGCTAGTGTGACTTTGGTATGCACTATGTATTCCGAAAGGCTGAATATGAGTAGTAAATAGTTAACGGCAGTCCTTAGTGATAGTTTCCGGGTGGTGGGCTGGTCCCACTTCCTCTTTGGCTAAAAATAGTTATGGGCAAGTCAACCTAAAGGATAAATATATTTATGGTGCTGCTGCCTGTGTAATCTAGTCAAGCCGAAGCAGGAGAAAATAGTTGTTCTCCAGGAAGACACCATCACTGTGAGTGAAAAGCTGCCAGAGAAACAAAGTATTCAAGTATTGAATTTTCAAGGACCATTTTCAAAGGGACAGTGCTTGCACAGAGATAGAAAAGGTAACACACGCATACAACTGTAGACTTTAATGCATGTGGTTAGGGCTAATTGCTTCTGGTGCTCGCCACACTATTGAAATGGGCTTGTCGTCTGAACTAGGACTGTATCCCACAACTGGGCATTGCAGAAAGACATTCATAGAAATTGCATGTCTGTGGGCATTTGGGAAGATTGCATGTATCTTTGGAAAGAGACTCAAGGAGGACCACCATCATAGCCATCCCCAATATACAGTTATACACAGCAGTCTACTCTGTGACATACCTAAGAACTCTACCTACTGCTTGTATTTGCACTGTGACACCCATCATTATTTGGTAAAAGACAAACTGTATTGTTACTATAACCAAACTGACCTGGTCATTGGTCTCCATACTCGATCTGACCACCTCCTGCCTTTGACTCTGCTACGTATTCATCTGACATCAAGGACACCCCAGCCACTACCAGGCAGGACACCACAAAGTCCAGAGTGTGCTCTGTGGAGAAGAATTGCTGTGCCCTTCCAAGCACTGTATGCCTGGCCTTGGAGAGTGCTTCAGCAGGGTTAGCCATCGTGAGTATTATGATCACCCTCATTGCCACCTCTACCTCCCCCATCCTCTGCAACCATGCCTCCCCTGCGGGTCGCCACGTTGCAACTGCTAGTGATGTTTTTGTGTTAAAGTGGTGGAGCCTAATATACTTGCATCTAGTAAAGGTATTTGCATTACTAATCTACCTCCCAGCAAGACAAATCAACCTAAAGGGAAAGATTAAAGTAAGCACCTTCTAACTTGTCTGGATATGTCGTCAGTGGCGTTTTGTGCTGTGTTTCTTTGTTTTCTGACTCAGAATTCTCTATATCTCCAACTATCTAATCGGGAATTTCTCATTCTCTGCAGTGGGCTGTAACATGTACAGAATGCAATATTTCTGACTACAGACTTGAAGGACTGATGGACAAAAGGGTGGCGTCCCATTCATGCTAGCAGTTGGTGGGGGTCATAGAGCACAGACCCTTACCATTGACCTCAGTGAGAGGTCAGAAGATCTTTTAAGATATTCTTCATCTTTTAAGGTAAACCTCCCCTTTAACTGTTACCTAAGATGCTAAATGAGGCCCCCCCAGTTATTTCTTGGAGTCCTACATACTCCCATTGGATATTTCTGAGACAGAGTAGTAAGATGACTGAACCTGCCCCATTATTTCCCTGGTGGTTCATCAAGGATAATGGAAGAATGACATATTTATTCACATTACAGGAGATGCTGAAAATGGTTTCCACCAGGGTGTAAGGGCCACACAGTCTCAGGTTGTCTCTTAAGAGTAACAACAGGTGGCAGGCACGAAGATGTAAACGTAAGCAAGTTTCACTACACAGAGGCAACTAAACATATCAGTTACAGTCTCTTCCATAGAAGGGCATGGTTCTTAAAGGGTTTGTGTCACTTCGGCAAATAGTATTTATCATGTAGAGAAAGTGACTAGAAGCCACTTCCTAATGTATTGTGATTGTCCATATTGCCTCCTTTGCTGGCTGGATTCATTTTTCCATCACATCATACACTGCTCATTTCCATAGTTATGACCACCCTGTAATCCATCAGTGGTGGTCATGCTTGCACAATATAAAAAATCCAGCACCAACCTATGTGTGCTGCCATGGTCCCAGCCACCAGAGAGGATGGCGCTTTTTCCTGTAGTGTGCAAGCACGACCATCGCTGCTGGATTACAGGGTGGTCGTAGCCATGGAAACGAGCCGTGTATAATGTGATGGAAAAATGAGTCCAGCCAGTAAAAGAGGCAATATGGACAATCACAATACATTAGTAAGCGCCTTGTATTAACTTTCTCTACATGCCATTTACTGAAGTGACACAACCCCTTCAGGTCAACATTAAAAATACAACTGCCGTTGTTGGCCTACCACTGTTTGCATTGGAGCATTTCATTCAATAAAACCCGCCCATTACTGCCGGTGACATCACCGGACTCATTGCTAGGCAGAAGCCACCGCTTAGCTTACCCATGGAGCGCCTGGTAGGTCACCGAATCTAAGGAAAAGTTTTTTTGCCCTGCGTGAATGACCCCAGGGCAAGGGAGAGCATTGGAACATGAAATGCGCTGATGCTCATATTGTAGGGGCTGCCTGAGTGAAAAAAAGGGATATGTCCGGGTTCAGCTCTTAACCCGGACAACTCTTTTAAATAAGTGTTTATGAGCTGTTAGGAAAGTCAAAATAAGGGCCACAGATCGAGCCATCATAGCAGCTCCCTGACAGATTCATTGAGAAGGAGAAGCAAAGGTCTGCAGATGCACTGAAACCGAAGGCTGAAGACAAACTATTCCAAGTTTTTTAATAAAAGCCACTTGAAAAATTGATTTTAGCCCAAAATAACTAGAATTCAATAATAAAAAATGACTCCAAAGGTTTCCACAGCCTAGTGGTAAAGTAAAGTGGATTTTCTCAAAATGATAAATGTTTCCTTTCCACCAGTTTTGATGCATTTTCTTCAGTTCTCCAGTTCTTTTAGTTTTCTAGAGACATCTGTAGCAACATCCAATTTACTTAAACCTTTAAAGAAATTAATTTGCCATTTTTATTCCAAATGGATCTGTTCTTTTATTGTGAAGTACAAAGAGCTGATATCATGCTAGCGTGTGGTTTCCAAAGTTCCAAAGTGTATTCAAGTCAATTGCTCATTTCCTTTACTTGCAATCATATAAGGTCTACATGAAAGCAGTTTGGGTTAATTACATAAATACCCACATGGACCATTAGAGAAAGAAACATCAGCTATTATGGCATCAAAGCCGGTGAATGCTTTCATTCTGATCATGTTTAAAGAGCCACACTGTTTCCGTGTTTCCTTTTGTGTGTCTATCTCCCTTGTAAAATAAATGTTTATGTGATGGAGATGAGCCCCGCAGGACATTTACAACCAGAAAACTGCTCTAAACTTCTTATTTTGTTGTTTCACTGTATGGTATAGATTTTGTTTTTGCAGACATCTGAACAGAATATGATGCTGTAGATGCATCAATGTTAACCTTTAATGTTTTCTCACATATTCATAAAAATGTTTGTTCACTCATGGGCGAAAAAAAAAAAAAAAGTGCACCCAATGTCAGATTGCTTCAAAACTCAGATGCGCAGACGATTACTGGTGTGGTCTGACTAGATATTGGGTCGTGCCACTGTAAAAAGACTCTCAGAGGCTACTTTTGAGTGGTGTCCATCTTAGTGAGAAATCGTTGACGTGCACTCAAGACATTTTGCCCAACTGACAGACTTTGAGAAAGAGGGAAGCAAGACGGTCATTTCCCTACTACTTCCGATTTACATTTATTTGTAAAGTCGATGATGATCTATTTGTCAGTAACTAGGCTTTGTGTGCCTTTACTTAATGAGCAAAGCACCTGTGAAACACATATTTATAATCTCATTTCCTTAATTTTTTAATTAGTAAAATACCACTAAATACTAAAAAGCATGCAACTCTTTGCAATATATAGAAAATAACAGGTTTGTAGTGTACTCCCAACGTAGGGACAATCACTTTTTGTATACAATGTTTTCTGATCTCATTTATATCATACATTAATAATGTCTGGAGTTTGTCATAATATTTTGTGTGGGTGTGAATGTCTGCATTGTATATATTGACTTGGGAAATCTATTTTCCCATGAACATGAAATAATTATGTCTAGTGAGCCAATAGTCAGATACCACCATACAGCTGGCAGGCAAATTCCCACTCCACATATCTGTACACAGACACTTCCTTGTCATATGTAGAATTTGGAAAAAATAAATAAATGTATATCTTTTTATGGGTTCTTCTTTGGGACCATGATATAGCTAGGCAAAGTCTTGGGGGGGAAAAATCTCTACCCTAGATGGTTCTTCTACCTGAGCTCTTATTTGCAAAGAAAGAAAGCACAAAAGCAAAAAGAAACACAATGCAAAAGCACTCTGCAAACGCAAATGATCAAGTAAATACAATTGTGCCATACTTACTATAGAAAATGTACTAATACGTCATTATAAATGTGAAATTCTTGGCAAATAAATTTTGTACATAATTATTTGTACCTGCCCGTCACCGGCAAGGTCTCTCTTTAGGACAGGAACCTACACTAAATACTAACTTCATTGGTGCTACGCTGGCCTCCATAAAATTTAGGAAATGCAGGTTTCACATACATGCTGAACTCACACTATTTTTTACCTCTTTTGGTGCCACAATGGCCTCCATTAAATTCAGGGAATGCAGGTTCCACATGCATGCCGAGCCCTCTCTGTATTATACCTCTAGGATGCCACAATGGCCTCCATTACATTTAGGGAATTCAGGTTCCACATGTATGCTGAGCCCACTCTGTATTACACCTCTGGTGCCAAATGGCCTCCAATAAATGCAGGGAGAGAAGGCTACAGCTTTATACTTGTACTATTTAAAACCAGCCTATGAGACAGACATGTTAGTTAGGTGGCTCAGCATGTATGCTAAACCTGCATCCCCCAAATTTAATGGAGGCCATTATGGCACCAAAGGAGGTATAATATAGTATGGACTCAGCATGCATGTGGAACCTGCATTCCCTGAATTTAATGGGAGGCCAATATGGCATCAGCGGAGGTAGTACCGTTCCTGTCCTAAAGAGATCGCCTTACCGGTGGCGGACAGGCACAAATAATTTTGTACAAAATGTATTTGCCAAGAGTCTCACATTTATAATGTAGCATTAACATTAGTACATTCTCTATAGTGAGTATGGAACAATAGTATTTACTTTATTATTTGTGTTTGCAGACTGTCGTTGAATTGTTTGTTTTTGCTTTTCCTTCTCTTATTTTACCAGAACCAGTACTCTCTTGAAATGTTAAAAGCTCTCCAGACACCTTAGACTATTGTCGACTGAAGGCAATGTCTTTGACTGGACAAGCCAACAATCTAATGTGTATGAGAAACTCCTCATTAGGTGATAGAAGGATCAAGTATGTTGACTTTCAACACCCAGTCCGTTTGTTTTCCTGCAAGATAAGGCGTCTGGCAGCAGCTTTCACTTTCTTCCCTATTGAAGAGACACTCACTGTCAGCAAAGATGAGCCTGTATATGAATAAGGGAGTTGGGGGTGCATGGACACCTTTAGGTATCTCAACCAGCCAACCAGTACCCTACACTGTCCTGAGAAAAGGCAAAAACCCTGAAATAGCTGTCCAGTGGTTGGCCTCTTCGAAGAATCTCTGGTTTGGCTGAAATATATATATTTTGCCTGTAAATAATTCTTTATACAACAATTGAGTCTCTTAGTATCACCGTTATATTTGAGAAATTTTTATATTTATGAAGGAGGTGGTACACCTCAGAAACGCCTTACATTATTTTAATTATTTTTAATTATTTGCTATTTCTAAATAAATACGGAGAGAGCATCCCACAATCTGGTTTTTAATGTTTTATGAAAGTGACAGTGCTATCATTTTAAGCCAGCTTTATGTCATTCGAATATTAAAGACAGTCTTTAAAGGGGTTTTCCTGGAGAATTATATTGATTGAGTTATCCTCAGAATATGTCATCAATATCATATTGGTGGGGGTCTAACTCCCAGATGAGATCTATGTGCAACAAGCCCCTGAGGAGCTAGTGCAGAAGATGGGAGTGATAGTGGCCCTGATGAGATCATGTGTCACGGTGTACTCCATCAGGCCATTGCTCTCTGTGGATTGGTACAGTGAAATGGTGGCTTGAAGAATCAGGCCAGACATAAAAGAATAAAACTCTCTCTTTACTTAGTGCAAAATAGAAATTTTAGTACATCAAAGTAGTTGTATACCGTGCAACTTCTCTTCTCAGATGATGCATTATGGTAGCTGGAAATGTAGCTGATAATGGTACCTTTGCTATGCTGTCCTACTGATGTCTCTCTCCTGAATGTCTGGCTAACAGCTGAAGGCTGGTACTTTTGGCTGCAGGTGTCAACTACAGCCCTATATGAGTTAGCATGGCCTAGATGGGATCTAGGTGATGGCTGTCTGAGCCATAGTCCCTCACCTGCAGCAGGGTCTGTATGCCTGTGGTTGCTGTTTACTCTGCTGACTGTAATGCTGTAGCTTTGCAGATATTTGTAGTTTTATCTTTGAAGTCTCTCTGGAGTAGTGATCTCACAGATACGTTGATTCTCTCGGGCCCTTGGAGAACAATAGGACTTGCTTTCTCACTCCTCACTGTCCTAGCTACTGTAAGACACCCCTCCACTGGTAGGAAATAGAACCAGCCCACTCCTACCAAGAAGGGAGGAATGAGATGGTTAGCCTTATTTCTGATGCCAACCAATGGTGACCATACCTCACCTGTTGGTGTAGAGTACAAACATTAAATAACATGACAAACGTTACATAAAAAAATGAAACGTTGCAAATACCCCCAGTGAGTCATACAGCACATGGCCTTCTCACTGCATAAAAAGCACAGTACCACACATATTATAGTGGTTGTGCTTGGTTTTGCAGCCCAGGCCTATTCACTTGAGCTGTACATAGGCCATGTGACCAATGAACATGACGTCACTGGCCTAGGAAGAGACCACAGCACTCAACGTACCTCCATGGCCTTTTGAAACAGCTAATCAGTGTATTTACCGGAACCTGGCCCACACTCATTTGATACTGATGACCTATCCTGAGGACAGACCATCAATATTTGACTCCTGAAAACCCCTTTAACATGTTATAAACACTCTACATTAAAGTTTGTAGATGGGCTACAGAGAAGCCACCGGGAATCAGTTTATAACTATACATCATGGAAGTACTCAAAATACTGCGACCATATTCTAGTGCTGCAAAACATGAAATTTCTAGGTAACATATTTCAAATTGGACAGATTTACCAGGTTCTAAAAAGCAGAGAATCTTTGATCAGAACAAGATGTATTATTTTGTAGTACTAGATTGATGGGGCTAAATGCTATCAATAGAACCTCATGAAAACATGAAAGGTACCTTATTTGTGTCAGTCAGATTGACTGTTCTTAGACCGGTGTTCACATCCAAATTCTCAATCGGGAGTTTTCTTGCCTTTGCAGAGAGAAGGAAGCATTCGGGGCACTGGCAGTTATCTCTCAGCCACACATACGGGTAGTGACTTTGTCCTCCATCTTCCCAGTGCACACAGACAAAGCGCTGAGCATCCAAAGTCTCCACGTTCCGAATCATGGTCTCAGAGGGACAAGTCTGTTCATATACAGGAGCACTATGCTGCCAGCGAGAGACAAACAGAAGAGAGCTACAGGGAGAACACTTGTTCCTTTGGACTTTTAGTGTTGTGTGTGCTACAGAGAAGTGGAGTTTGCTCCGTAATAGATATTTAGCTACAGTAGACCACATTGTGTATCAGCCTTCACAATTCTTAAAATTCCACTGTAAGATGTCTGGAAAGGAAAGAAATATTTCTATTACTTCAAGGAAACAGAAGACACTGGAACATGTATCTACAATTGGGCCTGTTTTGATTATTGACTACCTGATGATTGAATGTGACAGTATATTGTGGCCCAAAGAATATTGTAAATTAAGGGGAGGTCACACAGGGTTTTTTGGAGGCAGATTTTCCTGCATGTTTTTCAGGCAAAGCCAGAAGTGGATCTGGCAAAGGGAAGTATAAGAACTTTCTTTATATTTCCGATTTCTTTCAAATGCACTTTTGGCTTTGGCTGAAAAATCTGCAGGAAAATCTGCCTCAAAAAATCTGCCGAAAAACTCTGTGTGAACCTTCCCCCTTAGAGGTTATAAATACCATTACAATACCCAAATACTTGGTTGGTTTGGATTTGGAATATGCAATTTAGCTAACCCACTGTACTTTAGAAGGTCTTCGACATTGAATGTACTCATATATTGGTCTACTATATCTTTTAGTATTCATACAGCATGGAAGGTTCTTCAGTTTTTTTCACCAGACGTGTATTGCTTATTAGTCTATTGAAGAAATTGATATGACTTGATAGAGGAAACACGATCAAGTCATCTAGAAATTCTCTCCTATCAGACCAACAAATGCAAGCTACGTCTATAAACCGACTTCACATGGATAGCAGCTGTTAACCTGGGTTTCACCTAAGGACTCCTTGTTATTGTAGGTGCCCTGCATGATGTCTTGCTAAGACGTTAAGGTCGGAGCCTGTGCTATATTGCCTGTCTATTATTTAGATAGAAGGAGATGGTATATTCTTGAAATACTGTATAAAGGACCATTCCAGCTTTAAAATATTGATGACCTACACTTCAGAAAGGTCATCAATATCAGATTGGTGCAGTTTTGGCACAAAAGCAGCTGATTGTTGGGGTTGTTGGACTCCACTGATCTGATACTGATCACCAATCCAGAAGCTAGATAATCAAATATCTAAAAGCTGGAATACTCATTCAATCTTTATACAACCAAGCAAATCATTTGTTTTATTTTTCAAAAAAGTGAGCAGGAAGAAGAAACAATATGGCTTTAACACAATTATTTCCTAATCCAGCCATTAACACCAAAAGGAAATATGTCCAAAAAGAAGAGTACCCATGTGTCCCACTCACCCTATTTAGTACGCTACATCAGCCCATACATTCTTTGTGTATGACATGATTAGGCTGGGATTCAAAGCATTTTTAAAGTTACTCAACTTTTCTATAGATTGATGAATAAACGTAAAATGGTTCTCAACTGCTGATCTGTAATCTGGAAATGTCAGTAATTACTGAGATCAAATATCAGACCCGTAACAGTCTAGAAAGTGTCATACTATGCCTTTATATGTTTGAATTTTCATATGGAGCCATGAGGAATTTTTTTTTATGTCTGATTCTGCAAAAAATACATAACTGGAATGCTCATCCATACTATTAATTCCTTAGAAGTATGCAAAGCGGTATCTCCCAGGGAAAGAGAACCATCTTGCTAGCCCTAACTTCTGGAAGTGGCTCCCGATGAGTCAAAGTCCAACTTTTTAACAAGCCTTGGGGCTTGACAAGGGAAAATTGATAAAGAGCAAGCACCACGGAACAGCTGTCTATGGATGGAGATTTGACTTGGCAATTTTTCCTTGTCATGTCCCAAGGCTTGTTAAAAACTTGGAGTTTGACTGATAGGAAGCCACTTCCAGAAGATGGGGCTAAAAAGATGGTTCTCTTTCCCCAGGACATACGTTTTTGCTGTATTGAAAGCATCTCACTCAGCAAGCCAGAATCCTATTCTGTACTGATGAGATCAAGCACCCAGAAACAGCTGTCTACGGATGCATATTTGGCTTGTTAAAAAGTTGGACTTTGACTCTTGGCGGTGAGCCACTTCCAGAAATTGGTGTTAATAAGATGGTTCTCTTTTCCTGGGAGATACCTTTTGCATATTTTTTTTCCCCATGGAGCATTGACAAAAAGTCTCTATACCATGAAGCACTGCTAAAAAGTCTCCATACACGGCTAGTCTCTTTAAAGAGGACCTTTCACTGGTCCACAGTTTATGAGTTAAAGCTATGTACATGAAGAGCGGCACCCAGGGATGTCCCTGCACTTACTTGTATCCCTGGGTGCCGCCCCATTCGTCCTCTGTAGCCCCCGGTACCAGCGCTCCTGCTGCTCTAATTTTGCCTGGGGCGGAGACTTCTTCTTCTGCCCTGGGCGTCTCTTTCTCCCAGGGCTGAAGCGCTGGCCAATCGCAGCGCTCAGCTCATATCCTGAATATGAGCTGAGCGCTGCGATTGGCCAGTGCTCCAGCCCTGGCCATATTTTCCTTTATAACCATGTTATAAGGGAAAATAATAAAATCTACACAACACTGAACCCAAACCCGAACTTCAGTGAAGAACTTCGGGTCTGGGTACCACATTCATTTTTTTTATTACGTGCGTACAAAATGCATTGCACTCGCGCGCAAAAAACTGAACAACGCAATGCAATTGCAGTCAAAATTGACCGAAATTGTGTGCGGACTTGCGAGGGTTTACCGCAATGCACCTGGGACGTATCCGGAACAAATCCGCGAAGCCTGGCTGAAAGAGGCCTAAAATTTAGAATTTTTTTTAATAAAATCATACTTACCTCATCCATTTGGTGACGGCGTGGTGACATCATACGTCACCATCAATCAAGATGGTGGCGATGAGATTTTCGCACCCAAACAGATGAGGTAAGTATGATTTTAAAAAAAATTTTAACGCCATTTAGGGAAAATCAATTTGCTACCATGAAGCACGAGGAAATTCGGCTTTGCGATGAATCAAATTTTCCCTGAATCCCACTTCATGGAGTTCGATTCTATTCAGGACATTCTGTGGATTTTAACTTCTGTGACATTCCGCTTAATCCTTACTGCACCTCTTCCACCATTTTCAAACTAAGGCCACGTTCAGATCAGCGTTCACAGCTTCAGTCCTGCCCTGCTAGAAAATAGTGGAACCGATACAAACGGAGCCGAACAATCCCCAAAGACAAAAATTCAGTTTCCGATTGGGTGGTTTTATGGCAAAAAAAACCCTGCCTGCAGAACTTTTTTGTCCACTCTTTTCAGGAGAATCTCTGATCCAAGCCCCAAACGGAGCTTACAACGCAGATTTGAAAAAGCCCTAAGAATAGTGTTGAGCGAACTTGTGTTTTAAGTTCTGCGTCCAAAGTTCGGGGTATCGAAGGATCCCGTTATGGATTCCGCTACCACGGACCATAACGGAATTTGGAATCCATTACGGGATTCTTCGATAACCCGAACCCGAACTTTGGACGCCGAACTTAAAAAACAAGTTCGCTCTACGCTACCCAAGAAGTATTAAAAACCTTTAAAAAAATATATATTTTTATCGGTTGTTAAAAAAATATGACGTGAACCTAGTTTTACACTTTCTTGCACATCTGTTGCTTATGTAAATCTGAACTCAGCCTCACTGTTTTGCCGCCCTGGTTGTAGAATCCCCTTTTCTTGTATTACACAGTCTTTCTCTGTTGCCAGGAGTTCCCCTCCCCCAACTACTACAACAGCATTTGTATACCCTGCACAGTGTATTGTAAAAGCCGAGAGCTGGAAACATAATAGGAGCACGGTACCTTCTGATCTACAATAGTTCTGTTCGGGTTTATATCAGCATTACAGAGTCTGGTCTATGAACTGCACACAAGCTTGGCCCCCAGCATTGCCTTCTGTTGTCTTAGCCTCCTTCTCTCCCTTCTTGTCATGCTTGTTCTTGCTGGCAGATTATTTTTCTGGATCCCAGGCGCACAGATCCGGCCCTGAGCTTCTGGAAATGTGACACCTACAGCCTGTGCACAGTACAAATACTTATCTCTCCCTTCCACAGTGCTCTGCTAGAGGAGGAGAAAGGGTGTTGTGAAACGTCTACATGGCCAGCACTGACTTTCTAGGATTGAAAGCAGAAACTTAAAGGAAAATGCAAAAAATTGTAATTGTAGCAAATAAAAAAAATTCTATTTTAACGCTGGGAACCCAGCAAGTTTTCCACGCAGGTGCAATGCGTGACGCGAACGCATTGCGCCCGCACGGAATCCGGACACATTCATTTCAATGGGTCTGTGTACATGAGCGTTTTTTTTTTTTTTGCGCATCAGTTCTGCGTTGCTGGGAAAAACGCAGCATGCTCTATGTTCTATCCAGTCAGGATTAGTTCCTTTCCTTAAGATCGCGTACAAGAGAATATGTATCCACTTCTAGATCAATAGACATTTTATCAAAGGTGACAGAAATGGCCAGACAAGCGGTACTGGAGCAGCAGAGGTGAATGGCAGCTATTCTTTGACTTTTCTTTGCCTGCTGTATACTACAGGATTGTGTGGTGAGAAAAAATGCCTTAAGAGGTCAAAGTTCAGAATGCTTATCCTGTAACAGGGCAGGGATATGCATAAAAATCCAGAATTAATGTCTTCATTGAAAATTGAGGTCTGAAATCCTAACAGAGCCCGTATTATTGTAGCCACCATTCTCATAAAGCGGCCAGTTACTTAATAGGTTAGCTTGTGACGTAAGCAGTTTTTTTTAGAGCTTGTGTTAAATAGACACGACTGTTAATCTAGGAACAGCCGACTCGAGTATTAAAAGAGAATTATATTTTCAGGTATTTAAAAAATAAATTTAAGAGATAAAAAGCGGACAGCTGTAATTTGTCCTTTTGGATGAAAAGCCTATGGACACCCTTGGGAGAAATCTTTTTTATTATTGCATTCTACTTATTTGGGGCTATAGATCACTTTTTCAATTGGTCTCTATTAAAGAATGTCAGCCTTTTTCTCTTTACAGGTGTCAGTCACTGTGTATTTACAGTATAAGGGCTCTTTCACACTAGCATTTTTGTTTGCCGGCATAGAGATCCGTCGTCAGGTCTCTATGCCGGAAAACTACTGATCAGGATTATCCCCATGCATTCTGATTGGAGAGAAATCCGTTAAGGATGCATCAGGATGTCATCCGTTCAGGACCCAAACGTTTTTTGGCCGGAGAAAAATCCGCAGCATGCTGAGGATTTTCCTCCGGCCAAACATCCGGAGGACTTGCCGTAACGCCAGATCCGGAATTAATGCCCATTGAAGTGCATTAATCTGGATCCGGATTAATGCACTTCAATGCTAAACGTCGTTTTGACGCATCGCCGGATCCGACGTTTAACTCTACGCATGCGCAGCAGCAGTTCCGATCGGGGCCCCAGTGTAAGCTGGGGCTCCGATCGGTTACCATGGCAGCCAGGATGCTACTGAAGTGCTGGCTGCCATGGTAAGTACTCCGCAGCAGTGTATTTACCTGCGCTGTGGCCCCCGGGCGCTCCTTCATGACGTCACAGGTCCGGGTGGCGCATTGATCTATACGTCGCGGGGACCTGTGATGTCATGAAGGAGCACCCGGCGGCCGCAGCGCAGGTAAGTACACTGCTGCGGAGTACCATGGCAGCTTGGACTTCAGTAGCGTCCTGGCTGCCATGGTAACCTGAAAGCATTTCGAAGACTGATCAGGATCCTGATCAGTCTTCAAATGCTTTCAGGCGACTTGCGTTCTGACGGATCCGACGGGCTGGATCCTCAGAACCCAAGTGTGAAAGCACCCTAACAGGCTTTTTGTTCACAGTGAGTCCCGTCAGACAGAAGCCCTGACGGCTCGTGCACAACTCTTATCTCTGAACCCCAACAGCTCATAAAGGCTCATTATAGCTAAATTTTTATCTAAACAATAAGAATTTAGCTTATTTCTGAATTCCTGACAGCTCATAAACACTCTTTAGGTTGAATTCTTAGCAGTGTGATAAAAACTGAGTTATAATATGTCCTTATTATGAGCTGTCAGAAGTTCAGAAAAATGGGCTACACATGAGCCGTAAGGGCTTCTGTCTAACGAGACTGTGAACAGAAAGCAGATTGCTATGCAAATACGCAGAGACTGACATCTGTACAATGAAAAAGGCTGAAAATTAAAAAAAGACCACAAGACAAAATTGGCCCCAAAGGCGCCCGTAGCCTTTAAAAGAGTTTTTCAACTGAAATAAATGTCTGGCAGTGGGGTCAGAGGGGCTTAAAAACTGAACAGGTTCTCACCTTCACCGTTTCCCACTGCTCCACTTCCAGCCCAGCTCGATACACCAGAATCACTGGCTGAGGGGAGTCACTTCTAAGGCTGCGGATTGGCTCAACGGTGCTTTCCTGGCATTTCCAACATGTTGAGTTGGGACGGGAAGTGGATATTGCTGTGGGGACAAGAGCAGCATCAGAACAAAAATGTTGGGCATCAGTGAGATTGACTATCTGTTCTTTTAAGTTTTCAAGCTCCTCTGAGCCCATTGCCACCAATTTCTTATCTTGAAAACCCCTTTCAAGGGTTATCTGATTTATCTGGTATTTTTTAAATGCCTATTTGGAAATTCTGAATTAAAGGCTTTTTCCACCCAGGATATGGCATTAATGTTAGAATGGAGGACGGACCTGCACCGATCTTCATTCACTTTTAGGGGAATTCTGAAAATAGAGGAGCATGTGCACTAGTGATGAGAGGCATAAGCAATATTCATTTTTGTGATATTTAGTGAATTTTTCGCTTAATATTCTAGAATTCGCGATCTCCAGTCATTATTTTTGAGATTGCGCAAATTGGCACTAATGAGGTGCATTTTTTTGCACAATACGTGCAACTTCACATTTTATCAGGTCTGAGTAGATATTACTGATTGGTGCACTAAGTATTGTTGTGACATCACAGCACTGTGTCTAACAGAGACACATCCCTATCACACTACCTAACACCCTGCACTGGAACCTATCAGCTACACTATATCACTATCTGACCTACACTGACCACCCCTAACTATCTGTAATATATATATAAACTAACTAACTAACTAACTAACTAACTAACTAACTAACTAACGTAATTAAATAAGGATCCAGATGACTGAGCAAAGCACAGAGCACAGCAATGACACTGCTGTCTCTTTCTCAGAACTGCACAAAAAATGCAGAAAATGGCTGCTGGGGAGTTTCCTATATAGTAAGGCCTAGGACCTAGGAAGCAACTTTCTGGGAATTTCCCCGAAACGCGTCGAGCAAGATAACTATTAAAGGTGATTGACTGGAAGCTTATTTGTCCGGCTGACGTCCTTCACTGAGATACTACAGGCGATCCTGGCCGGGGAGGTAATGTCCCAGGTGTCTTGAGTTTATCCTGGAGACAGCCCCCTTGTGAAGTAAGTCCTCATCGGATTATATGTACGCTATTATTGTCACTTTGTTTTAAAATACATATATATATATATTTATATCTCTCTAATCTTAAGCCCCTCAGAGTAGGGGTCTTTCAAGAACTTGAAATTATTTGAATTATTTTACAACCACCAGTTCTAGTGGGGGAACCACTATAATAGACGCTTCTTATAGAAACCCTCTTTTTACAGAAACTCCCACTTTGGGGAATCCAAAGTGAAAAAATCTCTAATGCCCGGTCTGGCGCTCTCTTGAAAACATTTCCCCTGAATATCCCGCTTTTCCCTTCCCTTCCCCCCCCCCCCCCCGGTACATTTTGAGCCCACCCGGTCTCAATACGTGCCCTTTACCTACAACTATATAGTAAGGGGTAGGCAACTTTCCTATTGTTTGCTAGGGATGTTTCTAAGCTCAGACAAAGACATTGTAGCCTTCTCATTAGCCCACAAGCAAGAAGCAGGGAGGGTACTGATGAAAAAATCTAGAATATTCTAGATTTTTGCGAATCCTTAAAGTGCCGATATTCACGATAAAAACTCGCGATTAGAATATTCACGATCCACACTAGTGCGCACCTCGTTATTTTCGGAAATCCCACAGCAGTCAATGGGGGCATTGCATAGCTAGAGTCTCTGCTCGCTCTTCAACTGCCACACTCTCTACACTTTGATTGATCGGGCCAGGCATTATGATGTTTACACTGCCTGGTCCTGTCAATCAAAGTGGAGAGGATGCGGCAGTTACAGAGAGAGCAGAGCCTCTAGGTGTAATGGTAACGCCCCTGTTGCTCCTAGAGGCTCATTTCCATATATTAAAACATCATTTTTCTCAGCAATGCAGAAACATATGAACATGGGACCAACACAGATGTCTTCAGCTGTCAAGAGCACATGTAGCAGGTCAGCCAGTGTCATAGGTACAAATCTACTCACTGATGTCATTTAATGCATTTTTTGAAACTTCTGATCTAACATTTTCTTCCTGCACTATGAGGATCAGCAGGAGTCTGTCATACACATTGGCGGCTGTTGATTTACTAAGAGGCATGCTTTTACTGTATTTAGTTGCCGGGTTATCCATCTATAAACCTGGTTGGGTTATTAAACGCTGTGCCGTGTAAGCGCCTTTCACATAATAATGATCACAGGGCAGTAAACACTTTTCACCCAGTAACCTTTGGCTAACCATATCAGCTCTGCTCACATGTGCCGAACACAGTCTCAATGTAATTCATTTCAGCTCTGGGCAAGACTCATACCAGCACAGTTCAAAAAATGTTATTGATT
The DNA here is from genome assembly GCA_033119425.1 of Bufotes viridis. Classification (NCBI taxonomy): domain Eukaryota; kingdom Metazoa; phylum Chordata; class Amphibia; order Anura; family Bufonidae; genus Bufotes; species Bufotes viridis. The sequence goes on from CM065598.1 coordinate 26,180,992, forward strand.
TTTATTACACGTGTGTGAGGAATAGTATATCGAGATTTGTTCTTTTTTTAGCTCTAAGGATATCCAGAAGTTATTAGGACATAGATGTTGTTTAAAAAGATATAAAAGTTAAAATAATTTGCTTTAAGTATGAAAGAGGCAGTGGTTTGAAAAGTATGAAAAGAAAACTTCTGTTACCCCTTCACTATCCTGGACTAGCAGAGATGTTACTGTTAGTTCTTCCACTATTCTAGATCATCAGGGATGTTACTCTATTTTCCGTACTCTAGATCACCATGTTACCTTTAACCCTTCCACTACTCTAAAATACCAGCGATGTTTTCACTCCTTCACTACTCTAGATCACCAGGGATGCTATCATTGATCCCTTCCCTGTTCTAGACCGCCCTCTTCCACTATTCTAGATCATCAGGGATGTTACTCTATTTTCCGTACTCTAGATCACCATGTTACCTTTAACCCTTCCACTACTCTAAAATACCAGCGATGTTTTCACTCCTTCACTACTCTAGATCACCAGGGATGCTATCATTGATCCCTTCCCTGTTCTAGACCGCCCTCTGCCAATCAGGGCTGGCCTTAGGTGTTCAGGCGCCCTGTGCGAGCTAATCTTGTGGCGCACCCCAACCCCCCTCCACCAGGTTCACCTAAACACAGTAGTGAAGGTATAGATCAACTATAGATCAGCTTCAATGTCACTGTCTGTCGAGAGTCTTTGCGAATTTGGCAAATTCCCAGACAGTGACAGTGCCACTTTAATAGTATAATCCACAAAGTCAGTTTATGTATTGTAGAAACAAGTTGTCAGTGCACTATATTTAACCATTTTACAACACTAAGCATGTATAGCCTCTCCCTCATTTCTTCAACCCACGTCTTTGTTTGGCCCCCTCTAGATAATTTCTATGTGCCAGCAATAAGAGCCCCCCACCATCATGTGCCAGTAGCCAGAATGCCCCCCCCCCTATCATGTACCAGTAGCCCCCCTTTTGTGCCAGTAGCCCCCCCTTATCATGTGCCAGTAGCCCCCCCTTATCATGTGCCAGTAGCCCCCCTTATCATGTGCCAGTTGCCCCCCCCCTTATCTGCCAGTAGCCCCCTTATGTGCCAGTAGCCCCCCCTTTTTGAGTGTCAGCAGTCCCCCATTATGTGCCAGTAGCCCCCCTTCTCATGTGCCAGTAGTCCCCCCTTATGTGTCAGTAGCCCCCCCCCCCTTATTGTGTGTCAGTAGCCCCCACCCTATCATGTTCCAGTATTGAACAAAAAAAAAACCAAAAACACTTATACTTACCTCTATGTCAGTGATGCGATGCAGACCTCTTCCGGCCTGTGTCCCTTGCTGTCCCTTGCTGACGTCATCACGTCGCCTGCACCGGTGCAGCAGCACAGACATCTGTATTGCCGTCCTGAGGACGGCGATACAGATGATGATGGAGATGAGCGCAATGGAAGCGCTCATCTCCTGCTGTGCCCAGCCCTGCCGCCGGCTGTCCCCACTTGTTACCAGGACCGCGGCAGGCCAGTCCGGCGCTGGTAGCCTGTAGCGTCTGCGAGCTGTGTCGGGCCGGTGCCCCTGTTGCCATGGCACCCTGTGCGGCCGCACAGCTCGCACACCCCAAAGGCTGGCCCTGCTGCCAATAATACTTTGATTTCCCTATGTGACTCCATGTTATCAGCTGTTAATATCTAGGTAAATGCTGTCCAAGAAAAATTTCAAAGTACATTCCAAACCATAAATCACTGAAAAAAAGTGCACCACAATGATAAGCAACTGACAACACTGGCTAATCCCTCAAGCTGATGTTAAAAGCTGAGACTTTCGCCAATATCTCCCAGTCAGGAACATATCGGAGCCCCTTCATGCACCACGTCAAGGTTTCTCAGCATGGCATGGGGTCCTACCACTAGACTACCTATGGTGTGTGAACAGGGTCTACAAGGTGCTGAAATCCAGCTCACAGCCCCAATCCCACTCACCTGCATAGGTAGTCTAGCGGTAGGACCCCATGCCATGCTGAGAAACCTTGACGTGGTGCATGAAGGGGCTCTGATATGTTCCTTAATGGAAGATATTGGCGACAGTCTCAGCTTTTAACATCAGCTTGAGGGATTAGCCAGTGTTGTCAGTTGCTTATCATGATTTTTACATTCCAAACCAGCCAGACAACCCTTTTAAACATTAATAATACGTGCAAGAATGAATGTAAAATATGTTTAGCCTTCACTCTTTTTTTAAACATAAGAAATTGATGTTCTTGCACCTGGTTCCTCAATTGTCTATGTCTGGCTTTGCTCTCTCCACAGTAATCATCTCAGCCAGCCTGATGTGTAGGGGGTGATGATTTATTTTCAGAGGCTTTTGAGGTTCAGAGCCTCCAGCAAAAAAGAACAACATGCAGCATTATTGTTCCTGGTAAATTGATGGACACCATGATGGAACCCAACAACCCTATTATAAGTTATTAGTGTCTGTTGGTTCTGCTGGTGCCATTCATGTGACAATCTGCCACCGCTGCTCCTAGGGCAGAACAAAAATTGTATTTCTTAATGACGATGTGAACATAGCCTTAGAAATATACATCATTTGGTCAATGTTCTTTTAAATGATGTGGTTATCTGGGGTTACTGAAGGCTACCTCGGTGTCATGGGGGTAACATTTCACTTCTCAATGTCACTGCATCAATATGTTTGTGACAATCAAGATTAATATAAAAATATATGAATATGACCAACTTGTCATAATCTGATTAAAAAGGATTTCCGAGACTTTAATACTGATGACCTATCCGGATAGGTCATCAGTATCTGATCTGTGGGGGATTCTTGACGAGCCGCTGTTTGAAAAGGCAGCTGCACTCGCGCCACACCCTTCTGCCACGTTCATTGGTCATGTGGCCTAGGCGCATCTTAGCCCCATAGAAGCGAATGGGACCGAGTGCTATCAAATGAACGACGTTGTGCTTGGTAAGTTGTGAAAGGCCGCGGCGCTCACAGGAGCCGGTGCCTTCTCAAACAGCTGATCGGCGGGGTCCCGGGTGTCGGATCCCCACCAATCCGATACTGATGAGCTATCCTGAGGATAGGTCATCAGTATTAAAGTCTTGGAAAACCCTTTTAAGTTTAGCATTTTGGAGGAAGAAAAGATAAAATATGCCAATCCTGGAACGCTAGGACAATACTAGAGAGCATTCAAGTAAATACTGTGGAGACTAAAGAACAAGATCAATAGATTGTGGGTCCAATACCTGTGGACACACAACAACCACCTAGTTAGGAGGGACTGGAAATGACAGCTAGGAAGCCTTCTTACTAGACTACTAGATAGCAGAGAATGGACAATTACCACATACATCTGCCGCAATGGAAGGAAGCACAATCCCTTGAGGAAGCCATTGCGGCGAAATGCGTGTCTGGACACGGGTGGACTTGTTACTGTCACTTACCAGGTACTGTTCCAGTGGTGGGCCGGCTTTGATGTGAGGGCACTTCAGCAATAAACAATGCTATCTGTATACTAGGAGCAGTTCTGGCCCAAAACATGTCATATTAAGGCAATTAGTGGATTGAACTAACACCATTGGTCTGCGTGTTATGTAACCTGGCACTACTACACGTGCTATGTATTACCTCCGGTGAGGGCTTTTGTCCTTTTGTGTTATTACCACCACCAACCATGCTGAGATATAATGTATTACATTGTATGAAAGTGAATTCTGTTTTAAATGTAATAATAAAATTTTTGTTTTAATACTATCCAGATTAGTTGTTTTGGTTTGATATATGAGGGCTATTTGCTCAATGTAGGCGGTCAGCCTGCGCTAATTCTTGGTGTATAAAGTCCACTTTGTGTAAAACTTTTCGTCGATGTGTGATTCCCACATAAAAAGGAACAAAGTCCTTCAAAGCTTTCTCTGCTGAGCTGCCAGCAATCTCAAACGTTCATAGTCGTAGCAGAGTCAATAGTCATACTACTGCTTTGAAGAACTGTAATTAACATCTTCCTGTCAGGTTTCAACATCTTCCTACCAAGTTTCCAAGAACTGGAATTTCTTGGTTTCATCATATTATAAAGGATTTGGTTTCCTTTCTCCTATGCAGAAGGACCTTCCATTGTGTCAAACAGTGGCATACCTTCAATGGAGGCAGACCTAGTCATTGCTACGGGGCCTGGGGAAGGAGAGGCCCAGCGTTGAACTCCTTTTTCTTCCTGATGTAAAATCACAGCATTTTAATGCAGACACCACTATTGGGAGCGCATTGCAGCTTCTAATTCAGTCAACTGTAACTTTAATTGAATGAAAAATCAGACATCATATAGCATGAGGTGAGGATCTTCTAACAAAGCTAGAACCAGCTCTATACTCCACATAGACCCAGAGCGCTCCCCATTCATTGCTCCAGTTGCTGTCCTACAGTTCGGGCATCTTAGGGGACATAGGGGGCAGGGCCTTCCTAAGGAGATGTTTCTTTTCTCAGGGCGGTGTCCTTTCTGCTGCAGCTCTCTCCTGTAACTGTCAAATTTCCTAACAATCTCCTTCTAATAAAGCTAGAACCAGCCCTGTACCTCACATGGATCCAGAGATCTTCCCATTGCTGTCCTAGACTTATACTGTATTTCAAGCTGGCATCTCAGGGGTCATGTCCTTTCTCAGTGGGCGTGTTATTTCTAAGAGGAGGTCTTCTTTTTCAGGATGCGTGTCCTTTCTGCTGCAGCTCTCTCCCTGTAAGTGTCACAACTTCGAACAGAAAATATGCCTGGTGGCTGTTGAAGGATGGAATTGAGCATGTGTGTCCATCTCAGTGACGTGAACAGAGAAATGAGGAAAAGAACGATCATCTGGCGGTGCTAGACAGTTAGATTTTTTGAATAACTTAGTCAGTGGGTATACTACATTTTGAAATTACATTTACAATTCCAAAAAATCTTAAGATCCAGGTGCAGGTTTAAAAAATGTAGAACATTTTTCATGGGACAACCCTTTAAATGTACCATATAGTGTCCAAATAATAAAGTCACACAGTGCCCAAATAACATTGCTGAACCAATAGACTATGGATTTTAGCTACATCCTGTGCAGCTGTTTTCCATAACTTTGAACCTGAAGTGTGGGATTGTGGGTACAAACTCCAAGTGCTCAGTCTACCAAAGCCAATGGTGTTCCCTCCAGTAATGATAGGTTAATGTTCTCTGTGAACACACAGGTCACACACCTTTTAGGTCAGACCTATAAATCTGTTTAAAGATAAAGCACCCCGATTTTAAATGGTATAAGTCCATGAACATTTATCATCTATCCACATGATAGGCAATAAAAGTATGGTCACTGGATCTCCGACCACTGGGACCTTATCGATCATAAAAATGGCGGTCTCTGAGTCCCCTGTGTGAATGGATGGATAGTGCAAATGCATGACTACCATTCCGTTCATTTCTATGGGATGGCCGAGTATACTGCTCGACAATATCTGTCAGTCCAATGAACCATATATTTTTTAATGGATTCTCTGAGACCAAGTTCACATGTTTTACTGTCCTTCCTTCCATCTAATACCATCAAATGTTCTCCAAAGACCTTTTATCACATTTGGTACTCTCAACCCCTCTGTATCTCATCGGGTCTACCCACATGCTGAGATTCCATTTTGGATTCTTCCGGTGAACGCTCCAATCCAAACTCAACAATCATATGCAGGACTAATATCCCCCAGAAGCTCAGCCCACTCCAAGCGTTCCCCAACATTTCACAATTAAGATTCAAGGTTGGTGCACATGCTCTGCGCAAGCGCTGCTGCTCCTAGCGGACTTCCTGTCTGAAATGACTATCTTTTTCATCTCTCTAATTGTCTATCACTATATAACTATATAATTACGACTAACGTATAAGCAATGATAAGCTATGATTACTCTATTTTGCAACATATCCAAAAGTTCCTGGCGGACCCCATCATTGATAGCGCACTTTAGCAGAACTTAATGTATTTTTGTTGGCATTAGTTTTCATAGTTAGCCTATTTTCACATTTGCGTTGTTAATTCCGGCATTGAGATCCGGCAGAGGATCTCAATACTGGAATTAAACAGATCCGTTTTGATTTTACATATCAGGAATCGGATGCATCTGTTCCATTAGGTAGTGTGAAATCCAAACGGGAAAAAAATCCTGAACTAATCTTTTTCCATTCAGAATGCATTAGGACCAAACTGAAACGTTTTTTGTTTCCGGTATTGAGATGCTCTGCCAGATCTCAATACCAGAAAACAACAACGCAAGTGTGGAAGTAGCCTTACTTGTGGGTTTTCCTGAGGATTGCAAATGATCCCAGGAACAAGATCTGCTTATGTTTGGAAGAATATTCTAACCAAAGTGGACTTTTCCTTTAAAGAGGATTTCCAAGCTCCTAATATTGATGAGCTATTCTCAACACCCGGCACCCCAAATAATCAGCCGTTTCCTGCAGCTTCACCACTGCGCTAGAAGTAGCTAATCCGGTACGGCCACTACACTTTGAACTGAGCTGTTCTTCCTGTTCCATTGAAACTACTAGTTCCAGGGTCTTAGGCTGCAAGGAACAGTTGATAGGTTGGAATGCAAAGTGTCGATCCCTCACAGATCGGATATTAATTACCTATCCTGAGGTCAGGTCATCAATATCAGGAGCCTGCAAAACCTCTTTGGTACAAACAACAATAACGTATAATAATGTAATCTGTGAGGTTAAAACAAAAGGAAACAAATGTGTAGATCAGTATGACAAGTCACCATAAGTTCTAGTTAAGACAGTAAAAATACATCATCAAAATTCTTGCTTCTAAATACCAAATTATATATTAAAGGGGTTTTTGGACATTTTTATACTGTTGACCTATCCTTCTGATAGGTCATCAGGATCTCATCAGTGGGGGTTAGACAACTGGGACCCCCTCAATCAGCTGTTTGAGAAGGCAGCAGACACTGCAGCCTTCTCTCTGCTTTCCCTAGGCCGGTGACTTCACGCTTATCATTCACGTGCCCTAGGAGCAGCTCAGCCCCATAGAAGTGAATAGGGCTGAGCACGATACCAAGAACAGCTGTTATTCAATGTACGGCACTGTGCCGGGTGTCGGACCCCCACTGATCAGATACTAATGACCTATCTTGAGGATAGGTCATCAGTATTAAAATGTCAGCAAACCCTGTTAATCTACATTATTTAATATTAACTTCACCCATTATGTGCACAGAGGACGACTGCATTACTTAATGTATGTTCTGCATGGTTGAGTTTTCTGGACAACATCCATGTCTAAACCTGCACATGACTCAGCCAACTGGGGGGTTGGAGCAAGTAGGGGATTATAGATTGAGCATGACATCTCCATCATGTTCCATTAAATCATCTAAAGAGTGTGAATCTCAGCTGTCTACACGTCTGAGAGGCTCTTACCATGAGCATAACTGGTTTATTGCTGAAACAACTCAGCAGGCCAACAGCTTCCATTAACTATGAAGTGATGAGCTTGTGCAATGCTTTATGTATTTGCACAGTCTGGATACTTTGTTGTATGACGTATTACTTTTCTCATGAACATGAAATGTGTATAGAACTATGGGTAGCTGAAAGATTTGTAAGGGGTGGATAGGGGTTGCAGTGGATTCGCGTTTAAAGACGGTAATGGCTGAACAGATGACTTTACTTTTCATTTTCACACAACAGTGGCACAAACTCTTCCTGGTGGTACTTTATACTTCATGGTTACAGTTCACAGAGAGCATGATACACTTGGTGGTTGCTGAATACTCCTAAAGGTGTTCTTTGAGATTGCCTATCCTAAGGATAGGTCATAAATATCTGATTGATGGCTGTCCAACTCCTGGCATTCCCGCTGATCAGATGTATGAAGAGGCCACAGAAGTCAGTAAGAGCTATGGTCTCTTTCTAGTCCAGGTGACCAATGAACATGTTGTCAAATGAATGGGGCTGAGCTGAAATACCAAGTACAGCCACCATCCAATGGATGGCACTGTGCTTGGTGAGCTGTGAAGAGGTTGCAGCACCCACCAGAGCTCTGGTGGGAGCCGCGGCTTCCTCAAACATCTAATTGGCAGAGGTACCAGGAGTCAGAACCTCTGCTGATCTCATATTGATGATCTATCCTGAGAATAGGCCAATATGAAAATCCCGGAGACCTCTTGGTTTAAATCTACCCTAGGGGGCGCAGTAAGCTTCGTGGTTGCTAGTCACAATGGTTGGTATGGATTACTTGAAGATTCCAGAACTTTCTATATTTTGACACATATTAACTTTCACATGGACTGGTCACATAGACAACAGCATCACAGTGACCACTGATACGCAACAAGTAAACTGAATAACTCACGGTTTCTAAATTCCAAGGAGGTGAGAAACTTCAATGTACATGGTTCCAACTCCAAAGCGAATCTCTCCTAACATTGCCTTTGCACCACTATTGTCACAGGACCAAACTGTCCAGGCCACAAGACAGCCACTCTCCTGCTATATGCTGGTCACCAGTTCTTCCATGGCTGATAGTTTCAGTCATTCCTTGTGCCATCTATAGCCTCCCCAGAGTTAATTAATGTCTGTCACAACTCCAACCCATGGCAAATAGCAGTCTAGCACCAGAAACTTAAAATCAATCTGTAGTTTTATTTCAAGAATTCCATTAAGGCCCCTTTCACATCTGCGTTTTTGCTTTCCGTCCTAGAGTTCCGTCCTCGGGGCTCTAGGACGGAAAGAAACTGATCAGGATTATCCTAATGCATCCTGAATGGAGAGAAATCCGTTCAGGATGCATCAGGATGTCTTCCGTTCAGTATGTGAACGTTTTTTGGACGTTGACAAAACCGCAGCATGCTGCGAATTTTGCTCCGGGCAAAAATCCGGAAGACATGCCATAACGCCGGATCCGGAATTAATGCCCATTGAAGTGCATTAATCCGGATCCAGCATTAAGCTAAACGTCATTTCGGCGCATCGCCGGATCCGACGTTTAGCTTTTTTGAATGGTTACCATGGTAGCGAGGACGCTAAAGTCCCGGCTGCCATGGTAAAGTATAGTGGGGAGGCAGGGGAGAAGTATACTTACCGTCCGTGCGGATCCCGAGTCCCAGGGCGCCCCACAATAACGTCAGAGTGCCCCATGAGCATGGATCACATGATCGCATGGATCACGTGATCCATGCGCGTAGGGAGCTCTGACATCATTGTGGAGCGCCCCGGGAGCCGCACGGACTGTAAGTATCTGCGCCCCTGGCTCCCCAGTACTTACTATGGCAACCAGGACTTTAGTAGCGTCCTGGCTGCCATAATAACACTGAAAGCATTTTGAACACTGATCAGTATTCAAATACTTTCAGTTGTCTTGCGTTGTGACGGACATTTCCGTCGACGGACGTACACACTGGATCCTCACAACGCAAGTATGAAAGAGGCCTAGAACATGAACAAAAATTACAGCAAATTGCCACCAACATGTTTCGATCATGTAGAAATCTTATTCACGAATAACATCACTACATGATTGAAATGCGTTAGTGTAGTTTACGGTAGTTTTTGCCCATGGAACTTGTTTTAATGGAATAGTTGAAATAAAACTACATATTGGTTTTAAGTTCCTGGTGCTGGATTATTATTTGCTGTGTGTGGATCATTAAAGTGTTCTGGAGCAGAGCCCATGCCCCAGCTGACAATCAAGGTATCCGGCGAGCTGGCATGTGTAGTTACATACAACTCCAACCCACCTTGCATGCCTTTTTCAGGGCCCACACGGCGACGTCCCACAGAAGTCCACAAGCTGTCCTCTCCTATGCCTGAAGGTGCTCTCAGAATTTCCTAAATTTGGGTCCAGTGAGTGGTTTTCTTTTAGCAATATGTGCCATAAAACACTTCACCTCCTCCTGCTGTGTTTCTTATACTGAGGCAATGCTTTTTCCTACCTCCTTTCACCTCTCTAAGCTGTAATGTAGTCCTCCCTTTCTGCTTGTGACTGCCGAGCTGGCTGATCCTACCCCCTGCTGCCTGCTGTGTGACATCTGACATAGGATGCCCCTGTAGAACAGTTTGTGTGCTTGAAGTCCTTTTGGGTCTGACTACAGTGGAGACTTAAAGAGGTTTTCCAAGACTTTTATACTGATGACCTATGCACTAGATAAGTCATCAGTGTCTGATCGATGGAGGTCTGTCAATTGGAACCTCCACCACTCAGCTCTTTGAGAAGACACAGACGCTCGCAGTAGCACCGCTGCCTTCTCTCTGTTCACCAAGCACAGGTCTGTCAATCTGTCCATTCACTTCAATGGGGCTGAGCTGATGTGATCTAAGACACAAGGCCGCGGCGCTACTGTGAGTGCTGAGACTTCTCCACCAGCTAATCGCGGGAGTCTGGTGTATTGGGCTTCCACAGATTAGATACTTATGACCTATGCAGCATAAAAGTCTTGGAAAACTCCTTTAGCCTTTTCATTTTTTTTCTTTTCATTAACATATTCAGACCCCTCTAACATTTTGTAGCTATGTGTACGGAGCTGTGTCAGGGCTAATTTTTTGCAGGGCGATCTGTACGTTTCAATGATACCATTTTGGGATGTGTACTACTTTTTGATCACTTTTTATTGAATTTTTTTTGTAGGAGATGAATCAACCAAAAATGGCAAATTGGCCATTTTGATTTTTTTCCGTTTCCGTATGGGAAAAATATTTTTGTATTTTAATAGTATGGGCTTTTTTGCACTCGGTGATGTCCATGATGTGTTTTTTTTATTGTTTACATATTTGTATTTATATTTTGGGGAAAGGGGATGATTTGAATTTTTAGATTTTTTTATTTTTAAAAATATTCTTTTACACTTTTTTTTATAGTTCCCATGCTGTGTGACATCTGACATAGGATGTCCCTGTAGAACAGTTTGTGTGCTTGAAGTCTTTTTGGGTCTGACTACAGTGGAGACTTAAAGGGGTTTTCCAAGACTTTTATACTGATGACCTATGCACTAGATAAGTTATCACTGTCCATAGGGAACTATAAAAGCAATCATCAGATTGCATGTCTCATAGACTCCAATGCATTAACAGAGGCTCCATAGAAACTAATATGCAGCAGCCTCCTGTCACACAGGGGGACAGGGGCTGCCGCATACATGCTCCATGTGAATAGGCCAAAAAAAGGGGGGGAAGAGAAGGCGCTCTTAGGTGGTAGCAGATGCAATAGGTCTTAGCTATTCTTAGGCCTCCCAGGCTGAGTTGATTGTACTCACCTGGATGAGATGCCCTTGTTCCAGGGCCCTCTCTTGCGGGTGAGGGTTGTGGTTGTCTTATCCTAGTGGGTTGATGCTGCCAAGGCTGTCCAATTCAACCTTTAGGCGGGGGCCGTACCGCCTGACTGGTGACTAGTAGGACTTTGCAGAAAGTTACTCGTCTGGACAGGAGTCTTGCGACGAGGAGGACCGCGGGCGCAAAAACAACGTGCTCCACACGTGCAGTGAGCCGGGAACGCTGCTGTCTTCGGGAAAGCCCACCAGCTTCAGCCCTACAGCGCCTTATATATCATCCACTAAAAGAGACCCTCCATCGATCCTCCTTTTAGTGAGCGCCCGAAGAAGAACACACAGACTTGATAAAGGGGCATGACCCCGAAACGCGTCGTCATTCCAAATAAAGTTCTTCTACACATCATCTGGGTTGTTTTTGCGCCCGCGGTCCTCCTCGTCGCAAGACTCCTGTCCAGACGAGTAACTTTCTGCAAAGGCATACATGCTCCGGCTCCCCCGATCCCTACCAGGGAGGAACTGGAGTACACCTGTAAGGACGCGCTTCCAGGTTTTAGGACATCAAGATGCCGTGCACACATTTGACCACGGCATCTGAAGGGTTAAAAGTACGCGACTGACATTGCTGTTTAAAACATTAGACACCCGGCAGCTACGGCATCCACGGCATGCGCCAGCGGGTGCCATTATTGAATGCCCAGCTGATGACGTACATTTACTTAAATCCTGTATAACTTGAATGATTCAGCGAAAATGAAATAACATTAGATTATGCCAATGCAAGCACCAATGAGGGGAAAAAACCCTGAAATACCTGTCTACAGATTGGTGTCCTTTTCTTATGGAAAATATTTTGAGTTTTTTTCCTGAATCATTGTTAGTTTAAAGGGGCAGACTTTTATAGTAGTCATCCTATGGGAGGCACTAGAGAGCCAGCTTTTGTCCTATTTCATAAGCGCTTATTTACTTTTTCTTTTCCCAGGGAGCATTGTGTGGCTTATATGACTCCCTACACCAACTTGGCAGTCTTCACATGGGCAAACTTAATTTCCCCAGACCCAACGCAAGCGTTGAAACATAAACAGTTGAGCTATCCAGGATAAAATAGTACATTTTTGTCCAGAAACAGTAACACTTTTGTCCATATGCAGTACCCCAGAACAGGGTACTTACAAATTGTTTTTCATTCAATGTTATTTAATATTTCCATGCTGTGTATTATACTTTGTATGTATTCCCAAAAGCTGTCTATAGGTCGCACTGTTTGGTTAATTATGCCCTGACTCAGCAGAGGGAATTAGCTTTTCCCATTTGAGGATGGAGTTTTCTAGACAGACTTAAGTGGCTGATGCACTCCTATCTCTGCCTGACATTCAGGACAGATGCTAGTTCAGCTCCAGGAGAAACATCATTCCTGTTGAGAGAATCCCTGAGGGAAAGCTTGAGAAGACGTGGTACCTCAATACTTATCTTTAAGAGTTTTGCATGCCTGCAATCATCTTGGAAAGTGTTTAGAAGGGGATCAGGGACTACTCCTATTATCATTATTGTTGATGTTTGTTTATATACAGCTTTTGGGAAGAGACTGTATAGTGACGTGCCTTAGAACTGTGTTTTGATATTGTTGCAGGTATTACAACTCCCATTCTGCACTTTTCTACAGTTGGCCTGGTTACTAACTCCAGTGCTATTTGGTGTCCACAGCACCTGCACCTTCTGCCTTGCACCCGTACAACACTCATAACACCAAGGGCACACCAACTAACATCAGCCAGGAGTAGTGATGAGCGGCATAGGCAATATTCGACTTTGCAGTATTTTGCGAATTTTTGGCTGAATATTCATCATAAATTTGCAAATTTGAGAATTTGTGATCTCCAGTCATTATTTACTTAATTGCGGAAATCGGCAATGTAATGTATTCATGATAAAAATGTGCAATTAGAATATTCACGATCAACACTAAGGGGTAGGCAACTTTCCTATTGGTTGCTAGGGATGTTGCTAAGTGCCGATATTTGCGATAAATTTGAGATAAATTCGCGATCAACGCTATTCGCGAATACGAATATATAGCACTTTATTCTAATTATTAGCGAACTCTCAAAGTGGGGATATTCGTGATTAAAATTTGCGATTTGAATATTTGTGTTCAATACTAGCCAGGAGCCCCAGCATTAGGGTTCCCCCCGGGGGAAGAAAGGGTATGCCCTCCTGTCACTGCCTTGGCCTTAGAGATTATTGATATGAGGATTGCCCTTGTGAATAATTGTTGCAGCCAGTAGCACTCCCATCATCCATTTCTCCGGGGCTTGCATCACTAATATTGTGTCTTTCATTGCAGCTTAGTCCCATACCGTTGAATGGTGATGAGCTGCAGTACGAGACACAGCCCATGGATAAGACTGAAGCTGTATCTAGAAAAAAAATCTAATTTTTCTAAACCACTTTTTAACGTCTGGCTAAATACTTTAATTTCAAACAGGTTCTTCACATAGCAATACACTTACTTAATCAGACAGGATCTTGTTTAGTTTAACTCAAAATTTCTACTGACGTAAATGCAATTCCGAGAACTGATGAATTTAGTAGACAGGTTAACTGACTAAATATGAAGAGCAGACGAAGAGAAGGAAGTGTTTTTTGACAACATGTTGTGTATGTATCGCTTTCTGCGTAGATCTGGATGTTTAAGGACATTTATTCTTAATTAAAGGTCAGAATTTCACGTCAGAGTTGGGTAGAGAAAAGGTCTGACAGTCCCAGCCAAGTCTGGGTTCTCTATCATGAACGGTTTATCCAGCAGTCTAAGTGAAAAATAGATATGGGTATATCTGGGCATGGTGTACTTAAAGGTTTTTTTCCACGTTCTGAACTTATCCACAATATAGAGGATAAGCATCTGATTGGTGGATGACTTACTGCTGGAACCTCATGGATCCCGAGGAGATAAGTTACACTTGTGGACTTCCACTCCATTCATTCTATATAGGCTTATCGAAGATAGAATACAGAGCTAAGACATTTCCTGGAGTCCAACAGAGTAGTGCAGCTTGTATGTATGACCTGCCACTCCATTCATATGGATGCATGGAACTGTTAAAGTGGTTGTGCCACCATTAAATGTCATTTTAATATAATTCTGCATAAAACCTAAAAATTGTTGCCCTAGCCTGTGTATTGGTGTACAGAACAACTGTATGCTGGTTTCATTAAAGTGAACTCACAAAAAAATAAAATAAATCAATTCCAACTGTGTGGATATAGAATAAACATAAATGGACAATTGAGGCCTGACACTCAATTTCACATAAACATTTACAGCTAAATTGTTGTCCTACTGTATTAGTGTACTGATCACCTATATGCTGTTTTAATTCATTGAGATATTAAATAGATTTAGCCCCAATATTTCAATCACTGATTTATACAGTTTTTCAAAGTAAATCTCTTTCCCTTCGGACAAATGTAAAGTTATGCACATGGGAAGGAATAATGCAAGTCACCCGTACATACTAAATGTTAAAACAGTCGGTAACACTGACATGAAAAGGATCTAGGAATTTTAATAAACAGCAAACTAAGCTGCAAAAACCAGTGTTAGGCAACTGCCGCCAAGGCCAATAAGATAATGGGTTGCATCAAAAGGGGCATAGACGCCGTGATGAGAACATAGTTCTACCACTTTACAAATCTCTAGTCAGACCACACATGGAGTACTGTGTACAGTTCTGGGCTCCTGTGAACAAGGCAGACATAGCAGAGCTGGAGAGGGTTCAGAGGAGGTCAACTAAAGTAATAACTGGAATGGGGCAACTACAGTACCCTGAAAGATTATCAAAATTAGGGTTATTCACTTTAGAAAAAAGACGACTGAGGGGAGCTCTCATAACTACGTATAAATATATCAGGGGTCAGTACAGAGATCTGTCCCATCATCTATTTATCCCCAGGACTGTGACTGTGACGAGGGGACATCCTCTGCGTCTGGAGGAAAGAAGGTTTGTACACAAACATAGAAGAGAATTCTTTACGGTAAGAGCAGTGAGACTATGGAACTCTCTGCCTAAGGAGGTAGTGATGGTGAGTTCACTAAAAGAATTCAAGAGGGGCCTGGATGTATTACAGGTTATAGCTACTAGAGATGGGTCGTTGATCCAGGGAGTTCTTTTGATTGCCTGATTGGAGTTGGGAAGGAATTTTTAACTCCCCTTAAGTGGGGAAAATTGGCTTCTACCTCCCAGTTTTTTTTTTGCCTTCCTCTGGATCAACTAGCAGGATGACAGGCCGAACTGGATGGACAGATGGACAGATGTCTTTTTTCGGCCTTATGTACTATGTTACTATGTTACTTACTATGTTACTAAATCAAATATATGAAATATGTGAGATAATGTGACACAGATGGTAGTGTAGCTGATGGTGGGCCAAGTTTATTGGAAAATCCAAAAAGAAAAAAATATTTAGCCCGGAAAATGGGGTTTACAGTGAAGGATTTGACCACATTTCTACCTCTAATAACCCACCTACAACAGGGATGCACAGCGGTGGCGCCTTGTGGAATAAAAGTCCTGTATATGGGCCCCTTGCTTTTCAATAGCTCATCGTATACGGCACTGCTTGTCTATAAAACTATCCTTTAGTAATTGTAAGCCATGAAATTCATTACCTCCCCTTACATACATTCCAGCAGACAGTAGAAAGCATCTCATTGGAAGCAGCTATGATGCATTGTGACAAGTCTGCTGTACATCACTAGGATCGAAATATATCCATTTGCCGTCAAGATCTAATGTTTCAGATTAAATGTACAGTATAGTTCAAACTTCTATTGTGGAGATAGATCAATCTAGATTTAGATTTGACTTAGAGATGTATCATAGAAAATCCACACCAGAGGGAGCATATGGCACACCATACCTTGCATCAAGAGACTGGAGAGACAAATCCTTTCTGTAGACCAAAACCTTTTAAGTTGACGCTAAAATGTATGATTGGGTTGTATCTTTAATCAGTTCAATAAAAATGGATATTTTTCAACTATATTGAATGCACTTTAGACATTTTTTGCTAGACTCCTTTCATCTAATATCATTATTACTAACCTGATTTATATCATCCATATTACTGCCGTCCCCTAACTGCTCCCATTGAGGAGATTTGTAGATCAAAGAGCAGAGGAAGTGAATTCCCTCAAGAAACAACCCATTATATGTTTTTTTTCATCTATTATGTGTGACCATTACTTTGCTTTTTGTAAAGATATGGAAAGTTCCTGACATGTGACAGTAGAGAGATACTGTATATGTATGAGATGTTCACCCAGAAATAGTTCCATCACTTCTTGGTATTGATAGCCATTCTTTTTTTGGAACTTCTATGGATGTGCTTGGTGCATCTTCTCCATATTGGACAATCCCTTCTTGTTTGAGGAGTCCTTTGATCGCAGGATATCCAGCTCCAGTAATGTGTGAGGGAAGTGTTAAATTCTCCTGCAGCACCACCGCAGGAGAAATGAAGTATTACGCAGTTCAAATTCAATTAAATCAATGGGCTGTCTGTGTCATGCCAGGTCCTCCAGAGAGAGACACGATCTGTGTGGTTCCTCTTTGCAGCCGCACTCTGTCATACTGTTAGGGTATGTTCCCATGTGGCCGATTCACTGCATTTTCTGTCATCGATTCACACCTTTTTCACTGGATTTTACACCCCTTGTGGACATATCCTAATGGCTCTATGGGGCCTTTTCAGTGAACAGATGGGAATTATTTTTCTATTTTATTTGTTAGCTACAGCTAAAAGCTATGTCCATTCTGTACATAAAGGGGTATAACGTCCAGGGTAGAAGGCCGAGCAGCTGCTGTATGGCCCACCAACAATACAGGGTCATCTCACAGTGGTAAGGTGCCTGAATGAATTTCTGTGCTGTAACTTGAGTATGTAATTACATATAAGTAGTGATATGATATGTAACACTGTATACAGGTGTAGTAACATGTTAAAGAGGTTTTCCAACATTTTATGAGGATCCTCTGATCAGTGGGGGTCTGACACCCGGAACCCTGATGATCAGCTTCTAGAGAAGGTCTGTGAGCACTGCGGCCTTCTCGCAGCTTACCCTAGGCCAGGGATGTCACATTCATCAGTCATATATCTCAGCCTCATTCAAGTGAATTGAGATGAGTTGCGATACCAATCATAGCCACTGTACAATGTACTGAACTGTTTTTGATAAGGTGCGAGGAGGCAGTGTTGTTCACTGGAGTGCCGCGGTTAACCCAAACAACTGATTGTGGGACTGCTTTGTGTCAGACACCCACCGTTCTAATACTGATAACCTCTCCTGAGGACAGGTCATCAGTATAAATAAGTCCAAAAACCCCTTCAAATACACTGTTGCAGCAAACTATGAAATGTAATTCTAATAAACAAAAGCCCCTAAAGAAGGTGAAGGGTCCCCATGCTAGAGTAGGTGTCACTATATAGATATAGTATTGCAAATTACTCACAGTTGTATTGTACAAGAATCATTGGGGTTTTTTATTTGCTTATTTACATTTACAGTATCAAGGTCTTCAAGCATTTTGTAGCCTATGTTTTTTTACTTTTGCCTTTGTCGGAGGGAGCAGATATATTAATATACAAGGTAAAGAAGCCAGCAAAAGTATAACCTAAACAATACAAGGTGATATCTGATAGGTTACAAGGGGAAAGTAAGGAGCACAGTCCAAGGATTGCTTATTTTCTGTTCTTGTTCTTTAAACAGTACAAGCACAATACAATCATTAATCATATGTTACCAATCACGTCCATGAAAAAAGGAGGAACATGAGGAGAACCGAACATTTACGGAAGTGTGGAAAATGCAGACGGTAAATGTTAGAGAGGGTGATTAGAAACAATGTAAGGTAAGGACAGCTAAGAATGGATAGGGGCCAATTACCCATGAGGGACATGTAAAGATATCATTTTCATACATATGATACACAATATACAGGCAGTTATTGGTCCATCAATGTAGAACATTTTGACCTATTTCTGTGGTTCTTCAAGCAATCTTACTGGATATTGATTCCAGTTTTATGTCATTGAATGACTAGAGTTGGATTGGTCTCTGTCTACCAGAAGGGGATGAGATGGAAAGCTATACAAGCTACACAAAACAGATAAGGGTGCCCACTGATTGCACGCTAAGCTTTGCTGGACCTAATGAGCTCTGTCTTGGTTGGAGCTGATTATTATACCAGGATCTTTCCCCATAAGAGCATGTCGGAATATGCTTGCCTACCTTATGGTCTACCATGGGATGTCCCAATCGTACAATCATAGTGTCCAAATAATATTGCCAAACTGTTGCCAATAATCACACTGCCCAACCAGTAAACTAGGGAATGGAGTTTACTGGTGAGGTCATCACGTGTGAGATGAGGGGTAACAAGTTGAGAGTGCCAAGCCATCAAGTCTACTGGGGCTTCCTCATTAGTAAGCACATGCAATGCATCATCCATAAGGCTGGTATGCATTATATATATTCTAGTATTGAGTTGTTTCTTTTGTATTTGATCTTACTTTATATAACATGTTCTTAATAGAGTATCTAGCTAGGTAGGTGGTCATACAATTGTAACTTTCTAAAAGCATATAAAAACAGTGGAACTCATCTTCTTAAACCTCTTTAGTGGTGAGAGCTTCGAATTTTACATGACTCGTGCTTGTATAAAATTTACGATCAATTAGCCTGTTTCACTGTCAATAAACCAGGAAGATCTGAACATGCCTTGCAGTTACACGAGGGATGCAACGTAGTGAGACCCATGGGACCAGCATTCCTTCCTGGAGCTTAGTTGTGCATGGCACAGATCTCAAAACTGTGTGTTGAGCGGTGATCTCCAACCTGTGACTATCCAGCTGTTACAAACCTACAACTCCTACCAGACCCTGACAGCCCAAGGAAATTGTGGGTGGGGGGTTGCAACAGCTGGTGAAATGGAATAACTGTGACCAAACTGGGGTTCACTCACTATCTGCTTGTTAGGAATGCTTCGGGAATGATGTAGCCAAGCCAATGAGGTCAGACGTATTCTCAAATATCTGAGGGAATTGCATACGTTTTGGGTGAATGACATACAGTAGTAATGAGACCCATAGCTGCCGGGATCTTCAGATGCGGTGGCATTATTAGGACATTCTTGCTGTTATTAGGGAATTTCTGTCTAAGCATATATAAATCTACTTTTACACAGCAGGTTCTACAAAGTTCTTCCCTACCCAAAAACAGTTACGGTACAGCCACACGGTCAGGTTTCTGCTTGCAGTTTTGGAAGCCAAAACCAGGAATGAATTAAGAAAAAAAAAAAAAGGAGACTTCATATTTGTCCTTCACATTTCCTCTCCTTTTAAGATCTAATTCTGATTGTGGATTTCAAAACTGCATGCAGAAACCGTGTCGCACCCTTAGAGGTCAACATCCCCATAATTTCACCACATTGACTTCATGAGCCTTCAAATACAGTAGTATCTTGGAATGAATGCAATGACGGCAGCAGCACGCTGAGAATGAATGACTCTTGGGGCGGATTCACGCAGCATTTTTGTGTTTTTACAGTTTTTTGTATCTTTAGTGTGTCACCTTATTGTCTAATGTCTACAAAGAAATCCACTACAGATAAAGCGTTTTTTTCTTCCATTTTTTTTTTTTTTGCTGAGTCATTTTAGGCATTTTTTCACAATGTAAAAAGTGTTTGTTTTTTTCCTAGAAATTTCCCCATAGGTATCTCTCTAACAGTTGAAATGTAGCATAAAAAATGGTGGTTTAAAGTTTAAATGTTTTTTTTTTTTTCTTTTGAAACTTTTAAAGAAATGCTGGCATGAACAAACACTACAACATGCAAAAATAAAAAAATAAAAAAAATGTACTCATCAAGGAAGCCCTATGCTAATATATATTATGTTGGAATGGGTCATCTGGATTTAGAAAAACAGGGTATTATTTTTGTCCAGAAACAGCACCTCTGGGTTGTGTCTGGTATCCCAAGTTATTTTCATTCAGGTGAGTGCGCTGAGCTGCAATACCAGTCATAACCCATGGACAAGAGTGGGGCTGTTTTCAGGAAATACTCTTTTTTTACTCCACATAGATGAGAGCGGCCACATATGATGCATAACACCCTGCTGTACAAGTATCAGTCCGCTGCAGGAGTTCATTACACAGAAATAAAAGCTTTACGGATCTGTAATAGGATATTTCTTATATACAGCATATTCATTTACATCGACGTAGCGATACTGACAAAATAAATAAACTATACTGGTGTAAGCTGAACCTATAATAATACAGTACGAGGGGATATCCTGTTCATAAAATTTCTATATAAGTTAACTAAATAAATGCTGGAAGGACTACAGATCCCAGGACGCTATGGTTCTGCCAGCATTTGACACCTTTGTAAAGGATCAACCAAAATGTTGACATAGAAGGTGACCATTTAACTATTAAAAAATTGTGCATAGGTTGGTTTACAATGCATTTTATGTCTTCCTCGTAAACTGGCTGGATGATGTCATAGCTTTCTGTAACCCCTTCATTACCATGGAGGGCCTGCAGAGCACTGCACAGCAGCTCTTACTGGAACTTAACGAGTCAATCGGCTGGTCAGCCATCAGGGCAGCATGGTGTCACCTCCAATAAGAGGAAGTCATTATCAGATTTGGAGTCATTTGCTGGATCACTCGGTGCCATCTTAGCTTTGGCTACGAGAACACTGCCCACAGCGATGCGTATTCTTTATAAAATCATTTTTTAGAGGATTGGAACTTGCATAAATTAGTGACAAGAAAGTCCAGATGTTCAAACCTTCAGGTAGTCGTTTTTCAGTCTGCTTAGTCTAGCTCCATGACTCCGAATGGTTAAAGAGAGAAGCTCATGCTTATCCCTCAGTCCCATGGAGACGTCTAATGTTTCCTTCAGAACGGCTCTTGTGTGGATCATCATGTCCACAAAGTCGTCGTTTAACCCCTTCAACTCGTTCTTCTCATTCTCCTGGCTCTGCTTGAATTTCACCTCGAGCTCCGTCAAGGACTTGTCCGAGTTGGAGAAGGCTTCGCTTATCTGAGAGGACTCCCTTCCCAGATACTTCCCATAGCTTTCCTCGCCATCCAAGTCGTACGATATGCTTTTGGTGACGCTTTCGAGCACTCTCTCGGCATCTTCGATCTGTCTTTTGATGACGATGAATTCTTCCTTTAAGGAGAGAGATTGTCCATCTCCAGGGCACGCTCTTTCATCCGTCACCCTGAAGAGCATCTGACACTTCTCGGGGTCATCGTTCTCCTCGTAGTCTCCGTCAGGAACGAAGTAATGGTGTAAAGTCCCGTTGGACATTTCTGGCTGGAGGGGTCCATTGTAATAACCGTAGCACAGGTTGCACAAAATTCCAAACCATAGGAGATGATATCCAATCATTGTAGGTTTCATGCCTCGTCAGCACCAGAAGCAATAACGTACTCTATGACAATGTGGTGTCACCGGAGTAAAAGGATTATAACTCCCAGGCTATACTCATGCACAGATATTCTTCCTTGACGTCTGGATCCACCCTTTACATTCCACAAGCCGATAGGATATTTACACTACCAAATGAAATATTGTCCCGTGGTCTCCAGATCTCCAGCACCTTTAGAGCTTAAACCTTCTTGAATGTAATCTTTCTTGGTTTGCAGACTCAATATTGTCTGCATTCAGTCTGAAGAGTTCCTATGTAGATGCAACAGACTCGAGTGCCTTCTTAAGGAGCAGCGGGAGTAACACACTGCTTGTCTGTGGTGAGCATTGGTCTCTTCTGCTGGATGCTACTACACTATTTCAACATCTGGGCTGCTGTTGGAGCATTTTTTTTCTCCCTTTTTGGCTAATGACATGCTTTTAGAAGAGGTATCTGTTCTCAAATTACAGCATGATTTCGTCACTGTAGGAGCCAAGGAAAAAAAAAAAAAAGTTCTGC
Source organism: Bufotes viridis (assembly GCA_033119425.1). NCBI lineage: Eukaryota > Metazoa > Chordata > Amphibia > Anura > Bufonidae > Bufotes > Bufotes viridis. The sequence continues at coordinate 26,203,259 of CM065598.1, forward strand.
AGAATAATCTTTTCTGGAGGTCTCATCTATTAAAGCTGCATTGAGCGTTTCTTCCTTCCTGCTGTGCATAAAGAATATGCCAAATAAAACATCTCACATCCACCGATGGATGAAGCATTACGTCTGCAATGAAAGAGTTACCAAGGGAAGCACGTGGGGAACTAAAAATAAACACCAGCCATTACTGGTGCCTCGCTCCAAAGACGGAATTTCAAAGCTGTTTTCCAGTCCTGCGCTAGGACAAAAACAATATTTATAAGACCAGAGAATATCACCTGGTGTTTTTCCACAGAATATCATTAGGGAAGAGAAATGTTGATACACTTTTTTTTACGTAGAGTTGTTTGTGTGAGAATCGGCTATTCTGTGCTCTTGGATGATGTGGTGGGGAGAGAAAGCAGAAGCTCGGGGCATAGGAAGCAAGGCAGGAAAGTAACAAGAACATTGAGAGGGCAAGGGATACGGATGAAGTGCATCGCCATTAGTGATGAGCAAAGTATTAAAAAAATAAAATCAATTTGGCTGCTGCCGAATTTTACCCAAAAAATTTGCTTTTTGATGAATTAGGCTACTTTTACACTAGCATTTTAGTTTTCCGGTATAGAGTTCCGTCATAGGGGCTCAATACCGGAAAACAATGCTTCAGTTTTGTCCCCATTCATTTTCAATGAGGACAAAACTGAACTGAACAGAACGGAATGCTCCAAAATGCATTCCGTTCCGTTTAGTTGCGTTCCCAGACCGGAGAGCAAACCGCAACATGTTGTAGTTTGCTTTCTGTCCTGGGATGCAGAGCAAGACGGATCCGGCATGACCCCAAATGCAAGTCAACGGTGATGGATCTGTTTTCTCTAACACATTCTGCCCCAATAGAAAACGTATCTGTCTTTAATTGACTTTCAATGGAGTTCATGACGGATCCGTCTTGGCTATGTTAAACATAATACAACCGGATCCGTTCATAACGGATGCAGATGGTTGCATTATAAGTAACGGAAGCGTTTTAGTTAGTTGTAGAGAGTAGCAGATTAGGGTCCTTTCACATTTGCGTTCTGAGGATCCGGCAGAACGCAAGTTGCCTGAAGCATTAGAAGACTGATCAGGATCCTGATCAGTCTTCGAATTGCTTTCAGGTTACTATGGCAGCCAGGACGCTACTAGCGTCCTGGTTGCCATAGTAGGAGCGGCGAGCGGGGGAGCGGTATACTATCAGTCCGTGCGGCTCCCGGGGCGCTCCAGAATGACGTCAGAGCACCCCATGCGCATGGATCACGTGATCCATGCGATCACATGATCCATGCGTGTAGGGCGCCCTGACGTCACTCTGGAGCGCCCCGGGAGCTGCACGGATGGTAAGTATACCGCTCCCCGCTACATTTTACCATGGCAAGCAGGACTTTAGCGTCCTGGCTGCCATGGTAACAATTGAGAAAAAGCTAAAAGTCGGATCCGGCGATGCGCCGAAACGACGTTTAGCTTAAGGCCGGATCCGGATTAATGCCTTTCAATGGGCATTAATTCCGGATCCGGCCTTGCGGCAAGTGTTCCGGATTTTTGGACGGAACAAAAAGAGCAGCATGCTGCGGTATTTGCTGCGTCCAAAAAACGTTCTGGTCCTGAACTGAAGACATCCTGATGCATCCTGAACGGATTTCTCTCCATTCAGAATGCATTGGGATAATCCTGACGACAGATCTCTATGCCGGAAAACAAAAACGCCAGTGTGAAAGGGCCCTTAGTTAGTGTAGCTGATAGGTTCCAATGTAAGGTGTTTGGTACATCCAGATAGTTAGTGTGAGATAGTCTAGGTTAGTTAGTTAATAGTGTAGTTGAGAAGGTCCAGTGCAGGCTGTAGTGTAGGTTAGATAGAGATATAGTATAGTTTAGTGTAGTCTTTTGCTGTCTGTTTAGTCTGTAAAAATATATAATTATATTTTGCTGTCTTTTAGGGTTTTGTGTCCTAAGATTGTCTGCGTCTTTTGTCTGTGAAAAAAAAAAATAAGTCTTTGCCTGTGTTTTAGTGTTAGTGATTTAGGGTTTCTTGTACTAGGGAGGGATTACTGTCTGCATCTTTTGTCTTTGAAAAAAACAAAACAAAAAAAAATATTTTTTTTTGCCTGTGTTTTAGTGTTAGTGATTTAGGGATTCGTATCTATTTTATTATAGTTTTATTGTGCTTTGTGGCCAGGGGCAGGGGTGCACATAGCCCCGATGCTGCTTGAGACAAAAATTGAAACGGCACCCTGCACCCGCCATGCCAAATTCTTGACCTAATCCCTTCCCTCCAGCCAGGGGTGTAACTTGACCAGCATGCACTTTCTATAATACCACTGTCTTCTTATGTGGCACAAGGTCTTTGGGCCCCTCAGGCTGCTGGGCCCTGTAGCGACTGCTACCTCTGCACCCCCTATAGCTACGCCCCTGCTCACAGTATTGTTTCACTACCACAGCAGACTCCCTATGTGTGTTACTACAAAGCACAGTGTTCTACACCACTATAAAGGCTCTCTGCAGCCAGGAAATAGCCGTTTTTATCGCAATTCTCCAGGAATAAATTCGGATCTAACCAAATTTTGGTGGAACATTTTTCGATTCGCCGGTTCGACTTTATGAGATATTCGCTCATCTCTAGTAAATATATTTCACATTTTCCAAATTTACTTTCATTCCCTAGCCTTATTTTGTGTCCAGGTTATAAGGTGCCGATTTAAAAGAAAATTTTCTTGGTAGTCCACAGAAGGAATATGGCTCTGAACCTATACATTGTGGTGGGGGAGGAATAGGTCTTAAAAGGAATGTCTTCAAGGTCTTAAGCACACAACCCTGTCCGTATTGTAGTCCGCAAAATACGGACACCTTCCTTGTCTTCCACCATCCTTTCTGCTGCAGCTCTCTCCCCATCATAGTTCAGGGGGCATGTCCTTTCTGCTGCAGCTCTCTCCTTATCACAACTCAGAGTATATGCCCTTTCTGTTTCAGCTCTATCTATTACCGCTCAGAGGAGTGTCCTTTCTACTACAGATCTCTCCCTATAACATCCCAGGGAGTGTTTCCTATCTGAGGTGCTGAGTCCTTTCTCAGGGGGAATGCCCTTTTTACTGCGGCACTCTCCTTATCACAGCTCGAGGTCTGTGTCCTTTTTGCTGCAGCTCTCTCTATTACAGCTCAGAGGAGTTTCCTTTCTACTGCAGATCTCTCCCTATACCATTCCAGAGTGTTTCCTATTTTAAGGGGTGTGTCCTTTCTCAAGGGGCATGTCCTTGATACTGCAGCACTCTCTCTGAAACTGTCACAGCTTCTAAAAGTGGATATGGCTGTGCAACGGGGGCCTCCCCCCAGGGCTCCTATATCACATCCCAGGTGTAGGAAATGTCGAGTGGTATGCTGCGGCTTAAATGTCTCTTTATGCGTGTCAAGGTGCTCCTACCTGGATACCGCTGGACCCCAGGCTTTGGCTCCGAAGCAATAAATAGGGGTAATAATTGAGGGATTTAAAGAAATAACTTAAGTCCAGACCTTGAGATGAAGTTTAATGGCAGCTTGACTTGAATAAACGTTTTCCAAACGATTTACAGACTTTGTCTTGGTCGAAGCAGGCATTAGCATTAAACTGGCAGGCAAACTCAACTCTGCTATGTCCCTGTTTCTCTCTGACCCTGCTGTACTGACAGGCTGGCTGTATAACTTATCTTCTTCTGTATGCTGCACTTCTCCTCTGTAGTCTGACTCTAGGTTTTTGACAGGGAACTTTCTTCCTGGCTCCTGAGGCTTCAAGTTTTGACCTCCATGGTCAGCAGAGCTTAGGGTAAACTAGACTAACCTCTAACTGGTCCCCACCCTTCCTGCAGGAAGTAGGTCTAGACCACTTCTCTCCAGAGGGGAGTTAGAATGGAATGGTAAGTTCCATTTTCTCTAATGGCAGCTCTGCCATGTTTGCTGCCACCTGCTGGTGAACCAGGCACATTACATGAACATAACAGTTGCAAACAGATTAGGAATGCACAGTCTATAGGACCTGGAACAAAATACATAAGATGACATTTTGTTAGCCCAATAAAGACAGCAGCAGGGTGCAGTAGTGGTAACCCCACTCTGGCGTGTTACAGCTGTTGGCTGTTGAAGGATGAAACTCAGCATGCGTGACCACCTCAGTAGGTGGACATGCTCTTCACTATAGAGATTAAATACCAGGGATTAAATTAAATATCTCACAACTGGAGCAATATTGTAATAAAGTAAAATACAAATAAAACTAGAATGTGCCACTAGATTTATTGGTGGCACAACCCCTTTCTCCTTCTTGATTGACATGGCCAGGCAAGGTGGCTGTCCAGTAATCAAGAAGGAGGGAGACGGGTATGGTGGAAGATGCAGGAGCAGCAAGGGTGCACAGAACGGCTGGGACCCGCCCTCAGTGCACATCATTTCTCATTGTGCCTGGTAATTTTCTGATGACAGATTCCCTTTAAGTTAAAACAGACTGCTGCTCCCAATGTTTACCTGATGTGCTCACCCTGGTGTTCATCACTTCTCTCAGTTTTTCCATTTTAGACTACAGCTGGATATTACCTCCTGTATTGTTGTATGGAAGGAACTGTCTTATGATGGTCACATTGTCTCATTAGTGTCCACCATGTGCAGGACCACAGCAAATGTCAAAAGACTGAAAGCTTTAGACAGCTGGATCCCATAGTAACCTGTACAGATCATACATAACGCTGATGGTTGCTCCAGCTTTTGTCTTGCGTCATTGAAGCATGCATCACGCATGGTACAAGTCCACACTTTATCATCTCTTCATGTCACCCTTTAGATCCTGAGGCACATTGGCATTATGACATCCTTTTTTTTACAGACCCATAATGATATGGTGGATCTGTTTTGAACCATCTTGATATTTTGTGATCAATTTGACCGATTTGTCATGATTAAAATAAATTTTTCCACCACTGGCTCGGGATTGTGTCTGTCAAGTTTCCTTTTTGTTTTTACAGGATTCAGTCTTGGCGTTCTACGTCATTCTGAACATCAAAATCAACAGAAACAAAGTGGAGAAGAGCTAATAAAAGTATGAAAACAGCCTGCATGAATGTTGTACCACTCTATCCAAAACCAGATATGTGATGGCTCCATTGTAAGTCAAAGAGAAGGGGGGGATAAATGGATCATACCAAAACAGATTAGTCAGGCAGATCATGATGGATCTGTCATATCTGCCATGGAGCCTCTGAAAATGAAGGTCAAGAACTCATCAAAATCAGAAGCCCCAATGCCATCATTGAGTCTTACAGCCAAATCAACCACATAGTGGCCACTTCATATTTATCAGAGGTTCTAAAGAATATTTGTAAGGGTACGGCCAACGTTTAGGTCTCATTATGCACTTTTGGAAATCAAAATCAATAATGAATTCAAAAAAGAGAAGTTGTATTTTTTTTATACTTTCTCTACTTTTATGATCTACTCCTGGTTTTGGCTTCCAAAATGGCATCATGAAACCTGAAGGTGTGGCCATACCCTTATAGTTTCAACACTGAAATGAAACAACTTGAGCCCAGAGGAGGTGTTTAGAAGCGGCTTACTCCCATTTCCCCATTTAAAGCATATGCATGCTTGGCAGAGCTAAGTGTGCATGTGTATGTGAAATAACTGTCTATCTAAAGATTATGGCCAGCTTAATAGGTTATTTGTGAATCGCCCCAGAGAGAAGCCCTAGTGACAAGTGATTGGCCCCAAAGTAGAGCTGAGAGTATTTTTTTTACTCCAATTTGCTAAATGTTTCATAAAAAAAATGTGGGTTCTGAATACAGTCAAATATGCTCCAACTACCCTGAAAATTGGTATATCACAGTCTAAGGTCTTGTAGGTCTTTGAGAGAGAGGTTGAGAAAGGGGGTGGGGGTAGAGAATTGCCCTGATTAGCTGAGTGGCCTTGGGATGCTCTTGGGGGTTCTCTTTTTTCATTAGGGAGACAACCTGGTATGCATGAGGAGTATTACAGTCCATCTAAAACCAAGATTTTAACAATTTCAAGTTTTTTCAAAATAGTATTAATATATGAGGCCCATGCATATTAGAACACAATTTCTTGACTCTATCCCTATGTTTTGGCATAGATATACAGTTTCCCCCATAAAATCAACTTAAACAGTAGCTATATTTTCATTTTCCATTCATGAAATAAAATACCTGCATGATGCGTGAGACCTAGAGGCATACATGATGCCTTTTTCCAGGCAGCATAACCTTGTTTTTATTGAAACTACCGTAAATCCCTTGTTATGTGCTCTGGATTTTTAGAAATCTGGGCTATGAATTGCAAAACCTTTCGGGAGAGCTTATCACCTACTAGCTCATATGTCAGCATACAGTAAATATTAAAATCTGTCCCCCAGATCAGAATATACAGTATCTGCTAATGGCATCAAGCTCCTGCAATATCCATACACAAAGCAGAGATTTTTCCATTTGAAAGAAAGGCACGTGGCTACAGCAGAACCTTAATGCTGTTTTATGGATCACATTAGCCTGTGTTCTAAAATTGTTACTTACTTTAGTGATAAGCTTCTACACAACTAAAAGCCCCTACTGGGTCACAACCTAACATTTACTGCAAGCTCATTATAGGCAAGTATGTATATATGGGAAAAGTGGGGTCCATAGCCCATAGTTAATAATCAGTATGTGCCCTCTCATGGTGGTACTCATATCATTACCCCACCCAAGTGGGCCCCATAGTTGTTGGCTTCTCCAGCTTGCGACTAAATTAGTAAAACAAAGGTTGGCTTCTACCTTCTACCTGGATCCACTTCCATTTTTGATAACCTTGAAATTCCTTTGAAGAGTTGAAGCCAACTTGATGTTCTCACCATCTGAAGGATAGCTATATGGGGCTAATTCGAGCTGTGCCACATGACACCTGAAAGCAGCATAAGTTCCTCTTTGGTATTCTTTCACATGCTATATTATGAGGTTATAATATACATGTATACTTCTCTCTCCACTTTTTATTTTTTTTATTTTTTAAATGAGTCTACTAGAGTAGGTTAAGGTTGGGAATGACACATCTCTTATTGGACTGGACCACTGGAGGACAGGAATATTTTCCAGCACTTCCAGGTTCTGGCCAAGCCACACCATGGTCCATGTAGTTCAATTTAAAGAACTCAAAGAGCAGAACCGAATAGTTCTTGTTTTTAGAAGTGGACTTGCCAGGCAGTATGCCCATATCAACCAGGTTACCCAGCATTCAGCTAGCAATTCAATTGCCTGGAAGGGCAAGGAAATACTCAGTCCAATTTTTCCCTCTCTCTTTCTGCCATATTAACCAAATATTTGTAAAAATAAATTATTATAGAGAACATAGACAGTATATAAACTGATATTGTCAATTAAGATGGTACTGACTTGGTGCCTATGCATTTGATAGGCTCTAAGAGATGGCCCAAAAATGACGGATTCCAGTTATAGGAAGTCCTCAAAGCCACCATACTTACCCAAAAGAAACCTGTGGGAGAAAGTGTGTCATAAACTTACCATTTTAAAGTTGCATTGATCCGCCTCCTGGGAACCTGGTCATATGATACCCTTCTTCTGAAAATACAAGGTTTCTGGCCTGGGTTATGGTCAGGGCATCACTTTCACTGTGGCCAGACCTTATTCTTTCCCTGGTACGTGTCCAGATGAGGTAGATTCGAGAGTTTTCACATTGGAGAGGAATAGTTGTGGCTTGTGGCCCATCCACAGTGAAAGTCATGTCCTGTCCATAGCCCAGGCAGAACAGGACGTCAGCAGAAGCTGGGTTTTCAGAAGAGGATAGTCACTAGACCAGGTTCCTCAGAGTCTGATCCATGCAATTTTGAAATAGTAAATATATCACAAACTTTAACCTACAGGTGAATTCTGTGTAATTGAGGTGGCTTTGCGTAACCTGCTGGGTCCCCTTTAAACCAAGAAGAACAGTGACGTTATTTTGTGGATCACCAAATGCAGAAGAGACCTGAATCATTTTGAGACAGGAGAAATGTGAAACGAGATGAGGGAAGCTCAGTGGAAATTATTGTGTATGTACTGTTAACACTTAGTGGTTAGGGTCCACCATATAGCTGCAGGCCGAGGTGTTTGGCATATTCTCACTTGCGCTCACTTTGAAGACTAAACACATTATTCCTGTGTTTCGTTTGCACCCAGAACCTTTGTAAAGTTCAGAAACCTCCTTCCTTTATGTTGACATCACTCGAACCTTGATACCTATACATATACACTGTGTGCATTGTGAGGTATGCACTCACAAAGCTAAACAAATCACCATGACGGACAGCTATCATCTGGTAGAGGTTCATACTGTTGATGTGGTCAATCAGAAAAAAAGCTAACATTGCTGAAATACCAAAACGACATGACAAATAAACCATTTATCAGTTTTGACATTAGCTACCTCAATGTATATTTAGCTCATTCTCCATAGTAGACGGCAGAAAAACAGACACAGATCACACATCCACTTGCCATGCGTTGATCTATTGCTTCTCAGCATCATACATATGATGCATGTTCCGATCAAAATGCATAGGCCCACCTACCACATCAAGGTGACCTTTACGGCTCTTTCACACGAGCGGATGCCGTGCGGATTATCCGCTGTGTGAAAGACAACCAAGCCCCGCTCCGGACAGCAGAGGCATGAAGCATTAACATAACTGATAATGCTCCGTGCCTCTCTGTGACCTTTTTACTACAAAATCACAGTGAGATAAAGAATCCACTGCTAATGTTAATGAATAGAGCTATTCAGATGGGCGTATAATTTCCGTCAGTATTTGAAATCCGCAGCAATTGTTTCCAAATACGCGCATTACAATCTATGGGAGTGCCTCAAAAATGCAGGAAGGAAATAATACCCATGTAAATCCTGATGAAATCCGGATTCAATAATAATAACAATACTGATGGTAATCCAGAGCCAGAATACTGATGGATGACAATACGCTTGTGTGAAAGTGGCCTATGGACAGAGTTCATCAGTATTGCTTCAGGATTTCATCAGGATTTATATGTGTATTCTTTCCTCCCTCCATTTTTGATGCATAGACAGCAATGTGCATGTTTGAAAACGATTTCTGCGGATTTCAAATACTGACGAAAATTATACGCCCATCTGAATAGCTCTATTCATTAGCATTAGCAGCGGATTCCGGTAGATAAAATGTGGCCCATATACAGATTGCAAATACGCTCGCGTGAAAAAGACCTTAATGTTTTCACATTACGTATTTCTTAAAAAATGCAGCATTTTCTTCTTGCCGGTTTTTGGATTAGAACCACTTTGGCTATAGGTTACATGCTGACCAATACAAAATTATAAAAATGCCCTATAAGAAAACTAAGTTTTTTTTTTGTGCGTTTTTTTTAGCCCCCATTGTTTTTTATTTATTTTTATTGCAGCTTGTGCTGGGTGTAAGCATGAAAAAAAGGAGGCAAGGAATACTTTATGGGGCAGGTTTACTAACAGTGTTGCGCTTTTCTCTGTCTAAGAATATGAATCTCAGTCTTAATTTTAGACAAATTTACTATTTTGTCACACGGACCTTTATAGATTTGAAGTACCATAAATCGTGTACCAGATTTCCATTAAAATGTCCATGAAAAATTTGAGCGTGCTCCACAAAAATGTCTGTGTGCCAAAAAAAATAAAAAAAAACGGCCAATAGGTTGGTGTACTTTTACTCCAATAATGCTCCAAAATTTTGGCACAATTTTTGGTACACGGAGGCACAATTTGGCCATGCTCTTTCCCAAGAAGCCACACCCTTTTCTGAAGAAGCCACACCCCCTTGCTGGATGAGGCATGACAGTGACACTTGGAAAAGTATGTAAGACACTTGGTAAATATGATGCAAAGCATGCAAAAGGCGCCCAAAAACTGTCACATTTTGAATAGTGAATCTGGCCCTGTGTGTATAAAAAAAAAAAAAGCACAATAAAAAAAATTAAAATAAATAGCAAAAACACATGCATTTTATTGCATTTTTGTGGAAGACAAAAAAATGTATAAAACTTCAAGAGAAAAAAAATATGTGGCAGCATCTTTTTGAATGTCGAATTATACTAGAGTTCCCAGGAAACTAATTGCAAATCTAAACCAATAAATACTGAGGATATACTGATAAATACTGATATATTGTATTAGGTTATGGCCACACGGTCAGGTTTCTGCATGCATTTTTGGAAGCCAAAATCAAGAGTGGATCATAAAAGGAGAGAAATTGTTAAGGACAGATACCACTTTTGCTCTTTTTCGAATCCACTCCTGGTTTTTGGCCTTATACTTTCTATGGGTGAGACATTTTTGGATTTTGCTGTGCTTTTGAGGGCACTTTTACATTATTTCCGTTTCACCTGTATTGACTATAGTGGGATCCATTTCCGTTTCTGTTGGGGAGAGCAACTTTTTTTTTTTTTTATGTAGTGGAAAAAAAGTCTTACAAGCAGGACTTTTCTCTCCCCCATTTTTTACGAACTCTGTGTTGAAATCCCTGAAGGCAGCCTCTAACTCAGATGTGAACATGCCCTTATAATGACTCCTATTGAACATTTTCAGAGCATTTACTGCGGAGGCTGAGCAAACAGTGCGTAATCCCTGTGTTTTGGCTAAATGAGGATATCCCTGTATGACCTCAATACAGTAGGAATTGGTGTCATCTGCCCTTCTAAACATCACATTCCAAACGCTATGCTTCATTTTTAGCAGAATCTTTTGCATTATCTTTTGTAATTTTAACAAAATGGAAAAGTAGCAGGCATAGAAGCTGCTTAGGGGCCCAATAACTAATGGGGCCCATCGCCACTCAGTGCAGTTACTGATGTATATGGACAATGGAAGAGTGCATTTTTTGCCTTAGTTCTGTGCCGTAACATTACCAATTTATTTCTGTACATGCATTTTATGAGTTTGGGCCCAGTAGCAGCTGCTTCTCCTGCCTCCACTACATCTACGTATTCTGGTCTCTTTGGCAATCAGACTTTTGTGCAGGTCACTCTTTTTGGCAGAATCTTTAGGTTTTCATCTTTTTTTTTTTTTTTACCCCGATACGGGGATCTAGACTGCTGGAAGTTCCCTGGTTGTGTCTGAAGAGTAGTTGCTGACTAGTGGAGAAAACGAGAAGGGAACATCAGAGCCAGGGTTAATCCAAAAACAGGGCCAGGGACAGCAAGGATAGAACTCAGCCGCTCTTTAACAAGCCCCAGAATACAAGATGATTGGATAGTCAAACAGTCCAAGAGCAATCGCAGTTCAAGCAGTAGGCGGTAATCTAGGAGACGGGCCAAAATTAAAAAAGTTCAGAAAACAGAGAACACAATGAAATATCACTAGGATAGCATGCCAGATTGCAATAGATAATTGGCTGCTCCAACCTTCCCCTTGATTAATCTACTCACTGGACAATCAGACGAACCTCTGTATTGGCAGAAAGGTTAAGCCTTGAGACTGGCCAGGCAGCTGGGCCCTCTGAGTGCTTGTTGCCTAGACATATTACCAGTACCATTGCTTTGTCCAAGGTGGTTGCGTTGGGCTGACATGGACATCCCAGGATCATGGAAAGGTAGGTTTGTGACAGGTATAAGCAGCACCTCCATAAACTGTGATCTATACAGTAGGTTGCAGTAAATATTAGGAGTTTGCTTTATACTCTAACAGCTATTAATACCTTACACTAGGTCTTGGTTGGCACTGTTTCTCCTTGTGGAAAGCACCAGAACTGGTGCAGGGTGCCTTAAAGACCAATTCTAATCTTTTGGACAAAGGGTATGCATATTACCTCTGTTCCAAGTGAAAGAAAGCTGTCTCTGCAATTCTACATAGAAGAGCTAGCTCCCCTATATTCAATGTCTGACTCTTTAACAAGCCTTGCGGCATTGCTAAATATACTATATTAGCCAGACCAAAAGCCTTCTCTAAAGTTCAAGGAGATACATCAACCTATTTTCCAGTCCCCTGGAATTCACTCTTTAACCCCTGTACAGGCATCTCTACTTTGGTGCAGGGGAACCACCAGGTAATCTCTGTGTGATTGACCGCTGATCCACGGGCGTCAGAGACACTTGCAAAGGGGTCAGACAAAATTGTAATCAGGGACAGACTGAAGTCAGGACAGGTGAAGTTAGTGCTATACGGAGAATAGTCCACGGTCACGACAGGCAACACATGGTCAATAGGGGGGTCTGGCACAGGTCAAGTCAGGCAGAGGAGGGTCAGAATCCAGTAAACAGGCAGAGAGTCAGTAAACAGGCAGACAACAGAGAGCTTCTCAGGAACTTGGCAAGCTACAGAACCTATTGCGCACCTTCCTATGTGGTTATTCACCTTAAGTACTCCAGGGTTGGCAGCCTTCAGTTTGTGAACATTAGGGTGCATTCATGCTGGCCCTTTAAGAGCTGAAGGTGCATGTGCACGCTCTAAGAGCAGAGGAGATAACGGCTTCCTGGAAAGCAACCTGCTTTCTGCATGGAGGGACAGAACAATCCTGATGACGAAAGAAGGAGACAGCGGGTGTTGGGGCTGGGTGGCTGGGGGAGAGGAAGCATGACACAGAGATATTTCTTTGGTGTTCTTTCCACAGCCTTGGTAGATCCTGCGTTAGCCATAACATGGCCCTTCAGTTGTGTTCTTTTATTGTATATGCAGAATAAGCAGAGCAGCTGCCGGCTTAGTCATTTTTGGGAAGCTTTCTAACAAACCGCAATATTTGTATAATGACTGCCGATTCCTGGGAGACAAGCACATTTAATCTGGATCATGTACACAACATACTGAACTGTTACCAGCTGGCTACTCTATTATCACTGTTTATTGATTGTAAGTGAGCGCTTACAAGGAAACTCTTACTAACTTGTTTGTATCCACCATAAAACTCTAATTCCAAGTTAGAAATGTTGCTAATATAGTGCAAATGTTTAGAGATGGTTGGCTACAGCTCCAGTTTCCTAGTGACAGCTGATAACTAGCAGGTGGCATCGGCAATACAAAGCAGGTATAGACTCGGCACATACTGGAAATGTACAGGAACCAATCAGGTGGTTTACATGCAAACCAAAATAGTAATATTCAACCTTCTTTTCCATGTGTAACCATTTATTGCTCCAATACAGTATATTACAAAACAATGCAACGTTGAAAATATTCTTGATTAAAAATCTTGCTTTGAGTTTACAGCTCCTAGGAAAACCTAGGGGTCTCCATGGTTCCAAATAGTGTTGAGCGAATCAATGCTCATAAATTGAACTTCGATCCGAATCTCAGGAAAAATTTGATTCGCAGTGAAGTTGAATTTCCTCATGCTTCATGGTAACGAATCAATTTTCCCTGAAATGGTGGTAAAAACTAAAAAAAGTCATACTTACCTCATCAATTTGAACGCGAAGAGGCCGCTGTGGCCATCTTGCTTGAAGATTTATGTATAACGTCACCTTAGTGTCCGACACAATGACCACGTGAGGTTTCTCGCTGAATCTTCAAGCAAGTGCTTCTGACATCCCAGCAATATCTCATTAATATCCCATATGGGCCTACCACTTTAAAAGTTATATATTCCCAACTTTTTGAAATTGACCAAGGGCTGTTTTTCACACGAGTGGATCCTGTGCGTGTCATCCGCAGCGTGAATGAGAGCCAAGCTGCGCGCTGGACAGCAGAGACCTGTAGCATTAACATGATTGATAATGCTCCGTGCCTCTCTGTGATCTTTTTACTACGAAATCACAGTGAGATAAAGTTGTCACCGTGATTTTGTAGCAAAAAGATAACAGAGAGGCACGGAGCATTATCAATCATGTTAATGCTCCAGGTCTCTGCTGTCCAGAGTGCAGCTTGGCATTCTTTCACGCAGCAGATTCCACTCACGGCATCTGTTTGGGCATCTACAAAAAATGAAACAACTTTACAAATAGTTGCCATTGAGGGAGTTCTTTAAAAAGTTGAAAAACAGCATAAAAACGGCATCTGTTTTTTTTTTTTTTTTGCTGTATTTTTGTTCCGTTTGGTGGAATTTGTTTGGTGCTTTTTTGTTGTAAAATTGCTAGCTCCAGATGTTAGTTGAAGCTGTATGGGAAATATGAAGTGCAATACACACAACATTTTTAGTTATTTTTTTTGCTACTGAATTTTTAGTTCTTTAGGGAGCTTTTTTTTGTCTTTCTGTTGTCTTTTCAAAAACACAGCATTCTGCAGCTCTTGCCTTTTTTTTTTTTTAGATGTTTTGACACCTTTTCTATAGGGAAAAATGTAATAAACAAAACGCTAGTGGTGAGACAAAGTTTGCAAAAAATGCCACAGAAAATATGGCAAAAATTCACAAGCACTTATTCTGGCATTTTACAGCCCAAAAAAGACGCCAGAAAAATTCATGTTTGTAAGAAAGGTGGTCTTACACGCACATTTTTTTAAATAAAAAACCCGTAGGTGCTGTTTTTTTCATCTACAGCCAGAAATAGATCCAGAATAAAGCCCTTGCTTTAAATTTCCAATTCCTACACAACTGGCTTTGACTATAAAAAGCTTCATGAGATAAAAATTGTAGTGTTCCCAAAAAATGCTGTGATTGAAATGATCCTAATGAAGCGTTTGGTGACATTTTAAATTTTTTGCTTTTTTACACAGCATTTTTATTGGTATTTTTGATGTTCTTTAGAAAAGCCTATGGTAAAAATGGCAGAAAAATACAGTAAAGTGCAAAAACATAAAGCCTAAAAACCTCCACCAATTACTTTGTTATGAAGCGTATTTCTTTGTAAGTAGTGGGTGCATTGACAGGGAGTGGCGATTGCTCCGCTCCTCGTCATTGTACCCCTCAGATACTGAGTTCATACATGATCAAGGTATCTGATATACACAACACGGTGTAAAATAAAAAAAAAAACTTAACAAAATCATACTTACCTGATCTATTTGCACGCGATGGGCCGGCCACTGACATCTTGCTGGAAATCTTGCGTGACCCGAGATAACATCATCACGCCGGCCGGCGTGGTGACGTCATATGTCACAGTGCATGGGATTTCTTCAAGCAAGATGATGGCGGTCAGCCCCTCGCGAGCAAATGGAGCAGGTATGATTTTTGTTGTTTCTTGCATTATTTTAGGTTAAATCGATTCGCTACCACGAAGCACAAAGAAATTCAGCTTCACGGCGAATCGAATTTATCCTGAAATTCGGATCGAAGTCCACTTTGTGGACAGCAACCAACAGGGAGTGATGCAATCGTTAAAAAAAAGGAGGGCAGTATTCCCTGAAAACCAGACAGCTATGGGAATGGTATTCTAGAAAGGCTGGTGGCTGCAGTAGATTACTGCATGTGCAAGATGGTGCGATTCACGCACAACATGCCATGAAAATGAGGTCCCATACCATCGCCCAACACATCCATCAGCATAATACAGGTAGCCCACTGTGGCATAAAACAGCCTGTGCCTGCTGACTGAGTAGAAAAAAAGCTGAGGGGAATGTTCTTGCCCTTTTCTTGCACTATTAGCCCATCTCTCCTACTAGGTACCATGGGTTCATCCTCTTCACTAAGTTACCAGCCAAGCCTCTGTCTCCTTTCTTGCCTTTTTATTTCATGTTGTTCCTATTCACATTTTGTGTCGTTGTGGGTTTATGAATTATTTAGCCGTGTAACCCCTGCACTCACATTGAGTCTAACATGACAGACAGCTTCATTTTGAAATGGAAACTCACCGGAGCCAAACCGGTACAAAAAACTTGGAAAATTAATGTTACTATTCTTAATACAACTGCAGACGTTGGAGACCAAAAATGCTGGAAAGAATTTCAGAAGATCTTGTAAATTGCCTGGGGCTTGGTTGGTCTTAGTGGGACAATCAATCAAATGTTGGAAGAGGAGCAGAAAAATCAGTCAGCAAAAAAGTGCTGTGGTCGTAAATATGAAATGACTCCGTGCTTTTACTGGAGGATAGACTTGTTCACACTTGAAATAGTCTAGAAGATTTATACTGAGAAACACTTATGAAAACCAAATCTTCTGAGAAATATATCCTGAGCACATTGAGAAGCAAGTAGTTAAAAGGGTAATCCAGTTCTGCAGTAACTTCTCAGCATCCACGTTATCACTTACTAATAATAAATAATTATCTGTATTACCCTATTTTCCTGCACTCCTCCATGGCGGTCACATGACATTATATGCTGTGTTAGTTCCCTATCCCGATGACATCACGTCTACATGTGAGGCATGCAGGGCTTGTAAGTAGTGTTTAACGAAGCGAAGCATTGAAAATGGAATTCGGTACGAAGTTTAGTAAATATTTGATTCACAACAAATCAATATTTCCTTGAGATTTGTGGTAATGAATCAGGTTTTTCTAAAATGGCGGCTCCATGTGTTACAAAGCTAGACTAGGTGTAGAGGAGACAAGTTCGAGAACGAAAGATCACCCATAATGCCGTGCAGCCAGCCAATCCACAGATAGCCATCCCCTGTGCTGTCACACCCCTATAAAACCCTCATTAGTCGCGGTCGACACTATTGTCCTGTGAGATGAGCATAGGGAGAGACGTAGCAAGTGCTCATGCGCTAGGGACAGTGTTGCTGAAAACTTCGATTTGAATTTCAGGGAAAACTTGATTTGCCATGGAGCCAAATTTCCCCATGCTACGTGGTAACAAATCGATTTTCCCTGAAATGGTGTAAAGAATAAAAAACAATATTACCTCATCCATTTGAGCATGAAGAACCCATCTGCTTCCATCTTCTTTTCAGATCCCGCATGAAATCCTGTGCATAGTGACGTATGACGTCAGCACCCCAGCCGATGAGAAGACGTCATCAAGGGCCGTACAAAATTTCGCGGTGAATCTTCTATTAATGTAGGCAGTGGGCTCTTCGTGATCAAATGGATGAGGGTAAGTATAATTTTAATTTTTATATTTGTATAACAGACTTAAATATTAAAGTCAGTTGTCGCAATCAGTGGTGAACGTGGAATCCTAGGGGTACAAGGATGGGAGCTGTTCCCTGTCATTGCACCCACTATTTACAAGAAATGCGCTTCGGGACAATTGGCCACATGGTTCTTCACCGCAGCATGGCCGCAACACGTGTGACCATACCCTAAGGGCTCATGATTGCCCGGCCGGGGAGATGCGTTGCGGCGCAGAACAGAGGCACGGATCGGATGCCCACAGAAGCACTTCGTGGGTTTTCTGTATGCACTACTTTTTTGCAGTGCAGACAGTCGGATGCGGATCACGGACCCTATTCAAGTGAATAGGTCTGCGGTCCACATGCGGCGACCCCATGGTAGTTGATAGAAGGAGTATTACGAGGGGGCCAAAGGCACCCCACTCAAAGGTACCTCCCCCACCTTCTTTTTCGTTTGTAGATATCAAGATTGAGTATATATGTGATGGGAATACGTGGGACATTTTATGTTTATGAACCATATTATTGCACTGAGGGATACGTTGGTCACTTATTTGTCACAAAAAAATTTAATTAATTATTATTATGCTACTATGGCTAAGACTGTACAAAAGTGTCACTTAATTAAATTGATATGTATAAACCCATATATAAATTATCTGTATAAATCAAATTATCTGTATAACTTACATGGATTGTATGATGATATGAGATGGTAATGATTAATCCTGTCACAGTTTATATATTTTATATTGTTTATTATTCATGAGGGTATTCTGCATAATCAGGTATAGTATGGGATCGTTTCACTCACATTCACCCCCATTCTTCATGGGCACTTTCACGTTTTTTCACCTTTCACTTTTTTCACATATGCATGTTGTTTATTTGCACGATGATAAGCACAATATATTTTTTTATATTTTATTATTTTTTTATTTTACTTATTTATGTCCCACCATTACTATTTCTTGTAGGATCGTATTAGAATAAGCTTGGAGATGAAGATGGGAGAAGAAGTGTATAATACAATAAAACCATAAAATTAGGAGGATGACATGTGGGCATGAAGATGTGCATATGATATTGGATACAGCTTTTTGGTTATCTTGTGGCTCCGGGAGTGGTGGCCGAGTGTGCTCCAGAGTGGAACGCATATGGAAGGACCCGGATGTGACGTAGTAGGACGCTGCCAAAACTGATCATAACATTCCGCTAATCTGCATGTGCATATACAGAGGGCACAGACATCTACCCTCCCCCGAAAGAATGAATATGTTTGGTGTGGGCATCTATTGATAATCCTGGATGGTTAGGGTCTATATGGCATGTGTGTTCCAACCTGGAACGCAGCGCATCACTTCATGATAAATGACAGAACCCCTTTAAGTGTGACAATAAAATGAATACATTAAAATGGCTATAGCAGGTGCCTGTAATAGTGAAGGGGAAGAGGGGCGGTGCTGCACTCTCTGGATCCACCGGCAGGTACAGGCTTTTTTTAAAGGGGTTTTTCCGGACTTTGATATTCATCATCCATCCCCAGGATAGGTCATCCAAATGAAATCAGTGGTGGGTCCGACATCTGGCACCCTCATCAATCAGCTGTTTTGGGCGGCCTCATGCTCCCGTAACCATACAGTGGACGGAGCAGGAAGCAGAAGACACCATGCACTGTTTAGTGGCCATACAGGGGTACTGCAGCTCAGCTCTAATGCAAGTGAATGGGCACTGAGCTGCAGTATACCAGCACCAGGAACTACACAGTGGATGGAGTCTTTGGACTGATATTTGATGACCTATCCTCAATATAGGTAATCAATATCAGTCCAAAGACTCCATCCACTGTGTAGTTCCTGGTGGTGATATACTGCAGCTCAATGCCCGTTCACTAAGTCCATGAAAACCCCTTTAATCCAGACTGCCTTTGTCCTAAGTATAAGGCCCATCATCGGCGGCAATGGTTATGTGTGCAGAGTCTTACTAGCTACCATTAGTGGCTGTAATAATAAAGGGAATGAGACTGGCCATAGCTCATTGCCATAGTAAGTAATGACACAGCAGCGTTCTACCATTGCCAATCATTGTTCTTTATTTAGCAGTTACTTCTGTACTGGGCTCCAGGGAGTTATATTCCAGAATTGAAACCAGAAGACGTCTCCCATGACATCATTCTTTCACACTAACATAGGTCTGAACTTAATTAACCAAGAGAGCTCTTGGACTTGTCCGGCAGTGAGGACAGCGTGGGTTTATTTCACCACATGGATTATGTAATGAGATGGGTCATCCTAAAGCTAAGGGTTCTTCTCAAGGGGAAATTAAGAATTAACATGTTGCAGTTCATAGAAACAATGTATTCAGTAGAAATAAATTCAAGTCACAACGATTAGATTAGTGGGAAATAAATTCTTTTTACTGTGCATTATTTTTATTTTTGGTGCTCTTTTGGTGCCATATAAAGTAACCTTATTAAGACGTTGGTCTTAATAAGCACCTGCGCTGGTGAAGTCCGTGGAATAACTAGAAATGACTGGGCCCCATAACAAATTTTTGAACAGGGCCTCCTACCCCCGAAACTACTTCACAACCCCCTCCTCCCCTGCAACGAACACTCCTCTGACTAGTCAAGATCGCTCTCTCAGGCAAGGCCTGGAAGCCGCTCTGTCCGTCAGTGTCATTGACTATAATGTCATTGTCTAATACTGTAGAAGAGGCCCTGACAATAAAGTCTTTTAGGCTTCGAACAGAGCCTAAGGACCCCATAGACTATAATGGGGTCCGATAGGTGTCCACTCAGAAGATGATTTTGGAGCGGAGACAAAAGTAGTGCATGCAGGATTTTGAACAAACACAGAACCAGAGATAGGTGCACACTGCCGTCACACTAAACCCTCACACTGATGTTAAAAATTGAGAGGTTAGTTCGACATATCCTACTAGGAGGACATGTCTTAAGCTCGGGCACCAGCGTCAAGGTCTCTCAAGTAGCCCGAGCCACATTTTTTGATGGTTTATATACATGCAGGATTTTTGTAGCCGCTTCAAAAATCTTCTTCTGAGGGGACACCTAACGGACCTCATTATAGTCTATGGGGTCTTTAGGCTCCGTTCGGCTCAGTTATGAGCCAAATCCGTCCTTTTTGTTCTCCTGCTCCTAAACAGAGCAGGAGAACGGAAAGGCTGCATGGTGATGTGAACGAAGCCTGAGTCCTCCCCCTGGTTGGGCCCCATTTGGGTTCGGGCCCCAGGGTGTAGTGTGTAGTGAGAAACCACACCCTCACCTCTCTAGACAGCTGTGCAATTGGTGGCAATCAGTCCTGCTCACGTTCTAGGACAGGTTGTTGGTGGCCATTTAAAATCATTCCCTGAGAACCCCTTTAATGGGGTTCTCCAATAATTAAATACGATGGACTATCCTCGGGATAGGTCATCGGGACCCATACCAATCAGCTGTTTTGGGCAGCTGCTAGTGATGTAAACTAAACACTAAATTAAACCTGAATTTAAGGTCCTGTCTACTGTGTAGCGGCCTGTATGGGTACCACGGCTCAGCTCCCATTCAAGTCAACACAAAGTGGATGGAGCCTTCGGTCCACTTCATAGTTTTTGGCACTGGCGACGGCCTGAAACAACCGATCGGTGCCTGTGCCAGGTGTGGACCCCCACTGATCTCATATTGATATTTTATCCTGTGGACCGGCCACCACAGTCTAAGTCCCGAAAAAACCCTATCATTATGTAACAAAACAAAAAAAAACACCTACAGGAAAGCCAAGTGAAACCAAGTATTCAGTATAGTGTTTAACCCATGGCATGCTGGATTCATAGTGCTAAAGGTCGTGTGTTCAGGTCAAGCAGCAATTCATACGGTGGAAATGTTAAGAAAAGATTAGTGACAAGGCTAAAATATCCAGACCTCCAGATGTGAAGCCATCGGGACTGCCACACTGCTCTGGTTTATAACATTGAGGGCAGATACGTGAATGGCACCAAACATGCCATGTTGTTTTAACCTGATGGTTATTGGTCTCCCTCATATTTAATGTTCTAAAAATGTTTTGAAAGATTTCTCTGTGTTGTAATCTAGAAGGAGCGAGCACAAATGTGCAGTCTATTCCACCGAGAAGAAGGTCTCTCTGTGTCCTCCCAGTCGTCATGTGGTGCCCAGATGGAGGAAAGAAAGCGATTTTTACTTCTTCCCCCATGCTAACAATTTTGTTTCTACATGCTATGAAACCGTGGGAGATAATGTAATGAAGGCTCATTTATAGTGATGAGCAATTATTCTTCGTATGGAGAAGAACATATGGAAAAATTGGTCATGCAAAAGACGTATACGTCATACCAGCTCAATTGTAAATATTCATCGCACCCCTTTGTCCTTTAGTGAAAGCATATGTCCTGAGGCCTAGACCTTAAAGTGGTCTTCCGAGTTTTTTATACTGATGGTCTTTCCTCAAGATAGGTCATCAGTATGTGATCAGTGGCAGTCCAGCTCCTATCAAGCACAGCGTGTCCTCCAACAGCTGATAGGGGGGCTATCAGCTGTTGGAGGACACGCTGTGCTTGATAGGCTGCAAGGAGGTCGCAGTGCTTACTGGAGCACCGTTACCTCCTTGAAGCTCAGCAAGCACAGCGCCGTCCATTGGATAGTGGCTGTGCTTGGTATTGCAGCTCTGCACCATTCACTTAGAACGGACTGAACTGTGCCTAGGCCAGTGGTCAGCAACCTTCAGCACTCCACCTGTTGTAAAACTACATTTCGCTTCATTCACTTTTGTGAGAGTTCCAAGAACAGCCAAGCAAGTGTGCATGCTGGGAGTTGTAGTTTCCCAACAGCAACAACAGATGTTGCAGAGGTTGCTGACCCCTGGCCAAGTCCATGTGACCGATGAGCGTGACATCACTGGAATAGGAAAAGCGCCACGGCCTCTTCAAACAGCTGATCAGTAGGGGTGCTGGGAGTCGGATCTCCTCCAATCAAATAGATGATGAGCTATATTGAGGAGAGGTCATCAGTATTAAACATTTGGACAACCCCTTTAAAGGTAGCTATCATTCTAACAAAGTTCTGATATGTCATAGGGAGTTTTCATTGGAGAGGTCCACCAATGAATAAAATAGGGGCAGGAGCCCGTAGCTGAGCACTGTTTCCCTTAATTTCTGGGCAGCTCTACTCAGCTCCTGGAGCAAGCAGTATAAGATCTACAGTATTTGGGGGATACTATATGCATACCTCCCAACTGTCCCGGATCCGGCCGGACAGTCCTGGATTTCAGTGGTTGTTCCACAGTCCTGGTACGGGGGAGTTGTCCCACTTTCTGGCAGCTGTCCATAGGAAGCAGAGACAGCTGCCTGTAATGATGACGTAAGAGCCGTCCATCCGTTCTCTGCTTCATCATTTCTCCCCTCCTGCGCCAGCAGGTCTGGGTAGGGGGCGGGTCTGGGTAGGGGGCTGTAGTGTGACAGGGGGCGGGGCCAGCTGGGAGCTCCTGCTGTTGGTGTTGCTGCTGCTGGGGAAGGAGGTAAGTATGTGGAGTTTTTGTTTTTTTTGTTTTTTACTGCTTGTGCAGGGGGCACTTTACTGGGAATATTACTGTCAGGGGCACATATCTGGGCATAACTACTGTGAGGGGGCACATATCTAGGCAAAGGTACTGTGAGGGGGCATATATCTGGGCATAGGTACTGTGAGGGGGCACATATCTGGGCATAACTACTGTGAGCAGGCACATATCTGGGCATAGGTACTGTGAGGGGGCACATATCTGGGCATAACTACTGTGAGGGGGCACATATCTAGGCATAGGTACTGTGAGGGGGCACATATCTAGGCATAGGTACTGTGAGGGGGCACATATCTGGGCATTACTACTGTGAGGGGGCACATATCTGGGCATAGGTACTGTATAGGTACTGTAAGGGGGGTTATATCTGGGCATAGGTATTGTGAGGGGGCACCTCTCTGGGCATAACTACTGTGTGGTGGAGGAATAATTACTATGTGCGGGCATTTAGGGGAATGGGTGAGATTAAGTGTTTAGTTATGTTTTGGGCTGCGTAAGACTGGTAAGAGGTGTGGCCTAGTGCTGAAAATATTTGCCTCTTCCATCTTTTTAAAAGTTGGGAGGTATGCTATATCTCCTTATGGAGAGCACCTCAATTGGCGTGAGGAGACTAATAGGCCAGGCAACTCTCCTCCGGAATTCTGGGAAGAAGGGATGCAAATGAGCTCTTATCAAGCCCTGTCTCTGACGCCACCAGATGTAAGACAGATATCCCATATCAATGTTCAATCTTTTGAACAGGCCTTTAAAGGGGTTTTCCGGGATTTTTTTTTTACTGATCACCTATCTGGATAGGTCATCAGTATCTGATTGGTGGGGGTCCGACATCAGCTGTTCGAGAAGGCACTGGCACTCCTTTGAGCGCTGCGGCCTTCTCTCAGCTTCTCCTAGGCCAGTGACATTACTGACCTAAGAGTAATGACCCTTCATTTTTAAATATGCTTTCTATTTTGTAAATGTTGCCATGGTCTACTGCTCCTGTTGTGCTGCCCTTCTAAATATTGCCTATTGTGATGCCTCCTCAAAGACATGGTGACCAATCACAGTATAGTATACACACGTGTTGTGGTGTGATTGGCTGCACAATCACATGACACGATGACATCACAATGAGTGATAGATCATCAGCAATTATTGTAAACCCATGGTTTGCACATTGCTGGCCAATACAGAATATGGTGGTATTTTTAGAGAGGGCATTTGACATATAGTTGTCATTGTAATTCAGACACAATAAGGCCCCTTTCACAAAGGCGTTGAGGAATGGGGCCGGATAGGATGCAGGTGCGTTGCGGGAAAATGCGTGATTTTTCAGCACGAGTGCAAAGCGTTTTGATGCGTTTCGCACACGCGTGGGAAAAATTCGGCATGTTTGGTACCCAGACCCGAACCCAGACTTCATCACTGAAGTTCGGGTTTGGGTTGAGTATTCTGTAGATTTTATTATTTTCTCAATTATTTTCTCAATACAGAATGCTTAGTAAAATGTGGATGGAGGGGTTAAAAATAAAAAAATTAACTCACCTTATCCACTTGATCGGGTAGTTGCGATATCTTCTCTCTTCTTCAATCATTAGCTGACGGCTAAAGGACCTGGAATGATGTCACTGCGCTCATCACATGGTCCAATCACATGGTCCATCACCATGGTGATGGACCATGTGATGTGACGTCACCACAGGTCCTTTAGCCGGCAGCTAATGATTGAAGAAGAGAGAAGAGATCGGCAACTACGCAATCAAGTGGATGAGGTGAGTTAATTTTTTTTTATTTTAACCCCTTAATCCACATTTTACTAAGCTTTCTGTATTGAGAATGCTAATATTTTCCCTTATAACCATGTTATAAGGGAAAATAATAAAGATCGGGTCCCCATCCCAATCGTCTCTTAGCAACCTTGTGGGAAAATAGCACTGCATCCGCACTTGATTGCAGATGCTTGCGATTTTCACGCAGCCCCATTCACTTTTATGTGGCCTGCGTTGTGTGGAAAACGCACAATATAGAGCATGCTGTGATTTTCACGCAACACAGAAGTGATGAGTAAAAATCACCGCTCATGTGCATAGCCCCATATAAATGAATAGGTCCGGATTCAGTGCAGGTGCAATGCGTTCACGAATCATTAAAGGGATACTCCGGTTTCATTAAATGTATGCTTTTTCTTCAGGATAGGTCATCAGTTTGACCTTGTTGGAGGTCTGGCACTTGCTCCCATGTTGATGAGCTTTTCGTAGGCGCTGTGGCGCTAGTGGCCGTACAGTGTAACTATAGAGGTTCATCCCATTCAAGTGAATGGAAGAGGAAACTGTAGCTCTCCTACTAGCATCACGGCCCCTTTAAACAGCTGAACAGTGGGGGTGCCGAGAATCAGACCACCACTGATCTGATATTGATGACCTAACCTGAGCATAAGGCATCAATATCAAGAAAAAGTGGAACCCCCTTTCCATTTAGGGATGGATTTAAACAAATCAGGTGCAAAATTGTCAAAATTATGCAATGCACTGCTGATGCTGGTATGTTGGTATAAATACACTATAAATGAGCATTAGTCGCTACCAATCTCATCCAACATTCCTCAGAATGATGGAAATCTGGTGAATAGAAACTCCAAGCATAAAAAAATATACATACAGAAACTGACAAAATAAACGTCTCTGTCCTCGGTTCATCCGCCGATGTGTGTGTGTATGTATATATATATATATATATATATATATATATATATATAGTAAATAACTAGAGACCACACATCATAAATCACATGGAAAAATGTATACAAAGTAAAAAAGCAATTTCCTGTATACTGTCTTCCTGTGTATTATACTTGGAATATACAAAAAATCATAATTAGATAGAAAATTATGTTTATTTGAGTTGATTTTGTGTTTGAAGTATTTGTGTTTCATGTACATTATTATAGCTGCACATAACACAAGAGTCAATGGCAGGGCATGATGTTTCCACAATGTTGTTTCTTTGCACACATCTTCCATCATTCCTTTTAGGCCCCATTCACACGTCTGCAATTCTGTTCCGCATTTTGCAGAACGGAATTGCGGACCCATTCATTTCTATGGGGACAGACTTTGTCCCGCTAGGATCCGGAATTGTGGATCCACGCTTCTGGGTCTGCACTTCCGTTCCGCAAAAATTTAGAACATGTCCTATTCTTGTCCGCAATTGCGGACAAGAAAAGGCATTTTCTATATAGCTCTCGCAATGTGCGGATCTGCAAAATGTGGAGCCTAATGCGGTCTGAATGGAGCCTAAGGCTTCTTTCACACGAACGTTTTTTTTGCAACTTTACGGACCTTTTTTTTGCGTTCCGTATACGGTCCGTTTACCAAACCATTCATTTCAATGGTTCCGCAAAAAAAGGAACGCATACGGAAATGCATCCGTATGTCTTCCGTATCCGTCCGTTTTTTGCGGAACCATCTATTAAAAATTTTAAGCCCAGCCCAATTTTTTCCATGAAATTACTGTATACTGTATTTGCCATACGGAAAAACGGAACCGAAACGGAAACACAACGGAAGCAAAAAACTGAAAAACGTATCTAATAAAAAGGGCCCGCAAAACACTGAAAAAGCCATACAGTCGTGTGAAAGAAGCCTAAGAATCAAGCACCAAGAAGCCACAATTGTTCATCCACTTTACAAGAGGTTCAGAATTATCCTGAGCCTCTTCACAAAACTGCTGACAGTGCTTCACAAAACTGCTGATAGTGCTAGCTAGGTCATAGGTAAAGCATTTTAACAGGTATCTTTCGGGAGTTCTGACTGGGCTAACCTGCTTCCAGCAATAGGTAAGGGGCTGAGGAGAGCAGGAC
This sequence comes from Bufotes viridis, assembly GCA_033119425.1. NCBI lineage: Eukaryota > Metazoa > Chordata > Amphibia > Anura > Bufonidae > Bufotes > Bufotes viridis. The sequence goes on from CM065598.1 coordinate 26,229,603, forward strand.
AAGCATACCGTTTATAGTGTTTTATTATCAGTAGTAGTGTGAATATGAAGTTTTATTCTGCATGTGCTCATGGCAGGACTTCACAGTGAAGTGCTCTCTGCATCAAGATGCTTCACAGCCCCTCCCCTCTGCTCTGAGTGACAGCTGTAGCATTCAACCAGGAGATGACTACAACTTAAAGCAGAGGGGAGTGGCTGTGAAGCTTCACGGTGAGGAACCAACAAGGGCATTTGGCGGAGCAGAATAAAACTTCATATTCACTTGATATGAAAGACTCCACAGAAGGTATGTTATTCATGCTCTCCCAAATCCCTACCTACTGCTATTGCAACGCCCGGACACCCTAGGGTGTGTGTGAGTGTACTAGGGATGATGTCCCAAGTGGGGGTAGTAGTACTCACAATTAAGTTGTCCCTTTGGCCAGCGTGCAGTGGATGGGAAGACAGCACTGGATCCTCCGGGGCACTCGCTATTGCAGGGAACACCAGCCAGATGTAAGTGCCCTTGATGGTAATTGAGTGATGCTTAGGGTGCTTTGGCAGCTGGGCCCCTGTGTTTGTGACGCCAGCACCGTGGGGTGCAATGAGGAGATGAAATGGAATGATGAGAGAGGCAGTAGTTGAACCAAACAGGAACTTTAATTGACAGTTGTAGTCTTGCAGTAAATAGCATTTAATAGCAGAATTTTGTATTACATGAAGCTGGTAAATATGATGAAACAGCAAATTCCCAATTGTGAGGTGCTGTCTGTAGGTTCCAGCTCAGCTTATGCAGGAGTGGTGAAGATACTCTACTTGGTTCCTGATCTTGCTCAGCCTGTTTAGTCTTGCAATAATATGGATTCTCTGGTACTAATAGTATACAACCCAAGGGCAGTCTCCCTCATGGCAGGCAAACTCTCTGCTCTATTCTTTGAAAAGGTTGTCTGAACTATAGTCCATAAAGGAATGGTAACACCCAACTTTATACTATAGTTGTCAGGTTGCATCCAGATGCTGGAAGCTTCTCCCGTTCACCTGGTGCTGTGGAGTCCATAAACTGGGACTGCTCTAATCTCTACAAATTCAAGTAGGTTAACTCCTGGGGCAGGGCTCAGGAATACAGAGACATGTCTGTCTCCTAGACTCCTTACTCCTCTCCTCCCTCAGATCCTCTCCTATCTAACTTCCTGTGTCTGACCTATATAAATGTTGTTATAGTGACCTCTAGTGTTGGTAGTGTGTAATGCATGGCTACAGCCTATAATAGTAATTTAGCAGCATAAAAGAAGTAAAATACAGTAATTAGTGCAAAATTACATGAAAGGGCATATAGCAATTTGGAATGGCCCTTACACACATAAGTGGGACACTACATTTCCCATTACTTTAATGAAAGTCGTCCTCGACTTTAGACTTGCTAGGTGCTGTGGATCTCCTCGCCGTCACCTGAAAAACAAAAACATGCGCCGCACACATATATGCCTCGAAATTCAACATTATAGCGTATATATATTTTTCAAGTTAGTCTAGTAAATTCAAGTGCATAAAAGAGGTTGCATATAAATACACATTATCAAAATATCACAGGTTAATACTTTTCTTGGTCTCATGGCGAAAAAGGGATAATGGGCGTTGTACTTTTTTCTTTGCTTGACGGTGACAAAACTGGACGATGATCTGGGAATACGTAATACAGTCCATAGCAAAGTCCAACTCAATATTGAGGTATGGAATGTTTGTAATCCAGTAAAGTACAAAAAGTTCTGGTATTGTAAACATGAGTATTGCATAAAACAGGCACAGAAAATGGCCTTCTTCTGGGTACACAGCCTAAAACTTTGCATAACTTTTGTTTTAAAGTCCCAGACAACCTAAGAAGGGGGGGAAAAAGGGAAAAATGGTGCAACCAAAAAAACTAAATGTGCATTTGGGAACATGTAAGCCTGCTAATTTCCAGCAGGGTTGTCCTGGTTACGTTGAAAGGCCCCAGTAGTCTCTGAAGTGGCTTAAGAAACTGCCACTATGGGGTGCAACAAGCACAAGTTCTACATGGGCAGAAAACACATTTTTGTTTTCTTTTGAAGTGGCCATCCGGCCTACTTATAGGTATGTGTCTTCCTCGGTATCTTCCTCCTCCAGTTGGATAGCAATGGGGATTATCCACCACCAGGAATCTCCAGATAGGGTGAAGGTTTGTAATTCCTCAGGAATTCAGCAAGTTCTTCCAATTTAGCATGGGTCACGGAGCTCCAGTTATAAGATCATTTCTCTGGTCTCCACTTGCGCTGCGGGTTCCGTACACTAGCATCCGTGGTGGCGGCAGGAGTTGTCTCCTGTCCTGGAGGTTGTGGTTCGGGTGCCAGCCCTTAGATATCATTATTCATTATTCTCTGAGTGACCACGTCCGACATCCAGACGCTGCTGCACTGCGAGTTGTAGGCTCTAAATCTTTCCTGGCTTCCGCTGCAGCAATATCTTCGGCCCTCCTGCTGAGATCAGGCGACCGGTAAGGCCTTGCTCCCGCCCCCACTGTTAAAGGGGTTGACCCATGTCAGATAGGTACACATCTCACCTCTGGGGCCCACTCCTATCTCCAGAACGGGACCACTTAAGTAAACAGAGAGCTTGCACAGCCACCCTCCTTTCACCGATATGAGGCGTCCAAAAACAGCCAAGCACTGTTACTTGGCTTTTCTTAGGGATGAATGGAGAGCACTGTTGCCCTGTTCTAGAGAGGTGAGACCCAGGCCTATCTGACATTAATGGAATGCCCAAATCAGGGCTGAACCCGGATATAAGTTCCCCTTCACTCCTTTACCATGTTGGAGTGGAGCACCGGAGCATTTCCTTGTTCCAATGCTCTTCTTCACTTGCACTGTATCACGCAGGGTCAGGATTAGCCCTCTTGGTGCACAAGGCAGAGGTTTAAGAATATGCGACCTCCTCGGTACCTTATGTTATAGATGTGTTCCAGCTTTTTTATATTGAGCATGAACACACCTATCCTGCAGATTAGTCCTCGCTATCTAATTGGTGGGGGTTCAACACTTGGCCTTCCAGTGAAAGGGAGCTGGGCTACAGTTCTCCAGCACTACACCATTGACAGAGATTTCTGCCTCCATCCACTGTTTAATTTCCGGTGATAGCGACTGCCAAAAACAGGATAGTCGTCGATATAAAAAAAGATGGAATAACTCTTTAAGCTTGCAAGCCTCAAGTCTCATACAAGCCAAGGTCAAACACGCTCTAGGTGGCCACCTACTTTGCCTACCCCTTGTCCAGAATATGATGCAAAATTACTTCCGTTGAGCACCGTTATTGACTCTGTCGGGGTGGTAGACTTTACTGGTCAGTATTTACTCTTATATTTATTCCCTCTTACCTTTATTTGATACAGCATTGTACCATTATCTGAATATCTCCAGTAGATGTGCCATATTCTGGGGATTTTTTAGAGGGTGCTGCTGATGTTACCAGTCTGTCCCCTGTGAGTTCTAATATGCCTGCCACTGCAGTTTTTATATACCCACATTTTATTATTGGTGTATTTTTGTACTAATAATTTGCCTGCTAAGTTATATAGAGTTATTTTCCTGTATAAATTTGGACGGATGTTTAAACTTTTTTTTATAATGTTTCAGTGATAGGTGATATGTATCTAAGTCAATGTAAAAATTGTCAAAAGCACATTTTTTTTCTCAATTTGTGAAATAATTCTGCCGAATTTTGCTTATTAAATCCCACACTGTCTAATGAATATGTCATAAATCCTGTTATAGTCATGTGTCGTACCCAAGACCTGGGGGTACTACAATTTTGTATATAGTTATTGTTTTATATTGTTACGTATTGTGTTGTAATTTGTGTGCTATAGATGTAAAAAGCAGTAAGAATATAGATGGCAAGAGATAACTAGGAATAGGGCTAAACACCCTGTTCCTCCGCTCTTGGAAGGAGTGGGCTGTGCCTTCCTCCTGCCAGAAGGGGGCGTTCCTGTTAACCAACATTGTAGAGAGGAAGCACAAGTCAGAGCTTTTGCTCCTAAAGACGTTTTCCAGTGAAATTAACTTGATCAAGTGAATCCTTCTGAAGAAATACCACAGGGTCATCAGCTAAATCCCCCATTTCAATACACTGCTGTGAGGTGAGGGACTACAGCTAAGACACCCAACACGCAGAACATTACTAAGCCAGTACGACCTAAGTGTTAAGTTGCAGCCTTCCAACCTGTCTCCATAATGCTTACTGGTGCCATTGCACTTAAAATCAGCTGCTATTGAAAGTATTTGAAGTTCTACATTGCACTTAGTAAAAAAGACTTTCTTACGTTTAACTCTAGCCTCATTCTTCAGCATTATAATTCCACTGCACCGATCCCCAGGGAGCAACGGCCTGAGGGAGTACACCGTGGACTACCACTCCCATCCTCTGCACCGGCTCCTCCAGGGCTCTCTACACATGCAGCCACCAGTATTTTACTCTTTGCTATGTTTTTATAGCATTTGTGTTATTTTGATTTCCATAGAAATTTCTCTTGATTTCCCTGCAGTAACCACTGCCTGAGGCACAAATACTGATGCTTAGAAGTAGAAGCAAACCTGTGTAACAAAGGAGTTTTTCAGATTTATTTGCTCATATTGACCTTTAAATCAGACCCTAATAATATGAATGACTGGTGGTGGAAAAGGGTTGAAGACCTGAAATATTGCATGTTGATCTTTCCATAGCTGTCTTATATAGTGTAGACCACAGTTTCCAAGAAAAGCTTATTTTCACAATTTATTGTAACCATGAATAAGAATCTTTGTTAATTGATACTTTTTTTATGCTTGCCTCTAATATATAAATTTTACTTTCCTGGCCAAAGAGGTACAGGGTTCTGACGTCATAATTCAAGTTTCCTTTTGTTCCTATAAAGAATACAAGATGACATTTATTCTGACGTCAGTTTATTTTGTGATGTCCTACTCATCTCTCCTCGATCCTGTGCTGGATCTATGCTGGCAGCCATGGTCCTAAAGCCATACGTTTCAACCTGACTGCCTGTTGCGCTTCATCATCTCTCTCTTTGCAGCATTGCCTCAGCTGATTTGGCAAGAGCTCTTCTGCTCTCCATTACATTAGCATCTGGTTCCCATGGCTGATGTCAGATGTCATTCATGTGGGGACCTTTGGCCATGGTGCTAAAATATTGAGACTTGTAGGCTCCTGTTCATGTCATCTTAAGCCTGACCCTGAACCTTGGCTCGATCAGCCGATTCTGCTCATATCACTACCATTGGGATGTCACCTGTTCTACTCCTAGTTGACCTTGGTTATTTCCTCACTTCAGGTCCATCACATCCTTTGGCTTGTTGCTTATTAATCCATCCTCCTGATGATGACCTCTGGCTATGCTTTTGGCTACATTACCATTTCGTCATTACTCTTGCTGGTGACAATTCTGGGATTTAATTTTGATGATGGTTGTTGCAGTCTATGCTCACAAGCAAAGGACTATTTGATTTGCTTAATTTTCCCAGTTTTAAAAACTGATAGAGATTTTTCTGATGACCTCAAATAAAGAGTAGTGTCAGTGAAGAGTAGTGAAATCAAATCAATTTATCATACATAGGACAGTTGCATTTTGGGCTAATAAATATATTCATCTCAAATGATATGTGTAAACCCAACTTTTGATGAAGAGTTATCAATTTTATCATCCGTCTCTGAATCAAAATGGTTTTCCACTCTTTAGATATTGATGACCTGCCCTCCAGATAGGTCATCAATTACAGGTCAGTGGGGTCTGATGCTGGGCACCCCACAGATGAGTTGTTTTTGAGAGCCACTTACGCTGGAAACAGTAGATAGAGCAAGAAATAGAATGGACCAGTACACTGATGGCCTATCCTTAGGATAGGCTGTCAATGTTTGAGCTGTGCAAGTCTGTTCCCCGAAACCCCACTGATCACCATAATGAAGGGGTTGAGGCTATGCCTGGTTTTGCAGCTCAGCCATATTTAAGTTGATTCCCACCATTAAAACATGAAAAGTCTATTCTCAAACTGTATAATATGATTGTATGATATCATCTTCAACTGCCCCGGGCCCATCAGTTGCAGGTCACATAACTCATTCCTCCCAACTATCTCAGATCCAATGGAACGGTTAGGAGGCTGCAGAATGTCCCACTTTCAACTGTATTTGTAACCTAAGGATGCATATCCAGCTGAATATAATGGTAAAGTAGCAAGCTAGCAGATCCCTGCTCTATCATGCACCAGACTGTTCTCTCCCGAGCAGGCAGCCATGATGCAGCGATGTCATCACACCTGCTGAGATAGCATGCCTCTAGGAGAGAGTACAAGTTGGGAGATGATGTGCTCTGTTCATTAGGAGAACAGACTAGGTGGGTTTTACTTTTTATTTCATTAAAACTAAAGGGGCAGCACTATTGTGAATGGACACTAAGGGGGCAACATCATTGTAAGGGGCAGCACTATTGTTAAGGGACACTACGGGGGCAACATTATTGTAAGGGGGTACTAAAGGGCAGCACAATTGTGGTGGGGACTAAGGGGGCAACACTATTCTAAGGGGAGGACTATTGGGAGAGGAGCACTAAGGGGTTAATTTCTACTGTGAGCGGGGGCACTTAGAGGGCATTACTAATCAAAGGGAGCACTAAGGGATATAACTACTGTGAGATGGCTCTAAGGGAGCACCATATTGTGAAAGGGTCAGTATGAGGGAATAACTAGCATGTAGGGGGCACTAAGGGGCATTCCTCTGTGTGGAGGCACTAGGGGAGCAAAACTACTGTGTGGGAACTTTATGGGAGACCTACTCATGATGTTTCTGCCCTGGCCCCACAAATGTGTTAAAACAGCCCTGCCAGCTGTGTATTATGTTGCTTTACACAAGACCCACCATGGACTAGTTATTTTAGTGTGACATAAAATATGAGTGATAGGCAATTGATGTTATTGAAAACTGCAATTAAAAGATTGCAATTAAAGAAAATCCATCATCGGACCAATCTCTTTACATTTGACTTTCTAGTGTGTAAAATATTAAGCATAATCTGGTGATTGTGCTCTTGAATCTATTGTAATCCGTCCACTAGTGAGAAGGCATGCCTGCATTCTAGGAGTGTGATAGGTGATCTTGAAAGCTCCATTCGCTTCTGTGGGACTGAAGAGCACTAGGCTATCTCCTGCAATACCATAGAATTAAAGGGGTTTTCCCATCTCAGACCATATGGGCAATATTGCTAGGATATGCCCCCACTTTCCCACCTCTGGGACCCGCACCTACAATGAGAAGGGAGGGCATACTGCACGTGCTACTATGGTGAGAATGCTTGGTGGTGGCCAGACCCTGCAAAACTCGGGGTTGTCCAGCCACCTCCTTCCCTGCCCCGTTCTCTGGGGAAGGTGCAGCTCCCAGAAGTGGGACTCGCACCTATCAGACAATGGCATATCCTAGCCTAGAAGGGAATACCCCTTTTATTGAAGCAGTGGTCACGCATGCAGACTCTGGCTTCATTCGCACAGGGAAATCTTGTGACTGGTGGGTGTCCCAGTGCCTGAAGCCTCATCAATCACCTAAGTGATCAATGTTGTTTTTAGGCCAGCCCTCTGCTTCCTAGATAGGCATAGCGTTGGGCTGCTTGCTAGTAAATATGTCAGTAAAGCAGCCTGTGGTTAGAAAAGTGGATGAATGGGGAATTAAACCGCACTCTATAGTATTACAGATAGATTAACCTCTGATTACTGTAAGATTACCTCAACCCTTCCTGGTCTGGGATACAGTACAAGAATGTGCATGTTTGGTGTGACATGAAAAAGACTTTAATATGAACAATGCAAACAGAGATCAAGATTTTTAATTAGAAAGGTAAAATTAAAGATGAGTAAATCAATTTGGTCAAATTGGTAGACTGATTCGATTCGGGTCTGAATCAATTCTAGCAGAATCAGAAGTGCTCCAAAATCTGTTTATGACCTTCTGAGGTCTCCTTGAACTATTTTTTCTGTCTAGTCTCTTACTTTTTTCTTTACTGTTTTATAAATTTTTCTCTCTCTCCCAAAGTTCCTCTTAATCCAATGACCAAAAATTCAGACTCAGATGCAACTCAAATGTTTACAACATTTGAGTCAAATCCGATTTGTTTAGAATCAATTCGCTCTTCTCTAGTAAAAATGTCAACTGTCAATAAAAACTGCTATTATGACTTTACCTGCCTGCAATCGTAGAAGCAAGTAACTCACTGGTGAAATACTAAGTGAGTCAGAAACATTAGATAGTTGTTGTCTAAAAGATCTTGTGGAAGACAATTCAAAACCTTGATCCAGCCAGATAATTGTTGAACTTGTCCAAACGTATGCACAATAAGAAAATCTACTTTTAGCAATAATTTCCATGGATCAGTCCACAATAAAGCTAATAAATGTCAGGGATAAAGAAAATGTATTACATGATTCAAAAATCTTGGGTGTTTCCAAGACTTAAAGGGCATCTGTCAGCAGGTTTGTACCTATGACACTGGCTGACCTGTTAGATGTGCACTTGGCAGCTGAAGGCATCTGTATTGGTCCCATGTTCATATGTGCCTGCATTGCTGAGAAACATGATGTTTTAGTATATGCAAATGAATCTCTAGGAGCAACGGGGGCGTTACTGTTACACTTAGAGGCTCTGCTCTCTCTGCAACTGCCACACCTTCTGCACTTTGATTGACAGGGCCAGGTGTGATGATGTTTTCAGTGCCTGGACCTGACAATCAAAGTGTAGAGGGGGCAGAGCCTCTAGATGTAATGGCAACACCCCCATTGCTCCTAGAGGCTCATTTGCATATAATAAAACATACTTTTTCACAGCAATGCGGGCACATATGAACATGGGACCAACACAGATGCCTTCAGCTGCCAAGTGCACATGTAACAGGTCAGCCAGTGTCATAGGTACCAACAACCTGCTGACAGATGCCCTGTAAACAGGCTGTTACCACCGGCTACCCTCCGTTTACTCATAGACACATATGTCGCTGTCACTTGGTTATTATTAATGCTGTCTTGGCTTTAAAGAGCTTGAAAGGAGTTTTATACCGTCCTAAGATACCTCAGAGTGTCATACATGACTTTTAGAGCCATTTGGGCACCGTCGATTTGTGTCGAAATTTATTCAGATTGAATCTGAGGGTCAATTTGATCAAATTGGATCCGAACCAAATTTTGGAAAATCCATGTCTAATAAATAGTTAACCTCTATCCACAGGATAGGTGATAATTAACTGATTGGTGGGATCCATCATCCTTAAGACAGGGGTCCCGCTCCTCCCATCCTGATAAAGCATGCACCCTGCCTTTCCATTTATCTTCTATGGGACTGCTGGAGATAGCAGAGTACAGCAGTCCCAACAGTTGGACATCCCCCCCACAATCATTTAGTTCACCGCTATCCTATGGAGATAACCCCACCATACAGCAGCCCACCAGCTCCCAGGTTCCTCCATGCAAACTCTGCAATGTCCATGATGTCTAACAGCCAGGGGCTGACACCATCAACATATCTGTGATTGGGAACTAGTCTATTTTTTTAAATGTAGTATCCCTTTAAAAACATCTCGAGTCCCTGCCTGAATTGTCCAGCAGAGGGCTCGTGTGTTAATGGCTCACACTCAGGACTTAATAAATTCTCACCTTTCGAGCTCATGGTTTTTGGCTATAGGAATCCAAGGACAGGCACGCTACATCTGTAACTCTAATTCCGATCACACAGTGATCCTTGTTTGCTTATTTTTTCTTGTCTCATTACTTGTTGTTTTCTTGGTTTCTGTCTCGTTATACACTCACCTAAAGAATTATTAGGAACACCTGTTCTATTTCTCATTAATGCAATTATCTAGTCAACCAATCACATGGCAGTTGCTTCAATGCATTTAGGGGGTGGTCCTGGTCAAGACAATCTCCTGAACTCCAAACTGAATGTCAGAATGGGAAAGAAAGGTGATTTAAGCAATTTTGAGCGTGGCATGGTTGTTAGTGCCAGACGGGCCGGTCTGAGTATTTCCCAATCTGCTCAGTTACTGGGATTTCCATGCACAACCATTTCTAGGGTTTACAAAGAATGGTGTGAAAAGGGAAAAACATCCAGTATGCGGCAGTCCTGTGGGCGAAAATGCCTTGTTGATGCTAGAGGTCAGAGAAGAATGGGCCGACTGATTCGAGCTGATAGAAGAGCAACGTTGACTGAACTAACCACTCGTTACAACCGAGGTATGCAGCAAAGCATTTGTGAAGCCACAACACGCATAACCTTGAGGCGGATGGGCTACAACAGCAGAAGACCCCACCGGGTACCACTCATCTCCACTACAAATAGGAAAAAGAGGCTACAATTTGCACAAGCTCCCCAAAATTGGACTGTTGAAGACTGGAAAAATGTTGCCTGGTCTGATGAGTCTCGATTTCTGTTGAGACATTCAAATGGTAGAGTCCGAATTTGGCGTAAACAGAATGAGAACATGTATCCATCATGCCTTGTTACCACTGTGCAGGCTGGTGGTGGTGGTGTAATGGTGTGGGGGATGTTTTCTAGGCACACTTTAGGCCCCTTAGAGCCAATTGGCCATGGTTTAAATGCCACGGGCTACCTGAGCATTGTTTTTGACCATGTCCATCCCTTCATGACCACCATGTACCCATCCTCTGATGGCTACTTCCAGCAGGATAATGCACCATGTCACAAAGCTCGAATCATTTCAAATTGGTTTCTTGAACATGACAGTGAGTTCACTGTACTAAAATGGCCCCCACAGTCACCAGATCTCAACCCAATAGAGCATCTTTGGGATGTGGTGGAACGGAACCTTTGTGCCCTGGATGTGCATCCCCCAAATCTCCATCAACTGCCAGATGCTATCCTATCAATATGGGCCAACATTTCTAAAGAATGCTATCAGCACCTTGTTGTATCAATGCCACGTAGAATTAAGGCAGTTCTGAAGGCAAAAGGGGGTCCAACACCGTATTAGTATGGTGTTCCTAATAATTCTTTAGGTGAGCGTATATATATATATTTTTTTCCAGTGGGAAGTGGAAGAAACACTAAATATAAGGTCACCATGAAATTCCCAATTTTTTTAAAGGCAATATTAAATATCGGATTCCTATGTGTTCTCCATTAAGAATTTCTGACATCGCAAAGTCTCAAAATAACATCTTTATGCGAGAACCTCAGGTTCAAAAAGTAGGGTTGAGCGAATTGAGCTTTTGATCATAGATCCAGGCTCAAAAAGTTGATTTGTTAAAATCTTTGTTGGTAATGCTGTTTCCATTCAGCATTAAAATGTGTGGGCTCCATGTTCGAAAACTTCATCTTGGCCGAAGTTGCACGAGACTTCGGTGAATGACTTCGGTATTGCTATCTGCGTATTTAAAAACATATTAAAATAGGAATCCGAAGTTGACTTTGGTACCGAGGTAGCAGCCAGTTCCAAACCCGACTTCAGATTCCTATTTGGAAGTGTTTTTAAATACGCAGATAGGAATACCAAAGTTTTTTACTGAATCAACTTCGGATCTATTATCTGAAGCTCGATTCACTCAACTCTATCAAAAATAATAGAGCTACCAAACTGACTGAGCCCCATTGCAAATTTTTGAATGGGGACCCCCTGAATCCGTTCAGGATGGATCTGGTTGTATTATATTGAAAATAAACATGCCGGATCCAGAATTAGTCTGAGAAAAACTGATCTGGCACCATTGACTTACATGATTTTCGGTGCCGCATCCAGCTTCTTCAGTTTCCCATGCTGCGCACAAAAACGCTGCTTGCAGAGAATTTGTGTCTGGCACGAGAACGCAATGAAATGGAATGGAATCCATTGTTGTGTACTCCGTTCCGGTTTGTTCACTTTTGTTCCCATTGGCAATGAATGGGGACAAAACTGAAGCGATGTGCTGTGGTTTTGAGACCCTGTGCCCACCAGAGGATCCTCTGCTACCTTGTTCTGCAGCTCTGTCTGTTTGTTTGGCTCCCTTTTGGAAGCACAAGCCCACCACTAGGTCACCAGGAAGTCATTTCTATCAGCATTATAAGCAACTAATGCAACTTTATAGGCAAGTAAACCACCTGCGAGACGCACCATATAAGAATATTAGGTAATTGCCACTCATAAGGGATGACCTACGTTCAAGGGATACCCAGAAGACTGTTATGTAAGGACTGTCGGCTTGGCCCAGTTGCTTTACTAAATGTCAGTGACAGGTTTAGTCATATTGTTTAATGTGAAGGGAGGAAATTGGTAAGAAAAGGAAAAAGAGACCCCCAGCCGCAGGAGAGAGATCGATTTCATTCCCACTTCACCGAGCTGGGATTTACACACGTCTGGTAGATCGTTTTATTCCGGCACTTCACACACAAAAACTCCATTAAGATTTGGCGTTCAGCATCACATAAGAGAAACTCATCACCGAGTCGTCTTTTGCGGTTTCTCGGTTCCATTTCCCTTCGCCAGCAGCGATTCCTTCCTTGTGCACAGCATGTTAGAAGATCCAGAGCCAAGTGTTGCTCGCTGTGTCCACAGCGATCTCCGCCTGGAGAGACGACAAGTCTTAGTTCTTGGGTGACATTTGATGGAATCTTCTGTGCCGGAACAAACACAAGGAAATGATGAAATAATTCACATGTAAACTATGTTGTTAATTATCTGTACTGGATAATAACCAGTTATTATCTGCAGAGGAAATTGGCTCCCATAACTATGTATGTTCCTTAAAAGGGGATTGAGGCTCATTTACTTAAAGGGGTTGTCTCACTTCAGCAAATGACATTTCTAATGTAGTGAAAGTTAATACCAGGCACTTACTGATGTATTGTGATTGTCCATATTGCCTCCTTTGCTGGCTGGATTCATTTTCCCACCGCATTATACATGTCTCATTTCCAGGAGTTACGACCACCCTGCAATCCATCAGTGGTGGTCGTGCTTGCACACTATAGGAAAAAGTGCAAATCTATGTGCACTTCTGCAGTCCCGGCCACCAGAGAGGCCAGTACTTTTTCCTATAGTGTGCAAGCACGACCACCACTGATGGATTTCAGGGTGGTCGTAACTCCTGGAAATCGAGCAGTGTATAATGTGATTAAAAAATGAATCCACCCAGCAAAGGAGGCAATATGGACAATCACAATACATTAGTAAGGGTCTTGTATTAACTTTCTATACATGATAAACTATTAAGAAACTATTACCTCTCCTGACATGTGTGATTCAGTAACTACTTGCAGTCTCCCTGTAATAATTCTGGAGCATCTATTCTTATGACTGTATGTTGTGCATTCCTTTGTTATTCCTGCTAGAAGTTGTGAATAAATTACTAGCAGTGAAGGCCCAGGTGGGTTTTACCAGTTGGGGGTATGTCCCTGCACAGTCTGACACTGACAGCTCTGATTGGATAGCATCAGACCATGCAGGGACTTGCCCCCAAACTGGAAACATCCTTTACTGCACACTGCTAGCAATTCATTCTAGAAGGATTAATAAGACGTCAGCCACACATGTAAGCACATTAGTTCATTGCAAAAATCGAAAACCACCTCAACATTCTACAATAAGGCCTCATTTTGTACCTGTATCCGATCCACTTTTTTTTGCGGATCGCACATGGACCCATTCATTTCTATGGGTCTGCCAAAAAGCCGACAGCAGACAGAGGTCATACATATCCGTTCAGCAAATTATAGGACTTGTCCTATTCTTGTCCATATTGAGGACAAGAATAGTTATTTCTAGTAATGGGAGTGAGAAAAATGCGAATTTCACATGGAAGGTGCCCGTGTTTTGCGGATCCGTATTTTGCATGAGGCTTAAGTCCACCAGCTATAGGTCAAGATGTGCATTTGAAAATCTGCAGCTAAAATCCATGTTGATCTCTCTTTTATAAAAACCCAATCACTTGCTTTGTACCGTACTTTGAATTTCGAAGAAAAAATTTCTACCCTATTGAGTCTGAATGTGGCAACCAAGCGGCATTTGTGAAATAAGATGGGACAGATGAAATATATTAGAAAGCTCTGTAATCTTATTCTATAGAGGGCAGGGTACAATACATCTGTACTGTATACTGTACATCTGAAGTTTCCATGCTTATTTGAGGCGTAATATAACACTAGTAAAAATATTGCAACAGAAATTGACATGATGTAACAATGTGATGCTACTATGTAACACTGACCAGTTCCTCTTCCCTCTAATGTAACAAAATGTAGCAAATCATTGATCCTGGGATTTTCCGCAATTACCTATAGTAGACTTGAGATAGGACAGATCATTGTCTGCAGTGAACAACAGAAAACCTAGTGCCATCTAGTGATTAAGACTAAAACAGCAATGCCGGATCACGTCAGTGTATTGGTCAGTGATTGTGAGTAGGGATGAGCGAATCATCTTCGGATGAAACATCCAAAGTCGATTCGCATAAAACTTTGTTTCAATACTGTACGGAGCGAGCACAGTATTAAAACGTGTTGGCTCCGATGAGCCGAAGTTATTACTTATCGAAGTCTTGCGAGACTTCGCATAATAACTTCAGAAAATGATTTATATTGTAAAAAACCATTCCCAAATTCGGGTTCAGTTCCAATTGGTACCTTGGAACCGAACCCAAGTTCGGGAAATGTTTTTATTACAGTGTAAATCAATTTCTCGCTCGCTCCGTACAGTATTGAAACAAAGTTTTAGCAAATCGACTTCGGATTTTTCATCCGAAGTCGATTCGCTCATCCCTAATTGTGAGCCAACACCAGGATTGGAGCCTCCACAGACATACAATATGAGGGAAAGATCTGCTCCTGTTCTGTGTTTAGAGCCGCACCTGGTTTTGGCTCAAAATCATTGATGGAAATTACTGACCGAACACTGACGGTGTGAATGTGTCACGACCCGGGTTCGGAGTCGTGGCTCTGTTCCACATGCAGTTGCCGGCGGCGAGGTGTTGCCGCAGGTGATTATTTTTGCATGTGGTTTTTCCCTCTGTTTGCACTGTGTTTTGTGTGGCGTTCACGGGGTTAAGGTGTGGCTGCTCTGTATGGTGGGTGTGGCCTCAGGCCTCCTTAAATATCAGTGTGTGGAGCCTGAGGTCAGTGTTGTTTGTCCAGCCATGGTGGGAGCATGGCTGGAGTGTGTCTCTTCCCACCTGTATGTCTGTGTGAGCCACCCTTATTTGTTATATTGTATGCTTATTGTTTTCCTTGTTGTTTCCCTTCCTCAGTGTGTGTCTGTGTTCCCCATCCCCACCTGGTGTAGTTGTATGGTTGGGTATGTGTGGGTTTATACACTGTATGACGCTCCGGAAGGGGCCTGCCCACCCGGAGGGGTGTGGTTCCTACCTGACGGTGTGCTGTCTGGCCTGGATCCGTTCCCATGCAGCAGACCTCCGCATGGGATCCATGGAGGGTTTGGATCCGCTTTCACTTCTGCCGTGCGGCAGGTAAGAGTCTGTTGTTTATGCTCACCTGTTGTTCTGCTGCACACTGTCAGGATCCCGGCTGCAGAGGGGCCTCTGGAGACTCCTGCTCATCCGTGTCCCTGGGTGAGCAGGTGGTCTCTGCCCTGTTATATCCAGGGTGAAACAGGGATTAGCAGGGCTACAGGTTCCTGTCGTATGGGCCCTCCTACCTTCGGGGTCGGCCCATACAGTTAGGAGACCAGGGCCAGCGCTAGGGACGTGCTAGTCCGCGGTTCCCTTCTCCCTGTTTCTAGCCCTTTTTGGCCCGACAGCCGTGGAAATTGCACGGCGGGGGGGTTTTCCCCACCTCCCGTCGTGACAGAATGAGGCCTTAGATTTTAACCCTTAGGAAGAGGACCAGGCTGGTTCTACACTGTGTTTGGGCATTATGCTGGCCAGAAATGTTTGATGTGCTCCTCAAAATATATGCCCTAGACCAGGGATCAGCAACCTCTGCCACTCCATCTGTTGTAAAACTACAACTCCCAAAATATTCCAACTACAGGAGTTGTGAGAACAGCCGAGCATGTTTGCATGCTGGGAATTGTAGTTTCACAGCAGTTGGAGTGCCAAAGGTTGCTGATCCCTGCACTAGACAATGGGTAGAAAACCTCAGGTGCTACAGCTATAACTTATAACTCCCAGCATGCATACTTGCTCTTCTCTTCTTAGAACTCTCATAGAAATGAATGGAGCATGCAGGGAATAGTAGTTTCACTACAACTGCAGTTTCGGAGGTTGCTGACCCCTGCCCTAGACTGTATGCATATACAGATAAATGCTCATGCCGTTCTCTTGTATCCCATGAAGATAAAAATCAAATACCAAATGGTATAGATATTTTTTACATACTGTGGAAATGAAGTATAATCACCCACAATATGTTATATGACTAGGTATGAGCGAACCCGTGAAAGTTCAGGTTCGGCTGAACTTCAGGTCAAAGTTCGGGTTCGGGACTGTGGTGATAGAGGGATCCAGATAATAAAATGATTGGTAGGAGTAAGTAACCCCTCCCTTTACATTCCTGTAGGGGGGGGGGGGGGTCATCACCTCTTCCAGGACCGTCCAGGCCGGATATTACAGCAATAAAAATCAGCAAGATGGAACAACACAGAAAACCAGAGACCCCTGTCATAAAGTGTGAAGATGTCAGATACCAGCGTGATACAGACCAGAAGGGTCAGGAGAAGGCTAGTGTCCTCTCCAGCTGAGGTCAGACATGAAACCTCTATCTTGTAATATACATGGAAGAAATAAGTTGACAAATGCGTGAGAACTCAGGCCATGTATATGCATCCATGGTATTAAAACCAAATCGATCTCAGCTTAGTAACAGGGAGCAATTAGATAACTCCAGCCATCCTGCCATTACCTCTGCTATGTTTGGTACTCATGTGTGTGGGACATTCAGACAGTGGATGGCAGCAATATAAAATTGCTAAAGTGAATATCCAAAACGGTATTTCCATACAAAGATTTGGAGGCAGACTTGGTTTTTAGCAAGTGGTCGTATAAACTGTCATAAAGGGTCATTGCCATACTCCCTGGCCTACTCTGACATCACAGGTAGGGGGTGATTGGTGGGGGCTGATACTGACCCTTTTTAACACATGCAGGGAGAAGAGCAAACTGTCATTTCTTTGGGGATCATTAGCTGATGGACTGACCAATATTTCTGCTTCCCCAGGCTACTGGACTTAAAGGGGTTCTCCAGGAATTAAGAAAAAGATAATACTTAAATATTACTTTATAATAAATATATAACCACATACCTTTCATTATTTATAATGGCTCATTTTGTCTGGTGAGCAATCATCAGGGGAAACAAAATTGCCGCCGTCCTATTAGTACACACAAAACCTGTCCTTGCAGCTTGCAGCTATTGTCCGTGTATATATAGGTTCACTTTGCACTGTATTATTTGAGCTTTATAAAGACTGACCAAGTCGAAATGTTGCTACCTTTTCGGGAACTAATAAAGGTTTGAAGATGGATCCATTGGAGTGCCGTGGCATCTGTACTTTGCATGAGCTAAGGAGATCCGGAGGTTGGAACGTAACACCGCTGGCACCGCCACAAATAGGTTTAATTTAAAGTTGTGAGTAAGTGGCGCTCCCTGTACATTTCTCTTCAATAAGTAAAGGAATTATGACACACCATGGGTGTTGGTTCGTGTTGAGAGAATCAAAGTTCACGAAGTGATTTTAAGGAAAAATTTAATTTACTCCATAAAGCTAAATTTCCTCATGCTTCGTGGACTGGAAACGAATAGATGGTCCCTTAAATGGAGGTAAAAATTAACATAATCATACTTACCTCATTTACTTGATTCCGAAGAGGCCACTGTGGCCATTTTGATTGAAGATCTCGAGGCAAAGTCTTGTGTGTGTTGACGTATAATGTCACCAAGCCGGCCGACGTGAGGATTTCATCACAAGCCGTGCGATATTTCTTCAAGCAAGACGGCCGCAGTGGCCTCTTTGCGATCAAATGGATTAGGCAAGTATAATTTACTTTTTTTTTTTTAATTAGCAAACACTAAAATGCTTTAACCCCTTTCTGCGACAGCCTGTTTGGACCAAATGCCAGTGATAGTAGTGAATTTGAGTTAATATGTTTTACCTTTATGCATAACAGAATCCCAAATTTGCAGAAAATTTGGAAAAATTTGCTATTTTCAAAATTTGAATTTCTTTGCTTTTAAGACGTATAGTGATACTTCATAAAATAGTTATTACTTTACATTCCCCATATGTCTACTTTATGATGGCATCATTTTGTAAATCATTTTTATTTTTTTAGGACGTTAAAAAGCTTAGAAGTTTAGAAGCACATTTTTAAATTTGTAAGAAAATTTCCAAAACCCACTTTTTTATGGACCATTTCAGTTATGAAGTCCCTTTGTGGGACTTAAATAGTAGAAACCACCAATAAATGACCACATTTTCGAAACTACACCCCTCAAGTTATTCAAAACCTATTTTACAAACGTTATTAACCCTTTAGGTGTATCACAAGAATTAAAGCAATATGGAGGGTAAATTTAAAAATTTCATTTTTTGGGGCAGATTATCCATTTAAATCCAATTTTCCTGGAACACATCATGGGTTAACAGCCAAAGAAACCTCAATATTTATTACCCTGATTCTACAGTTTACAGAAACCCCCCGTATGTGGTCGTAAACTGCTGTATGGGCACACGGCAGGGCTCAGAAGGAAAGGAGTGCCATATTGTTAACGGAGGGCACATTTTGTTCGAATGGTTTTCAGGTGCCATGTCACATTTGAAGAGACCCTGAGGTACCCCTAGAAAGAAAACCCCAAAAAGTGACCACATTTTGGAAACTGCCCCCTCAAGGAATACATTTAGTGGTGAAGTGAATGATTTGACCCAACAAGCATTTCATAGAAGTTAGAAACAGATGGCTGTGAAAATGAAAAATTAACATTTATTTCCAATATAAAGTTGCTTTAGCCCCAAATTTTTCATTTTAACAAGGGTTAACAGGAGAAAATGCAGCCCACAATTTGTTATGCGTTTTTTTCCTGAATACGGCAACACCTCATTCGTGATCATAAACCACTGTTTGGGGGAACGGCAGCATCCAGAAGAGAAGGAGCGGCAACGGGATTTTGTAATGTAATTTGCTGAAATTAGTTTAGGGCCCATAACATTTGTATTTTTTCACCAATATAGCTGTGTGGGGACTTGTTTTTTGCAGGATGGGCTGTAGATTTTAGAGGTATCATTTTGGGGTACATACCATTTTTTGTGAAGGTGAAGTGGGCAAGAATGGCAATTCTGCCAGTGTTTTTTATTTTATGGGGCTCCTCTTGTGGTAAAAATTATATGATTATTTTATTTTGTGGGTTGATATGGTTATGGCATCACCAAATTTATGTAGTCGTTTATGTTTTACTACATTTTTTATCAATAAAATAACTTTTGTGTTAAAAATAAATTACCAGTACAACCACCACATGGTTGTCATCAAAGTGATAAGAATTAAGGTATAATTTCAGGAGTTCAGAGATAAAGGCTACATATCCTGCCACCAGAGCAGTTCCCTTCACTGTGACACTGTGAATCAGAAAGGCTGCTAGTTTTCAAACACACACACAGAAAGTGAAAACTGTACAGGGAAAACTGTTGGAAATTTTTAATAAGGAGTCAAAGACTAATTGAAAACATAATTTTAAGCCCAATATGAATGCGACTAAAAAAAAAAAAAAATGCTCCCAATGGTGTCCATAGCCTCAAAGCAGTGATCTTCTTAAAGTCACCTACTTTGGTTGTTCCTAGTTCCATCAGGCTCATCAAGGACCTGTCATCTCTGAAGACATCACTAAAATATGGTTTCATTTCTTACACCCTCACCACAAAGAAAATAAAATCAAAGCTCTGAGTTGAAGTTGATATTGTGGTCAACACGCTACCCGTAATTCTATTTAACATGCAGTAGCACATTCCTTGGTGGTCTTACTATTCATGTAGGTAAGCCCAGCACCCCAGACATGAACTGCCCAACAGTAAGCGGTGCTAGGACCACACAAACGAGTAGAGCGGAGTATGAGCTGCCCCATTATCTATTCATTTACCTACATATAAAAATAGCTGTTATTGATGGTTTTCTACATTTTCTTAGATCTTAATGTTCTCCTTTCCTTAAGTGGAACATTTTACAGCTCATGTAACCTCACGAACACTGAGATGGAATAACTGGAACTGGGCAGCTCTTATAGTTCGGGGAAACTGCTAAAACTAACAAATATTATTTGTGTTCCAGTTAAGGTATGAAAATTGACTGAATTTTGTGGAGTTTATGTTGCAAGTTTGACCGTTTTGATTTTGAGTTTCACCCAAGTCCCTGTGCCTGAGCATCGCCATGGGCAACTTTGCATCAGATGATGTTGTCTTCTAGATGATTTCTTCTGAAAAGGAAATCAAGTTTTTAAAATATCTTTATGGCACATGTGTTATTGCTTAAAGGGGTTGTCCAAATGTTTAAAACTAATGATTATAGATGAGCTAATTTCTTCAAAATTCGATTCGGCTGCTTCGCCAAATTTTACAAAAAAATTCACTGTGTTGAATTACTTCGTCACAATCGCATTTTTTTGTAAGTAGCAGGTGCAATGACAGGGAGCTGCGATAGCTCCATCCCCCATCATTGTACCCCTCAGGTGCAGGGTTCATACATTTCGGCCAAGATCTTCAATCTAGATGGCGGCTGGCCCATCGCGAGCAAATGGAGGAGGGAAGTAGGATTTTTTTTTAGTTTTTTACACTATTTCAGGTTAAATCGATTTGCTACCATGAAGCACGAGGAAATTCAGCTTAGCGGCGAATCACATTTATCCTGAAATTCGAATTGAATTCCCCTTTGTTGGATTTGATTTGCTCAACTCTACTGATGATCAATCCTCACGATAGGCCATCAGTATATGATGGATTGGGGTCCCATCAATCAGCTGTTTGAAGAGGCCGCTGCACTCCGGTTAGTCTTCGTTCACATCACTGCTCAGCCTTTCCGTTCTCCTACTCCGTTTAGGAGCAGGAGAATGTAAAGGACGGATTTGGCACATAACTGAGTCGAACGTAATCTAAGGACCCCATAGACTATATTGGGGTCGGTTAGGTTTCTGCTCAGAATAAAATTTTGGAGCGGAGAAAAAAGTGGTGCATGCAGGACTTTTTTCTTCGCTTCAAAAATCTTCTTCTGAGCGGAAACCTAACAGACCTCATTATAGTCTATGGGGTCCTTAGTAGTGTTGTTTGCGAATATTCTAATCGCAAATATCGGCACTTTGAGAATTCGCGAAGTTTTAGAATATAGGGGCAATTAGCGCTTTCATTGTGGCAAAGGGGTTAGGTTAAGAAATTGGCAATTGGAAGGGGGGGGGGGCGCCATTTCAGTTTTCGCCTCAGGCAGCAGAAAGGCTAGGTGCAAACCTGCCCTTTGAGACCAGATGCTGGGATCATGTGGAACTATATACAGATGAAATTTCTATGTGTGCTTTTCAGCTAGCAGTAAAAATGTAAATTATGCAATGCTACATATTTCCAAAAAATAAGAGTTCTCTGTTATGTTAAAAAGTTTCCCTTTGGGATAAAACCAGTGCAGCCAGCAAGAACTATACCAGCTGCAATGAATATGCCAACTGGCTAATATCCCGCATTAACCGCAAACTTCTAAGCAAGCAAAGTTACACATGTAAATTCAAAAGTACATTGATCTCGTGAAGAAATGTATTAGGTCCCCCAGAGTCAGACCACATTCTAAAGTCTAGACTCAGGTAGGGTTAAAACTCTTCACAGAATTCGGTCTTGTCAGAGTAAAAGGAGAAATTCAGGCGACGTTCACGGCTTATGTAAGAATCTTGGAAGCATTGGCTCTACCACAGTCATATGATTTCCTGGTACACATTAATTCCTAATTTATAATACTTGTCCTCTGGTAGCTGGGTAGTGAAGCACTGTATTAACCCCTTCCTGACCAAGTGATTTTTTTTTTCGTTTTTTATTATCTGCTTTCCCGGAGTAATAACTTTTATTTTTCTATTCACGTAGCTGTATTTGAGCTTGTTTTTTTTTTTTTTTAACGGGACAAGTTGTACTTTATAATGGCACCATTTCATATTGCATACGATGTAGTGGGAAGATGAAAATATTCCAAATGGGGTGGGAATAGAAAGAAAAAAATATATTCTGCCACAGTTTTATAAGTTTTGTTTTTAAAATGACCTGTTGCCTTCATTCTCTGGGTCATTTTGATTTCTGCAATACTACATTTTACTAGTTTTAAAGCAGAACCATATTCTGCCCCCCAGAACTTTTTTTTATATTTATATCTATGGAGCTGTGTGGGTTTTTTTTTTCTGTAGGTAGTTTTTATTGATGCCACTTTGGATTGTATATGACTTTTTGATCACTTTTTAAATTTTGTTCGGAAGTAAAGTGTTGAAAAAATGTCAAATGGGCCATTTAGAATTTAATTCCTTTACCCCTTGTACATTGCAGGATACATATTTTTATATTTTAATACTATGGATGCTTTGGGAAGTGGCAATGCTAATGATGTTTATTTTGTATTATTTATTTTATTTTTAATATGAGGAGGGCGGGTGATGTGAATTTTTGTGTCTTTCTTTCTTCACTTTCTTTCGCTTACATTAAGTCCCTCTAGGGGACTTTAACATGTGATCATCTGATCGATTCTCACATAGATTGCAATGATTTAACATTGGAGCCTATAGAAGATTCACATGTGGCACATTCAAATAATATAACATTGTACTCATCAGGTGCTTCAAAATACAACCTTTCTCATCCGGCATAGCACCTTCATGTGATGCTCCATTATAGAGATATAATGTGGCAATAATGAGTTGCCACCTTTTTTTACCCAGAAATTACAGCTAGAAGAGGGTGTGACTTCACATGAAGATATATTATCTAATCTCAGGGTCCTAGGGCAGTAAAATAGTTAATATCAACATTTGTAGTGGTCTAAGCCAGTTTAGGAGCCAATGTCAACACCCTTGGTGGTTTAGTGTATCGAAGAGGTCAATGTCCGTGGTGATCTAGGGCAGTGAAGGGGTTAGTATAAGCATTCTTGGTAGTCTAAGGGTGGGAATGTCAGCATCTCTGATGGTCTGTGGCAGGGAAGGGTTTAATGCTAGTATCCCTGAAGAATTTGGTTTCAGCATCCTTGGTGGTATACGGTAAAAAGTAAAAGAATCATTTCTGTATCCCTGGTGGAAAATGCCCAAAGCAAAGAAAGGAATTCTGCAGAAAGGAATGACCCACTGTAACTGGCACCACACATTTATCAACTGAGTGGATGTGGATGACCAACCTACATCCCAACAAGCTCACTTTCTGAGACCAAGGTTGTGTGTTTCTTCTGTGAAGTCCAGTTTCCACCCACACTCCAAAAACATATTAAGTAGATTGGTTCCCAATAAAAATGGTCCTAGTGTATATGTGTGTAGAAATGACACTGTGAACCCTAATGGGGATAGCGATTTTAATAAATGGTGACAATCCTTGTACAGTAACCAAAAATGTATTCAAACTACGGAGAGTTAGATGATCCCGGTGCTGCCATCCTCGGACACAAAATTAATTTGAGTGTGCAAATAACTGGGTAGACTGCCAGTACCCCCTATAATATACATATATAAATAGTTCAAAAATGTGAATCTGTGCTGACTAATGGAGTATCAAACAATACTGTATTATTATAAGGCACACTAAAGTGCACTTTCCTTTCAAGCGGTAGGTGTCACAGTCGCTTCCTCTAGCTGTGACCTTCTGTCCATGCTCGTACTGCAGCTCCTTGCTGCAGTTCCGTTCCTGTGTGTTGTATGTGGTTCTGTATGGGTTAACTCCCCTGTGTGCCTATAAGAAGTTAATCCTCTCTGTCTGCTCCATGGGTGTGGCCTCTCTGCTGCACTCTTGGAACCTGTATATAAGGCCCCTTTCACACGGGTGTGATTTCTGCGCGGGTGCAATGCGTGGGGTGAACTCATTGCACCCGCACTAAATTCGGACCCATTCATTTCAATGGGTCTGTGTACATGAGCGGTGATTTCCCGCATCACTTTTGCGTTGCGTGAAAATCGCAGCACGTTCTATATTCTGCGTTTTTCACGCAACGCAGGCCCTATATAAGTGAATGGGGCTGCGGGAAAATCGCAAGCATCCGCAAGCAAGCACTTGCGGTGCGGTGCGATTTTCCCGCATGGTTGCTAGGAGACGATCGGGATGGGGACCCGATCTTTATTATTTTCCCTTAAAACATAGTTATAAAGTAAAATAATAGTATTCTCATTAGAGAATGCAAAGTAAAAAGGATAATAGAGGGTTAAAAAAAAAATTACTCACCTCCTCCATTTGATCGCATAGCTGGCGGTCTCCTGTTCTGTCTTTAGCTGGGGGTGCGGGGTGACGGACCCCTCAGTGACGTCACTGGGTCACATGGTCCAATCACCTGCTTCCATGATGGAAACTGAGGAGATAGATATCATTTTTTGCTTCACGTGGACCTTTTATCCTTATCTCTCTATATAGCAAAAAATTAAATCTATCTCCTCAATTGAGCTGATCGCTAGGGAGACGGACGTCTACAACATTCTAAATACCATCAACTACATGTATCCTTGACGAAGGAATCTGAGTATTCCGAAACGTGTTGGATAAAGTGTGGACTCAGGAGGCATTCGTAGAGCGTGTGACGTCACACTGGATACCTGTCTTCTTGGTTACATCATAGCTTCTCCCGACACGTGAGTGCTACCGGCAGGAGCCTCACGTTGAGGTTAGAAGAAGCCGAAGCATTTGGATCAGTTCCTCTTTTTCTTTGGAGGAGATCAAACAAAGAAGACTTATCCTACAGCTTGAAAGGCAAGTGCATTTTAGTGTGCTTTATAATAATATAGTACTGTTTGATACTCAATTAGTCAGCGCGGGTTCACGTTTTTGAACTATTTATATATGTAATCCTTGTACAGTGTTGCAGAATTCGTTGGCACTGTGTAAGCAACATATCAAAATAGGGTGAGGAGCTATCATGATTAACGCACTGCAAAAACTACAAGAGGGAACTTACCCCTGTTCATCTATGGAAGACATGTAGGCAAACAATGGCCGCCTTCGACCACTGCAGCCATGTTAAGAGCTAAAGATGAGCGAAGTTCTCTAAAATTCGCTTCGGTTTCTTCGCCGAATTTTACATCGCTCATTCATCGCTGCTCGCAGCATCTGAGATCCATATTAAAGCATTTAGTGTTTGCAAATTTAAAAAAAAATGTAATTGTACTTACCTCATGCATTTGATCGCGAAGAGGCCACCACGGCCATCTTGCTTGAAGAACCATCATGAAACCTTGCGCATGATGACATCATCATGTCGGTCAGCATGGTAACATAGTAACATAGTATATAAGGCCGAAAAAAGACATTTGTCCATCCAGTTCGACCTGTTTCCTGCCAGTTGATCCAGAGGAAGGCAAAAAACCCCTGTGAGTTAGAGCCAATTTTCCCCACTTAAGGGGAAAAAATTCCTTCCCCACTCCAATCAGGCAATCAGAATAACTCCCTGGATCAACGACCTATCTTTAGTAGCTATGGCCTGTAATATTATTACGCTCCAGAAATACATCCAGGCCCCTCTTGAATTCCTTTATTGTACTCACCATTACCACCTCCTCAGGCAGAGAGTTCCATAGTCTCACTGCTCTTACCGTAAAGAACCCTTTTCTATGTTTGTGTACAAACCTTCTTTCCTCTAGACGCAGAGGATGTCCGCTCGTCACAGTCACAGTCCTGGGGATAAATAGATGATGGGAGAGATCTCTGTACTGACCCCTGATATATTTATACATAGTTATTAGATATCCCCTCAGTCGTCTTTTTTCTAAAGTGAATAACCCTAATTTTGATAACCTTTGAGGGTACTGTAGATCCCTCATTCCAGTTATTACTTTAGTTGCCCTCCTCTGAACCCTCTCCAGCTCTGCTATGTCTGCCTTGTTCACAGGAGCCCAGAACTGTACACAGTACTCCATGTGTGGTCTGACTAGTGATTTATAAAGTGGTAAGACTATATTTTCATCACGGGCATCTATGCCCCTTTTGATGCAACCCATTATCTTATTGGCCTTAGCAGCAGCTGCCTGACACTGGTTTTTACAGCTTAGTTTGTTATTTATTAAAATTCCTAGATCCTTTTCCATGTCAGTGTTACTGAGTGTTTTACCGTTTAGTATGTACGGGTGACTTGCATTATTCCTTCCCATATGCATAACTTTACATTTGTCAGTGTTAAACCTCATCTGCCATTTCTGTGCCCAAGCCCCCAATCTATCCAGATCCCTCTGTAGCAGAAAACTCTCCTCTTCAGTGTTATTACTTTACACAGTTTAGTGTCATCTGCAAAAATAGATATTTTACTATGCAAGCCTTCTACAAGATCATTAATAAATATATGTGACATCATATTTCACCGCACATGAGATTTCGCACGGGATCTTCAAGCAAGATGGCTGCGGCTGCCTCTTCACACTCAAATGGATAAGGTAAGTATGATTTTTTTTATTTCACCACCATTTCAGGGAAAACCGATTAGTTACCATGAAACGCGAGGAAATTCAGCTTCGCAGCAAATTGAATTTTTCCTGAAAGGAACTTCGAATCGCTCAACACTTATAAGAGCAGTCATTTTTCATTGCATGTGTACCTTTTCCTTATGGTACAAATAGTTTACTGCAGGTAAGTAGTTGGTGAAGTATAATACACTTGAAACTCAATTGCTAAATTCAGTAACTTATTATTTCAACTCATTTCGAGGCATGAAGTGTTGCTGATTACTTTAACATACGTTGCTCCAGGTTTCGTGTCTGGGATCTATACAGTGGAAACTATACATTCTATTTGGCCCAGTGCCTTGAATGTGACACAATTCCTTTGAGGGGAAAAACTTAGTTCCTGCAGCCATGGGAACAGTGGACTTAACAAAACAATGATGTACGGTATTATCTGTTCCGTATTATCAAAAAATCTGTGTGCAAGCAGATTTTGGCAGCGGCATTGTTGGAGTTTGCAAACACGTTCTCAGGTTTCCCTTATGCATTATACATCAGAACCTAGAAATGCTCGGAGGTCCCTATTTTTCTAAAGTAGATTTACTGCTCCTTGAAGGGAAGAATTTCACTGGCAGAGCTGTTTCAGAGAAGTGATGCAAGTAAAAAAGCAGTAGAGGTTTTTACAGACTGAAATATTCAGGATCAATATTACCAATAACTGAATTATTAAAGGGGTTATCCAGGAAATTATATTGATTAACTATCTTCAGGATGTTATTATTATCACATAGGTGGGGGTCCGAGTCTCTGCACCCCCGATGATCAGCTACTTTATGGAGCCGTCATGCTCACTGAAGCCCCTTCGAACTCTGCAGATTACCAGCAGCTTTCCAAGCACAGCGTCGTATGTTGAATAGCGGCTATGCTTGGCATTATAGCTTAGCTGCGACTAGGCCATATGACCGATGTACAGTGATGTCACGTGGCCTGGGAAGAGGACCCAGCTCTCACGGAGCACAAGACTCTTCTAACAGCTGAATGGTGGGAGTCCCTAGAGTCCGACCCCTGATGATCTGATATTGATGACCTATTCAGAGGATAGGTCATCAATACAAATTTCCAGATAACCCCTTTAAAGGGATTTTCTAGGAGTAAGATATTGATAACTTGTCTTCAGGACAGGTCATTAATACTAAATCAGTAAATGTCCAACTCCTGGCACCTCCTGAGAAGACCTTTTTAAGCGATACTTTTTGGCATTGGACTGTGGCACCGTGCAATCCAAGCCCAAATATTAGAGCCAACTTTGGTGTTATTGCAGTGGTCTGTGTCTACCGTTGCTTTGCTTCCTCTGTTGCAGCACTGCCTCTGCTCTGCTCACCTGCTCCCCAGCTCCTGGGTTCCTGTGGCTCGAAACCTCTGGCATCTTTTTCCTCCATCCCACATGTGTTCCCTCTGGGCCAGAACATGCACATCTTTATTTCCCCGCCCAATGACTGGCTACCCCTGGGTACTTAAGGAACCTTCACCTATGGGAATGTGCCTGAGCAATAGGTTCTAAAATGTTAGGCTCCGATAAATGTTTGCTGATTATGATTGTCTGCCTGTGCATCATCTACTGCCTGTTTCTTGGATTTTACCATTCTCTTTTGATTCTCAGCCTGATGAATGTATCCTTAAACTGAAACAAATAACTTTTTTTAATAGCTTTTACAATGAGGTTTAGTCATATGTTTAATAAGTTAAATACTACAGGCCACAAGGCTAGTGACACGTGGAGCACGATTTATGTATAGCCTTACACACAGCAACCTAGCCCCGACAAATGTCTTGTATCTGATCACAAGCGTGTGGTTCAGAGATAAGACTAGATAAAGGCACAGTTCTGAATATTTGTATGACGCAGTGAGAGGGGACTGGATAAAGAGACACCTATCCCTTTAAGTTCAATATCACTTGTAAGGGTTGGTCACTGCCGTTCGCAGGTGAGGGGGCATACCATACTAGTTCAAATGGCTACAATTGTACATACAAGGAGTACTAATTTCGTTCCTCCTTGTGTTTTGGCAGTGGTATGCTCAAGCCTCGTTTTGCTTCACCTGCCCTCACTTCAGGGGGGTAGTAGTGTCTGCCTCCAATACTGCTAGTACAGAGCTGTAATTGAATGCTAACAACGGCTCTACACTAGCCCTACACCTGTGCCTTTAGTTGCTAAATTGCGGCCTTTACCATTCTCTGCCTGACCTGAACTCTGCCTGATCTACGTTTTAATCCTAAACTGCTCCATCTAACCTCAGGCTATTTATTGGATCACACAAAATCCACCTGCCCTGAACTCCTCTTGTCCCTAACTGCGGTTTTGCCTCATCTCTTAGTGTTCTGTCCCTGGGGTCTTTTGACCCCTGTGGGTAAGCAGTCTATTGAACAGAGACTATTCCAAAAGGTGACAGCCTGGTGGTTTCCCTGCAGTGGAGTCCAGATTTCTGTACACAGGTTAAAAGGTAAAAACAAGGGGGGAGCGATTACTTAGATAACGCCCTTCCAAAAATCCCCAAGAGAAATCTGTTCAAGTGACACAGTGGATCCACATAATTTCTATATAATATTTACTTTAGAAACCTACATTAAAGGGAGTCTTTCACCTAATCTGAGCATTTTAGACCACTCAGATCAGATTACAGACTCTTTGCCCCTGACTATTATAGTACCTTTCTTTTATTCGTCCGTGGTCCAGATGATGAAAAAATGACTTTTAAACCTTATGTAAATGAGTCGCTGAAGGTGCCCAGGGGCGGCGTTACTGGACGATGTACTCAGAAAAACACTGCTCTTTCTGCCCTTTGGCCCGCCCTCTGTCCTATTACCTCCTTCAGCCGAGCGGCACAACAACGGAGGGATGTCTTTAGTTGGCCGGCGCATGCGCACTGCTCTGCCCATTATGGGCAGAGGAACAGATTTTGAAATTGCGCATGCGCCGGCCAACTAAAGACATCTGTCCCACCGTTGTTGTGCCGCTCAGCTGAAGGAGGTAATAGGACAGAGGGCGGGCCAGAGGGCAGAAAGAGGTGTGTTTTTCTGGGCACATCGCCCAGTAACGCCGCCCCCGGGCACCTTCAGCGGCTCATTTACATATGGTTTAAAAGTCTTTTTTTCATCATCTAGACCACGGACGAATAAAAGAAAGGTACTATAGTAATAAGGGGCAAAGAGTCTGTAACCTGATCTGAGCAGTCTAAAACGCTCAGATTAGGTGAAAGACTCCCTTTAAGTGTTCCATGTGTTTTATACTGTATGTTGAAAC
Organism: Bufotes viridis; assembly: GCA_033119425.1. Lineage (NCBI taxonomy): Eukaryota > Metazoa > Chordata > Amphibia > Anura > Bufonidae > Bufotes > Bufotes viridis. The sequence continues at coordinate 26,259,477 of CM065598.1, forward strand.
CACTTGTTTTCTAATATTTACTAATAGGAGAATTTTTTTCATTAGATTTGGTAACCATAAAAATGTACTTGATGGTCAGCCAGAAATCTAAAGGTCATTTAAGGTCTTCATAGACTGTTTGCATTCTTCACAATAAAAGTGTAGAATTGTGGGAAGCATTAGGAAACCAAAAGAAAAGAAATCTGTTTTGCAATTTTTTCCAGTAAAATAAACATTTCATCATCAGGAAAGTCTGCAACTGAAATAATTAAAAGATATTTGCTTTTCAAAAATGATACCTATCCAGACCCCAAGATCACACTTAAGCAAAAAGACAAATATTTTAGTAAAATTTAAACATTTACAGAGACTGTGGTTGTGGAACCTTTCCATTCACCATGTGTTGGGATTTCTCATCTTCCCTCCAGACGCTGCTGTGAATGCCAAGAACAGATTACAGACTGCACATACAGACTACTCTGGAGCACCACATAAACATATCAGTTTAATATGAGCAGGGGTGGCTGGTCACACAGTGGTAGTCCAAAACCATTGCTGGCTTCAACCAGACCCACAATGCAACACTGTCAATGCTTTTCATTCCCATTTATCAATATCCACTTCACTAAAGCAGAGGATAATCTGCCTGTGGTGCCTTGTGCTCCAGCACGTTAGGCTTCCTTCATTTTATATTAGCTTCCAAGTTTTATTTCACGGGGCTGTTTTGTATCATTCTACTATATTTTACAACCTGTTGCCTTCTTGTAATCATTAAAAATGGCCACAAGGACATTTTTTCTCTTTTTTTTAAAAACTTTTTCTTCATAGGTCACCATGTTTGTTCAATATTGTAATCAATTGGTAGCATACTACTAGATAATCACCTCTGCACTAATAGGAGACCAAAAAGCAGGGGAGGTGAAAAGCTAAATTAATTTTTTTTCCCATCCACATGTTGCCCTTGGCAAGGCGCTGCCCTAGGGACTGAACCTCCAGTGCCTAGTGGCAAATACAGACCTGACATAAATATCCATGGTATGTTGCTTGAATATGCTTATTCTCACGATACCTGATCGAAAAGGGTCTGACCTCTGCCGATCAGTTGTATCTAAATAGCTCAGGCACTAGAACTACACAGGTCTGTAGTGAACAGTAGTGCTCCTATTTGAAGTAAATTGGAAGAATCTGGCTTTGGACATCAGAACTACTGAGGGTCATTTTCTTGCTGGGGGTGCAGGACGTTTGGACCCCACCAATAAAATATTGATGGCTTATCCTGAGGATAGGCCAGTGATATCAAAATCCTGGAATACCCCTGTAAAGGAGCTTTTCAGTTTGCATCAACATCCTTTAAAATAATGATTTATGAAGGTAGCCGTAATTTTGTAATACATTTCTTTTACCTTTTATTGTTCCTGTTCTGTGCTGTGGTCACATGACCATGTCAGTGCAGCTCTTTTTTATTTCCTGTGATGTTGTATCCATCGCTGTGTCAAAGCAGCTACAGAGACAGTGATAGGGGAATGTCTATGCAACTATCTAGGTGGGAGGAGCTATAAACTAGCTGGGCATTGTTAGGGGCAGTGATAGGGGAGTGTCAATGTAACTAGCTGGGTGGGAGGAGCTATAAACTAGCTGGGCGTTGTTAAGGGCAGTGACAGGGGAGTGTCTATGTAACTAGCTGGGTGGGAGGAGCTATAAACCAGCAGGGTGTTGTTAGGGGCAGTCATAGGGGAGTGTCTATGTAACTAGCTGGTGGGAGGAGCTATAAACTAGCTGGGTGTTGTTAGGGACAGTGATAGGGGAGTGTCTATGTAAATAGCTGGATGGGAGGAGGTATAGACTAGCTGGGCATTGTTAGGGGCAGTGAAAGGGGAGTGTCTATGTAACTAGCTGGGTGGGAGGAGCTATAAACTAGCTGGGCGTTGTTAAGGACAGTGATAGGGGAGTGTCTATGTAACTAGTTGGGAGGGAGGAGCTATAAACTAGCTGGCTGTTAGAGGCAGTGATTGGGGAATGTCTATGTAGGTGGGAGGCGTTATAAACTAGCTGGGCATTGTTAGAGGTGGTACTGGAGCTGTGGAAGAGAATAGAGAAGTGCATCATGGATTTGGTTGGATATGGCAACAGGAAGTGCTACATAGAGGATGGAAACAAACCAGAGTGCTTAGTTTACTTGTTGAAAATGGGTCAGAAGAGCCCAAATTGGAAAAAGAGAAAGCATGGGGAACATGTACATGACGTAAGTAACTACATAACCATATATCTTAAAAACCATAGGAATCCTAGTGAATCCCCTTTAAAGGGATAGAATGAGGGGGAAAGGGGGAACCCCCCAACACACACACACAATGTGATGGTCCGCTGGGCTGCCTTGCTGTAAACATCAAGTTTGACATTGCCTGCAGCCAGAGCATTTTCTCTTTTGGAGCTTCAAGACAATAACAGTTAACCCTTAAAGGCACTGGGAGGGTCTTAAATATGGTGCCTGCTTGCGAGCGCAGCGGGTGCTATAGCTGGTGGTTTTCTGGACCAGAGGCCCCCGGGTAATGTCTGCAACTGGCAATAATGCTGATCTCAGGCATTTAACCCTATGGATGGCAAGGTCAAAAGTGACCATGGCATCTAAATAGTGTAAAAAATCTGGAAGCACGCACTTCCAGGGGAAGACCGGCGAATGGCGTAATGGAAAGTCAAAAGGTCAAAATGGCCTATTAACCATTTTATCATCGCTTCACTTAACTAAAAAATTTTAATAAAATGTGATCAAAAAGTCACACATACTCCAAAATGGTATCAATAAAAATGACAGATTGTCCCGCAAAAAATGAGCCCCCACACAGCTTGGTAGACATCACTATAGAAAAGTTATGGGGTCAGACTATGGTGATGTTTTTTTTTTCAGTATTAAAAAGCAAAATTTACACAATGATACCACACATATGTGGTATCATTGTAATTGAACTGACCCAGAGGATAAAGGGCACAGGTCGGATTTGCTGCATAGGGAACACCATAGGCTGAGGAAGAATTGCATTTTTTTTTTTTAATTCCACCCTTTTTGGAATTTTTTTTATTCTTCCCACTACATTTTATGCCAGAATTAGGAAGTACAACTTATGTCGCAAATAACAAAGCAAAAAAAAAAAAAAAGACATTCAGTGGTTATGTGAACGGAAAAATAAAAAAGTTATGGCTCTTTGAAAACAGGAAAGAAAAATTAAAACGCAAAAATTAAAAAACCTCTGGTATCCAAAGGATTAAAGATTGAAGACATTTCTGCATAGAGAGATGACACATATGCCAAAGTATGAATGAACACACGCTTTGTGGAAGAACACAAAGAGCACATGGTTTGTGTAAAAATGCTGGCTGAACGCGTTCCTGGCCTTGACTGATATTAACATAGGCATTCTTTGTTTCTTTTTTTTTTTTTGTATTCTACTCGCACATTGTTTGTGTTTAAAGTTGGATGTTCTCTTAGGATTTTATGGATTGGCAGCTATATTGTGCAGTGCAGACACTGTCTACCTGGACGGCCTGAGACTAGAACTTGTGTTCTGGTTTTCATGCCAGGGGAAAGCCATATTTAGAACTTTTCAAAAACTGGTTAGAAATTGCAGCTTTTTATGTGGTAACGCCCCATTCAGGGTTTCAGAATATATTTTAATAGTTTTTTTTTCCATCTGCACAGATAGCTAGCCAAAAAGCATTGTTTACTTCATTTTCCCTCACAGGACTTTTTGAAAGATGAGCTTGGAATACCAATGACCTATTTCAAATACGTAATGTATTTCATCTTTGTATTGTAGGGCCTCCAGCTGTAACTTGTAACAAATCACCTTTCAACATTCCCTCTACTTTACTAAATCAATCTTTTCTTTGGACAAACATCAAGAACTTTGCATTTATTCTCACTGGCTTTATTTGGTGCAGAGTTTGCTCTTTACTAGAGTTCTCGGTGTCCGTTGCCGGCATAGCGTCCAGTGTCTGTGCAGATATCGGATGTTGCGGCCAATAGCAGATTATATTAGGGGCGTCTTGGTTGGCAGCCCTGGGCCATCTAAAACACCCATTAGGAAGGAGAATGTGATGCTGGTAGGAGAAAAGACCTGTGATGACAAACTGGTCACATGACGATGACGCCATCACCGGTTCTTTTTCTCCAGGAGAAGTGTTGCTGCAGGAGACATTTACAATAGTTTTATGTGGTGATTGCATCAGAAGAAGTATATACTGTATGCAGTATATACTGAATACTGTGGGGTACATTATACTCTGGGGGTGCTATACTTTATACTGTGGGGTACTTTATACTGTGGGATGTTATACCATATACAGCATACTGTGGGGTACTATACTGTAGTGTTCTATATACTGTTGGGTGTTATACTGCATACTGCAGGGTGCTATACTGTATACTGTGGGGTACTTTATACTGTGGGATGTTATACCATATACAGCATACTGTGGGGTACTATACTGTAGGGTTCTATATACTGTTGGGTGTTATACTGCATACTGCAGGGTGCTATACTGTGTACTGTGGGGTACTCTATACTGTGGGGTGTTATACCATATACAGCATACTGTGGGGTACTATACTGTAGGGTTCTATATACTGTTGTGTGTTATACTGTATACTGCAGGGTGCTATACTGTATACTGTGGGGTACTCTATACTGTGGGGTGTTATACCATATACAGCATACTGTGGGGTACTATACTGTAGGGTTCTATATACTGTTGGGTGTTATACTGTATACTGCCAGGTGCTATACTGTATACTGTAGGATACTGCATATTGTAGGATGTTATAATGTATACTGCATACTGTGGGGTACTGAATACTGTGGGTTATAATATTATATACTGTAGGGTGTGATATACTATGGGGTCAGGGGCGTAGCTATAGGGGGTGTAGATCTACTGTGAGGTGCTATACTGTATACTGCATTCTGTCGGGGTACTATATACTGTGGAGCTATATTGTATACTGTAGAGTACTACGAACAGTAGGGTACTGCATACTGTGGGGTTTTATACTGTATATTGCATACTGTAGGATACTATTAGAGATGAGTGAATTTTTGAAAAGTTCGATTCGGCTGCTTTGCAGAATTTTACAAGAAAAATTTGCTTTGTGACAAATTATTTTGTCACAAAGCGCATTTCTTTGTAAATAGTGGGTGCCAGAAGTCTCGCTATTTTTAGAAGTTTCGAGTATTTTTAGGCGAGGAGGAGTACAAACTTGAAGTACCGTATATACTCGAGTATAAGCCGAGTTTTTCGGCACAAAATTTGTGCCGAAAAAACCGAACTCGGCTTATACTCAAGTCATAAATTAAAAATCTGAAGAGCGGAGTGGGAGGAGGAGCGGGGGAGGAGCTGGGGGCGGGCATTTGCGGCAGGGCCGATGCGCTCACTGCGCTCCGGCCCCACCGCTCATGTATAGTTTTTAAATTCGATTATACTATACAGTTATTCTTACTATAATTCTTGTCCCCTCTGTACTTCATCACATGCGGCAGTCGGGCAGTGAATACTTCAGGCCGGGCGGACGAGAGCAGCTTGACTTGCTGATGTCACGTGCCTGCCCGGCCTGCTTTATGAATGAAGCAGGCGGCGCAGGCACGTGACGTCAGTCACACTGCGCTCGCTCTCCCGCCCGGCCTGAAGTATTCACTGCCCGACTGCCGCATGTGATGAAGTACAGAGGGGGCAAGAATTATAGTAAGAATAACTGTATAGTATAATCGAATTTAAAAACTATACATGAGCGGTAATGGGGATGGGGGGATGTGGATGGCACTGTTATGGGATGAGGGGATGTGGATGGGGGGATGTGGATGGCACTGTTATGGGATGGGGGATGTGGATGGCACTGTTATAGGATGGGGGATCTGTGGATGCCATCCACAGCCCCCATCCCATAAGTGCCATCCACAGCCCCCATCCCATAACAGTGTCATCCACATCCCCCTCATCCCATAAGTGCCATCCACATCCCCCCTTCCCATAACAGTGTCATCCACATCCCCCTCATCCCATAAGTGCCATCCACATCCCCCCATCCGATAACAGTGTCATCCACATCCCCTCATCCCATAAGTGCCATCCACAGCCCCCATCCCATAACAGTGTCATCCACAGATCCCCCCATAACAGTGCGTCATTCACAGATCCCCCCATAACAGTGCGTCATCCACAGATCCCCCATAACAGTGACATCCATTTCCACCTCGGCTTATACTCGAGTCACTACTTTTCCCAGTTTTTTTGGGGTAAAATTAGGGGGGTCGGCTTATACTCGGGTCGGCTTATACTCGAGTATATACGGTAATAGAAATAACTAATAGTAGGCCTACATAATGTTAAGGGCTTGTTCACATCTGCGTTGGAGGCTCTGTACGAGGCTCTGTCGCAGATTCTTTGAAAGACCGGACAAAAAAACTTTACATGAGGACTTTTTTGTCTGGTAAAAAGACAGGATCCGGAACAGAAGCTGAATAGACTCCATAACAGTAAATGGATTCTGTTCATCTCAGTTATGTGCCTGATTCAGCACTTCCGTTATTTTCATTAATATGGAAAGTAAATGTGGAGCCCCAGTATTGGGTCTACAACACAGTGAAAGCCAGATATCCCTCAAAGGAACGAAAACCGAGCAAAGGCGTGTCTCCATTACAGAGATCACCAAATCCACCGTATTAGGTGGCCCCTATGTCAATATCCCGCTCTTTTACAAGCTTTAAGGATGTGAAAGGGAAAACCTAAGCCAGTTATTTTCATTGTTCTGCTTATCTAACGGAGCAGAACAACAGAAATAAATAGTGGAGAACCCCTTTAGCCACAGGAGAAGAGGAGCTAACTTACTGGGCTCATGAGCAGGAAATCGGCTCAGGTTTTGACTGAGAAGAGCAATACCTTTATGTCACCCAATCGCAGGATGAAAATGGGAAATGCCAAGTTTCATTTGTGTGGGTCCTCCTTTCTTTTGAAGGAAACAGCAAGAGTTAATAGAGCTTGGTGCATGTGTGCAGATCAACAAGCTGAAGCTACCGAAGCTGTACCCACAATGCCCACACAATCTGTAATGCGAACGTAAGGGAAAGGAAATGGGATGTAAGATCTTACAGTAGGACGGGATTAGATCGACTGAAGGGGTTAACAATGGAGGATGCTTTGCAGACAGCTCGGCACAGTCCGGTACTATACAAGTTCACGGCATAAGGTAAACCTCAGAAGATTCCTTTGGCGCATTATCAGTGGCACACACTGTAGAGATGATACCTGGTGCACCTCTACCCACAGTGCCCCTCAACATAGTAGAAGAGAAGCTAACTTACTGGGCTCATCCTGAGCAGTAGCTGGGCCCTGCTCTAGTTTATGCACAATGTGCTCCGGGTGCTGTAGAGTGTGGGCAGCACCCACTGCGAGAGCTTCCCTGTGCGGATGGTGTGTGCACATATAGTTAGATCACGCGCTGCAGCTTCAGAGCAGCATGCCGAATGGTCGTCAGCCCGCTAAAACCAACCAATAACAAAGCTCCTTGCTGTAAGGAGCTCACAGCGCAGCCTTCACTGATGAATCATAGGGTAAAGTCTATGGCGTATTGGTACGCCTTAGACTTTTTCTAGGGAGTAAAATGGCCTGAACAGGCATTTATGACACTTGTATAGGCGTTATTGCGACCTCTGGTGTGTGCAATGACAGGGAGCGGCGATTGCGCCACTACCTGTCATTGTACCTCTCAGATACCACATTCATACATGATCGAGGCATCTGATATAAATAAAAGAGTAATAAATAAAAAATCATCACGCCGGCCGGCGTGGTGACATCATAAGTCACTGCGCACGCGATTTTGGGATTCAAGCAAGATGGCGGCAGCTGGCCCTTCTCAAGAAAATGGATGAGGTAAGTATGATTTTTTTTATTTATTACACTATTTCAGATTAAATTGTTTCGATTCGTGGACTTCGATTCGCTCAACACTAGGTACTATATACTGTGAGGTGGTATACTGTGTGCTTCATACTGTGGTATACTACCTACCTTGGGGTGTTGTATATTACAAGGAGCTGGGGGTGTTATTCTATATACTGTATACTGTGGGTTGTTCTACTGTATACTGCATACTGTGGAGTATTGTAGACTATACAGTATGAGGGACTGGGGGTGTTATACTACTATATATGTGGTACAGGTTTCTTTAATATTTACCAGAAAAAAAAAAAGTATGGGGCAGAATGTGAAAAAGGGAATGGTCAGGGAAAATGAATGGAGAGCGTCCCCAACATGGGAAAACACAGCCCTGCACCTATGTTACACTTAATCTGCCCCTGATTGTGGCCAAGCTGCGGCACAACAGAGCTATCACAACATACAGTATACATATGGGCATGTGATAGCAGAAACACAAGCAAACTCATGTTCACAACAATAAATTTAATTGAAAGCGACCTTAAAAGCTATGTACACCTTTTATTATTATTATTATTATTATTATTATTGCATTGTATTCATTATGAGGTAAAAATAATTTTTTCAACTGGTCCTTTTTAGAAAAAATATGGAGTCCTTTTCTCTGTACAGAGCTGAGATGCCCTCTTAGCAGGATCTGAATTTTATCTCTCTTCTGTCAGCACTTTATCTTTGATCTCTGACCTTATAAGTTATAAACACTTACTATAGCTTGATTCTGAGCTTACTGATAAGTGTTTATGACCTCTTAGTAATTTACAGATAAATTAGATGATCGGCACAACATGAAAGTAGGATTCCCAAAAAACTGTTAAACAGAAAAATAGTTAACTTTTTGTGACAGAACGGCTCAATATTTTTTAATAAAGACCAATTGAAAAAAATAATTTTTAGCCAAAAATGAGTAAAATGCAATCATTAACAAAAAGGTGTACATAGCCTTTAAAGAGGTTTTCTCTCCCATGATAACCAATTTTGTTTTTTCCTTCTCGACGTTGTCAGACAGGTTCAAACGGTCTTACAGTAATCACAGCTGTGTGTGGCTAATGACTTTGAATGGTCATAAAGATATATCAAAAATTTTGATTGGTGGGGGTCTGAGTAGTGTTGGGTGTGAATATTTGAATAGCGAATATTTATCATGAATATCGTCACTTCGAGAATTCACGAATATTTAGAATATAGTGCTATATATTCGCATTTGAGAATATTCGTCATTTTTTTCCATATGAACACATGATTCCTCCCTGCTTTTTGCTTGTGGGCCAATGAGAAGGCAGCAATGTCTTTGTCTGAGCTTAGAAACATCTCTAGCAACCAATAGGAAAGTTGCCTACTCCTTACTATAAAGGAACCTCCCCAGCAGCCATTTTCTGCAGTTTTTTTATGTAAGCATAAAAAGCATGTAAAGCTATTGTAATGTTCTGCAGTGCCAACCATTTTCTCCAGTCTCAGGAAACTTCTAGCAGCTTGAAAAATGTAGCAAAATTGACCCACGCCTGTATTGCGCGCGCAATACTGCGAATATTACACTAACGATTTTCGCAATCAAGAAAATAATCATGAATTCTCGAATATATGACGAATATTCACCCAAATATTCGCAAAATATCCCAAATTCGAATATTGCCTCTGCTGCTCATCACTGGGTCTGAGTACTGAGACCTTCAGCGATCTCTAGAACGAGAAGAGATCATGTGGATCTCGGAAATCAGACCCCCATTGATCTAAACTTTTGATATGTCTCTATGAAATGTTAGTAATCCTTTAAATACACGATACACAAAAAGTTAGGGATATTTGGCTTGTGGGTGAAATTTCAGGATGAACCTAAAATGCACTCTAACCTTTCCAGGTGAATTTATGTGACCTTCTCTAAACTTTTGAATTCACATGTCAAACTGTTCAATGTGTCACTGTTCCTCCCATGACAGAGTTGAGAAGATCCGAGAGACTGGCGGCACGTGAGGGTATCTGAGTCTCTCTGTTTTCTCCTTGCAGTGTTGTTGTTTGGTAATGACCACACCTCTTGTCAGGTGCAGCTTGGGGTCATTACTGAGGCTATTTATCTCATTCCCTGCCACCACTCTTAGGGCCTTCCAGGGTCTCCAGGGCTAAGGTTCCGGTGTATGAGTATTTGCACCTCCAGGGTCTACTCATACTGGCAGAAATCATGGAGAGGTCTAGGGATTCCTAGGAGGTCACCATCCCTCTCCCTTAGATTTGAGGCCTAAACTCCGGTCTATTCCTTCTGTATGTTATCTGGTGTGATCCCCTCCCCATTACTCGTGACATAATGTTTCAGTATTGATCAACAGTACCTTGCCATTGCGAGGCTTCAAGCAGAATGTTCTTAGATGGAAGTATCCACTGAGCTTAGAGTGTCACAGAGGGTCATCAGCAGGTTGCAACAAAGAGAGTCTGGAAGAGTCACATTAAAGCATGGAAGTGGACATGCTTAGGCTACATCCCACACTGATGACCGCTTCATTGTGAACAATGCCCTGCGGAACCGGATCATGAATTCCACATAACTCCAGGCACGTTTAAGAGGTACCCAAGTGTCAGACCATTTGAAACCATTTTCATCAGAGTGATTTGCGTGCTAGACGACCAGCAAGGGTACCTGACCACCGGTGCCATTGTCTTGCATGGGCCAGGGAGCATTTGGTGAGCCTTTGGTGGTGGTAGCCCATACTAATTGATTAACATCATTAATCCAATCATGGTGCCTCTGCATGAACAACACAGGCCTAATTTCATCTTCATGGATGACAATGTGCTAGCTTATCGAGGTCACATTATTACAGCTACTGGAGACTGGGGTACTTCAAATGGAGTGGCCTGCCCTTTTTCAGACCTAAATCCCATTGAAAACCTATTGGATCAGCTGAGTCGCTGTGTAGAGGCTCGTAATTCTGTACCCTAGAACCATAATGACCTGAGGGCCACCCTCAGGTCATTGGGATGTCATGCCTCAGCAGACAATAAGTCATCTTGTGAACAGCATGAGATGTCATTGTCAACCTGTAATTGATGCTCAAGTTTACAAGACAAGACTCTAGCTTGAACTCTTTACGCTTTCCATAAATTTCATCCGAACGCCAAATATCCTTAACTTTTTTTGAGTAGTGTATGTGACAATAGAAAAAATTGGGAAGGAGAAAAAAAAATTATATATATATATATATATATATATATATATAATTTGCACTTGGCTTGAGAAGAATCCTGGAAGGGGATTGAAACGTTGCTTATTTTGTGTCACATGAAGAGTGCTGCGTTGATTTTTCATGGATATACATGCCTGATGTCAAGGGTAAGACGCGTGCACCTGATAAACCATAAAAGCGAGTGCTGCCGGAATTATTATATATAAATATATATATATATATATATATATATATATATATATGTACAGGTTATTTGAATTGTAAGTACCATATTAGTATTTTAAGGAGTAATATCCAGTGTGCATCGGCAGACGCAGGATTACCTACAACGGCTTCTGTTTCCTTTATGCTTCCAGTATAAACAGATTCCGAGTTTTCATTTCAAGAATGTTACTTTTACGTCACTACTTAATCCTTCATAAATGAACTGGCCTGTCTGGGCTTTCTCTCTGCAATTTAAGGAGTGTGTTTTATAGCTGACCCACAAACTGCAAGCTCTAAATGGTAATATTTATGCTGTTCTCATCTATTTTTGACTGACTTATTCAGCCACCATCAGCTGGAAATACGGAGCCGCCAGTCATCACCCAATACATTACCTATTTTTATATTCTAATTTCTAAGCTCAATATCCCACTACTTTAGATGTACAATGCTGACTCAATGCTTCTATATTCTGGGCTTTAGAGATAATTTACAAGAAAAATGAAATAAATAAATTAGTGACTTTTCTGCAAATATTAATTTCCCAGCAAGCTCGGTTCAGATCGCTGCTTCTTTCTGTGCCAGGATTTAGCCAAGCTCATTTAGCTGACTTACGTCGGTAAGTGCTGTGGCAGGATTTAGCCAAACTCAGAGGGCAAAGGCAGGTGCAGCCATCCGATCCGTACAGCTCTAACTACGGCCCCATTCCAGCAGCACGGTGGAATCCGTACACACGTACACCACACTGACGTCAGCAGTGTACGAATGTACTGATTCCAAAATGCATAAAAGAGCCGAAACACTATTTCTTTGGGTAAAAAAAAGGCTAAATCTATTAATGAAGCATATTAGAAAAAATATTTTAGGATATTTGAAACATTTTAGGTGTTTAAAAGTTTAGTTACTCTTTAAAAAAATTCTACAGTTTCCAAACCAGCGCCTAGATCTGAATACTTTTGTAATTTCTTGTAATTAAAAATGTAGTATAGCTGCTGGGTTATTCAATGAAACCTTTCTGTACAGCGCCACCTGCTGTTTTTTTTCCTTATTTTTTTGTCCTACTTACTGAGAAGGTCGCACATGCTCAGTCTCAACCTTCAACTGCCTCCTGAGCTGTGACAAAGCTAAAGAAGAAAGACACTCCCCCATGAGAAAAGTCACTCCCCCGAGCTGCCAGCTTGAAGTAAATCTAGCAGAGAAATGGAGCAATTAATGTGGAGATCTCTGGATCTATGTGTGGTACAGGGCTGGTTCTAGCTTTGTTAGAAAGTGATTGTCATACACTATATGATGTCTGATTTTCATTTTTTACATTAATCATGGGATAACCCCTTTAACAGCATTCAGATTTAAATTTTTACGTTTTTTCTACCACTTCTAACAATCAATTATTTCCTCATAGCTGCAATTACATTCACATAAGTACGTGCATAATTGGATCAAACATTCTGAGCTACGTGTCGTGATTTATTTGGTATAAGGAGCAGTTAAAGTTGTGTCGGGCTCATGATTTTCCCCAAGTTAGCACGTGGCTTGTCCCAGCATTTAAATCCGCAGCATATGTTCCTAACATTTTGTGTCTACAACTTCTCTACAAGCATTTGCTGAAATCTAAGGGTAAAATTGGAATTCCTTGCAGTTTCAGCAGCGGATCCACTTGCGGATTTGCTTTATGAGGGTAGGTTCCCATGGCAGACAGTGCTGTGCCGGGCTGCCGTTTCTGCTGTGGGTTTCCATGCAAACCCGCTCTGGGTTTCGTTTCATTGAGTGGAGCCTTGAACAGGCTCCAGATACGGCTTTCTGAGGGGCCCACCCGGAGACAAGGTCAAAAATTGACACATACATTCTTGGCACGTTCTTGAAAACTTGCACGGCAAAGCTAAACCCCTCAGCTGTGTGAACTGCGGAAAACAATGGGAGACGATTTCAGAGCACAATCAGCCTGGTTTCCGACACCAAACCTGCACCGAAACCCGTGGTCAAAGTCTTCCATGTAAACCAAGCCTAACAATTCAGTGTAATGACTAATCTGGGGCTTCTCCATGAGGAATCTGTGCAATAATGGAGCATGTGAATGAGGGATAAAATGTCCCATTCATTAGCATTAGGAAGCATTCACACGGTCCGCAATCTGCAAGATGCAGCCAAAGATAGGACACGGAAACACATGGAAACTCTTCCGTGCCTCCGGGCATTAAAATATAAGACATGTCCTATTTTTGGCCCCATCTTGAGGATCGCAGACCCTTTGAAGTCAATGGGTCTGTACTGCAATGCGGAGTGCACATGCTCGTGTTTTGCGGATAAACGATTCACTGTCTGCAAAATTGGCACCACCATCATACATTCATGTGAATATGGCTTTACTGGGAGAATGTTAGCCGGGTGCAGAACAGTCATAATTGTACCTAGGCTAGGGCCATTACAAGAAAGCAGAAGAACTATTAGGGTACTTTCACACTTGCGGCATGGCTATCCGGTAGGTGAACAGCCTGCTGGATCCGTCATGCCACAAGTACCCTTGTGCTGCAGTGCATGGCCGGAGATCGCCGGACTAAAAGTACTGCAGGTCCGACTTTTTAGTCCGGAGATCACTGCCGTGCTGCGCCGTAGCTCCGCCACCCGCCCCATTATAGTCAATAGGGATGGAGTGGCAGCACACGGGTACTTGCGGCATGGCGGATCTGGCAGGCTGTTCTCCTGCCGGAACAGCCTGCCGGATAGCCAATTAGCCATGCCGCAAGTGTGAAAGTACCCTTAGTAAGTTAGTAGGGTGTAAATATGTAGAAAACCACATTATAGGACACAATCTGAACTAACACAGTAACATTATACACAGTTACAGGATTTCACTCACTGGAGGTCTCAAAGAACTGACTGCAGAATAGTTATCTCCCGTCAACCAGACAGAAGTAATTTGCAATACTTCCTGTAGGCAATGTACTGACTTTCAAAAACATGCCAGTAGTTGTAAATTCTACCAATACGTATGTGGTGAGCTCTTGGAAGAAAAAATCTTCCAGTGTTACGTTACATTGTTTCAAGGAGTTTTTGCTAAAAGTGCACAAATTCTCCAGGAACAAAACATGGATTTAGTGAGTGTGGTTCATACATCGCAAGGGTGAAGACTCCAAAGAATTTTTAACTGCAAAATCTATGAAACAGGAGACATTACTGGTCTTCCGGCAAATGATCAAGTGGATTTTCTATGAATTTCTATGTATTTTTTTTTATTGTTATAATGGAATCTAACATCACCTAGATTGCATAAAATATAATATAATAAAAATATAATATAATATGATAAAATTGATTGCTATTTTACTGAAGACCATAGTTACTAATGTAGAAACATCAATGGTTCATGTGCAGAGATATAGGGGTGATTTAGGGCTCATGCACACAAGCGTATTTTTTGTCTGTGTATGTTCCGTTTTACTTGCGGCCCATATGTGGAACCATTCACTTCAATGGGTCCGCATAAACACGGAAATGATTTTGTCCCTTTTGCGGACAAAGATAGGCATTGTTACAATGGATCCACAAATAAAAAAACAGATGCAATACGGATGTCACACAGAAGCCATCTGTATTTTTTGTGCATCCATGTTTTGCAGATCACAAAATACATATAGTCATGTGCATGAGCCATTACAGTGACTTTACTCCGGGTTTTTGGGGTGTAAGAAGTTGCAAGATTTGATGCAAATGGTATCTTAAGCTAAAAATTGTGCAACTTTTTATGTTTTAACACATTCTCATAATTTTTCTTTAAAAAGTGGGCGAAGTTTATCGGAAGAGGAGAGGTCAGGACACATTTACAACTAAAATGGAGTAAACTATAACTAAGATCTATTCCATTTAGAAGTAGATTTCTGTTCTGGCGCATGGACAGCAGAAGGTGCGACAAATTTATCGCAAGCCATCCTCCGGTGCAAGACTGGTGTGTGAAATCCCATTTTTAAAGGATTTATCCCATGAACAGGGGCGTAACTACCATAGTGGCAGACCATGTGACTGCTATGGGGCCCAGGGCAAGAGGGGGCCCAGTCTTAGTCGGGATTATCTCCTCTTCTACTGGAGGTGAAAACTTGGTCAGGACTCTACCCTCTAAAGCAGGGATGCTCAACCTGCGGCCCTCCAGCTGTTGTAAAACTACAACTCCCACCATGTGCTGCTGTAGGCTGATAGCTGTAGGCTGTGGGGGCATGCTGGGAGTTGTAGTTCTGCGACAGCTGGAGGGCCGCAGGTTGAGCATCCCTGCTCTAAAGGAAGAACTTTTAGCAAATGAGGCAGTGAAAAAATGTCCCAAGGGTCATTGAAAAGGGTTTAGGCAGAAACCCTACTGTCCTGTGTGGAGGCCCTGGTTTGATCCTTGCTATGGGGCCCTTACTTATCTATGTACGCCACTGCCCATGAATAGCGATGAGCGAACCCGGTGAAGTTCGGGTTCGCTGTCTTCGGCCGAACTTCAGGTCAAAGTTCGGGTTCGGGACCTGAACTTGATCAGAACACCGAACCCGCACCCCATTAAAGTCAATGGGGAACCGAACTTTACTTTATTATTTTCTGTAATAACATGGTTATAACGGAAAATAATAGCATTCTTAAGATAGATTGCTAAATAAAATGGCCATTGAGGGGTTAAAAAAAATCATCTCATTCACTTGATCGCGCAGCTGGTCTCCTCTTGTTTCTTCAGGACCTGCGATGACGTCACCGCACTCACCACATGGTGGCGTCATCGCAGTTCCTTTTGAAGGTCCTGAAGAAAGAAGAGGATACCGGCTGCGCGATCAAGTGGATGAGGTGAGTTTGAAGCTGGCAGTTCAGAGGGCATGTCCTTTCTCAGAGGGTGTCTCCTGTCTGCTGCCGTTGTTGGCAGTTGAAGAATAGAACTAAGCATGTGTGTCCATCTCAGTGAGCAGGACAAATACATTAGAAAAAAAATCAAACAGAAGGTGGCGCTATACAGATAGATTTCATTGAATAACTCAGTAGCTATAATGCATTTTTAATTACATGCAATCACAAAAGTATTCAGATCCAGGCACTGGTTTGAAAACTGTAGAATATTTTTCGTGGGACAACCCCTTTAAGTAAACAAGTACAATTGCGTAGGTGTAAGTGATGCTGTTGGTACGCAGCTTGTTGCATAGTACAAAATTCATACCAGAAATCGGCTGGACCAAACATGTTAAGTGCAATGGTTTTTGTCCAGCCAAATCCTGGCAGTGTTGATTGTGAATATTCTAATTGCAAATTTTTATCGCAAATATCGGTAGTTTCGAGAATTCGCGAAGATCTAGAGTATAGTGCTATATCTTCGTAATCGCGAATATTCTAGAAATGTTTGTCATCAGTACCCTCACTGCTTCTTTCTTGTAGGCCAATGAGAAAACTGCAATATCTTTGTCAGAGCTTAGCAACATTCCTAGCAAACAATAGGAAAGTTGCCTACCCCTTACTATATAGGAAACTCCCCAGCAGCCATTTTCTGCTGTTTTTGCAGTTCTGAGAGAGAGAAAGCAGTGCTATTGCTGTGCTCTGTGCTTTCCTGTGTCACATTACATTAGATAGTTAGTTAGCTCATATATAAATAATACAGATAGTTAGTGGGAGATAATCAGTGTAGGTTAGATAGTGATGTAGTGTAGCTTCCAGTGCAGGGTGTTAGGTAGTGTGATAGGGATTACTGTGTTGTGATAGGGATTAGTGTCTAGCAGCTTGAAAAATGTAGCAAAAGTGAGCCACGCCTGTAATGCGTGCATATTACATTGCTGATTTTCGCAATCAAGAAAATAATGACTGGAGATCACGAATTCTAGAATTTGCGAATTTATGGTGAATATTAGGCCAAAAATTTGCCAAATATCGCGAAAATTAATATTGCCTATGCTGATCATCATCACTAGAAATGTATAAATTACAGGTCTTACTGGTTCTTTTCCCACAATATATATATATATATGTATCAATCTGCTCAGCTACTCCTGCTCTATAACACAGTGCTGTCAGGTTGCATTGCATTTTATGGTGACAAGTAGTGATGTCGCAAACATAAAATTTTCCGTTCGCGAGCGGCGAACGCGAACTTCCTCAAATGTTCGCGAACTGGCGAACCGGGCGAACCGCCATAGACTTCAATAGGCAGGCGAATTTTAAAACCCACAGGGACTCTTTCTGGCCACAATAGTAATGGAAATGTTGTTTCAAGGGGTCTAACACCTGGACTGTGGCATGCCGGAGGGGGATCAATGGCAAAACTCCCATGGAAAATTACGTAGTGGACGAGAGTCGGGTTTTAATCCATAAAGGGTATAAATCAACTAACATTCCTAAATAGTTTGAAATAACATGCTTTAAAACATCCAGTGTGTGTATACAATCAGGTAAGATGTTGTATCGATCAGGTAGTGTAAGGGTTACGCCCGCTTCTCAGACATTGATAGACCAAACTCCCCTTTTAATGCACCGCAAACAGTCCATTTGCACAACTGCAAACTCCCCAAGGTTGGATACCAAGCTAGCCATGTCCCGGTGATGTCATTGAAGGTTTCCTCCTCCCCCCAGCCACGTACAACACCAAGGGTCCCTGAAAGGTGAATTGAATTGATTGTTCAAACGGGGAGATGGTTAAAAAAACGCTGGCTCCCTCACCTTTGTTTTAATCCACGGTCACTGCGTCTGCGCCGTGCAATTTACTGTCACACCCGATATGAGTGGTATTTTCTGTAGTACTATTCTCATCAGTTTAATCCCTCTAACGTCCCCTATCAGGACGTGTATTGAATGGATTTTAGATAAGTGGTGCTACGCGTGCTAGGTACTGTGCCACCCGGTATGAGTGTTGGGCACTAGCAGAGGGCACACTACAGTGTGTGGGCCTGACACACACACACTGGCAGGCAGGCAACTGAAATTAGATTAAAGTGAACAGATAAAGTGCCTTATTGTAGGCAAAGTCCAGAGCCGCACGGTATGATTGATGGGCAGCACTGGCAGAGGGCACACTACAGTCTGTGGGCCTGCAGCTCCTCACATACGGGCAGGCCAGGCAACTGCAATATATATATGGAGAAAAAATAAATAAAAGCAAACTAATGTAGCAGTCCTTACAGCAGAGATCAGATGAGTCTTTCAGGACTGGAGTGGACACTGAATACACTAGCCTAGCTATCGATTACCCGATTAAATCAGCAGCAACTACACTGTCCCTCCTCTCACTGAGACTGCAGCTTCCGAATGAATCTAAAATGGATGCTGTCCAGGAGATGGGAGGGTCTGGGAGGGAGGGTATGCTGCTGATTGGCTGGAATGTGTCTGCTGACTGTGAGCTACAGGGTCAAAGTTTGCTCAATGATGATGTATAGAGGACAGACCGAACATCGCATGTGTTCGCCCGCCGCGGCAAACGCGAACAAGCTATGTTTCGGGCCATCTCTAGTGACAAGTCACCTTTAAAGTCACTGTGACATATATGGCTATGGGTAAACAGATGGCAGACAATGGTAAACAGCCTGTTTAATAACACATGACACTGTTACAGTTTTTTAAATTAAAAAATGGTTAAAAAATTATCCCTTTTTTGTAGAAGATGCTTTCTTCTCTGTCTCCTAACCTGCAAAATAGTGACTTCTATTATTTATGAGCTATATGTCCAAAATAAGTGTCAGAGTCTCTTGAATCTTAATTTTTTTTTGCAAAGTGTATAATGAATTCAATTAGTTTAGAACTAATTCAATCATCTCTAATAAGGAGTAATAAAACCTAAAGTGTATGGCTGACTTCTGTGTCTACATGATGGGGACTGACATGGGTTAATAGGACATAAAGCACGGACATACATTATAAAGTATGAGAATTACAGAACTTTTTTGCATCTCATACCCAGATCTTGCCCCCCTGGTGACAGTCTTGGAAAGTTAAATGACAAGTAAAACAGTGACTACTGCTTTCCTTTCATTGCCATGCCTCTAAAGCCAGGCATTGTAATGTGTGATCTCCTGGCTTCAGCTCACATCCGATATTGTGCAAACGGCGACTTACAACCGACCACTGTTCAGCGTAACCCCCCCTGGCATTATAAAGAGGAGTTTTGTTTATCTTGGAAATGCAAATAAGCTCAGTCCAAGCAGGACATACGTTACGCCTGGGACGGGGCCAAAAACAAGCCCAGCACTCATTACTAATATAAGTCACCTCCAGCTGCTACAATGAATTCAACATCAGCAGAAGCTGGGATAAATTTCTTCAGCTTCCTCTGGAATACACTAAATATCAGCAAATATTTTTTATTTCTTTTTCGTCAGGATAAAGCTTCATATATTCACTCTCTAAACCTTTAACGTAGGACTTCCTATTCGGCTGGGGCTACACCTAAACTTTTTGTAGCGCTTTTGGTTACCTTTCATAACATCTACTTATACTTATAACATCTTACTGGGCTGCTGCAGCTGATGTCCGCACACAGTTTTGTTTTTTTTTCAAACGACCCCCTGTTCGCCTGCTGCGCTCCCGTTATCTTCTGCGCCTCTTATGCTAATGAAGAGACTTGGTTATAGTAGGAGGTTTCTTTTAGTTCTTCTGGGCGGTGTCTCTTCTCCTTGGCAGCGAGCGCATCCAATCGCAGCGCTCCGCTCTTAGCCAGGGAGAAGGAGCTTAAGAGGCGCAGAAGATAACGGGAGAGCAGCGGGCGAACAGGGGGTCGTTTGAAAAAAAAAAAAAAACTGTGTGCGGACATGAGCGGCAGCAGCCCAGTAAGATGTTATAAGTATCGCAACAATATTTTTTTACTGAAAGGTCCTCTTTAACTATTGAGCTACAGCTGTAGTCTAAAGCATTAAAGCGGCTCTGTCATTCGGATGAACCCTATGTATGCACGATAGGGTTAATTACGCTGATTAAAACAATATATGTCTTATGTCTGTTGGTGGTATCGTTACGGAGAGAATTGAAATTTCCAAATTATGCAAATGACCAATTTGAGCACCAGAGGCGGGCCTATGCAGCTCGAGACCCCCTGCCTTTAGATTGACGGTGCTAGACTGTACTTGTGTCCAGAACGATGCATGCGCACAACATCTTTGGCGGCATCCCAACAAGCAAAGATGTTGGGCGTACACACCATTCTGGACAAACAAGCAAACAGGGGAAAGTCCCAATCTTCTCACCATCCTGTTGCTCTTAGGGCTCCTGAATCTTCTTGCTTGTCAGAAGAAACTTCAGGCCTGGTAAGAACCCATGGCCGTTTGCCTGTTATCCTATGGATCTTTGAAGCTGGTCCCATAGGCTGGGGTATCCTGGATGGCTGTACCTCTGACAGGAACTCCATGGATGGTCCTTTGGCAACCTCCTGTGGTGGAATCTGGAACCACAAGATCAATATCCGCGGCCAATGGAGCAAGACCCATGAACTTACCCTACCAGAAAGGATGAAGCTACTGACCGAGCTCAATTAATTCCTGTTTTGGATCCCCCAGACTTTGTCACAGCAGGGGATAAGAATGTCCTGATCCAGTGGTGATGGATATCACTGGGCTAACACAGTGTGCCCAGTCATTGGCTGCAGCAGCCACATGACCCATGTCAAACCAGATATTAACATGAGGAGACCAGAAATCGGCAGTAGTGGAGGGGATCGGAGAGTACAATTCCACAGGTCCAGAAATGCCGGGTCTGTCCAAAAGACCTGTCCAAAATCATAGCAGTCTTCCTTTTATATCTTCTAATCTGGGAAGTTCAGGACCTTTTTTTTGCCATTTGGATCAACCCTTTGAATTGCTTCTTCCTCAATACATGTTGTTTCTCAGCTCCGGCCTCGGGAGGCACAATGACTGCATCTAGTTTTATGAAACCTTCATTTATGATGATCTCACTCAGCGTTAAACCGTAGCTAAAGTATGTAGAAAACACTAACACCTGGAAAGCTTCGTTGTCATGATTTACTATTTCGTGTTGCCTTGTGCATAAACTATGTAAAATTTATTGGCGCATAGGACATATTTCCATCTGAAAGGAAGTCAGCAGAAAAGAAACATTTATCATGAAACCATAGGAAAACATTTTGGTGCTGCGTTTTTCCACTAGACACAGAAGAATCTTTGAACTTACAAGCTCATGGAAGCCAAAGTAGATTTTAATCGCTGCAGCAGTATTTCCATGGAAAATTTATTTGAGTGATTATGTTTGATGACGTAGTTAAAATTAATAATCAATGCAGCAATAAACAAGGCGGTGTTTAAGCCTCTGTAAGGAAATACTACGGTCACCTTCTGAAACCACAGCCAGCAAACTCAGAAATTGCTACCAGGTTTCCTTAACAACTCTGGTTGGTAGAAAGCTAAGGCTACCTCCATGTTTCTCATTAGAGCCTGTTGCAAGGCCGAGTGAACTTGGCTGCTAGGGACCCAGGTTACATCTGCAAAGTAAGTGAGTAGTAGATTTCATAGGCTACAATATAGAGTGCAAGTGTGTCTGCAGAGAAAAGGAAAGTGTTATTTCCATCACAGCCATTTACGGAATATGTACAGTGTATACTATAAAAGTCAGATAGTTTCTCCCGAACAGCTCCAGTGGTCTCCAGAGCAAGAGTTTCATCCAGGCAAGGATTGACTAGATAGGTGGCTGTGCCTTTCTGTGGGAGTTACTTAGGTAGGCTACTAGCTAGTGTTGAGCGAAGCAAGCTTCAGATCATAGATCCGTCTCCGTACAGCACTCAAATATATGGGGTCAGCGGAGGTGAAATTCATCTATAGGCGCTGCTACCAAACAACTTCAAACCAGACTGGAAGGACAGGCAGGAACACACACATCATAGTGCTGTGGATCTGTGTCAAACGAGCAACTTGTTCAGGTCGGGAAATGCCTTTGCTGTATGCAGTGTATTTTTCGCAGCGAATACGTTTCTGTGACATTAGCCTTGTATGAAAGCCCCAAGTACAGCCCTCACAGCAGCACCATAGATGCGAATAGGAGAAGTAGATAGACAAGGTCTTTTCTGCCACTGATATAAGGCTATATGGAAATTAGTCCTTGCACTATTTGATTTTTGGATGAGTGATGGAAAGGCATCCAGCCAGAGGGCAGCACAGAGCACACATGCCGGATTCTCATCACAGGCGGCAGAGATGACTAAACAACCTTCCTCTACACACAGTAAGTGTCCCACAGGTGCATGCGCCCTGCGCTTCCCAATCCCTCACCTGTGGGCTCCAGTCAGGGACCGGGTCCTGGCGCTCCTCTGTTCCTACCTGCACAAGCCTGCCGCGCACGCTGATATAACGACGTCGTGTAAGCGCGCAGATCCAAACGTGCTGCCGCTGAGCCCAGTCTCCTTAAAGTGACCATACCTGAGCGTAACCGCCGTCACCCTGTCCAAGCCAAAAAGGAGGACTTCTGGCCGTCCGTCCTGGCCTTGCGGCCGGATGGAGCACCAGGAGTCTAAAAACCAGACTGTCCGGCCTAAAAATGGACGTGTGGCCACCCTAAATTCAGCGTGGGGGCATGCGGGGGGAAATAAATAACCTGGGTGGGCGATTGCCCCCCTTTAGCGACGCCACTGCCCACAGGTTCTGTTTGACCATTAACAATGATGACCGACTGAAGACCGAAGAAGTCCGAATGATACTCAGACGCAGCACAGCCGAGTCACAACCTTGGCATGACCACACCATGTCTTACCCTCAAATTTGCACTGCTATGGAGAAGCAGTGGCTGGCTCTGTTTTGTGTGTACTGTGTGAGGTCTTAGAAAAAGGGGTACAGAATGTGGGACAGTTGGAAACACAAACAGCATCATTTTCAGAACCCACATAGTTATATATTATCCATATAGTAAAATCGCTTTAATTCTGCATCCAATAATCCAGAAAATGTGATGATTGGGTAGCACGGAAATGGAATATACTATGGATTTTTCATAGACCAAAAGCAGAAGACTGAGCAGAGGGAACCAATTAAGGTAGGTCCATGTACGATCTACGAGAAGAACCCTCATTCTTGCGGGTGATGTTTTTGGGTGGATTTTTTCCACTGTATGTGAATGGATCACGTGAATCACAGGATGCAGAATGTAAGTAGGTTTTACAAGGATTTATGCAAGAAGTCCGTGTGAATGTGTGAACACTCCCAAGAGTCTTCTCAATCCCACAAGTGAAGTTTATCTACTTGAACCCTCTATGATCCAGACTACCTGATAATCTGCTACCAATCGGGTCCCATGGATGAAAAAGAATTTTACAGCACGGAGTTTAAATTGATTTTGCTAATTCACGAAGATTGATTTAATCAGTTTCAGGAATTTCTTGCATCCTTGAGATACCACAGAAGAAGAAGTGACACATGGATAGTCATACAGACACTGTCTTGTGCTGTATCTTGCGTTCTCCTACATATTCCAGCTCATTAGTTCACCTAAATGTTCCCCGGGGGGGATCTAAGCTCAACCACCGCTAAATAAACCCGGGGCTTCTAAAGCACAAATAAACAGCTATTTTGCTTGTGTCCTCACCCGAGCCGCTAATCTACCATATATTCATCTAATGTGTTTGCTTTCTCATTTTCACCTATATTTGCGGATCTGTTTACCATTTGCTCCTTCCTTACAAATCTCCTTTTGTGCGGGTTACGAGGTGTGCTCATATGAGGCCTCTTAGCATCCATCTCTGAGAGACCTTTTGCCGTTTAGCTTAGAGCTACCGTATGTGTCTTACTTGATGAAAGGTAGAAAACAGACCACAAGGCAATGAATAGGATGTTATATGGAGGCTATCTGTAATAAATACATCTCCTTTCCCCATCGAGATGCTATAGCAAGGATATGAAACGCGTTGTACATGTGAAATCCCCCCCCCCCCTCTTAGATATCGCACAGTCGAAAATATTTTCTTGGAGGAGTGGGTAAAATTTCTCTCAGTTAATGGAAAGAATAGGTTGATAGTAAAAATCCTGCCTTATGTCATTTCTACTAAATAATACCTCCTATATTTCCACTGAAGGGAATGGCATGAAATGTGTAGCTCCGGGGGCAGACTGATCATTCAGGCCTTAGGACGTGGTCATAGAGCACGTGGCTGGGTGGATGTGGGGTGGACACAGCCTCTTGGTCAGTTAAAACACTCCTATTTTTTAATTTTATTGTATGTATTTTGGACTAAAAATATATTTTTACTACTAGTACTGTATATTTTTGTAATGTTTTTTTTTTAAATTACAAATAGAAATGAGCAAATCGCTGAATCGGTCGAGCAATTCAGTTTGGGCCCGATTCGATTCTACCTGAATCAAAAGGCTCCAATTGACCTGAAAATGTGTCTATGACACTGAGGTCTCCTAGGACTCATATTTTCCTTTCTTGTTTCTTACTCAAAAAATATAAATATTATTAATATTATAATATTTCTTTCTCTCCAAAATTCAAAAATTCTGATTTGGTTCCACCTCAAACTTTTGCAAAATTTGGGTCAAATTTAGTTAGTTTATTATTAGAGTTGAGCTAATCTAATTCGACGAAGTGGAATTCGACCCGAATTTCAGGATAAATTTGATTCACCGCGAAGCCACATTTACTCGTTCTTTGTGGTGGCGAATTGATTGAACCTGAAATAGTGTAAAAAACAAAAAATATCATGCTTACCTCCTCCATTTGCTTGCGACGGGCCGCCACCGCTATCTTGATTGAAGATCTCCAAAATCCCATGCGTGGCGATTTCGCGCCAGATCTTTAAGCAACATGGCGGCGGCCGGCATGTCGCGAGCAAATGGAGGCGGTGAGTATGATTAGAATTTTTTTTTCCTAATTTTACACTGTTTTTACTTTCAGATGCTGCGATCATGTATGATAACGGCATCTGAGGGGTGCAATGATGGGGAGCAGAACTATCCCAGCTTCCTGTCATTGCACTCGCTACTCACAAAAAAATATGTTTCATAACAAAGTAATTTGTCACAAAGCGAATTTTTTGGGTAAAACGCCGGTCTTAGTAAATGTGTGCCAAAGGGTTTTTGTTTCTTTAGTATCACTGGGCATATGCACATGATATGCATATTAAGTAGATTGTAAGGTCCTCCTCTGTAGTGAGTTATTATGTTTCATTTCTAACATTTATGTTTTGGAAATCTGTGTATTCCTTTAAGGCCTTATGCACACGAACGTATTTTCTTTCCGTGTCTGTTCCGTTTTTTTTTTTGCGGACCATATGCAGAACCATTTATTTCAATGGGCCACAAAAATAGCAGAAGGTACTCCGTGTGCATTCCGTTTCTGCATGTCTGTATTTCCGTTCCACAAAAAAATAGAACATGTCCTATGATTGTCCGCATTATGGACAAGGATAGGACTGTTCTATTAGGGGCCAGCTGTTCCGTTCCGCAAAATAGGGAATGCACACGGACCTTATCCGTACTTCTGGCGGATTCGTTTCTTGTGCACCACAAAATACATACGGTTGAGTGCATGAGGCCTAAGGCTGTAAACCTGAGTCTTGTGTACGTAAACAGAAATGTGTAATGTAATAGTGATCTTCAGTTCAGAGTGTGAGCTGGACATTGGGTAGCTGCTTCCTACCAGGGTAATAGCAAATGTCCATGAAGATTGTTTATTTTGCTGTTTATTTCGTTTTTTATTTGCTCAAAATAAATATGAGCGTTGCTTCTGCCAAAAACTGAGTTTAGACAGTTTTTAATGGCATATACACTCACATCTCACCAAACACCTAGCAGTCTGCAGAATGCCATTCAGTGTGAAATCCAACAGTTGGCTGTCTGACAACTCAGTCTCCTGAACTGTTCTCCTGTAGTTGATCAGCTAGACACTTAAAGAGGACCTGTCCCCTCTCCTGACATGTCTGTTTTAGGGTACTTTCACACTAGCGTTTTTCTTTTCCGGCATTGAGTTCCGTCAAAGGGGGTCAATACCGAAAGAGAACTGATCAGTTATATCCTAAAGCATTCTGAATGGAGAGAAATCCGTTCAGGATGCATCAGGATGTCTTCAGTTCAGTCACTGAACGGTATTTTGAACGGAGATAATACCGCAGCATGCGGATCCGGCATTAATTCACATTGAGAAGTATTAGTGCAGGATCCAGCATTAGAGTTACCTGAAGGACGGATCCTTCCTTCCGGTCTGCGCATGTGCAGACCATTAAAACTGTAAAAAAATGGATGGATCCGTTTTTGCAATGCAATATGTGAGACGGATCTGCATCCGGATCCAGTCTTCAAATGCATTCAGTTTACATCCAGATCGACGGATCCGGCAGGATCGACTCTGCCACAAGTGTGAAAGTACCCTTAGTAACTACTTGCATTCCCCATGTAATAAGTATTCTGGAGCATTTATTCATATATCTCTGTGTTGTGCCATTCCTCCAGTCTACCTACTAGAATTAAATCCCTGCATTCTTCAATAGCGGTTCATCTGGATTTTTTTTTTACCAGTTGTGGATATGTCCCTGCCCAGTTTGACTCTATCTAAGGGCTCATGCACATTTCCTTTCCCTGTCCGTTCAGTTTTTTTTGTTTTCTTTTTGCGGACCCAATGCGGAACCATTCATTTCAAGGGGTCCACAAAAAAACAGAAGTTACTCCGTGTTAATTCAGTTTCCGTATGTCCGCATTAGAACATGTCCTATTATTGCCCGCATTACTGTTCTATTTGGGGCCAGCTGTTCCGTTCCACAAAATACAGAATGCACAAGGACATCATCCGTATCTTTTGGGGATCTGTGTTTTGCCGACCACAAAATACATATGGTCGTGTGCAGAGAATAGCCTGCCAGAGTTCCCTAGCCTAGCTGACTATAATGGGATCTGGCCGGTTTCCAGCATGAGTGCCGGGTTTCAGCCATACAAAAACCACTGAATGCACTGAGCATGGAAAAACCCATGTCCAGCACAAGATGGCGCTGCAGGTCAAGCATGCATACGTAAGAAATAATTGTCGCTTATGCATGGAAAAACATAAGTTTTGCTAAGCATTGCATGCACTGATTCATCACTTTGACAATATTCCGTAGTTTTATTGATTCCAATGGTCCAATTTGGAGGTATATTAAAAGGGTTGGCCAAACAGATTGTGGACCACTGTAAAATGTGAACTATAGCTTATCAAAAACTTCTAGCGTGTTTCCCCATGGCTGCATTATTTTTGTTCAGATATCACTTAGTTGTTGCAGGTAATATTTTACTTTCACACTAGCATTTTTTGCGGATCCGTCATGGATCTGCAAAAACGCTTCCGTTACAATAATACAACTGCATACATCCGTCATGAACGGATCCGGTTGTATTATGTCTTATATAGCCATGACTTTCAATGGTGTTGAAGACGGATCAGTTTTCTATTGTGCCAGATTGTGTCAGATTGGCTCAGCTTCATCAGGCGGAGAGAAAAAAGCTGCAGTCAGCATTTTGGTGTCCGCCTCCAGAGCGGAATGGAGACTGAACGGAGGCAAACTGATGCATTCTGAGCGGATCCTTTTCCATTCAGAATGCATTAGGGCAAAACCGATCTACTTTGGACCGTTTTTGAAAGCCCTGAACGGATCTTACAAATGGAAAGCCAAAACGCTAGTGTGAAAGTAGCCTTAAAGGTCTTGCACAGCTTTCGAATGGATTTTAAATAATCCCTCCACTGAACGAGAGCTGTAAAGGGAAGCATACGTACTTAACTTGGCTATGCTTCTTGGGTCTACCGCTGTCTTCACTGTGTTTGGGTTCTGACATGTTAGCCTCTGGCATGAATGGGTGTCGTGCCCCCCGCTGCAGTCATGGTTCCCTGCCTCTCCGCACCTGACATCTGGACCCTGTATGTAAACTTTCTGCGTGGACAGGTTCACATTAGTTGATGTAGGTCATGACTGGCCTCAGCGGTGACAAGTCCTCAAGGTGTCTCATGCCACTTAGGGGACACTTCTCCACTTCGGCCAGTCATTGAACCCCTCCCAGCTGGAATTTTACATATGCGGACCAAAGTACAGTGAAGGCAGTGTAACTGGATGCGAGCGTTGGGAACAAGTAAGTATGCTTCCCTTGATGGGTTCCACTGGGTGGAATGGGGGGTATTTAAAGGGCACATTTGTACCTATGACACTGGCTGACCTGCTACATGTGCTCTTGGCAGCTGAAGACATCTGTGTTGGTCCCATGTTCGTATGTGCCCACATTGCTGAGAAAAATTATGTTTTAATTTATGCAAATGAGCTACTAGAAGCAACGGGGGCGTTACCATTACACCTAGAGGCTGTGCTCTCTCTGCAACTGCTTCACCCTCTCCACTTTGATTGACAGGACCAGGTGTGATGGATGTTTTTATTGCCTGGCCCTTTTAATTAAAGTGCAAAGGGTGGGGCAGTTGCAGAGAGAGCAGAGACCCTAGGTGTAATGGTAACGCCCCCATTATGAAACCCAGATGGATTTTCCAGGATATACATTCTTTTATTTTGCAAACATGGTATTGTAGATGGTCACTTCTATACTTAATGGCTGGGTCTCCAGACAGGGGCATAGCTATAGGGGGTGCAGAGGTAGCAGTCACTACCGGGCCCGGGAGCCTGAGGGGGCCCAAAGACCCTTGTGCCGCATAAGCAGACACATATAGAAAGTGCATGTAGGTCAAGTTACACCTCTGGCTGTAGGAAAGGCGTTAAGTCAAGAATTTGGAATGGGGAAGGGGGGGCCGTATCAATTTTGGCCTCAGGCAGCAGGAAGGCTATGTGCTTCCCGGTCCTTGGCCACTAAGCATTGAGCAAATGGGGCCCAAGCTGAACTCTTGCACCAGGGCCCATGAGCCTTCAGCTATGTCCCTGTCTTCATACCTTGACCCCCCTATGAATATTCTGTTGCTTGTTTGTGCAGCTTTACCTTCAGAAGAGTCATGTTGTACATTACAGGCTATATTGCCCCAAAAGCATGCTGCATAATGATTAATAGACATGTCCGCTCTCTGTCTCTAGGCATGAACTTTGTTAGAGGATAGTAATGCTGTTTGTGGCTGGGCCAGCTGCCTTCAATGGAGAGAGCTGCAACCCCTCCATTAACTTTCCACCTATATGTGGAGCTGACAGCCATCTCACCTGACAGATCAGAGGCCCCAGAGTCATACTAAGGGTGTGCCCTGCAGCAGGGGTGCACCACCTAGGAGGCGATCACCTCAGGCATCACCAGGTAGGGGCAAGAGGGAGGCAGCGGAAGGGCCATGGGCAATGTTCATTGTAGCAAAGGGATTAGGTTAATAAATTGGCATTGGGGGGGGGGGGGGGGCACCCATTCAGTCTTCGCCTCAGGCAGCAAAAAGGCTAGTTGATCCCCTGACCTGCAGGCTGCAGCTATGATATACATTTCTTTGGGAGGCAAACCGATGTATTGCCAATTCGTAATCCATAAGCAATTGGTCTAGTATTGGCTTTTGATGAGCCCTGCAGTAATACCATCTTCTGATATGGTCCCGGTATGGTCAGCCTTTGCTGGAAGATTACAATTGTTACAATGTGTTGTATGTTTTTTTTGTACTTCAATTGTTTGTTAGCCCTTGCTTATAAAGGGTTGGTGGGCACTGGTCCCATCAAGATGTGTTGCCATAGGTCAGGCAGCTTAAGAAGTCCCCTTTCTCAGGATCATAGAGAGAACTGTGCAGCCCTACAGGTACAAATGCACTGACATCTCGATCTCCTCCCCTGCTTCTAGGTCTCCTCCTAGAGCTGAGCGCAATAAGAAAGAGAATGATCGGTGTTTAGCTTCCAGCAAGGAATGAACTGGAAGGGCGTGCGAAAGGGGACATATGAAGAAGTCTGTGTGGAGGCAGAGCAGTCTAAGAGGAGCAGTCTGTGTGTCAGATCGGAGCATGTGGAGCAGTTTGTGAGAGAGGGGGCCACAAGAACAAATTTAGTGGAGGGTCAGATTAGTCTGTGAGAGGAGGACATGGGGTATGATCTATATGAGATCAGGAATTTGGTGCAATCTGTCTTAACAGAGGGGGCACGGGGAGCAGTCTGTCTAACAGAGGGCATGGAGAGCTGTGTGCTTAACAGAGGGGGAAATGGAGAGTAGTCTGTGTAAAAGAGGAGGCATGGGGATCAGTGTCTGAATGGAGGGGGGGGGGGGGCATGAGAAGTAATCTGTGAGAGGAGTCATTGGAGCAGAATGTCAGAGTGTATTACAGGGAGCAATCTGTGAGAGCAAATGGACCATGGGAGCAGTTTAGGATAGGGGATGGGCATGGGAGCAGTCTGTGTGTCTGAAGGGGGAATGGTAAGTAGTTTGTTAAATAGAAAGGCCATAAAGGAAGTCTGTGAGATGCGTGGGCCACAGAGAACAGTCATGTAAGAGGGGGTGCGTTAAAGGGGTTGTCCGGGTTCGGTGATTATTAGTAACTAGGCTGCTTTTCACTCACAACCTACATATGTAGTGTACGGGAGCTGTACTGCCGTCACTACAGAAGGGTCACTTGTGTGCGGTCGTTCTCCTCAGTTATGGGGAGGTTGGTGTAAAACATCTTCGTGTAATGCAATGCTGTGTATTTCCCTGTTACTGTGATATTGCCATGTGCAGGCCTGCTAGGGATGTCATTCCAGCTCCAGGTCAGTAGAGGGATCTAGGGAGCTCTAGTTTATATATAGGCCCAGTCAGGGGAAGGAAAGGCAGTCTAGTGTAGTCTGAGCCTAAGGCTAAGTTAAGCCCAGGCCATGAGCCTGTGAAGTCTAAGTCCAGGCCTTGCACCTGTTGAAGTCAGCCCAGGCCCTATAGCCTGAGAGGGTCCAGCCTAGGAAGATTCATTCCCTAGGAGGAGCAGTCCAGACCCTAGAACTAGTGGAGAAGTGTTGCCTCCTTAGACAAGCTGCATACAGGACAAGTATCCCTGGAGAGAGAGAACAGTTGCCTGAAGTGTATTGCTGCATTCGGAGTAAGATGAAAGCCCCGATCTTAGGAGGCCTGTCTTGAAGATAGCCTTTTGGGACTGTGATTAATAACTTGAACCACTGCTGTGACTGTATTGTAACGTGTGGAATATTCTGGAACTGTACTTACTGACTGTTCATCTATCTTCAACTACGTTCAGTAAAGTTATCCTGTTATTCAAGTATATAAAGATTCCTCAATTATTCCACCTGTCACTACACGGTGTGCCACCGTTCAATTGGCACTGGCGTCACGACATTCATCACCTGCCTGTTCCAGTGCTGACCCGATTGAAGACGACAGTCAGTCCCAGGTTAGTGGGTTGCCCTGCACTACAAAGCCCAGCATACCTAAAGCTACACTACTGACCCCCTGGGACACTGCATATATGTGGGTTCTGCCTTTATTTCTTTATTCTGATGCCCCCATTCCTCAGACTTGATTTGTGGAACGGAAGTGTGATTTTTTTTTTTGTTCAGCTGGTGACGTACAGGGCTCCTTACTGGTGTGCTAAGCCTCGTCTTCCGCTTAGCAAAGAGCATGGTGACGTCACCGGCACAAAGATGCGCTCAAGGAGGCTGTTCTGTAGGAGGGAACTGGCAGCGCTAGGGAACGCACCTCTGTGCCGGTGAAGTCACCGGACACAGAGGGGCATTATTCTGGGCTGAAGGAAGTTGATTTGGAGGCAGGGAACGCTGCTGTTTAGCATAGTGCAAGCCTCCCATCTGCATTTACACTCAATGGGGCCACGTGGATTATGCATATTCCAGTGTTGTAGGCAGACCTCCCATGTCCTTACAGATGAGGGGGGAGGAATGGCAGGAGGAGGAATATTGATTAGAGGGAGTCGTTTAAATTGAGACGTCAATCTACAGAGTCAGTAATGTGGCAGGAAATGAGATAGAGGGAGCCCTGCAATGTAAACAATACCGAGCACAGCTTTGGGGACCCGTAGGAGCCCGGAGGAGTGAAAAACAAAATGGGAACCTTCAGGGGGACCCTACAGATACATTTAAAGGTGAATACTAATTTTGTTAAAAAGACTGCCATCCCGGACAACCCCTTTAAGGAAGAAGTCTGTAAGAGAGGGGTGGCCAATGGGAGCAGACTGGCTGAGAGGGGTGCATGGTGACTGGTTTGTGAGTGAGGTGGATCATGAGAGTAATCTGTTTAACAGAGGGAACAAGGGGAGCAGTCTGAGTATCAAAAGAAGGTACGGGGAGGTTTTTTTTGTCAGAGAGGGGTCTTGGGGAGCAGACTGTCCAACAGAAAGGACATCAGGAACAGTATGTGTGAGAAATAGAGGCACGAGGATCAGTCTATCTGAGAAGAAGTGAATATGTAGAGCAGTTTTTGTAACAGAGAGAAGCAAAGGGACCTGTAGATGAGAGAAGAGGGGACATGGGAAATAGTCTGTATATTCGGGCATGAGACCCAGTTTGTCAGTGAGAGGACCATAGCATAGGTGCCTGAGAGAGAGAAAGGGGCAAAGGGAGTTCTGTGTAACAGAGAGTGGCATAGGAGGCAATCTGCGTGAGAGAGGATGGCATGGTGATAGAGGGGGGAGCAGTCTGTGAACCTTTATGTCACATCAACCTTTTCCCTAGACCACCATAATTCCCGACATTAACCCCATCACTGTCCTAGACTACAGGATTTCAGACATTAATAAACCCATTAACTACTCTTGCTAATTATTTCCATGCAGTAATGTTTATTTGCCGCCAGTTTGGGAATGTGCAAAAGACAACGGTCAATTTTGCTGCAACACGATTTTGTTGGACCTGTTGGAGCATTTTGTTAGCCCTGGTCAAGGACTGCTCAGAAAGACGTCATGTATTCCTCATATACTGTGCCGCCATGTCTGTTCCTGTAACCACAGAGTATGCTATGGCACAAAAAGAGCTTCTGTGATCTCCAAGTGTATTGTGCCATTAAGTGTGTCTTGCAGCCATCAAATGTATTTTCCCACTGTTTTTTTTTCTGAGGCTTGAAACAAATGGCCAGGGGACCAAGAATGGTGTCCGGCGGGGACTGGAAGCGGCAAAGAAGGGAGCTCAATGCTGGACCTGGAATGCTCTGAACAGATGATTCTTTTTTCAAAGGAGTTTTTCAAGATTTCAATATTGATGACCTATCCTCAGGATAGGTCATCAATATCAGATCGGTGTGGGTCTAACTCCTGGCACCCCTGCCGATCAGCTGTTTGGAGAGACAGTGGTACTTCGGTGAGCGCATTGGTCTCTTCCTAGGCCAGTGACGTCACATTCATCGGTCACTTGGCCTAATCACAGCTCAGACCCATTGAGGTAAATGGGACTAAGCTGCAATACCAAGCACAACCGCTATCCAATGTACGGCGCTCTGCCTGTAAGCTGCGACCTCTTCAGGACGCACACCAATCTAATACTGGTGACCTATCCTTAGGATAGGTCATCAATATTAAACACCCAGAAAACCCCTTTAACTCTTACACCATGTCCAGCCCCCTGGCCAGTTGTTCCCAGTCTCTTTAAATAAACAATGCTGCTGCAGTAATGGCTTTCATTGTAGACGAAACGGTGAATGTACTTCACTGCTTTCGCTGTAAAATTCTTTCTGATTCTGGTTTTCTGTAAAACGTAAACAAATATAAAAAAGTGCATCTGAGGAATGGTTATATGGTTATTCTGAGTGATAAGGAACCAAAGTCCAACCTCATATCAGTGCATACCAAGCTGGTGAAATCTACTCAGAAGCAAATGTAAAACCTCATTGTTTGGTTGACATGAAAAAGTTATGAGGTTGTCCCAGCAAAATGCTACAATAACAATTTTCTTGCTTCCTATCAACTTTCGCCTTGGATGTGATTAAAATCCTTTTACAATTGCAAAACACAGAATGACTAATAAAACTCATAAAAATATCTCTACTAAAAGGAGGGAGGAAGTATATTTGGATGAATAACTAATGCAGGTCCCAGAAAAGTGGCGCTCATAACACTATATTACTAAAAAGAGATACATAAATATATAACTAGTAATGATGCAAATTTGTGCACAGTGTTTGATAAGTTTGCTGCATCTTTAGCCCCAAAAAGGACTCGGACAATTTTTGTTTTTGTGATTTTGTTTCTTCATTTCTATGCCACAACTTTTTATATATTTTTTTTGTTCAAATTACCATATGAGGCCTTTTTTTTTGCGGGACAAGTTTAATTTTTTAATGGCATTATTTTATTATTTACCATATTTTGTATTGGAAAACAGGAAATAAATTATTTGTCGTGTGAAAAGAAACAACACAATTCTGCCACGGTTCCTTGGGTATTGTTATGACGGCATTCACTATGCACTATAAATCCCATGATAACCTTATTCTGCGGGTCCATACAATTACAATGATACCAGATTTTAATATCTTTACTTATGTTTAACTACTTTGAAAAAAAACTTTGAAAAAATAAACATTTTTTCTGTTGCATAGCCTTTTTCTGGCACCCACAGAGTTGTAGATGGAAATATACAGAGCTGCTTTTTGTTGGGCGAAGTGCAGTTTTTATTGGTACCATTTTGAGGTACATACGACTTTTTGATCACTTTTATTCAATTTTTAGCAGGGAGAAGGTAACCAAAAATGGCGAATGTTATAACAATTTTCAATTTTTTTTTATACGTAAAATTTGGAAATAAGTGTAATCTGAATTTTTTATATTTTTGTGTTTTTTTATTAACATTTTTTTTGCTGCGATTTTTAGTCCCTATGTGATCTTCTAACTGCTTGTGCCATAGACTGAAGGAATTCTATTGCATTATATTCTGACAGGCTGCCTGTGGTGCTGTGAACCTTCACAAGGCCCCCAGGCTGTTATAAGTAGGTGATCGAAGCCCCATAATTTTGCTGCAGGGGCTCTGATTGGAAGACAGAGGGATCCTCCTCTCTCTATCTAACCCGATATATGCTGGTGTCTATTGCCAGGGCCTCTGAAGGGTTAAATGACTGGAATTTCTCATTTTCTTTCTAGTGTACCTTCATTGCAAAAATGTTCACCTGCACAAATTGCAACAACCTACTGTGGTTCACACATTTACACGCAAACAGAACACACATTCATGACAGTATCTAGAATAAAGTGGTTAACCAGTCCTGCACAACATGAACACTAAGCTAGGGTTTGATGTGACTCGTATTCTTGGAAGTCCAGTTTTCTAGTAGAAACTGTGAAGTAGAGCGTCACACCATTGAGATTATTCCTTGGTATTTAACCTTATGGCCTTAAGTTGTAATTCTCCTTTTAAAAATGTGTACAGCAACTAATACCAGTGATTGTGTTAATGATCATTTAGGGTTTTACTATTAACAAGGATCAGGGTCCAAGCTCCCTGCTGGAAGTGCTGATGGAAGTACATTTCCAGAGACACAACTCTTACTATAGTTGTCAGGTTTACTGAGTTAAAAGTTGAGTTGTTAAATCTTCATATTATATGTGAATAACTATAAAAAAGGTATAACATTTTCCACAAAACAAATTATTGCTCCATTATAGGATTTCCACAAGAAGACAACCCCAAAGGACAACATAGAGAGTACAATGCTCTAGAAAAATGAGCATAGTTTGCTCAATATGTTGTACTGTTGACCAGATCCAACCTTCCAATCTAAGGCGTGGTTGGCCATTCATCTGAATGGCTGCCATATAATACTATTGTATATTTGTATGTATAGCAACCCACATCTTCCATTAGTGATACCAGAGGGTGTCTGGGGCTTTCTAAAGCCAGACCCATGCAGATCAGCTGGTCAACAGGGTGCCTTCATTTTAAAAAGCGGTTGGCTTCATAATCCTTTAACTTGTTGTACCTAAATATGAAATGGCCACTTTGAAGTTTCATAAGCACCTGATAGTCTGAGTTCAAAGAGAGTAAGAAAAAGTGAATCAATGATAGTTCCCAGTTCTGGATATTTTTTCACTCTTACCAGGAGTTGGATTCATCAACATATCAGCTCATCAATCTCCATATAACTATGCTGTCCAAAGATTAAAACAAAATATGAGATTAGATAAATGTAATTAAGTCCTACTTCTTCAGCTGGATAAATAAAGTTCACCTCAGAATGTAAATTTCAAGAAGTGTACAATACAGGCAGTTCATACTAGAGATTGGGGACCCAGCCTAGGTTGGCCTTATAACCTTTTGTAATGAGTATTTAGGATTTTCACATGGTGC
The DNA here is from genome assembly GCA_033119425.1 of Bufotes viridis. Lineage (NCBI taxonomy): Eukaryota > Metazoa > Chordata > Amphibia > Anura > Bufonidae > Bufotes > Bufotes viridis. Next base: position 26,295,924 of record CM065598.1, read on the forward strand.
CCCTCTCAATGACTATGGAAAAATAATCATACAAGGTAATTGAAAGAAAGTGCCTGATATAGTAGTGAAGGAAATAACTATAGAGGATGCAGAGGTTGCAGTTGCCCTTAGACCTTGGTTACTGATGGAATCCATTGACCATTTTACAATCTCTTGGAACACAATGGCCACTGTACAGCCTAATGGAACCCATTGACCACTGTACAGACTGATGGTACTCATTGACCACTGTACAGCCTGATGGAACCCATTGACCATTTGCAGTACCCCAGATAGGGGCACTACAAATTAATACCTTGTAATTGTTTGTTATGACTAGCTTTCCATGTTCCTATTTAATAAATGTCCTCCCTACTAAGTATTGTATTTATGCAGCTCTTAACTTCCATTGCATTTGATGCTATGTGCCTGGTCTACAGCAAGTGGTGTAGGTCTAGCAGAGTCCTAGAGACAAGAATGGAACTAACCATTCAATTCTTTTTCCCCCTTTGGGTAGAATTGGTCTTGCCTACTTCCCACCAACAGAGTGTTTTTTCACAGGGAACAACGGCTTAAGGACACCCCACTGTTTTGGGACACCAACCAGACTGAAGCCTGTTATGGGGGAAAAAAGGAGTAGATAAGAAACCTGCCACCATATTACATCCTGATGGAAGCAAGTAAAGGAAATTTGCACAAAACCCTTGACATTGATTGTATTGTCAAGTTCAAGTTATTCAGGTAAACATGGTTGAAACGTTCCCAAGTCTGGACTGCACTTTATTCTCCAACTCAATCTTTGAAATGGAGGTCAACCCCAGGGAGTGACAGCCTGAAGGTAGGAGCACCATGACACAAATACTGGGACACTACCTTGGGGCCATTACCACTCGCACCCCTAAACATCGGGAATTCTCCCCTGGGGGTACGCTTCTTGCACAATGTGCAGTCTAATGGAACCCATTGACCATTGTACAGTCTGATGAAACCCACTGACCACTGTACAGCCTCATGGAACTCATTGACCACTATACAGCCTGATAAGAGCCATTGACCATTGTAAATCAGTTCTATAAAAGTTATCTGATGGTTGGGCAGCCCTGGTAGAAGTTTTGTATTGTGGAGCCTCTAGCACCAGAATTGAGGCCCAGAAAAAAAGAGAGATTTGTTGACTTTAAATAGTGTTAGAAAGGGTTTAATGAAATCAAAACTACATCCAAACCTTTTCTTCATCCAGATTTAGTCTATGTCTGTACTGCAATGTACATATAGCATTCTCTTCTTGGGTAAAAAATCACATTGTTCTGCTAGAAATACAGATATCATAGACATAGATGTCCTTTTCCAAGCCCAGGGTCTGTTTCTTGGCAGGAAGTGAAAAAATGTAGGAAAAAGGCAAAGAAAAATTGTTGTGTTTGTCATTGTAACACGGTGCAGAATGTAGAAAAAAGAACAGACAAAACAGTGCTCTTATGTAACCAAGTTTAACTTGGCTTAAAGGTCAAAAAGAGCGGCCAATAGACTTTAATAGCACAGACTTGTCTTCAAGGCCAAATCAGCAGAACTTCCCCATAAAGAGAATTGAAGAGTTGCCAATAATAAAAAAGGACATCCCAGGGTTTTACTATCCTCCTTGGATGTCATTGGTTGGATTTTACTGCCGTGTACTCCACCCCAGTAAAATAAGATCCATAAAGGAAAACAAATGTTGGGTCCAGAAAAGCATCGTGTTCGTGTATGTGAATTGCTGTTTTATTTTACTAGATAATCTCTTTAAAACACTGTCAATGAGGACGATAAATCTGTAACCTGTTGGAAAAATGGAAAGCAACATTTATCAGATTAAATTGGACAGAATTAATATCATACACACACCTGCATATGTTTAATGGCAGTGATATGGGATTTTACCGTTATTGGATCGTAAGATTTACACAAGTAACAACATTGAATGCTACACTTGGCTCCCCCTGGCAATAAGCTAGTGCTGTCCTAATCTGAGGATAGGCCAACACCTAATAAAAGCTGGACAGCCCCTTTAAATAGGTATTCTGAGATTTTTTTTTTATGTTTTCGCTCTTGATGTGAATAACAACTGTTCCGCTGGTAATCATTAAATTTTGTCTACCGGGCCAGTGCTGTGCTCCCTTGTCAAATGATGCCCCAGGCAGTTCCTGGAACACGTGTCGTACATTGTGCACATGATCCTAACTAGTTACATCCCACAATAAACGTGTCACTCATAGCCTGCCCCTGTGCTCCATCACAACAGCGCATGCGTGAGAATAACTCTCTCACTAGCACTGTAAGAGTATAGAATATTATCCCGTCCACCCTAACCAGGCCACCTGAGTGTACTGACCACCAAGATTACTGTGTCGCCATCTTCAGGACGGTGATACAATTGAATCACTGTGGTTGGACACGGGAGCCAATTGCTCCCTGCCCTGCTGTTCTCTCTCATAGGCCACAAGAAATTTGGTCTGAGTCCTATCAGAAGTAGTACGGTGCAGGCAGGTCTTGGGCTGCACAATGGCGTAATCCCGCACTGGCGTCTAGATGCAGGTGGCATGTTGACTTCAACGCAAGCACCTAAGGAGCTGGGAACTCATCGCTGCTTCACTGACAGTGGTTGGAGGTCCAGTGAGTATGTTGTTTTATTTTTTACTTGTCTGTTGGGGAAAGTAGTATTGGGCAGTATGAGGGAATTATAAGTACAGGAGGCCACTATAAGGTCTGGGGGCACTACAGTGGACCACTTTAAGTCTGGGGGCACTAAGGGGGGCAGTTTAAGGACTGGGGGTATTACAGGGGTACTTTATAAAGACTGTGGACACTACAGAGGGCACTATAAGGACTGTGAGAACTACAGGAGGCACTATAAGGATTATTGGCACTAAAGGGTAGCAGTAAACGGATTGTGTGGGCACTACAACAAAGCACTATAAGGACTGTGGGCCCCACAGGGGGGTACTATGAGGTGTAGCGGCACTATAAGGTCTGGGGGGGACTATGGGGGCAGTTTAAAGAATGAGGACACTACAGGGAGGCACTCTAAGGGCTGTGAGCACCACAGGGGGCACTTTAAGGTTTGGGGACACTACAGATTACCCTTGATTATCTTTGAGATAACTTATTCGCTTCATAGCAGCAATAAGCTGACATGAATTACCTTTTTATATAGCAATTTTATCTCTCTGTGTTGATGGTTACAGAAGGCAAAACATTTAATTTGCTTAAATGGAAAAAAAATTCAAATACATCTATAAAAAGTTGTTTTCTATTAAGATTACATTTAAAAAATGGAAGTGTCCCTTTAAAGATCTTTGTAGAGGGTGCTGCTTACATCTGTCTCCTGACCCTTCCGTCATGTCTTTTCCATGATGTTCAGTTATTTATTGCACAGATTTGCTGATCATTACCATAACAGTTATCAGCATCAGTGATTAATAGAATAGATAACAGAATGCTTCAGGTAAAACCTCTCTCTGCAGACAGTCTCATATTTCAGAAAACCTTTTTTTGGAAGCAGGCTGGATACACAAAGTTTTTTATGTCATTTTTTGCATCTTTACATTTTTCTTATGCATTTTTTTTAGGGAAAGGGCACCAACTCTAAAAGAGTATGGGGATTTCAAAACACAATATAAACATGCCTTATTTGCTAGTGGTCTAGTTTTTTTCATTAATTGTGGTGTGTTTTGTGAGCATGGCATTTTTTTCAAAAACTTTCATGTTGTAGCAATATTGGTTTTTTTCCCAGTTATTTTTTTATTCGTTTCTGTATAGGGAAAACATGCGGAAAAAAAGATGGAATTCACACATGTTGGTCCAGTTGCCTAAGGCAAACATATGGAGCCAACAGCCTCTCCTGCAAAGTAGCTTTCACTGTCATATTGGTGCTTGGGAAAGAGGCTTAACTTGAAGCTCATGAACCCATTGGGGAATTTCTAATAGAACATTCCACCTTCTGCTGCCTGAGTTTGACTACTACTTCTGCATCCTCTATAGGATATGCATCCTCCCTGGCCTAGGCAAATGGACCGCCTGTTCTTCTGACCGTGTCTTCCATAGTCAGTTTAAAGTTTTCGGTATGAGATGAGGCCGAATGTGTAGCTGGAGCTACCCTTAAGAGTACATAAAAGTGCCAAACCCATGGCCCCAATACTAAAATCGATTACTGCTGTGTGATCATGGAATCAAGAGCTTGCAAAAGAGTAAAAATGTGTCTAATTTTTTACCTTGAAATAACACCATTCTAGGTCTGGTATTGCAGGTCATTCCCATACACTTTATATAATCTCGTTTTACAGCGGTTACTTGGCTGTAGTAATTGGTAAGGTATGGATGTCCCCCTTTACTTCTATTGGATTTAATCAAAGGGATGATGAGTAGAAGACCCTTCTCCTTATCACTCCCGATAAGAAAAAAATGGGATTCAAGGATAATACATTCCCTATTAACTTTTAACTGAAATTGGAGCAACAAGGAAGAATATGGTAAAGAATAAGGCAACATCTGTTCTCCTGGTTCTTATCAACTCTTTGGTTTCCTATAGACCAGGGCTTCTGTTTCTTCTAGTAATGCAATCAGAAAATAGTCATGCTTGAGCATCACCAACATAAGGTCCTACCAACTTTGCTAGATTTCATTTGTCAGCCCTCTTCAGCTGCCCTCATCCACATCTGGGGGACACCTTACCAGTGAGGCCCACCTTACAGTTTGAGAAGCACTGTACTATACCATATATAACATAGAGGGCTTGAAGGACATTCATACACACAAGATGGCTCTACTGTTTTTTCAAAAGTTAGGCTACTTTCACACTAGCACTCAGAGACTGACAGGCTGTTTCAAGAAACGGTTGGACTAAAACCACTGACAGCAGCAGTATTGGGCCAGATCTCTGCATATCTGCCCGGTTGAGGCTGGATCTCCGAGGGGCCTCATTATAATTAATGGGGTCGTATGGCATCAATGTAGCTTCCAGCAATGAAGGATACAGAGAGATCAGGCAGGCTGTTCCCTATCAGAACAGCCTGTCAGACCTCACAAAAGGTTATGTGAAACTAGCCTTATTTTTTTGGGCTTAGGCTACTCATCTGATCACAGAAGATACATAGCTTTGGCTTGAGGGACACATCAAATGGATTTATTTTTAAGAGCTGGTTAACTTCATTTTATACATTTTTTGGAGTTCTATATTCATCAGACAGAGGTAACCTTAGACCCACATTATATGCATGGCATAGACCAGAGATGCGCAAATTTGGCCCTCCAGCTGTTGTAAAACTACAACTCCCACCATGCCCTGCTGTAGGCTGATAGCTGTAGGCGGTCTGGGCATGCTGGGAGTTGTAGTTTTGCAACATCTGGAGGGCCTAGTTTGCCCATCCCTGGCATAGACCGATACTCCATAGCATTAAAAAAAATTTTTAGCAGTTTTCGATACATTGCTGTAACTCTTCCACAGGATCAACCAAGTGGGCTAGCTTTTGCATCCTGTCATCATCAGAAAGTCTTGGATGCCCATGACCCTTTTTTGTTCACTAGTTCCTCTGACCTCTTTTTGTAGGTAATAACTACTACATACCCTGGACACCCTACAAAATCAGCCATTTGTAAAAAGGATCTGACCCCAGTCATCTAGCCATCACAATTTGGCCCTTGCCAAAGTTGCTCAGATGCTTACGCAGGACCATTTTCCTGCAGTACATCCTCATCACTATTTGCCAGGCTGAATGCTTTTTTGGGTTTCATCACCTGCCACACTTTAGGCTACTATCACAATGGCGTTCTGGTTTCTGTTTTGAGATCCGTTCAGGGCTCTGAGAATCGGTCCAAAACGGATCAGTTTTGCCCTTAATGCATTCTGAATGGATAAGGATCCACTCAGAAGGCATCATTTTGGCCCCCGTTCCGCCTCTATACCGCTTTGGAGGTGGCAGCGTTTTGGTGTCCGTCTGACACAATGTGGCACAATTGAAAACAGATCCGTCACCGGATCCATTTTGGCTATGTTAAAGATAATACAAATGGATTCGTTCTGAACGGATGCATGCGGTTGTATTATCTGAAAGGATGTGTTTGTGCAGATCCATGATGGATCCGCAACAAACGCAAGTGTGAAAGTAGCCTTACACTGCTTTCTACACATAAACTTCAAGAACTGACTATTTACTTGCTGCTTAATATATCCTACACCTTGACAGATGCCATGAAATAATTATGAGATAATCAATGGTATTCATTTCATCTGTTTTTATGTTATGGTTGATAGGTGAACATGGTATATGGTTGAGTTTGTCTGCTGTTGACTTTTATTAAAATAAATGTGTTTTTTGTGTTTTTATCACCTGGTAAAGCATTATAGCCTATTTCTTGAAGTGGTAGTGTACCAATGAGTCCTAGACTTCATTCACTTCTATGGGACTGCCGAGTACAGCGTTCGCACCAGTGCTATAGAAGTGAATAACGTGTTAGATGCATAGGCACACTACAAGGGAGCTGGAGTATATTTTAGATTATCACACGTCTTGCAGGAGGAAGCAACAAACAAGAGGCTTGCGCCTCTACATAACTTTGACGCTTCCTCCACCAGCACAGGCACAATTAAATCTAAATCGCTGATCTTAATAAATGTGCCCCCAAGTGTTGAGGTACAACCCCTTTTAGGCCCTCGATATACACATTATAATATTAACAGTCAAACCCTCTGTTTTCAACAAGACTGGACTACAGTCCAATGTCTATGGGAGGGGGGGGTCTCAACTCTTCTCCGACAGATGATGTAATGATGTGGAAGGAAAGATGTTCCAGTTGAATATAATAAGGAATACACAATATAATGAGAGTAATAGCAATATATTTTTTTCATTATTAATAAAGTATTGTAATTTAACATATTCAGCAAAGAATTTCAATAAGATCTTTAGTCCAGAAAGCCAACATTGTAACAGATCCTACTGAATTAGAGGTGTAGAACTGCTGAGTACAAAACTAATGGTTAACTCAACCCAAAAAACGACATAAAAGCCTTGGTAAACTCCTTTCTCATCTTAATGCCTTTTCTTCTCAGTGTCCACAGTGAAGATTTATTTCCCTAGAATTAACCAATAATGCCCAAATTCCAGATTCCAGAAATCATCACATTTGCGGTGTTGGACTACCTCGTTTTTGCAGCATTGTTTTTGATATCTGCAGGAATCGGGGTGTTTTTTGCTATAAAAGAAAGAAAAAAAACAACCTCGTCTGACTTTCTTGTTGGCGGTAAACAGTTGTCATGTGGACCAGTAGCCTTATCTCTGACAGCCAGCTTTATGTCAGCGGTGACAGTGCTAGGGGCCCCATCTGAAGTCTATCGTTTTGGGGGCTCCTTTGGTTTGTTTTTCATTGCCTACACCTTTGTTGTCATTTTTTCAGCGGAGCTGTTTGTGCCCATGTTCTATAGGTCGGGAATCACCAGTACCTACGAGGTAAGGACATCTTTACTTAGTACCGCCTGTATGTACAGTACTAAGCATCTTTCTAACATTACCAACAATTACCGATCAGTGACTATGGGAAATGTTTAGATGTATGTATGAGTTGTTTTCATTTTTAAACAGTCATAAAAAAATTGATATAATATTTGCTATATACAAAATTTTTATGGGAACCTGTAATAGTTAAAAAGCAGTTCAATCTGTAGGTATCAGCTTGATATCTAGTTTTGTGGTAAAGGATTCAGTAGAACCTGTTATTTATTGAGCTAAATCTCTGCTGAATCTGAGCTTAGTAGTCCAGTGGCTGGCCTACTTGACTCCTAAGACCAAAATGAAAAATACAATGGGAGACGTTTACTTATCTATTTATGGCAATTTTGTGGTGTAATTAGGCCTCACATTTTTTCGCACACCATGTGCGACATTTCCCCTTTCACTACACTTTTCAGAAGTGGCGAGAAAAGTGTTAGCACCATAAATGGGGAGTGGGTGGTGCAGCAAGCCTGTCACATTTATCTTTCATCATGCCAGTTTTCTGGCGTGAAGAAAGATTTAAATCTACGGCAGCTAGGAGGCTGCCATAAATTTAAGTGTGTCACAGGGCCAGAAGATACGCCAAAACATGAGACGTGAGTCTATGCATAAATTTGGCCAATCCTCCAGCAGCACAGGGGTAATCAAGTCTGGCATACAATACCTCCTTCTTGATATATGTCCCCCAAAATCTTTTCCTCTCTCTTGCTCTTTATACATATAGATGAACTTAAAGGTGGTTGTGTAGTAGCCTAATATTGATGATCTTTCAAACAGCTCATTAGTAGGGGTGCCGATTGGACCCCTGCTGATCTGTTACTAATGACTAGCCATGTGATATGTTTCATTGTCTTTTTGGAAGATCCCGTCCACCCCTGGGAAAACAATTAGCATGTATGGGTGTACATGATTTGCAAGGATGGATTCATACCCAAATCGTCTGAGAGTGCCCTATCTCCCATGTACCTCACAGCTTATATCTCTAACCTCCTCTGTTGGCCTTTCACAACATTCTGACTCTCAGAATCAACTCTCTACAGTCATCTCTGTCTCAAATCTCTTCCTTCTCCTGTCCTGAACTTGATGCAAAACACTATATTGACACCATCAGAAGCGCCCTGGACGAAATAGAGCCCCCTACACTCAGAACCTCCAAACAGAGACAAAAGGAACCCTGGCACACACCTCAAACTCACTATCTCCAGTGATGCTCCAGAAGTGCTGAACGTCTATGAAGAAAGACTCGCACACCACAAGATTACAAATTTATGCTAACAAGTTATAACTCTGCTTTTCCCCTCCCCTCACCAAATAGATCTATTTCATGTCCCTAATCTCCTCACTATCCAATAATAAAAAACACTCTCTCACTCCCTCCTCAGTATAAAAGTGCAGACGCCTATTACAGACCTCTGCACTGAAGATCTGAACACATACTTCAAAGAGATTTAAAATATCTGGCAGAACATTTTCTCACAGCCTCTAGGTGTCATTGATCCCTCCACCCATATAAGGTTCACTTTCCAACATTTGACCCAGTCACAGAAGAAGAAGTCTCCAGGCTCCTCTCTTCTTCTCACGCTACCAATGCACTACTGACCCTATTCCCTCAAACCTCCTCCAGTCTCTCTCCCCATATGTACCTTCCCCTCTTATTTTAAACATTGTGTGATAACCTATTATTAGAAAAAAACTTCTCCTCACACGTCCTATGCAACTAACTACAGATCTATCTGTAATCTCCCCTTCATCTTTAAATTTGTCGAGCATCTGGTCTACTCTCACCTTATCTGCCATCTCTCCACTAACTCTCCCCTTGATCTATTACAATCTGATTTTCGCACCCTACATTCTACAGAACCTGCCCCAACCAAAGTGACAAACAACCTCCTGACAGCTAAATGTAATGGTGATTACTCTCTACTCATTCTCCTGAATATCTCTGCAGCAGTGTAGACCAGCATCTCCTTCTCACGATGCTCCAATCGCCATTCTCAGTTGGTTCTCTTCCTATCTCTCTGGCCGCTCCTTCAGTGTGTTATTTGCTGGTTCTACTTTCCTCTCCCTCTTGCTGTTGGAGTTCCTCAGGGTTTAGTCCTAGGTCCTCTCCTCTTTTCTTTCTACACAGCCCCTGATGGACAAACTATCAGGAAATGTGTTTCTTTAATACAATCTTTATGCCAATGACACCAAATATACACTTCAACCCGTGACATCACACCTGCTGTACTACAGAACAACAGTGACTGTCTCTCTGCTGTCTCTATCATCACATCCTCTCTATATCTGAAACTGAGTCTTTTAAAAACCGAACTACTTTTCTCCATCTCCTAACCTAGATAAACCTCCGTGCAGGCACAGGCACCATACTTCTCACCCTGCTGCCTTTCCCTCCCATCTGGGGGTCCGATCAGCTCTCTGGTCTTTCCCAGTAGGCGGCAGTCCCAGCCACCAGGTTCTTCAGTAAATGCTGCAGGCTGCGGCCTGCAACCTGTTGTAAAAGCCTTCTGGCCTGTTATTTAGGGCGTGTGTAAGCCGTGTACCGGGGTGGGCTCCCTAGGATACAGTGAAGTCGCGAACGAGGAAAGCAACTCCAACACCAGCTTTTGCCAAAACAGTATTTTACTTAAACATGGCAATGAGCACAACCACAAATGCTGGAACACACAATACATTTACATATACCCACCCCGAAGGCTGACACCCTTGAGCTGCACAGTGCGGCGCCCTCCGGTGTGTAGTATCGGCTAGCCTGCGGTGTAGCACAACAGCTTACAAACTTACAATGCTCTACAGAATTCCCCCTCCCATAACTGGTCTTGTAGCACATGCCTGAGTATTCTATTTGAGCCAAAACACCAGCTTGGCTTGAGTTTGTGGGAAGTTTATCAGCTCTCCTTTGAAATGTCACTTTAAATTGTGGAGTCCTTGCATTGAAAAGCAAGCAACACTTATGTCCTGACACAAACAGAAATCCTATCTAGCTAACTACAGGCCCGGTCTCAGTCTCTAGGATTCTAGGTGCCAACACTGTGATGAGGTGTGTGCACGATCAGTCTTACTGACCCGGGTCTGCTCTGCCTCCACTGGTGGTTGTGACAGAACAAAATCCTCCCCAACAAGCATGCAGTGCCACAGTGTATGTTGCTTTGCTCCTTAGCTCTTATCAGCGTTCCTGGAAGCAATCCTAACTCCTCTGGACAGGATCAGGGCTTCACTTAGCTTCACTGGACTGTAGTTCTAGTTACCAAACAGTGCTCCCACACCTGGATGTCGATGGATCCTCCTCACACACAGCTCCTGGATCCTCTTCCAAGCTCTCCCCAAGATGGCTGGTCTATCGCTTCCTCTCCAGGTTCTTGTAACTTAACCTCTCATGAATATGGCACAATATGCAGTCTGTAGCTGTGTTTAGTAAACAGTGCCATCTTGTGGCCAAACAGCAGAATGTCAGTCCACATATTTAACTTAATTTACACAAACAGTGTTCAGACAATGAGAGCTGTTTCCACATCTCACACATGCGTGCTCTAACTCCTGACCAAGTAAAGAGCCAGCATGCATTCAACCAGTTCCTTCCCTAGCCTATGACTGGCAGTCTTCAAGACCTAGACAATTAATCGAGACAGCTTACATTTAATCAAGATTAATTATAAATTATAATTATAAATGCAGAATCAGAAGTTAACATATTCCCAGTATCTTCCTGTCACTATAGTTTCCACATTAATTTTGTTTCTCTTCTGGTGAAATAAACCATAGTTTTTATGACTTGTCAAAAAATGTATATTTATGTTTGTTCAAACAAAGTTTAACCAAAAATAAGACTGATTTGACTGATTGGTTCCTTGTCAGCCCTTTTTCTCACTTGATAATTTATGAAGATACAATTTGTTCCGCTATATGTCCTCTATCTTTTCACACCCTATAATTATATTCCTTATTGAATTCAAGTTTTTATTGATTCTTGTTTACTGACTTCTGTTTACTTCATGGATGATTTACAGCAATAGAAAGCAAATTGTCAAAGATGTTGAAATGTGAAAAACCTATTTGTTCTGTGGTGTGGGACATTGTCATGTTTGCCGCTCTGCTATCTATCTCAGCATGTATCGGGGTCTTTTTTTTTGCAATTAAGGAAATGAAGAAGAAATATAAAATTAATTTCTGGTTGGCGGCAGACAGATGACATGTGGACCTGTAGCATTGTCATTGATAACTAGTTTCATGTCTGCAATTAGACATGAACAAAGTTTTGGACAATTTAATTTGGCTGCTTTGCCGAATTGTGCAAAAAATTTGTTTCGTGGCGAATCGAATTTATCCTGAAATTCGGACCAAACTCCATTTCGTTGGATTCGATTCGCTCATCTCTATCTGTAGTCACAGTTTGGGGAGTCGTGTGGAGGTTGTTTGCTTTGGAGCTTGCCGTATATCTCCTATACAATTGTAATCATGCTGTCGGCAGAACTCTTTATACCCTTGTTCTTCAGATGCTGTTTTACAAATGCAAGAACAAATAGGAAGGTTCCATCATACCTATTCTCTGTATGTATAAAATGAGCCATTTATTTATATTCATTCATTCATTTACTTATATATGTTTTTTTTCAACCAAGAAAGGTGCAAAAAGTTTTTAAAACACATGATAAATTTGGCACACGTGATGTACTTTCATTTTCCACCAGAACTCTGCCACATTTTACATACCTTTGCTCTAGATTTACAGTGTAGCATGCCATGATGAGAGGGCCTTGCAAATCAGAGTCCATTCTTACCTTTCCTATTAGACAAGATAGCCCAAGATGAGTGTTGCAAGATGACCTGCTTTAAGACAAACTTTTATGTTAGGTCTCTTTTACATGTCAGTAAATAGCAGATGTGTGCTGCCTGTGGTCTCTACGGACCGCTCACTTTCCCATAGACTTGTGTCTTCAAACATCAATGGCCTTCCAATACTATTAAGCAATACTATTGGTTCCCTATCAGCCCTTTTGCCTTAAATGATACATCAATTTACTTTTTGGCACTTCACACCGATGCTGCTGTCACTTCATACTATATAATTTCTGTAATGTTATGTTTAAGTGTAATATGCCTGGTTCACCAGCAGGTGACAGCAAGCTTGGCAGAGCTATGTTAGCCCAGAATGGAACCTTCTTTCCATTCTAGCTATCTCTAGAGAGGGAGGAGTTAGTTTGTGAAGGGCAGTTCAGAGAATCCCTTGCTTGGGGAAGGCATCAGGCCCTCGTCCCTGCTGGACGAGCCCTGCAGAAGTCAGTCTATAATACAAAATAAGTAACTTTTATACTCCTAAAGGGACCCCTAGCGAACCGCGCCTCATGTTGCATTTGGCCTCACAAACAGGATACGAATGGGTTAAATATGTGTGCCTATGAACTTTATAGCCTATTGGATTTACAAAACCACCTCTAAATACGCCATTTTTACATGTAATGGCCCAGCCTCTTCATGAGCGAACAGAGCGGGAAAATTCAGGAACGCCCCCAGTTATAGCGGGAAACTCCAGCCCTGCCTACAGGGAGCAGTGCTACAGCATGCCAAGAAAAAGTGGAAACTCCTCCCCCCGGCTCCCCCTTCTTCTCTTGTGAGGATAGAGTGAACAGCTTGACAAGATGGCAACGAGCAGCACGACAGAAAGGCTCTCCTGAAACACAACTGGTGAGCCATTGTCTGTGGCGATGGTCTCCTCAAACTGAAAGAAGCAGTGGAGAAGATAGGAGTATCGCAGCTTGTCCAAGGATTGGGGAAGGAGAAGCCCGCATTCCCCACGCTGGCACGCGCGGCGAAGGCGGCTGGAGATCCCACTCCACCGCCCAGAAGAAGCGAGGCCTACAACCCGCTTAAACCGGTGGTCCCTCTGAAAGTCACGGCCTATGATTCCAATGCGTGGGACTACAAAAAGGCCATCAAGGATTGGGTGGTCTGCCTGCTAGACCGGCACTGCCCCACAACCCGGTACTGGAGAGGAGGACTGTAACGGTCATCTGTTTCAATGTTGAGAGAGGTACAGGGTTCATACAGGCAGGTGTCGCCAGAACACCACAGTTTCTGCGAGAGTGGATTACAAAAGGCAGGACAGACCTCTCATGTCCTTTAGCAGCTCAAGCAGCAAAGGTGGATCTGAAGTCCTTCCTCTAAGGAGCTGCTCCTTCTTGATTTTCCTTTAAGAGAACAGTGACTTCTGGGAGCCACTTCATGGACTGGACCTGAAGGGTGAGGGCCTGTTGGCATTTTGTCTGTTTTTAGGTTTTCAGGTTGTCCCTGCTTTAGCCCTCACCCGGATGGCCATGTGGGTCAGGACTCCTCCTAGCTATCTTCATCTACCTCCAGGTTGCACTTAACGGCAGCAAAATTCCTTTTTTCCCCCTTTTCAGGTTAGTTGGAAGCCCTTTTGCTAAGTGGTTCTCATATCCTGTGCTGCTACATAATTGCCTTATGTGGATTAAAGTTCTAGTTCGGTGCACGTAACCTTCCAGCATTGAAGAAAGAGATGCTAAAATGATTTTATTATTGCACTGTTTTATTGCATTGAATTTGTGCCTTATGTATTTGCATTTGCACTAACCTTTTACATTTTCAGCAACGTTTAATCAATTTGGCCCATTGTGTGTATTCCTTTTCAGGTGCCGCAATGTGATTTTATATGCACTTTTGGTAAGGACCTTGGTGTACTTATGCAGTTAACCAGATAGTAAGAACCTTACCCTATTGCTTAGTTTTTATGGACTGCCTCTGAGGATGCTAACATACGTCACAAGCAGGTCTAACATCGCCGTTGCTCATTATAGACTGCCTCTGAGGACATTAAGGGGAACCAAGTGATAAAGTCACAAGCAGATCTCAGATCGTGGAGGGTAACCTAATGTGTATGTATATGGAGAGAGAACTGACTCCTCCTCCTTGTTTAGTGTGTCCTAAGGCAATGGGTCCTGCCTTAAGGAAAATGTGTGTTTAGCTACCAGTTCAGTCATCAAGGTGTCAAAGTTTAAAGCATTTTCAGACCTTGGTGCCAGGAAGGGAAAAGAGGATGAAGCCACCCTTCTGTTTGAGGGGGTATCATGTCATGTGAAGGGATTACAGTACATGACACCCCCAAGCTCCATAGGTGACTTTAGCCAGGTTGAGCGCTTTGGGCTGTGGAGTTGTACTTAATAAAGTGAAGTACAAATTGTTTGTTTGGTTCGCTGCGAGGGAGAACCATTGAAAGACACCCTACTCATTCAGGAACCTATAGGTAGCCGTATTAAAAGTTACTCTGTGTACGTGCATTATCATGCAGCTGTCATAGGTTATGGGGAAGGGGAAAACACCAAATACACACAACAACCAAAAGACAACAGTCTAGGCTTTGAAAGCTAAGGAAGAGGGATGGTGACCTCCTAGTAATCCCCAGGCCTTTCCCTAACTCCTGCCAGTAAGAGCTGATCCTGATGGTGGAAATGCTCCTACGCCAGATACCTTATGCCCTGCTAAAACTGACAATCCCTAGGATAGCAATGTACAAAAACACAAATGATGAGGCTCAACCAGTCCAGCTGAAATTGTTTGGTGCAACCAGCCAGTAATCCCCCTGATTACCAAAGTACAAAAATGAATGAATAATAACGGTTGGGCACTAAGATACTGGATCACCTGACAAAGAGGAGACTTGCTAGTATACAAAAAATGTATTAAAACAGCATATAAAACAAATACATACAACACTTGCATTCCTTGATAAACAATCAATATTGGTAGCTTGATTTCAATTAACTTGTTGTCTCCATGATTGTAGGACCAAACTGCAATGTTAAAATGTTATTAAATATTCCTTGAATGTATATCTCTACTTCCAAGGGTAAGTGATAGGGCCTCCACTATCGATAGTAAGTCCAGATAATTCAACGATAGGCTTGTATATCTCTGGCAGTGGGGCTTAGATACGATGCACAATTGGTCCAAAGTCCCAATGATATGGGCATTTCTTAAAGGTATGTACTCACTGTCCGACTGGATCAGCTGTTATCCGCGGGCAGCGTGTGTGGCGTCCCACACTTTCTTTGCTCTGCGCCGCTGGTTTTCTCGTAGTGTCGCGAGAACACCGTCGATCCCGTCAGAAACAGACAAGTAATTCAATATTGGCTTCCTTAACGTAGTCCATACGTGGCTGCCGGCAAACCACCTTAAATCTGTTGGGTACTGTACACTCCACTGTCAAAAGCTCCAGACGCATTTCGGGAACTCTGACGCCGCTGTAT
This sequence comes from Bufotes viridis, assembly GCA_033119425.1. Classification (NCBI taxonomy): domain Eukaryota; kingdom Metazoa; phylum Chordata; class Amphibia; order Anura; family Bufonidae; genus Bufotes; species Bufotes viridis. The sequence continues at coordinate 26,311,681 of CM065598.1, forward strand.
TTTGTTCGCATAAGCGAAGTGGCCTGACCACGGAAATACACTTGGACTGCCTGGGATTGAAGGCGATTCAGGTAGAGCGATTAATCATAAGGCAGTAACTGGTGATTCGTATTTCATCTCCATTCACCATCAGCATCAGGGGGCCTTCAAATGAGACATGGTGTCAAAAAAACAGTCCGGCAAATTCTGCCTTCCAAAAACCATACGGCGTTCCCTTCATTCTGTGCCCTGTCGTTTGGCGATACAGCAGTTTGTGACCACATATGGGGTGTTTCTGTAAACTACCGAATCAGGGCAATAAATATATAGTTTTGTTTGACTGTTAACCCTTGCTTTGTTACCGGAAAAAAATGATTCAAATTGAAAATTTGGAAAAAATTGCTGTTTTGGGACCGTTGTTATTTTATTTTTGTGACTGGGAGAGTGCCGCTCAGGTTTGATCGTGAACACGCGAAAAAGGGTTAAAGGTGACGACTAAGACAGACCAGATATCTGTCTGAAGGCACATTAATCCATACAGTCTCTGAAATTTCGTCAGGGAGCCCTGGTATAGACTCCACAAATTGTTTGCTCTAATTAGCTTCAGTCAGGCTTTTCTCTGATGTTTCAGCTGCATTGATGAAGGTCTGGCAGGGACCATAACCGATGCTGCAGTCCTTCTTCTTCTTACATACCTTTTATTGACTCTTGGCCTGAAAGAAACGACAAAACTAGAAACAACTCCCACCAGTCACTTGTCTGCTCAAGGAATGACAAACACGCATTTGTCATTCCCCCAGACAATGTAAGCCAGTCTAAGCTCTGCCAGCAGTTCCTTCCCTTTTCAAAAGAGCACAATTCAACTTCCAGGTGCCTGGGTTGGATGGGCACACTGGACATGAATGGCTCTCTGATCAGATCAGAGAAGAAGCAGGGGACCATAGAGTGGGTATACTGCAAGAGATATAAACACAAAGTCAATCCAAGAATGGTTAACAATCATGGCTCTGCCCTTGTGGGAGGTTAGATATGGGCTGGCCCCACCTCTAACCTTAGGGTCAGTCTAATATGTAGATTGGAAGGAGGAAAAATCTTATGCTCTTTCTCCTCTGGCCTCAAGTTCCAGAGTCTAACCAATCCCTGTGATTTACTGCAAGATCAGCAGAAAGAGAAAGTGGAGAACTTGGGATCTGCATTGCCAAGCATAAGAGACAGTGAGGTGACCTGATACTACAGCCATTCAGACTTTGCTGTAGTAAAAGACACTCTACACACTTGGACATGGCCTGGATACACATGCCTTTCAAACCCTGCATCCTGCAGTGGACACTGCAACCATTATTGTTGCCCGCCATAGATTCTACTTTGAGAGACTTTAACAAGATAGTGTACAAAGAGGGGCATAACTGCCAGCTTTGCCAACCTCCATACCTTGCTATCTAGGGAAAGGATTTGTACTGTGCACAGACTAAACTGTGCTTCATTGTCATTGGATGTACTATAACTCACATTTTACATAGTAACATAGTTTATAAGGCTGCAAAAAGACATCTGTCAATCTAGTTCAGCCTTTTATCCTGCAAGTTGATCCAGGGGAAGGCAAAAAAAAAAAAAAAACTGTGAGGTAGAAGCCAATTTTCCCCATTTTAGGGGAAAAAAATTCCTTATTGACTCCAATCAGGCAATCAGAATAACTCCCTGGATCAACGAACCCTCTCTAGTAGCTATAGCCTGTAATATTATTACACTCCAGAAATACATCCAGACCCCTCTTGAATAGTGTTGGGCACGAATATGGGAATCGCGAATTTTTATCTACAATATCGCCACTTCGAGAATTTGCGAAGATTTAGAATATAGTGCTATATATTCGTATTTGCGAATATTCTATATTTGTTTTTATCTGAAACCATGATCCCTTCCTGCTTCTTGCTTGTGGGCCAATGAGAAGGCAGCAATGTATTTGTCTGAGCTTAGCAACATTCCTAACAACCAATAGGAAAATTGTTCCTATATATAATACAGATAGTTAGTGGGAGATAGTTTGTATTATGCGCGCAATACGCGCATATTACATTGCCGATTTTCACAATCAAGAAAATAATGGCGAATTCTCAAATTCGTGAATTTATGGTGAATATTCGTGAAATATTGCGAATTCGAATATTGCCCCTGCCGCTCATCACTACTCTTGAACTGTTTTAGTGAACTCAACATCACCACCTCCTCAGGCAGAGAGTTACATAGTCTCACTGCTTTGGATAATCTTTCAGGGTACTGTAGTTGCCCCATTCCAGTTATTACTTTAGTTGCCCTCCTCTAAACCCTCTCCAGCTCTGCTATGTCTGCCTTGTTCACATGAGCCCAGAACTGTACACAGTACTCCATGTGTGGTCTGACTAGTGATTTGTAAAGTGGCAGGACTATGTTCTCATCACCAGCATCTATGCCCATTTTGATGCAACCCAGCAGCTGCGTGACACTGGTTTCTACAGCTTAGTTTGCTGTTCACTAAAATTCCTAGGGCCTATTTTACACTTATGAATGACTTTTATTCTTCTACTTGTGGTTTGGTTTTCTGACTCCTACAATGCAGGCTGGCCATTGCACCCTACACCTACTGCCAGGCACCCACACCAGATTTACAACATCGAAGGCACCTGAACTACTATCAGATAGGAGACCCAAAGGAAGAAAGAGTGTACTTTTCTATCACTGCCCTGGCCTTAGGGAGCAACGGCAAAAGGATAGACACTGTGATACATTTTTGAGGCCAGAGCCACTATCCCCCTCATCCTCCACTCTGACTCCTCCCGGATTGCGGCTGTAATAAAGCTGTGAAGATGGAAGAAGATATGACTGAGGAATCTGATTACACAGAGTTTGTTTGGTGTTGGTTACCATGGAGTGGCAATGGTCTGCATAGAAGCTGTATAAACAAATTATAGGAAATTTTTAATCCTTACGATGAAAATAGCCATAAGAAAGTAGTAAGATTTTTTTTTTAAAAGTCTATATGTATTTGGTATCACTGTAATTGTACTGACCCAGAGAATAAAGTTATGTCATTTTGCCAAAAATTTGACAAAGCATAATTCATAATGCAAAAACTCAGTGGCAGTGTCAGCTGTTTGCTCCCATCCCCCCAAAAAAGAGTTAGTGAAAGTTTATCAGTAAGTTATGTGTACCCCAAAGTGGTGTCCTTAAAAACTAGAACTTGCCCTGCAAAAAACAAGCCCCCAAACGCTTACATCGACAGAAAAATAAAAAAGTTATAGTTCATGGAGCGAGACAAAGAAAATTAAACTTCCTTGGCCATTAAGGCCCAAAACAGGTTGATCACTAAGGGGTTAAATCTAAGATATTCCCTGTATCCTCCTGTCACTATGGTTTGCACACTAGCAGACTTTCTCTTCTATTTTGGTGCAATTAAACCCTAGGTTGATTGCTCGTTAGCCCTCATAAAAGGACCGTTTATGTTTGCTCAAGTAATGGTTAACCACATGAAAGACTGATTCGACAAGAGTGTCAGGTCATTAAGCAATACTATTGGCTCCCTGTCAGCCCTTTTGCCTTAACTGATACGTCATTGATTTTCTTCTTGGCACTTCACGCCGATGCTGCTGTCACTTCATACTATATAATTTCTATTTCTTCTTGAAGTCACGTTTTTATTGACTTTCGTGTTTAGTTCATGGATGAATTATAGACAGTTGACCTGCATTGATTTAAAGCAAAGCGCCAAACATGTCAAATTTTGAAAAACCTGAGATTATCAGTTTTGTGGTGTGGGACTATGTCGTGTTCGCCGCTCTGCTAGCCATCTCGGCAGGCATTGGGGTCTTTTTCGCAATTAAGGAAAGGAGGAAGAAGACATCAAATGAATTTCTGGTTGGGGGAAGACAGATGACATGTGGACCCGTGGCATTGTCATTGACAGCTAGCTTCATGTCTGCAATCACAGTTTTGGGGACTCCTTCTGAAGTTGTTCGCTTTGGAGCATACTATTTCTTTTTCTTTATCTCCTATACAATTGTAATCACGGTGTCCGCAGAACTCTTTGTACCCGTGTTCTACAGATCCGGTATTACAAGCACATATGAGGTGAGTGAACTGTATGAACAAATCCGAAGTGTTATACATATATATATCCAAGTGTTTTGAACAGCACAGCAATGTAAATGTTGTGGGATCTGTGGAGGCAATCCAACATCCAAAAGATAAACAAAAAAATTCCACAGCACTCCCAAGAAGTAATTCAAAAGAAGTGGTCTTCAATCACCAGACAGCGACGTTTCAGTCCTCTTAAGGTGACTTTTATCAAGCAGTGATGCTTGAGAAAAGTCCCAGTAAGAGGATTGAAACGTCGCTGTCTAAATCCTAGCGAAATGCCCCCATTGTCTGAGATGCGACAACCCCTATAAATCACTGTGTAACATTAATATTGTAACATCAGCAATTTCCTTTGAATTTCATTTTAATGAGAATTTTTCTAGAGTTGGGTCTACAGATCAATGTCCTTTTCACTGACTTTATTGAATGTATAACTGTGTTTCTTCTATAGACAAAGAAAACCCAACAATAGTCATTTTACACTAATATAAAGAAAATCTGCAACTTTGTACATCAAGTCCTATGACCAGTGGTCAGCATGTTATAGAGCAGGAGGAGCTGAACAGATTGATACATTGTTTTGTGGGAAAAGATTCAGTGATTCGATGATTAGGAGTCCAGTGGGAGGTCCTACACAGTGACTGGCAGCCTTCCTACTATGACTGTGCACACAGTCCCTGAATAGGACCACCCACTGGACTCCTAAGCATAAAAGAGCAGGGATTTGAATGAATAAAATACAAGTTATTCTGAATCTTTTGCCACAGAACTTTATATCAATCTGCTCAGCTCCTTCTGGTCTATAACATGCTGCCTGCAGGTCTGACACCATGCTCAATGCAGTAGGTTCCCTAATCCTTATAAAATACAGTCAATGTACCTACTTTCATAGCCATTTTTCTTTATATCACTTTATACATGTTTTGAACTTAAGAGAAAACCCTTATACACAAACAGGTATTTCTGAGGGAAAAAGAACCATCTCACTAGTACCACCATTTGGACATGGCTCCCTACGAGTCAAAGCCTGACTTTTTAACAAGCCTTAGGGAAGTCCATCCATAGACAGCCGTTATGGTCTATTTTCTTTGCTACCGGGCGTCAAGAACCTGTACACAACTTCCTCTCCAGAGTAACTGCAATTTAGCAAGCAGGGAGGATAGGGAATCAATGAACACAAGGAGGAAAGTCCAGCTAGCACAGATGGAAAGGAAGCAAACCCCAGTGGATGGATCCCTGCAACAAAAGTGATCCAGCTCATGGGGTAGATAAAACTCCTCACCAAATGTTATTTCAGCACTAGTTACCCTAACACTTCTGATCTTAATTAGTATAGGGAATCAGACCAGGGGTCTTGGAAAGGGCATGGTGGCCAAAACAAACATCAGTCATTTCTATCTTGGGTGGAAAACTTGGAACCATAATGGAAGCCAATTGTGATCTTTGTTATGGGGCCACCTCTCTTCCATATATGCCACTGATTAGAGATTTCCAGAGACCAGGACTGTTGATATCGGTTTTGCTAAAGACTATCCTTGCCTAAATAATGTGTCAATAAATGAAACATGAGATTTAGATTTGTGATTAAGGCAGTGGGAATTTATTTTTATAACGTCAATATTTTACTGTTTTCTTCCTGTCTGTCCTATAGTATCTAGAACTCCGGTTTAACAGAATTGTCCGATATGCGGCAACAATTATGTACATCATACAAACGGTAAGAACCGTGGATCATAAGCTAAAAAACATGTTCCTTGCATTTCTACCTCATTATAAATACTAGAACTGTCATGTATTTTAAAAGTTCAGCATGGTATATGGGTTGGAAATGAGATCTTTCCATAGGGAGCGCTGAATATAGACAGAAGTACAGACATGCCTGCAGATAGAACATTATTTCACTTTTAGAGATTATACATGAATAAAAAAAAGCAAAAACCTGCTGGCCGTTATACCCGCAGCTTAATTCCTGACACAGCGCCAAACAATAATACCATAAAATAATACCAGTGGTAGTAGCAGTGGCAGTCACAGGGTTTCTATTATGACATGTAACAGTGCCAATAACCGCTCCAACTATAAAAGTGACTCCTTCCTTTATAAAAGCAACACAAGTTATGTCCCATTGATTTAATTGTTTCCTTAAGAAAGCTAGCCATAGCACCCTATAAGAGTAAGGCAGAGTTCCACAATAACAGTGTCATTGCCAATAAATTGGGGTTTCCTTAGCATATGCCATTATTTTGGCAGGCTGGCACCTGAAATCAACTGATTAAAGGGGTAGGAATCATTGTGTACCACCCCAAACTCCATACTTTAAGGAGTGGGTTGTGCGTTACATTACAATTCTCTACACTTTTGTCACTACGTCATATTGAGCAATGCAAAGGTGCCATTGACCCTTTCAAGCAGATGACTGATGGGACTGGACATCTCACCAAACTGTATAGAACCCGGAAAACACCTTTCAAGCAGTAGCAGCCAATGCCTCTAACAGTTAGCCAGTGTTCTTATAACAGTGGCAACCCCAATGTCTCAATAACAGCACCCCTATGACCAAACCAGTTGTAGTAACCTCCTAACAATGACTTCAAAAATGCCCCCATAATAATGTCAGCCATAGTGCCCCATTATAACACCAGTCATGGTACCTAATTAAAAATACAATTCCTCCTGCCCAATGCTAGACCTTTCACTGGCCCAAAGTAACATGTAGGTGGCCTAACAGGTGGAACCCACAGTAACCCAATACTGAGGCAGATGTGATAGGAACATTCACAGTCATGTCTAATTGCCCTTTTAAAGCAGTAGTGGTCAATGCTATCATAAGAGTCATCCAGTGTCCTCATAAGAGTGCCAACCACAATATCTCAATAACAGAGAAAGTGCAAATGTAACTGAGCCAACTGTAGTACCTCCATAACAGTGATAGCCGAAATATCCCATAGCAGAGTCAAGGGACCCCATAATAATGTCAGCCATGGGGCCCTATTATAGTACCAGTCATGGTACTCAAATAATAAAATTCCTCCTGCTCACTGCTCTGTTCTACAAGTTACATGTAGGTGGCCTATCATCTGCAACTCACAGTACAACTTCCTATTAACCCAGTACTGAGAGAGGAGCATTCATTACCACATCTCCTCACTACAGGGAACTCAGTCATGCCAACCTTGTGGAATCAGGGAAGGACGTCTCCAGGATAAGTTACAAAAGGGATAAAAAAAAATCTATGAGTTAGACCCATTAAACTCACTGTTTACACTATTGGAGGTGGAGTTCTTCTTAAAGTTGATATAATATGCACACATGGGGTTTCCCCAAGTTACAGACTTACCACCTATGCAGGGGATAAGTAATATGTATCTGATTGGTTAAGGACTGCAAGGTACAGTCTGGTGAGTGAGAACTCCTCCCAAAGATTTTTGGAAGACTCCAAGAGACCCCTGAAGACCCCTGATGAAGGAGGCTTATTAACCTCCGAAACGCGTTGGGCCAGTGTTTTTTCTCCAATAAAATCCTTTTGACCAGACGCCTGCCTTGGCTACCGTTACTTGGACATTTCTTACATGCGACCCTGGCCAGGGGGGTTTTAGACACAGGTGTCTTGAGCTTTATCCTGTGTCCACCCCCCTCGTGAAGTGAGTACGAGTCATCTTTGTAGAGATATCATACCCCCATCTCTATACCACTGACCGCTCACTTGGGTCTCTCCCCATTGTTCTCTTCCCAGAGCACTTTTACCATCGTTTGCTCACTATACATCTATACCATTAATATTTCTTCTATCCATCACAGAATATACCATTCTCAATCTTTGAAAATTGGCGCCTCCATTGGTGTTATATTTGTTTCGGTGACCTTGTACAGATCCTTCGATTTGTGGTCACCCTCCCTTTCCGTCTCATCCACTTTAGGGGATAGATTCGTGTCTAATCCCCTAAACACCTGCGCTGCCTTTTTTCTATGTCTATATTCCATTTCACATGTACGCTACGTTTATTATTATTATTATTATTATTTTTATCTAATTGAGTAATTCTACCTTTTAATCTATTTATAAATTATATTTTATATATTTTTTCTTCACTTTCACCCACTCCGCCCTTTGGCGCCTCTTGTCCGAAGTTGTTTTCTGCCTTGACAGAAACTCCCTAACCTCTCTTTTACTTGTTTTATATTTCGTTCACCTTGCAGTACTGCCATTTCTGGCAGTCCCATACAGAATGAAAGGGGAGGCAACAGGTACTTGTGAGCTTCGTCTCCATTCATACATTACCCTTGTTCTCAAGATCGGTGGGGATCCCAGTGGTTGGACCCCCGCTGATCAGATACCTAACCCCTGTTCTGTGGATAGGGTTTAAGTGTCTAACCTGACGCAACCCAGTCATTAAACAATTTTGCTATGCTTCTGCAAATTTAAGCTAGTTGTTGAAGGACTGTAGTAAGACCCAACGAAAAACCATTGTTGATCATATGGATAACCAGTTACATACCCCAAATGGGCTACATTCTAAAGTTAGTTTTTCTAATCTAAAGCCTTCATTCTAATTTCTATTTACAGATCCTTTACACCGGAGTAGTCGTCTATGCACCGGCATTGGCTTTGAATCAGGGTGAGTCAACATCTGAGCTGTTCTTATTATTCTTCCTCTATGGAACCTAAAAAAAGTATCCATTCAGTTTAATAAAATAGCAACTAAAATGGCCCAAAAAGAAGTTATGGAGCCACTAAACACATGTCAGCTCTGTAAGATTAATGTCCTTTTGTTACAAGCCGTCTGCCATAAGGAAAAACACCAAAGGTCCAATTTAGGAGTCATCATTATTCTTAATTAGCTCCCTCAGCTGCCACATATGGGATCTTGACCTGTGCTCCTACCATAAGGTGATTATGAGATGAATCAATCCTTATCATAAATCATGGGCATAATTACACCTCTTATTACAATTCCTTGTGTTCGGAGACTGCTATCCGGACATATAGTCATGCCTAAAGAGGTGTGATAGATTTTATTTGTGTGATTTGGGAATCTCGGACAATCCTTTTATTCTTACTGTTTGAAAACATCTATGTTTCCAAATGCCTTAATATGTAATGGACAACTGACCATAGAGGCAAACCATACTACTACCTGGTGACACTTAAAGGGGTCATCCAAGTTCAGCGCTGAACCTGGACAGATGCCCTTCTTCCCTCACTCAACCGGGGCTCTCCATGGATAAACAAATGGAGGCTTCCGCCTAACGGTGTACCCAGTGATGTCTCCGGCACTGATGGGCGTGCTTTAGTGCTGCCCTAGCTGTTTTACAGGCTACGGCAGTGTTGAAGCCCGTCCATTAATGCAGGTGATGTCACCAGGCTCACTACTAGATGGAAGCCTCTGCCTATTTCCACCCATGGACAGCCCGGTACGTCACTGGATCTCCAGAAAAAGCCCCTGCCCTGCATGATTTAGCGCAGTTCAAGGGAGAGCATTAGAGCATGAAATGCTCCAATTCTCATGTCAGAGGGGCTGAGTGGGGGAAGAAGGGGATATGTCCGGGTTCAGCTCTTAACCTGGACAACCCCTTTAAGGCAACTTATTGCCTTATATCAACAGGATAGGAAATAGGGTCTGATTGGAGAGGATACGACTGCAGGGGCCCCTGCTGATCACAAGAGCAGGGGCCCATGTTCCCCGTTTTGAATGGAACGTTGGTTATGCATGCTTGATGCTGCTTCATACAGCTCTAAGGGGTTGCCAGAGACAGCCAGGCGTTTGCACTCAACTATCTCCGGCAGTCCTGTAGAGTTGAATGGAGTAGTGGACACGCATGCGGGTATGCCCATTTAAACAAGGAGCATGAGCTCCTGCGGGACCCAATGGTCAGGGTATAAACCTGTTAACCATATTCACACAATATAATTAATATATACTTTTGAATATAGTTTATTCAGCATCTTGTTTTATTGCAGTTTACCAGTATACTGTTTAGCCAGAAAAGAGCTCAGTAATTGATTACTACCATATTGTGTCATGTGACCATGATACAGAACACTCCTGCTCTAGCTGTCAGTGCTAGTATTTCTATAGGGCTTGAGCAGGAGCCAGAAAAGCTCCTTGTGCCCAAGGCACACGTTTCAGAATGCACCAATTTCCTGAAGAAAATGAAAAGCTGTTATATGGACAATCACTAAATGCATCCAGTGGCCTACCTTCCCCTTCACTCCCTAGTATCCACATTGATAATACTGTACATGCTCCACTTTTCACTCCAACTCTAGCATGCTGATTTTACAAAGTGCTCTCAAGGCAGAGTATTGTTTCATAGCTAATTAATGTATAAATCACACTGCCCCCCTGGTGCGCTATGCAGCCAACTACTCTGCCTACCCCTCACAAGGCATCCACACTAGGCTATTTAACTAAATATTACTAAACTTCATCATTACACAGCAAGTACTGCCGGTATATACGGGAAAACTGTGCCACGTACTGTAATTCCCTGACCAGATGTGCTATGTGCTACAGACATAACATCCATGTATGCAAATCACATAGCATAAGAGGAAAACATTTCAGCTGCCAAGGACACTCTCGGCCATAAAGCACAATTTCTGTTATTCTTGTAAAATCCTTCACTGCAAACATTGTAAAATCATAAATCACGCAGGCTGGTGCTGAAATGATGACCATAAAAAATGTCCTTAAATATATAATATAGCTGGAAACATGTCAACATGTTGATTGTATATGTTTGTTGCATCCAATGACCCTTTGAGAATCATTATGCAGTCGTTGCTCCTTATGTAGAAATCAAGTCGTCAAATAAGGTATAAATCTGAAAGACTGAAGGTCATTTGATGCTGTATGACTTTAATAGACTCTTTCAAATACTACCATAGTGGACTCTACCCAGGGGCATAGCTAAAGACTCATAGGCCCTGGTTCAAGAGTTCAGCTTGGGCCCCCCTCCCTCAGTGCTTTGTGGCCAGGGGCAGGGAAGCACTTAGGAGGCAAAAATTAAAACTGCACCTACCCCCCTCTCCCCCATGGCAAATTTTTGACCTAACCCCTTCCCTCCAGCCAGAGGTGTAACTTGACCTGCATGCACTTTTTATAATACCTGAGTCTTCGTATGCACCACAAGGGTCTTTGGGCCCCTCAGGCTCCTGCACCCCCTATAGCTACGCCCCCGGCTTTAGCTAATCACGAGGTGTTGCTCTTCTAAAAAACCTCTGTGATGCCTATACAAGGCATTATCTGAAATTATGTATGGTAGTTACAAGAGCTACCGTCTGCAGACAGTGATGGACAATACTGTTCTAATGCAACATTTACACTGCTCCACAGAGCAGGCAATAATCGGGAAGGGACCTTTCCTTCCTATAACTGCCTGGTCATCAGTAGATCCCCTCCACTCCATGAGGACGAAAAAAGGTCTACTGCCATCGCTGATCCTCATACAGATTTGTTGTTTCTGGGCTGCAGATCGCTGTTCACATAGCACTATCGGCTGCCCAGAAACAATGCTTTATTATGCTGCATGACAGATCATTTCACCCAATGAAAACCTTTGATCAGCTATTAGGGGGCACTGGTTAAGTGAAATTAAGGAAACATTGTATACAGACATTAAAGAGAACTACCATTTTCTAACCTAACCCATATTATGGCGTTTACTTTCCCCTATGTGTCCTGTAGCATGTCTCTAAAGGTGGGTCTGCGAACACTCGTTCTTGATGATCAGTCGGTGGATAAGTTAACAAAACGCTCATTCATTGGGTGAAATGATCTGTCATGCAGCATAATAAAGCATTGTTTCTGGGCAGCAAATTGTGCTATGTGAACAGCGATCTGCAGCCCAGAAACAACAAATCTGTATGAGGATCAGCGATGGCAGTAGACCTTTTTTTGTCCTCATGGCGTGGAGGGGATCTACTGATGACCAGGTAGTTATAGGAAGGAACGGTCCCTTCCCGATAATTGCCTGCTCTGTGGAGCAGTGGAGCTGTTGCATTAGAACAGTATTGTCCATCACTGTCTGCAGACGGTAGCACTTTTAACTACCATACATAATCTCAGATGACGCCTTGTATAGGCATCACAGAGGGACATGTGGGCAAATCACAGTTATGAGACTATAATTATGATATAGTATGTTACAAATTGTGCATAGGTTATAGAGAGAGATTACTGTCACCCATCTGGGTTTTGCTATGGAAACCAGGATGGCTGAGAAATACATATGCAGGTCTAATGGATTGAAAAAAACAAACGAGAGGCTGCAGACTGTGCCCTGTGCAGCAGCATGCATGTCATAGGCAACATGTACATTTTAGCTCACTTCAGGGAGAGGTAGGGATTATTAAATACCGTAGCAATAGCCTCGCTACAAGCTCCACAGAAAGAGGCAGAAGAACAAACAAAATGGTGAGGATGAAGTGGGCAAACAAGCAACATATCTAGACTTGGTGTTCTCATACGGAAGGGGTATTTCTGACTTGCCGCTATGGGGCCCATTACTTTTATACGCTCTTGCTCTGTTTGTAACTGTTTCAGATGCCTTTTCTAATTACATGTCTATATATTTTACAGTGACGGGATTCGACCTCTGGGGATCTGTTTTTGCCACTGGTATAGTTTGCACCTTCTATTGCACCTTGGTAAGTTGTCAATTATAAAACATACAAAAACCATAACATGAAAATTTCCCAGTCAGATTGGCTAAAATATCTGCATCAGTGTAACCTGAAGCATTGTCAGGTAGACCCAGTATAGTTCACAATCCACAAAATTATAAGGCCAGTCTCCATCTATGTTGAAGGATGGCTTTATGAAAACTGGACCAGTTGGTGTAACGGGTAGTGGGTGTGGACCCACTGTGCCAACAAAGCAGTATGACTCTGGGCTAAACCTAAGGGTGTTGTCTTGGCGGTGCCCTGGTGTTAAACCTTTAAGCCCCTGTACAGGGATGTGGACTTTACTGCAGGAAACCAACCAGACTGCTACTTCCTGGAGTAGTACAGGTATAGTTGGCAACTGTCCCATAGGGAGTCAGAGACACTGGTGCGAAGCACTAAGGGATCATGGAAAAAGTGTAGTTTGAATACAGTCCAAGGTCAGGGCAGGCTTAATATGTGCGTATTCCAGATGGCAATTCCAAGCTCAGGGTCAGCTGAGTATGTGTGTAATTCAAATAGCAATTCTAAGGTCAGGGCCGACGGCAAGAGGTAAAATCAGTAATCAGGTAAGGTATGGTACAAAGGTAGTCAGAGATCACACATTAGCAGGTTACTAGACACTAGCAAACCTCAAAGGTCAGGCAAGGAGGTGAAAATAGGAAGGTCTGATCAGCACCATAGTCAACAACTGGACAGCAAGAAAGAAGAATTAACTCCAGCAGTGCTGCAAGGAATTTCACTGAGCACTAGTCCCAATACACACAGGGTGAGTGGAGCAATGCGGCTCCGGCCAGGAAAGCAGGACAAAGGCGGACATGGGCACCCAGCCTGTTGGCAGATTTGTATTTACTATAGGTAGGCTGCAGTTCATGCTGTGCAGAGTATTTCTCATGATTGTGCTAGGAGTCTATATGGGAAATAATCCAACTGCAGAGTATCCTGCATAATCTACCCTACAACAGATTCACAGCACAACTCACTGCAATGTTTAGATTTAATAGCATGTCTAGGGGATGCCACGTTGCTCCTTATGTAGAAATCTATGAAGAGGCAAAAAACATAATTATTAGAGATGTAGAGAAAAGTTCGATTTGGCTGATTTGCCAAATTTAACAAAGAAATTCGCTTCGTGACGAATTACTTCGTCACGAAGCACATTTTTGGGTAAGTAGCGGGTGCAATGACAGGGAACTGCGATAGCGCTGCCCCCCGTCATTGTACCCCTGAGATGCCATGTTCATAAGTGATTGCAGCATCTGGGTGTAAGAACAGTGTGAAATTAACATAAAAAAAAATTAATAAAACTTACCACCTCCATTTGCTCATGATGGGCCGGCCGCCACCATCTTGCTTGAAGATCTGGAGCGAAATCTTGCGTTGTGCAAAATTATGTCAATCTTTAATCAAGATGGCGGCTGGCAGCCCGTCGCGAGCAAATGGAGGTGGTAAGTAGGAATTTTTCTATTTTTTACACTATTTCAGGTTAAATCGATTCACTAACACGAAGCATGAGGAAATTTGGCTTCGAGGTGAATCCAATTTATCCTGAATTTCAAATCGAATTCCACTTTGTGGGATTCAATTCGCTCATCTCTAATCTTATGAGCTGTAATTCCACACTTTTATTCTTTGATTGCCCCCAACGTATGTATGAAACAACCATTATGCATTTTATATATACCATATCATCATGTTTTCCTCATATGCAATAAGTACCTGAATAAAAGCATGTACCTGTTTAATCTGTATGATATCCCTAGGGAGGACTGAAGGCGGTTGTGTGGACAGATGCCTTTCAGATGGTGGTTATGGTTATCGGATTTTTGTCTGTTCTCATTGAAGGAACGATTCAGAATGGAGGGCCAAGCAATGTATGGCAGATCGCTATAAACGGATCACGTCTGGATATTGCTGAGTAATTATTCTATGAGTAGCCTTTGTGTTGTTTTGTTAAAGCAGGGGCATGAGACAAATCCCAATACTCCTCAAGCAGGCCAAAGTGGAAACAAGTTGCAAGTGAAAAGGAGTTAGTCAGTCCTAGGCAGAGCGCAGACCACTTTGTGAATCCTTGCTCCTCCCTCTTCCTCTGCCAGACCCTCCTTCCCTTCCTGATTGACAGAGTCAGGTGAAATGACAATCCAGGAACCTGGTCCTGTCAATAAAGAAAGAGAGGGCGGGGCTGGGAGAGGAAGTCAGAGAAACAACTGTGCACATAGTGGTTTGGGCCTGCCCCTAGTGCCTTTAACTGCTCATTAGTATATGAATTAAAAATATTTTTTCTCCAAAATGAAGCAAAGGATAACTAAGTGAAAGGTATCATTACATTCAGCTAAGCTAGCCCTACAAACCATTGTGACTGATTCCCTTTGATCCATTTTCCCCCAAAATGTTTACTCTAAAAGGAAAAGAAAAGGAGAAAGAGATATTTTCCAGGCAATCAGAGCACTTTTGAGAATCAGTTCATACTGTAGTTATTCAGACCCAAATCAAATTTTAAGAAATTCGCTAATCTCTAATACCGTATACAAATATGTACCTTATATTCCAAAGGTAATGATTCTCATACATCTATCATAAATTTGTTTCTCTCTTTATAAAGCTTTAGTGTGGATCCATTAAGAAGACATACATTTTGGACAATAGCAGTTGGGGGAACATTTACATGGTTGGGAATCTATGGAGTCAACCAGTCTACAATACAGAGGTGCATTTCCTGCAAGTCAGAGAAACACGCAAAACTGTAAGTTCTGTTCAGTCATTCCATTTACTAAAGAATGTTCCTTGTGCCAACAACTTTCCTTGTTCTAGCAGATGTACTCAATAATGTTCCTTGAGCCACCAACTTTCCTTGCTCTAGCAGATGTATTCAATAATGTTCCTTGAGCCACCAACTTTCCTTGTTCTAGCAGATGTACTCAATAATGTTCCTTGAGCCACCAACTTTTCTTGTTGTAGCAGATGTACTCAATAATGTTCCTTGAGCCACCAACTTCCCTTGCTCTAGCAGACGTACTAAAGAATGTTCCTTGTGCCACCAACTTTCCTTGTTCTAGCAGACGTACTAAAGAATGTTCCTTGTGCTGCCAACTTTCCTTGTTCTGGCAGACGTACTAAAGAATGTTACTTGAGCCACCAACTTTCCTTGTTCTAGTAGATGTACTCAAGAATGTTCCTTGAGCCACCAACTTTCCTTGTTCTAGCAGATGCACTCGAGAATGTTCCTTGAGCCATCAACTTTCCTTGTTCTAGCAGATGCACTCGAGAATGTTCCTTGAGCCATCAACTTTCCTTGTTCTAGCAGATGTACTCAAATATTTTCCTTGAGCCACCAAATTTCCTTGTTCTAGCAGAGGTATTAAGAAATGTTCCTTGAGCCACCAACTGTCCATGTTCTAGCAGGTATAATAAAGGAGGAATCAAATACATGATGGTGGATTAAATTGTTTTAAGAGTAATTCCCAATTTGCTTTATAACAATTTTATATCTCCATTTTTAAAATATATTGAAAGTATTGTATTCCAAGATGAGTGAATCTTTACTAAAATAATTACATTTGTTACAAATTTCCATGGAGATTTGGATTCAAGCGAATCCGAAACTTTTGCAATTTATTTTGGAGGGATCATTCAAAATGACAGCCACCATTTTACAGGTCAGAAGAAGATGCCTTCTTCTGACCTGTAAAATAGTGGCTGTCATTTTGAATGATCCTTCCAAAAACGGATAAGTTTTTGGACCTGATTTTTATTAAAATAAAAAATCTAACAATGCAGTGTAGAAAAGATGCAGTAGATCGCACAGCAGGTTCAAAACTGAAAAAACTGGAGTGCCAATGGCTGTATGGACAGTCGCCTATGTCCACAAAAAATGTAGTAAAAGTAATTCCACAGCACTTCTTTGGTAATGAAAAAAATGTTGCTACTTTATTTACCGGGTAAAAAGCGACGTTTCGGTGCACCCAATGGCACCTTTCTCAAGCAGTGAGTCACTGCTTGAGAAAGGTGCCATTTGGTGCACCGAACGTCGTTTACCCGGTAAATAAAGTAGCAAAAATGTTTTCATTACCAAGGAAGTGCTATGCTATGAAGCCTTTCAGGACCTTGTTATTTTCATTTTTTACTCCCTGCCCTCATGGAGCCCTAACTGTTTTATTTTTCCATTCACAAAGCCATATAAGAGCTTGATTTTTGCAGAACCACTTGGATTTTCCAATGGCACATTTATTATTACACACAATGTAGTGGGAAACTGGAATAAATTCTATTGAGGCACTAAGAAGTTAAAGGCACTGGTCACATAGTGAGTGACTTGACCCCAACTTATAATAATGGGGACGTGACAAATCCAGTTGTATACATGATATACGAGGAAGAGCGGGATGAATTATATTTCTTCATGGGCTGGTTGAGCTGATAAGCACATCTAGCCTTTAAACTTAAATAGTAATCATAGTTGACATGGGTACCGACAGCTCAAGGACTTGACGTTCACCTTTTCAGCTGTTTCTCCTGGAAGAAACTGCCTCGAAATAGCTGGTAATTTCACCAGGAAAATCTCCTGCCTAAACCAAGAGGGTCAACAAAAGGGTTTTCATAATTCTGTATGGATTTCTCCAAAATCCCTACAGTCTGCAGAAAATGTGCCACCAGGCACGCCACTTTCATTCACGAATACTGTGCCACATGATAATTAACTTAAAGCGATTATGATGTGGGGCCATAATGATCTTGCTAGAGAGTTTGATCAAAATGTCTTGGTGGGGTAAACCCAAAGGAACTGTGGGGTTGTCCTAATCATATACTATACATCTTGGGATCATCTGAGAATCTAGGTGACAGGAAAATGCAAGTGGCAGTACAACCTTACCAACTGGTGTTTCCCTGGATCATATAACTATGGACTTTCCTCTCGAAGCCTTTCTACACAATATGATAACAGTCGAGCTACATCTTGATGGAAAGAATTTTGTTTAGCATACAATATGTTATCAAAGAAACAATTTATGCCTCAATTTAGATCACAGCTAATTAACTCTGTGGACCATAAATTGTTTTACAGATCCCAGTTATCTCCATGATAACATCTGAGTTGTGCAGGCAATGATTAGCTTTGATCATCTGTACATACAATTGAATTAGACCTGTGTCCTATTTGTCTGCAACTTTGCATGCTTTTCAGCCAATTATCTGGAATTCGAATGCTCATTCCCGATAATTGTCCCATACGCATAATCGAGAAGCCAGTCAGCCAATGAATGAGCAAACGCTTGTTCATCGTCTGATGGGCATCTTTCATCAGGATGAGTGACGCCTGATTATTGGCAGGTCAGCTCCGTTTGTCATCAGGGATGTGGTGCTGATCATCTACAGAAGAGAATGAGGGAGGAACGACTACAGTAGCAATCGTTTCTCCTTCATTTGAAGTTTTGATCTGCCTGTGTAATCAGGCTGGTGGATTATCATTACTGTTGAATGAGTCGAAATTAACGAAGTGGACTTTGATCAGAATTTCAGGAAAAATTTGATTTGTCATGAAGCCAAATTTTCTCGTGCTTCATGGTAACAAATAAATTTTTCTTGAAATGGCAGTAAAAAAATAAAAAAATACATACTCAACCCATCCATTTGCTTGTGGAGAGGCCATCATAGCCATCTTGATTGAAGAAAACGCACCACTCCTCGCACGCGCTGACGTGTGATGTCACCACATCATTACATTGGCCTGGCATGGTGACATAATCAGTGACAATATCACCATGCCCGGCCAGCGTGATGACGTTGTGATGTCATCACGTCAATGCACTACAGATTTGGCACGTTTTCTTCAATCAAGATGGCAGCGATGGCCTCTCTGCAAGCAAATGGATGCGGTGAGTATGTATTTTTTTGTGTTGAACCCCTGATTAATCTGATTAATGTGGCTGTCAGATGCCACGTTTAGCATAGAACGCAGATTCTGAGGGGTTTAATGACGTTGGGTGCGGAGTGATCGACGTTCACCCGCTATATGCAATGAAATGCGATTCGTGACAAAGTAATTTGTAACTAATCAAATTTCTTTGTGAAATGGGCGAAGCAGCCAATTCGAATATTTGATAACTTCGAAGATCGGGCAGGGTAATACCACTCTTAGGGTTCTCTTATATGGCCAAAGTGAAAGGGGACCAAAAGATCATTATCCCGATTGTTCATTCCTCATTCACTGTCACACTGTGGTTCACTGTGACATGGGTTGCCGTGTTATATTTGTGTGTGCTCTTCATACTGGCTATGGTGGATTCTGTGTAGGCTGTTTGCCAGGGGCAACATGTAGTAACGGCAGTGTGTGTGTACTGTTCTCGGTTGATGCATGTTCCCCTCCCTGTTTGGTTCTGAAGGGGTTTATGTTCGGTCTGGGTGTGTCTGCTAGTTGGTCAGATGACCTTCTTACCCTGCTATAATATCCATTGAGCTGTGGGTTTAGGGGTCAGTCTGTCACCAGCTTTTCTGGGTGCAGGAACTATGCACCTGACCTGGGGATTTTCCATCTGCCCTGTCTGTGTGGTCACCTAGTGAGACATCAAGGTCACTTTGTCTGGTTTTGTGTCTTCTGGAGCAGCTATCTGTTCGCCCAGGGACTGACTCTGCATGGGGAACAGGAATCTGCTAGCCCGGTTCTATGTCTTGTGAGAAGCTCTGTCTGTTCGCCCATGGACTAACTCCGCATTGGGAGCAAGCATCTGCTAGTCCGGTTCTATGTCTTCTTGTGCAGTTGTTTGTTCGCCCATGGACTACTCGTGTGGAACAGGCATCTGCTAGTGTGAGTTTATGCCTTTGGAGTGAGGGCATCTAGTCTATATACAGCTCTGCCTGTGACCGCCATTTGTCGTTCCGAATGGGGTCTAGGCATCTGTTTGTCTGCCTGTTCATGCAGCTCTGCCTGTGAACACCATGTATCGTTCTGCATGGGGTCCAGGTATCTACTTGTCTGCCTGTTTGGCCAGCTCTGCCTATGATCGCCATGCACCAGTTCTGTATGGGGCAAGGCATTTGCTTGTTCTCACTCCTGTTGGTCTGGTCTGAACTTTGTCCTGTGTGGTTTTGTCTAGTTCTCTGTGAATAAATAATGATTTGCTTGCCTTGTTTGTTTGCCTGAGGTATGTTCTAGGGGTTCGTAGGACCCTCACTGGAACATGACATTAACTTTACATATGGTCGGAAGCACATCAATAAAAAATTACGATTTTAGGTGCTACATGAAAGATGCACTTACCCCTTTACATGGACTAATCATGAGGATGAACGGTCAGTCCCGATAATTGGCCTGTTCCTTGGCTGGTGTAAAAGGATCCTTCATTTATACTGAGATCTGCTATTCATGCACCCATACCAATTTACTGTAGTATTCATTTCAAACTTTCCATATGCTTTAGCTAGCTGTTACCCAAATATTCATTCAGCTAGCACCTATTCCTCTTAAACACCCCCATAGACAGGCTGAGCTGAGCATGCACGTGTTGTAAATGGGGAGAGAGGAGTAGAATGCTGTCAGACATCTGTGGTGGTGTTTAATTTCCACTTAGAACAAAAGGCATTAGCATCAAGCAAGTTGAAACCAACCAACATCTACCATTGGGGAAAAATTGGAAAGCTCTTCAATGCACATTAGATGGTTGGCTGCTCCTCCAAAATTGGGGGCCCAGCCCTGAATTGATCTAATGTATGGTTACCTTGACTGTAATGATCCTTTTAAACTTGATGATTCATGTATACCGGTTGGAAACTAACCACCCATCTATACTAATAAAATCCTTATGTGCATGGTGTCCGTGCATGTCTGCCGATTTGACAAGTGCGCATGCGCGGCACACAGACCAGTCGGCACACACTCCATGGACACTACATGTGCGGCATCCTATTGTAATGGCAAAGGGGTCCGGTGCAGTCACTGTATTGCACCGGGACCCGCTCAGTGTAAAATAACTGTAATAATAACGATCTTCACTTCTTCACTTACTACATGGTGAGGCAGGAGGCCGGGCGGGCGGCCAGGCACTGGCAGCGTAGTGATGCCCCTGAATGAAGTGGGCGGCGGAGGTGCATGATGTAGTGAGTTACGCTACCAGTGCCTGGCCACCCGCCCGGCCTCCTTCCTCACCATGTAGTAAGTGAAGAAGTGAAGATCTTTATTATTATTACAGCTGTCATCCACAGATACCATAATAACAGTGTCAGCCCCAGACCCCAATAAGTGTCAGCCACAGACCACCCCATAACAGTGTCAGACATAGACCCCCATAACAGTCTGTCCTCCACAGATCCCCCCATAGCAGTGCCATTCACAGATCCCCCCCATAACAGTGTGCCATCCACAGATCCCACCATAACAGTGTTATCCACAGATCCCCTCCATAACAGTGCCATCCATAGATCCCCCCATAACAGTGCCATCCACAGATCCCCCCATAACAGTGTGCCATCCACAGATCCCACCATAACAGTGTTATCCACAGATCCCCTCCATAACAGTGTGTCATCCACAGATCCCCCCATAACAGTGCCATCCATAGATCCCCCCCCATAACAGTGTCATCCACAGATCCCCCATAACAGTGTCTTCCACAGATCCATCATAACAGTGCATCCTCCACAGATCCCCCATAACAGTGTCCTCCACAGATCCCCCCCATAACAGGTTCATCCACAGATCCCCCATAACAGTGCCATCCACAGATCCCCCCATAACAGGTTCATCCACAGATCCCCCATAACAGTGCCATCCACAGATCCCCCATAACAGTGCCATCCACAGATCCCCCATAACAGTGCCATCCACAGATCCCCAATAACAGTGTCATCCACAGATCCCCAATAACAGTGTCATCTACAGATCCCGCATACCAGTGCCAGCACTAATGTTATAGCGCCCGTTATTGTAATGGGCACAATGTCTAGTTCTAGATAATTGCCTAAACGTTGAGTAGAGGGGAGAGCTGCATTTACTTGCAGCAATCATTAGTACTCTATGGAGATAAATGATCACAACTGTGATTGTTCATTCCCATACAGAACCAACGTTTGTTGCCAGCAGATTTATTTTCTGTTCCCCAGAAACACAGATTTTAATTGCTGACTGATAGTTATGAGAAGTGCTGAGCGAATCGAAGTCCACAAAGTGGACTTCGATCCAAATTTCAGGATAAATTAGATTTACCAGAAAGCCGGATTTTCTAAGTGCTTCGTGGTAGAGAATCGATTTTGCCTAGAATAGTGTAAAACCCCCCAAAAAATCATTCTTACATCAACCATTTGCTCGTTGTGAGCAAATGGATGAGGTAAGTACGATTTCATTTATTTACTTTTTTATTTTACACTCTCTTATTTATATCAGATTCCGCATTTATGTATGAATGCAGCATCTGAAGGGTACAATGACGGGGGCACCGCAATCGCCGCTCCCTGTCATTGCACCCACTACTTACTAAAAAATGTGCTTTTGTGACTAGGTAATTTGTCACAAAGCAAATTGTTTTGGGAAATTCAGCAAAGCAGCCAAATTTAATTTTTCAATACTTCGCTCATCTCTAGTTATGATCATCTGATTAACAAGCATTTTACTTGCTTGTCGGGTGATTGGCAACACATGGGTCAATTATCGAGAATGACCGTTTCAGAGAACAATCATCCCGATAATTGTCTCGATAATTGAATCGTGCAAAAGAACCTTAAAAAACATAATGATGTTCGGTAAGTATTAACGCTTTCCTGTCAGCTCAGTGCTGGAAGCATGTTATAGAGCAATGATGGCGAACCTTTTAAAGACTGAGTGCCCAAACTGCATGCCAAAACCCACTTATTTATCGCGAAGTGCCAACACAGCAAATTAACCTGAATACTAATATAATATATCTTCCATGTACTGTACTTTATCCTTTAGCTATAATATCCTGCCTACATTCAGCCTGTGCTGTTCAAAGTGCGCCCTGTGCTGATGAATGGCAGTCTAAGGCATATTGGTACGCCATAGACTTTTTTCAGGGCGCGGGTGCCCACAGAGAGGGCTCTGAGTGCTGCCTAGGGCACCCATGCCATAGGTTCGCCACCACTGTTATAGAGGAAGATACTGGGCAGGTGCATGTACAAGGAGTATTGGACATACTTGCGTCAAGAGACCCTCCTTCGCCCACCCACATCCTTTTCTGTATCGATGTGAATAGAAATGGGTGCGGTCCATGCATCCTGGCTGCATGAACTGTTCAATCTCAAGCAGGATTTATCACCTGTTACTCAGGAAAGTTGATGAATGTATGATGACCACTAGGACCACCACTGATCACAAGAATGGAGGTCTCAAGTCCCTGTTTGAACTGGAGCTGTGTGCTAGTTTCTGTCTCTGGGGCTGATGGAGATAGCCGAGCACTATACTCATGGTAGTGCCTTTACCAGAGAACTGCACCACTGCGCATTTCGGAGGCGATAGTGCCCCCATTCCCGCATTCTATATGCATCTCCTCCACCTCTACCTCCAGCGGCACAGTGCCTGACACGGCCGAAAACATTCGCACATTTACGCCGCATTCTATACGCAAATAAAATCTATGAAAGAAACCCTTCTGCTGTGATTTATGATTTTGATAACAATTTTCCAGGGAACTATCATTTGCAAAATTTTGTGTATATCCTAAAAATATTGAACAACTTAAGTACATTCCCTTTCTCAATTGACCATCACATCGAATATTACTCCTTTTTTAAGGGAAAAGCCTGAGTATCTAGGGTAACTTAAATGGTCTTCTATTTTCAGAGCCCTTTATCTTAACTTGATTGGTCTCTGGATTATCTTGACATGCGCCGTGTTCTCGGGTTTAGTCATGTACGCACACCATGAAGGCTGTGATCCTTGGACTGCTGGGTTTATAAAAGCTCCCGACCAGGTATGTAATCAGCAAAACTCAGCGCACTGATAGGAAACCGGCTGGTAGTTAATTCTGATTACACTTCTCAGAAGATTAAAGGAGCCTCCACACTGAAACAATGTGGATTTGCTGCCCTGAATTTGTTTGCGTCCGCTAAACTATCATCTACGTGCTGTGAAAAAAAGTATAGGGAAGGTCAATTTATGCTGCAGATTTTTACCGCATATTTCACCCTTTGCAATTCATAGGGTGAATCTGCTGCCAACCTGCAGGAAAATCTGAGGACGAATGTAACTCGTGCAGATTTTGGTGTGGATTACTGTACATCCCGTGTACGCAGTGGGGAAATCACATGGTAATCGCATGGTTATTACTGCCAATCACTGGGCTACAACTCTACCTGCAGTGGTTTAAAGGGGTTGTGTCACTTCAGTAAATGGCATTTATCATGTTATGTAGAGAAAGTGAATACAAGGCACTTACTAATGTGTTGTGATTGTCCATATTGCTTCCTTTGCTGGCTGGATTTATTTTTCCATCACATTATACACGGCTCGTATTCAGGGGTTATGATGACCTCTGCTGCAGCGCAGATACAAGGTGGCCGTGATGAGGGCTGCTGCGCATGTGTGTCTATGTGCGCTTCCACTGTCCTTGCCACCAGAGAGGCTGGATTGCAGGGTGGTCATAACTAGTGTTTAGCTAATCAAATTCGCCTCAAAGCCGAATTTCCATGTGTTTAGTGGTAGAGAATCGATTTTCCCTAAATGGCGGTAAAAAACAAAAAAAAATCATGTATATCTAAGCCATTTGCTCGTGACAGACTGGCCGCCTCCATCTTGATTTAAGATCTGACACAAAATCCCATGCTTGGTGACGTATGATGTCATCACAGCCCGCCCGAGATTTTGGGCTAGAAGTATAATTTTATTTATTTTTTTCTTTTACACTGTATTATTGCTGTCAGATGCCGAGATCAGCTATGGACGCAGTATCTGAGGGGTACAACGATTGCGACGCAATCTCCGCTCCCTGTTATTGCACCCACTACTTGCAAAGAAATGACCTTTGTGACAAAGTAATTCATCACAAAGTGAATTTTTTTGTAAAATTTGCTGAAGCAACCGAAACAAATTTTTGAATACTTCGCTCATCCCTAGTCGTAACCCCTAGAAATGAACAGTGATGGAAAAAAGTGGTGGAAACATGAATCCAACCAGCAAAGGAGGCAATATGGAGAATCACAATACATTAGTAAGAGCCTTGTATTAACCTTCTCTACATGATAAATGTAATTTGCTGAAGTGGGACGACCCCTTTAAATTGCAGGTACTGGTGCAGCCCAGTAATTATCAGTAATCTGGTTGTGGGTTTTGAGGCTGAGCGTCCCTATGCAGGGCCGGTGCAAGGATTTTTGCTGCCCTAGGCAAAGATCCATTTTGCCTCCCCCCGCCATGTCACTCACTCACTGACAGACAGACACGCACACACTGACAGACAGACACGCACACACACTGACAGGCAGACACGCACACACAGACAGACAGACACGCACACACTGACAGACACGCACACACTGACAGACACGCACACACTCACTGAACGACACACACTGACAGACATAAAATCACTCAGATACTCACTGACAGACAGGCATACACACTCACTGACATACACACACTCACTCAATGACAGACACACATACACTCACTGACAGACAGACATACACTCACTCAATGACAGACACACAGGCAGACACTCACTCAGTCAAACACTTAAACACTCACCTCCCTGGGGTCCAGTGTGGTGCAGCTCCTCAGTCCTCCAGCGCGCCGTTTAGTATGCCGGGGCCGGAATGACGTCATATTCCGGCTCCCGGCATCACAGAGGGCGCGCGAGGGAGGAGTGGGGAGCTGCTAGAACAGCCTACCTTGCCACCCGCCTCCTCTGCTCCGGTAATTTACTGGCAGAGCAGGCACCTGCCATCAGAGTAAGCAGGTGCCTGCTCTGCCATATTTAAGAAGGACCTCCACCTCCTGGCCCCCCTGTAATGGCGCTGGGAGTGGCTCAAGAGCTGCTCGCCCAGCTCTGCAGCCCCAGACAGGGGGAGCCCACCAGGGCGCCCCCAGCAGGCCGGCACCCTAGGCGAACGCCTAGTTCGCCTAACGGTAGTGCCGGCCCTGTCCCTATGTACAGACACACTTAACTTCAGATATAATTTTTTAGCATTTTATAAAGTTCCTCGAAAAACTGAAGAGACACTTTGAGATAAATCACATTCCAGATTCAGTGGTTAGCACAGTTGCCTAAGGTCCTGGATTTTAATTCAAAGTGATTTTCAATACCTTAAAGAAAGTGTGCTGAAAGTGGTGGATGTAATAAATTAATACAAATAAGCAATGCTCCCCTAATCCCTCACTGTTTAAGTGCTCCCACTCTGGTGCTCCTAGTAATCTATGGGCCAGATTTAGCATAGCCCAGCACCTTACACCAGGTTATGATAACCAGGCGCACTGCTGCATGCTGCGCCTGATTTATGACAAGGCATACAAAGCATCCGGCAGTCCGTCCCCCTGATGAGCCCCTGGTTGGCGTAGAATTCGATGTTCTTCTATGCCTGTGCCACGCCCCATCAGAAAAGTGGAGAGGACAGCAGAGCAAAAAATGTTGCGCTAGTGCCATTCAAAAAGTCGCGAATGTGCAGTTTTTGTGATCTTTTGATGCTACAAAAGTGTCAAATTCAGCACCAGAAACATAGGCAACTGAGAGCAGCAGAGGGTCAGAACTGGGTCAGAACTGAAATGCTGGGTCACTGGACAGGTGAGCAAAGCTTCTTTTGTATTTTATAACTTTGGGGTCACCGAAAACCCATTAAGCAGGAACATGGCCAGAAATATTCAGACAAATGTATTGATTTTAAATACAGAAAACGGTGCAAATTTAAGCACACATCTAAATCAGATTTCATTTGTTTCTTTAGTATAATGCAATTTACATAATTTACAGAGTTAAAATTGGCCATCGTTAAACAAAAATGATTATATATTCAATGTGTTAATATCAATTTGGTCTTTTTGGAGCTATATAGGTCCAATATTCTGTGCTTTCTTTATTAGTATATCTCAATTGTGGCAAATGCTCTGCATTACTTTCAACTGTAATAGATAAAAATCAGTCTGCTTGAAGCTACCACTAGAGGGAGCCTAAGAGCTTACTGACTACAGCTTCAACTGTGATTGAATAATTTCCTATGCATTAAGCCTATGCTCCCCCTAGTGGTCACTGCAGGCAGACAAATTTTATTTAAATTTTGAAGGAAATGAAGCATTTGTTACTCTGAAGTACAGACCCTGTAAAAACATACAGCATATTGCACAGATTTTTCTGCCTAGCTATGAAATAAAGTCAAATGCAGATACGTAAATTTAAATCTCATCCAATGCATTTACCTTAGATTAAGTACTTTGTAACTTTCCTCACTGATTCTGTTATTGTATTTGGAAATGAGTTTGTAAAATGGAAACGAGTGATGTTAAGCAGCTAAAATATTCATATTTGTATTAATAGATGATGCCTTATTTTGTTATGGATATATTTTCAAAAATGCCAGGACTTCCGGGTCTCTTTGTAGCATGCGCCTTCAGTGGGACATTAAGGTAACAAGACATTGAATTTAAATAATATTAATTCGTAAATGTATTGCCTGGCTAGTCAATAGCAGGTAAAGGGGTTGCACCGTATGGGCATTTACGGCATATTTATTATTGTCCGAAAGGGGCAGTTCTCACCTCTCGGACATACTCCTATCTTGAGAACAGGGCCCCATCTTTCAGTGCTGTGAATGAAGAGACGGCTGCACATGTGCGGCTCTGTCCATTCACTTTTATGGTATTTACAAAAATAGCTGAGCATGCTGGCTCATATCAGTGAATGGAGAGCTGCGCAAGCGAGGCCCCCTCTCCTTTCACAGTGGCCCTTTTCTCAAGATTGGAGCAGGTCCTGTAGATATGCCATAAATGTGCAAAGGGGAATACATCTGTAATATAAGAAGACTTCCTTTAAAGGGAGTCTGTCACCTACTTTGAACATTTTAGACCGCTCATATCATGTTATAGCACAGTTGCCCAACATAAAAACAGTACCATTAGGCCCCATTCACACGTCCGTAATGTCATCCGCATGTATTCCGCAATTCTGCGGAATACATGCGGACCCATTGACTGTGAATGGGCCACGGAATGATGCGGAGAGCACACAATGTGCTCTCCGCATCAGTTTTTGCGGAGCGCGCCGCCGATCTTACGGCCGCAGCTCCGCAAAAAAGTAGAGCATGTCCTATTCTTGTCCGCAATTGCGGACAAGAATAGACATTTCTATAGGGCTGCCGGCCGGGTGTGTTTATGGATCCGCAATTTGCGGATCCATAAAGACAACGGACGTGTGAATAAGGCCTTATTCTGTCTTTCCCACAGGCTCCACAAGCTATAAAAAACACTTTATCAAGATATGCAGATTAGGTCCCGCAAGTGCCCAGGGGCGGCGTTATGGCCGCAAGTTCCCAGGACCCTTGTGATGTGACGGCATAACACCTCCCCTTGGAGTCCTCTTGCCCGTCCTCCTCTCCTAATTCATCCTCCTCCTCTGGTTTAGATCTCATGCAAACACCAGTCACCGCCGGGCTCACGCATGCGCGCTGTTAAGATCGGTACCTCTGCCCATAGGGGCAGAGCAGTGCGTATGCCCGGGCCCGGCTATGACCGGAGCTCGGCCGCTCGCACGACATCTAAGCCGGAGGAGTAGAATTAATTAGGAGAGGAGGGTGGACCAGAGGACTCCAAGGGGATCGGTTATGCCGGCACATCAGAGAGGGGCCTGGGAACTTGTGGCCATAACGCTGCCCCTGGGCAATTGTGGGACCTAATCTGCATATCTTAATTATAAAGTGTTTTTTCCAGCTTGTGGACGTGGGAAAGGCAGAATAAAGGCACTGTTTTTATGTTGAGAAACTGTGCTATAACATGATATGAGTGGTCTAAAGTAGGTGACAGACTTCCTTTAACTTCAAATTCATACACATAAATCATGTGGCCCAGTAGCAAAACTCAGAATGCACGTCTTTGCCCTGGGTCTGGCTCCATGCAGCACCCATCACTAGGGGGAGCAAACTGAATGTGAATTTCTACAGCTAGTATTACATTCAATAGAGGCTGTATAAATCTGTGTGTAGTGAGCGCCCCTTAGTGGCAGATAGTTACTATCACAGTGTCACAGCAGCACTGTGTCTTCATGTAGTAGCCATGTCACTGTTTGTCTTGCTGTAAATTACTTAATTAAAGTAATGGGAGTTTACAAAATGAATATCTGATAGATGGTTGGCCTTTAAGAATGTCTAGCTCCTGTTTGATATTTTATACTATATCACAGCACAGTGGCCGCCAGCATCAATGCTCTCGCTACTGTCACCTATGAAGACATTGTTAAGAGCTTTTTCAAGAATATATCAGACAGGAAGAGTACCTGGATTAGTAAAGGCTTATGTGAGTATTGGCTGTTACAAAATAAAATGAACAATTTATAAATGTGTTATAAGCAGGGGCCTAACAAGTAAATCATGTGCATCTGTAGGAAAATGGAATGGTGCCGCCTTTTACTATGACAGTAACATCACAATAGTGTGATAATATGCAATATGATGTCACAGCACAGGAATAATAAATACAGTGATGTCACAGTTAAGAGATAAACACAGTGATGTCACAGTTTAGAGATATTAAACATGGTGATGTCACAGCACAGGAATAATAAACACAGTGATGTCCCAGTACAGAGATAATAAACACAGTGATGTCACAGTACAGAGATAATAAACGCAGTGATGTCACAGTATAGAGATATTAAACATGGTGATGTCACAGCACAGGAATAATAAACACAGTGATGTCACAGTACAGAGATACTAAACACAGTGATGTCACAGTATAGAGATAATAAACATGGTGATGTCACAGTATAGAGATAATAAACATGGTAATGTCACAGCACAGGAAAAATAAACACAGTGATGTCACAGGGCAGGGATAATACACCCAGTGATGTCACAGTACAGGGATATAAACACAGTGATGTCACAGTACAGAGATAATAAACATGGTGATGTCACAGTATAGAGATAATAAACACAGTGATGTCACAGTACAGAGATAAGAAACACAGTGATGTCACAACACAGAGATAATCTACCCAGTGGTGTCACAGTACAGAGATAATAAACACAGTGATGTCACAGTACAGGGATAATAAACACAATGATGTCACAGTACAGTGATATTAAACACAGAGATGTCACAGTATAGAGGTATTAAACACAGTGATGTCACAGCACAAGAATAATAAACACAATTGGGGTAATTTATTAAGACCAGCGTCTAAAACGCTTAGGGGTGGATGCGCCAAAGTTAGGTAGAGACGCCGGCCTCTACATAAGTGAGACGCATCCACCGCCAGTGTAAATCCACACCAGCTCCCTTGCTGGAGTAGAGTTAAATAATTTTCTATGCCTAAAACAGGTGAAGAAAATGATAACTGATATGGGCCGACCTGCCCACCCTCTTTGTGACCTAAACTGTAACAGATATATGCCAAACATTGGATTATATCTGATAATAAAAGACCCCCAATGATGTCACAGTACAGAGATAATAAACACAATGATGTCCCAGTACAGAGATAATAAACACAATGATGTCCCAGTACAAGGATAAAAAACACAGTGATGTCACAGTACAGGGAAAATAAACACAGTGATGTCACAGTACAGGGATAATAAGCACAGTGATGTCACAGTATAGAGATAATAAACACAGTGATGTCACAGTACAGGGATAATAAACACTGTGATGTCACAGTACAGGGATAATAAGCACAGTGATGTCACAGTATAGAGATAATAAACACAGTAATGTCACAGTACAGAGATAATAAACACAGTGATGTCACAGTACAGGGATAATAAACACAGTGATGTCACAGTACAGAGATAATACACATAGTGATGTCAAAGTACAGAGATAATAAACACAGTGATGTCACAGTACAGAGATAATAAACACAGTGATGTCACAGTACAGAGATAATAAACACAGTGATGTCACAGTACAGGGAAAATAAACACAGTGATGTCACAGTACAGGAAAAGGCTACACAGTAATTTGACCGGAATTGGATAATAAGCATAAAAAAACTGATTGATGTCATATGCCAGTGTAATCAATACATAATATCAAAATAAAATAATAGTCAAAAAGTAATGCTGCGGAAAAGGGATAATGCACAATATGGGGATTCATAGTAAAACTTAGAACAGAGCAAAATTCAGAGGAGAGTAGGACTGCAGGGTCAGACTAGACACAATGTATGTTTTGTAGTCTGTTACCATAGAGATGCATAGATCTGCACAGAAACTTATTTTTTTATATCTGATGTATCAGAGCAATAAAATAAAACTTGTTGTAAAGGTTGACAGTCCTTTGAAATTTTGTTTTTGGAGTTAAAATTAAGACAGTTTTAAACCTTTGGAGGACTATGCAATTTCGCTGCATGGGATAGATATTTTTATATCTTAATAGTATGGGAGTTTTTTGGATGCAGTAATGCTTATAATTAGAGATGAGCGAACATTTAAAACAAGTCCGTTGTTCGGGGTTCGGGTGGTGGTTAATCGCGCATCCCGTTATGGATTCCACTATAGCGCATATGGAATCCATAAGGCGGCTGCCACCTACCGGAACTGTCAGACAGACCTGGCGTGACGTCACTGTCATGTGATCAGTGCAGGGCGTGGCTCAGCACGGGATCAAACGGGATTTGATCCCGTGCTGAGCCACGCCCTCTGCACTGATCACATGACAGTGACGTCACGCCAGGTCCTTCGGCTGTGCAGCAGTTCGGGTAGGTGGCAGCCGCCCCTTATGGATTCCATATGCGCTATAGTGGAATCCATAACGGGATGCGCGATTAACCACCACCCGAACCCCGAACAACGGACTTTTTTTAAATGTTCGCTCATCTCTACTTATAATGTTTATTTTTTATTGTTTATTTATTTTTATTTAGAGGAAAGGAGTGATATGAATTTATCTATATCTATATATATTTTATTGATTTTTTACTATTTTTCTCTCTCTTTTACACTTTTTAAAAGTTCTCCTTGGGAACTTGAACAAGCGATCATCATATTGCTTCTCTCATAGACTCCTCTGCATTAGTATTGAAGTCTATGAGCAATTTGCTACGTTCCTACCGAGCCCTGTCACAGGAACATAGCTGTGCCTAGCTCAGATCCTTTAGGAGGACAGTGGCTGCCTCATGGAATAAACAGCTTCCCCTAGAGCCATTTCAACCCTGGGAGTGCAGCGCTCCCGGGCTTTTAGCACTCATATGCCGTAATCACATTTTACCACAGCCAAGGCCGGCGTCAGCACCCGGCATACCCAGGCAAGCTCCAGGGCCCACAGCTCCTGCTTGGGCCCACAGCACAGCTGCCAGAGGCCAGAAGAAATGAGCGCTTCCATCAATACAGATGGAAGTGCTCATTGCTAGAGTGCAGGGAGCTGGGTCCTGTCACTCACCGCTCAGCTCCCTGCACTCCTCCCCTTCTTCAATCTGACTGTACTCTGAATGGTGAAGCAGGAAGACTTCTCCCTTCTCCACCATTCAGCTGCAGGCATGGATCATGCTGCCCGCCTGTGTGTGCGGAGCCTGCAGCCTGGTGATCTGCATAAGCTTCATCCACACAGTGCTGCAGAGCGATCTGTGCCTGCAGGGAAGAGAGGACTGAGCTTCAGGAATGGGACAAGGAGAGTAGTTACTGTGTTTTTTTGTTTTTAATACAGAGGAGTCACAAAGGACTTTATTACTATGGATTGGGCACAGAGGACTTTATTACTATAGAGGGGGTACAGAGTGTTCTTTATTACTATGGAGGGGGCACAGAGGGCTTTATTACTATGGAGGGGGTACAGAGGGCATTTCTACTATGGGGGGGCACAGAGGGCATTACTAATGTGAAGGGCGCACAATGGGCATTTCTACTATTGAGGGGGCACAGAGCCAGAGGGCATTACTTTGTGCTACATCTCTCTCCCAGTAACTGTTACAGCTTCTAACAGAAGATAGTCAGAGGATAGTGTTGGTGGCAGTTGATGAAACTGAGCATGTGTGACCACCCCAGTGATGTTACTGAGGTGGAAAGAAAAATAAAGAAAATAACAAACAGCAGGCGGCACTATACAGATAGGGCTTATTGAATAACTCGATGGCTACACTAAATTTTTAATTGCATGTAATTATAAATGTATTCAGATCCAGGAGTTGGTTTGTAAAATAAACAATTTTTTTTGTGGAATAATCCCTTTAATTATTATAATCCTTTGTGATGTTTTAGGTGTCCTGTTTGGTATTCTATGTACTGTGATGGCAGTGGTTGCATCACTAATGGGTGGAGTTGTACAGGTTAGTAAATATTTGCTTCTTCAAGGTTATAAGTGCAGTAAGGATTGACTTTGCAATAGGAGGTTCTTTTACCATTAGTGGGAGAATATATATACACAAACACATATATAGTGCCTTGAAAAAGTATGCATACCCCTTAAACCTTTCCACATTTTTTCACTAACACCCACAAACTTAAATGTATTTTGTTTGGATTTTATGTGATAGACCAACTTATAGTAGCAAGTATGTGTGAAGTGAAAAGAAAAAGATAAATTGTTTTCAAAAATTTTAATAAATAAAAATCTGAAAAGTGTGGCGTGCATTTGTATTCATTCCTCTGTATTCTGATGCCCCTAAATAAAATCCAATGTGTCTAATTGCCTCCAAAAGTCACCTAGTTAGTACATATAGTCCACTTGTGTGTAATTTATTCTCAGTATAACTACAGCCATTCTGTGAAAGCCTCAGGAGTTTGTGAACATTAGTGCTCAAAAAACATAATTAAAACCAAGGAACCCACCAGACAGGTCAGGGATAAAGTTATGGAGAAATGTAAAGCAGGGTTAGGTTATATAAAAATATTCCAAGCTCTGAAAATCTCACAGAGCACTGTTCAATCCAGCATTCGAAAATGGAAGGGGTTTGGAACTACTGCAAACCTCTCAAGACATGGCCGTCCATCTAAACTGACAACCCAGGCAAGGAAAGCACTAATTACAGAAGCAGCCAAAAGGAGCATGGTCACTCTGGAGGAGCTGCAGAGATCCACAGCTCAGGTGAGAAAATCTGTCCACAGGACAACTATTAATTGTATACTCCACAAATATGGCCTTTATGGAAGAGTGGCAGAAAGAAAGCCATTTTTTAAAGCAAGCCATAAGAAGTCCCATTTGTACTTTGCCACAAGCCATAAAGGAGAAACAGCAAACAATTAGAAAAAAGTGCACTGGTCAGATGAGACCAACATTTTAACTAAATGCAAAACGTTATGTGTTTCAGAAAACTGACACTCCCCATCACCCTGAACACACTATCCCCACTGTGAAACATGGTGGTGGCAGCCTCATGCTGTGAGGATGACTTTTAGAGATGAGCGAATCGAACCTGACGAAGTTGAATTCGATCCGAATTTCAGGAAAAATTCTATTTGCACCGAATCCGAATTTCCTCGCGATTCGTGGTAACAAATCACATTTTTTCCTAAAATGGCTGCTGCACATGTGAGGACATGGAGAAAGGAACTCTGGGAAGGCAGGATCACCCATAATGCCATGCATGCAGCTAATCAGCAGCCAGCCAGCCCTGGGATGTCACAGCCCTATAAATAGCGGCAGCCATCTTAGATTCTGCCATTTACCAGTGTACTTAGTGCAGGGAGATACGACTGCAGGCGCTAGGGACAGTGTTAAAAAAAATTATTTGTGCTAAAAAACGTACAGGGAAAGATTATTCAAGGTGTAGGGAAGAAATAGGGAGGAATCATTCCACAGAATTTATGTTGAACAGGGTTCAGTAGGGGAGGTCACAGCTTGGGTAATAGGAACAATCCTATTACACCTTGCACCACTGAATGGGGATCCAAATTGCCATTATACAGCTCTGTAATTCTAGCAAACTGTTCTTGTTATTGGGGTGGAAGTGCTGTTTGATACAGCCCATAACAGGGTTTATTACAAGGCAATATTTCTACATCTTATTTGCTCTTGTGCGGTACAGTTATCTGTTGTGAATAGAGTTGAGCGAACTTCTGTTTTAAGTTTGGCGTCCAAAGTTCGGGTTCGGGTTATCCAAGCATCCCATTATGGATTCCGCTACCACGGACCATAACAGCATTTGGAATCCATAAGGGGATTCTTCAAATGAACCCGAACCTTGGACAACACGGAGGACCTGGGGTGACGTCACCGTCATGTGATCAGTGCAGGGGGCGTGGCTCAGTACTGGATTAGATAAGAGGTGGTAGCCTACGACCTCTTATCCAATCCAGTACTGAGCCACGCCCCCTGCACTGATCACATGACGGTGACGTCACCCCAGGTCCTTCACCCTGGATTCCAAATGCTGTTATGGTCCGTGGTAGCGGAATCCATAACGGGATGCTTGGCTAACCCGAACCCGAACTTTGGACGCCGAACTTAAAACAAAAGTTCGCTCAACTCTAGTTGTGAAGCCTTTTGTGGGGTGTATTAGCGGAAAAAGAAACTATATATTTGCCGCTCAGCGGTGCAGTTATCTGTTGTGAAGCCTTTTCTCGGGTGTTTTAGCGGAAAAAGAGAAAATATAGATTTGCCGCTTTGCGGTGCAGTTATCTGTTGTGAAGCCTTTTGTGGGGTGTATTAGCGTAAATTGAAAAAATATATTTGCCACTCGGCGGTGCAGTTATCTGTTGTAAAGCCTTTTCTGGGGTGTATTAGTGGAAAAAGAAAAAATATATTTGCCGCTCAGTGGTGCATTTATCTGTTGTGAAGCCTTTTGTGGGGTGTATTAGCAGAAAAAGAAAAAATATATTTGCTGCTCAGCAGTGCAGTTATCTGTTGTGAAGCCTTTTGTGGGGTGTATAAGTGGAAAAAAACAATATATTTACCGCTCAGCGGTGCAGTTATCTGTTGTGAAGCCTTTTCTGGGGTGTATTACCAGAAAAAGAAAAAATATATTTGCTGCTCAGCAGTGCAGTTATCTGTTGTGAAGCCTTTTGTGGGGTGTTTAAGTGGAAAAAAAACTATATATTTACCGCTCAGCGGTGCAGTTATCTGTTGTGAAGCCTTTTCTGGGGTGTTTTAATTTCAGAATGGCTTGCCCCAACATAGGCTTATATGCGACATTTCCACACGTTGGAATTCCACCCTCCATATGTTGGACCGACTATACGAACAGAGAAAGGCCATAAACGATTTCTTGATGATCCAAGCGGACAGGAGTACTCCCCTGTGTAACTTCAATGTCAGTCAGTGGGAGCTCATGCGTGACACCTGCCGTTTTCTCAGGCCCTTTGAGGAGGCCATGTTATTTCTCAGTCGCCAGGACTACTCATTGAATGATGTCATTCCACTGCTTCATGTCCTGTAACAGATGCTGGTAAATCTGGCTGGTCAGTGGACTGGGGACGTGGCGCCTAGATCTCATGGCCACATGAGCCCTGTGGGGGCTGAACTAGAGGAGGAGGAGGACATTGGAGCACAAGAAATGTGTAGCGAAATGGGTGGTTTTGACACACAGGTGACAGGAGAGGAGGAGCTGAAACAGGCAGATGAGCAAGAGGGAGATGAGGAAGACGAGGCAGATGACCCAGGCACACCATGGCAGTATACAGTGGAGATGGAGGCAGGGAGTCCCTCCGATTCACTTGCGCAAATGGCTCGATGCATGCTCACTTGCTTGCATAGTGACAGTCGAATTGTTACCATTCGGCAGAGAAATGACTACTGGCTCTCCACCATGTCTAGACTCTCGCTACCGGTCCACCCCAGCAGCCCCCACAGGGCTCATGTGGCCATGAGATCTAGGCGCCACATCTCTAAAATGGGGGCTTTTTTTTCACCCACTGAGAGGGAATACAAACTGAACTATTATAGAGACATCCTATGTAGTCAGTTGGCAGCAGCTTATCTGCGCCATCGTCTACCCTCTCGCAGGTCTGGCCGGGGGGGGGGGGGTGGTGGCCTCTGCACTCATGTTCCACTGCCATGGCTGCGGGGGAGGGGTGGGGTGGCAGGAGAAGTACCAGCTCCATCAGCAGCATCCTGAGTCTAAAGTAGCTGATGAGCAGCTTTCTTCACCCGCCTAGTGAAGAAACTACTCACCAGCAGCTAGACTTAGAGCAGAACATGAATCAGCAGGTGGTGGCATACTTGGAGTCAGGCTCGGACTGGCCCACAGGGGTACAGGGGAATCCTCCGGTGGGCCCCTGAGTAAGGTGGGCCTCTAGTCTCCCACCACCTGTACAAGGGGCACATAACACAGTAGACTTAACAAGCCAAACTGGATTTGTGGCCTCAACTGCCCCAGTTTGCCCTGGAAAAGCTGTCCTGCCGAGCCAGTAGTGTGGCATCAGAGCAGGTGTTTAGTGAAGCGGGGGCCATAGTTACCCCAAGGATAACTCGCCTTTCCACCCTAAATGTGGAGAGACTGACCTTTGTCAAGATGAATCAGGCATGGATAAGCCAGAATTACCACCCACCAATGCCTGATGCATCAGACTAGATCATCCATGGTGCCACACCAACACTTTGACAAAAGATGCTGGTTTCTTCTGGCTACCTGCCTCAGCTACTATTCTGATGCTGCCACCTGCCTGATGTCACCTTGCCACTCTGTGGCTTCCTGATGCTGCTGCTACAGTACCTCCACAATATGTCATCTTGCCACTCTGTGGTGATGCTGCCGCCACCTCCACACTATGTCACCTTGCCACTTTTGTGGTCTCCTCATGCTGCTTTCACCTCACCACTATGTACTGTCAAAATGTGGAAAAGTTAAAGTGATATGAATACTTTTTCAAGGTATATATATATATATATATATATATATATATATTTTAATGATATGTAAACTTTTATAAAGAGCACAGAGTAGAAATAAATAGGGATGAGCGAATCCGTGGAAATCCGGGTTCACCGGCTTAGGCCGAACTTCAGGTCAAAGTTTGGGCTTGGGACCTGAACTTGACCCGAACTTGACCACAAACCCGGAACCCATTAAAGTCAATGGGGACCCGAACTTCACTTCACTTAACATGGTTATAACGGAAAAAAATAGTATTCTTAAGACAGAATCCTAAATAAAATATCAATTGAGGGGTACTTAAAAATAATAAAAAAAAATCACCTCATCCACTTGATCGCGCAGCCGGTGTCTTCTTTTTTCTTCTTTCTGCAGGACCTGAAAAAGGACCTGCAATGATGTCACCGCGCTCACCATGTGGTGAGAACAGTGACGTCATCGCAGGTCCTTTTGCAGGTCCTGCAGAAAGAAGAAAGAAGAGGATACCGGCTGCGCGATCAAGTGGATGAGGTGAGTTTTTTTTTATTATTTTTAACCCCTCAATGGCCATTTTATTTAGCATTCTGTCTTAAGAATGCTATTATTTTCCGTTATAACCATGTTATAATGGAAAATAATAAAGTCATCTGAACACCGAACCCGAACTCCAGTGAAAAAGTCCGGGTTCGGGTCCAGGTTCCCGAACTCGCAAAGTTCAGTACGAACCTAAACTTTGCAGTTCGGGTTTGCTCACCCTAGAAATAAACCCTCTCTATAATATAATTCTAGAGTGTAGGTCTTTGTACTTTCTGTACTTAGCGAGAAGAGAGGGGAGACAGAAGTACCAGTTGAGTGCAGGATCAGACCACACACAGGATTTGTTTGTAGTCTGTAACCATAGAGACTTATAGTTCTGCACTGGAGCTTTATTATACCAACATAATACCAACAGGATCTATTATACCAACAGAATCTATTTTAAACAAAGTTACCTAACTTTATATTGGGGCAAAAATGAGCTGAAAAAGTGTATACACCCTAAGAAATTAGTGAATGCTGCTATTTACAGTAGTCTACAGAATTATTGATGACTGCCCTTCATTCCTTTGAATTGTCTTATATCCACAGGCTGCACTTAGCATCCATGGAATGGGTGGAGGCCCAATGTTAGGATTATTCACTTTGGGCATTTTGTTTCCATGGACCAACTGGAAGGTAAGGTCCATCATACTTGTCACTATTAAGGTTGTCTTGTCATGGAGGATTGATTACTATATTCATAGATGTGCAATTTTCTTCATGTTACCCGTTACCTGTTCACTTATTTACATATATTTTGAGATTTTCTAGATGAATAACAATAGATCTAAGGGATACTTTTGAATCCATCTCTCAAAACTTTCTGTCTGTATTGTCAACCATCAATGCAGAGTGTCCTTAAGGTTGTTATGCAGTTAAAGAGTTACCATCACAGACAATGGGGTTATATCGCTGGGGTATGACCCCATTGTCTGATAGGTGTGGGTCCCACCTCTGGGACCCGCACCTACGCTGAGAACGGAGTGGGGAGAATGGTGGCTGGAGGACCCTGGGTTTTCCGGGATCCGGCCACTGCCGGACGCTCGCAACATACAGGGAAAGGGAGTGAAAGGGAGCGCACCGCGCTTGCATGGCCACCGCTTCCATTTATTTCTATGGGACCAATGGAAATACCCTATAAAAATAATCAATCTATATAGTGTGGACCCCCTATAACAGTCATTTCAATGTGTAGTATGGAGCGCACAATCGTCAGAAGGGTCGCCTGACAATAAACTAATCACAGAGGGTGTGCAAGAGCCCTCAATGTAATCTGTACCCAGCACTAAGCCATCAGTTCCCCTACAACACCACCACAGGAGGAATAAAGTATTACATTGGCACCTTTAAAATCAATGGGGTTTCTGTCTAATGCAGTCAATGCCCTGTTCCACCTGAATTTAGAATGCCGTCTATGAAAGGGCATCTGTCAGCAGATTTGTACCTATGACACTGGCTGACCTGTTACATGTGCGCTTGGCAGCTGAAGACATCTGTGTTGGTCCTATGTTGTCCATATGTGCCCGCATTGCTGAGAAAAATGATGTTTTACTATATGCAAATGAGCCTCTAAGAGCAACGGGGGCGTTCCTGTTACACCTAGAGGCTAAGCTCTTTCTGCAACTGCTGTGCCCTCTGCACTTTGATTGATGGGGCCAGACGTACTTAATCATGTTTTCACTGCCTGGCCCTGTCAATCAAAGTGCACAGGGCGCAGCAGTTGCAGAGAGCAGAGCCTCTCGGTGTAATGGTAACGCCCCCGTTGCTCTTAGAGGCTCAGTTGCATATAGTAAAACATCATTTTTCTCAGCAATGCGGGCACATATGAACATGGGACCAACACAGATGCCTTTAGCTGGCAAGCGCATATTTAATTGGTCAGCCAATTTCATAGCTAAAAATCTGAAAATAAATACCCATTGGGGTGCATTCACATCGCCATTTAGTTTTCCGTTCTTCTGATCCATCAGAAGAAGGGTACTTTCACACTAGCGTTAGAAGAATCTGGCAGGCAGTTCTGTTGCCAGAACTGCCTCCTGGATCCGGAAATCCGTATGCAAACGGATATCTTTTTTTTTACGGATCCATTAGACTTTTGCATTGAAATACCGGATCTGTCTTTCTGGTATCATCCGGAAAATCGGATTCGGTATTTAACTTTTTTACAGGAAGAAAGAACTGCACATGCGCAGAACAGAAAACCAAATCCGGCGATGAGGCAATTTCCGGACACTTGGTACCGGATCCGGCATTAATACATTTCAATGGAAATAATGCCGGATCTGGCAAGTGTGGTAGTGTTCTGGGAATTGGGCCGGAAAAAATACAGTAGCAAGCTAGTGTGAAAGAGAAAATAAGAGAGAGAGAAAAAAAAAACAGGATCAAGTAAAAAAACAGATCCTGTTGCATCAGTTGTCATCTGTTTGAACCATTTGCATCTGAGATCTGTTTTTTGGACAGGAAAAAACTGCATGCAGTACTTTTGTTTCCAACTAAAAAAATCGGATCTCAGACGGAAATGGCTTAAACGGATGACAAATGATGCAACAGGATCAGTTTTTTACTGGATCTTGTACAAAAACGGATCCTATGCAATCCTATGCATAACTGATGCAACAGAATCCATTTTTTTTTTATAGGATCCTGTTTTTTTTTTCTCTTTTCTTCTGACGGATCAGAAGAACGGAAAGCTGATGTGAGTGCATCCTTGAGGGCTCTTTCACACTTGCGCTTTTGCTTTCCGTCCTAGAGTTCCGTCCTCGGTGCTCTAGGACGGAAAGATACTGATCAGGATTTATCCTAATGCATTCTGAATGGAAAGAAATCCGTTCAGGATGCATCAGGATGTCTTCCGTTCAGTATGTGAACGTTTTTTGGACGTTGACAAAACCGTAGCATGCTGCGGATTTGTCTCCGTCCAAAAATCCGGAAGACATGCCGTAACACCGGATCCAGAATTAATGCCCATTGAAGTGCATTAATCTGGATCCGGCATTAAGCTAAACGTCGTTTCGGCGCATCGCCGGACCCGACGTTTAGCTTTTGTGAATGGTTACCATAAAAGCCATAATGCTAAAGTCCCGGCTGCCATGGTAAAGTGTAGTGGGGAGGCGGGGGAGAAGCATACTTAGCGTCCGTGCGGCTCCCGAGTCCCGGGGCGCTCCACAATGACGTCAGAGCGCCCCATGTGATCCATGCGCGTGGGGTGCTCTGACGTCATTGTGGAGCGCCCCGGGAGCCGCACGGACTGTAAGTATCTGCTCCCCTGGCTCCCCACTACTTACTATGGCAACCAGGACTTTAGTAGCGTCCTGGCTGCCATAGTAACACTGAAAGCATTTTGAAGACTGATCAGTCTTCAAATGCTTTGAGTTGTCTTGCGCTGTGACGGATCCGGCGGGCATTTCTCACAAGCAAGTGTGAAAGAGGCCTAACGCGGGATCTGCTAATAGGATGTTTGAAAATGAGCTTTCTAGATGAGGCGACCCATTTAACTGTATCTGTGTGAGGCCTCTTTCACACAAACGTTTTTTTTTGCGAGTGTACGGGCCGTTTTTCGCGTTCCGTATACGGTCCGTATACGGAACCATTCATTTCAATGGGTCTACAAAAAAAACGGAAGGTACTCCGTATGCGTTCCATTTCTGTATTTCCGTTCCATTCAAAGATAGAACTTGTCCTATTATTGTCTGCATCACGGACAAGGATACTACTGTTCTATTAGGGGCCAGATGTTCCGTTCCGCAAAAAACAGAATGCACACGGATGTCATCCGTATTTTTTGCGGATCCATTTTTTGCGGACCGCAATGCCATACTGTCCTGTGAAAGAGGCCTAAAGTTGATGAAAGACCTGTGAGATATCACTTTCTGCAAAATCCCCAATTCAACAAATCCATTCTGCCTCTTATATTGTAAGAACAGAGTCCACATTTATCATTTATGACTGATATTGTAATCTTTGCAATCCCTATACCTTTCAGGGTGCTCTAGGAGGATTCTTGACGGGGATCACCTTGGCTTTTTGGGTTGCCATTGGAGGATTTATATATCCTGCTCCTACAAGCAAGTCGCTTCCTCTACTTCTAAGGACAGATCAATGTAAATTGCTTAATGAGACAATCAATGCCACATTGTCCACAGTCCTTCCTACAACTCTGGCTACCACTGATCCCCCAGTAAGGTACGTACCATATGCCCTTAAAGTGAAACATCACATTGTAATTAATTTTACAGTTCAAAGACATTTTGTACATATCAAGTTGAGCATCTGCATAAATACATTGGATTACTCATTTTGAGTTATAGCCATATGTAAGGGATTTCTCTCTCTCAGGAGGTCGCAATCACAGACTTCTCCTCTGACAACGGGGTTCAAGTCCAAAAGGTGCTTTATTTCAGCACTTCAGCACCATCACACACATAAACATTGAAAGTAAACACCTACCCGTCTGGGCTCTACCTAATGCACGTGTTGTCTGTACCTCACCTATAGAGCGCCGTTCACACACGGGATTAGATCCAGCTTCCTCAGCCATATACGGTCCAGCAGCCTCCAGGATGTGACCACACCAGCACCCTTGGGGGGAGATGGTCCAGAAGTCCTCCTGACTCTGACCTTGTGACCCTCTTTCCGTAGGTGTCGCTAAGCCCCCCAAATTTTAGGCTTTACAAAGCCTTGTGGCCCCTCAGCCCTCCTGGCTGAGACCACACAGAGCTTCCTCAGCCTTTCGTCCCCCAAGTCATACACAGAGGGTTGTTTTATCCCACTGTGATTACAGCAGCAGGCCTCACCTGCAATCACCTCCGGCAAAAGACAATACATGTAGTGGAAGGGTGTGGACTGGTAGATCCCACCACCAAACCTATCCCCCAGTCCACACAAAATCCAGCCCAGAACAACATCTAGACAAAACTGTCTCAGCAAACTACACTTTGCTGAAACCACTGCAGCTTTCTGGATTATCTCACCCAGCTGAGGTATATACACACCTCGCAGCACCTATACT
The DNA here is from genome assembly GCA_033119425.1 of Bufotes viridis. NCBI lineage: Eukaryota > Metazoa > Chordata > Amphibia > Anura > Bufonidae > Bufotes > Bufotes viridis. The sequence continues at coordinate 26,354,894 of CM065598.1, forward strand.
GTACACATCACCACACCTATTATATACTTCAGAGCTGCAGAACATAAATATCTCAGTATTCCTTGCTGGGTTAATGTCTGTAAATATGTTTCTATGAAAATTGATCTAGGAAAACTTACTCTCCCACCACTTATAGAGGGTTAGCTTAACTTCTAGGGATCTGTCTGACAATGCAGTGACGCAGTAGATAACTGCTAAATAATTAAATGTTGTGATTGATTGCCTAAGAACTGTAATGTTTAAGTATTCTCTTTTACTTGTGCACTCTGATTTCCTAATGGTTATGTATGGGAAACAAAAATTCAAATAGAAGCTTTTTAGTGAGGTTGCTAGGGTGATGAGCTGGCCCCACCCCTTGCTTAGAGAGTCTTTGCTGAGCAGACCTAGACTGAGGATGTAAAGTAGGCCTAGTCCAGGGGACATTCGTCCCCGAGACTGCAAGCTGCCAGAAAATCAAGTGAACTGGCAGACCACTCCAGAGAGAAAGAGAACATACATTTCTAGATGGTTAAGAACCAAAACTGTGCTTGCTAAAGACAGTAAGGTAACACTCATTTATGGAAAGAGACTTTACTGCACCTGGAAAGGGTTAATTGCCTCCAGCACTCACCACACTTAGAGACTTAATGAACATCTGGATGTAAGCTCTGCAGCCCGCAACCTGGGCATTGCAGAAGGTGTTAATAAGAATAGACTTGCAGGCCTGTGGTGATTTTGTAAGCTTGCAAGGTTTATTTAGAGAACTGTGTCTATGTACTGCAAATCTCATCATCTATTCACTAAAGAGAGACCTTATTTTTTGAAAACAAACAGGCCTGGTCATTGAATTCACCATCCATCCACCGGTCCTACACCTGTCTTTTCACTCTGCCAACCATCCACCATCAAAGGTACCTAACTACCACAAGGCAGAAGCCCCCAAAAATCCCAGGGTGTGCCCTGAGGGAAGAAAGTGCACGGCCCAGCGAGTGCCAGGGTGACAACTGCCACCATAAGAGCTACCAACCCCATCACTGTCACTTAACCACTCTCCTCATCCTGCTATCCCCTCCGGGGCTCACCGCAACAACAAGCTTGTTGACAGTTTCTTCTAATAACCAAGCTGAATTGTGACTACAACTCTGGAGTATAATTCAGGCTGTAATTCAGCATCCGTACAGCAAAGTAATATCATGTATATGGAAATGTAATCAATGTTTCATGCAGATCATATATTAAGTAGAGCACCTTTAAACGCCTACTAAGATGCTAAACTCATTTTAGGAAAGATGGATGTTGAGATTTCCACTCTAACTTGTTGACAACTTCTTCTTTTCAATCAGGTCACTGCTGGCGGATAACTGGTACAGTTTATCCTACCTCTACTATAGTGCTGTGGGCTGCATTGGGTGCATTATAGCAGGGCTTGCAATAAGTTTTATAACAGGTTGGTGAACTCTTTCTGTTTCTATCAATATCTATGGGTCATTTATTTTGGGTGTTTGGTATATATCAGGCAGCAGCAGACCCCCCCCCCCCCTCCCAGTGATTGTGCATGTTTCTGATGTAGTGTGCAAAACCAGCTATCGGGTGAAGGAGCTGGTGACTATCTTATGTGTTTGGACAGCTTAGCAAATTTTTTTCAGAAGTTTCAGCAGCTGAATCCATGATCAGATGACGTCCACGGGGGTCTGCATTTAGAAAGGTCTGAAGAAAAAACCCTTTAAACTGCCCCCACCACATTCCACTGATTTAGGCCTCATGCACACGGCTGATGTTTTGGTCCGCGTCTGAGCCGCATATTTTGCGGTTCAGACGCGGACCCATTCACTTCAATGGGGCCGCAAAAGATGTGGACACGTGTGCTGTCTGCATCTGTTGCTCAGTTCCGTGGCCCCGCAAAAAAATTGAGCATGTCCTATTCTTGTCCGTTTTGCGGACAAGAATAGGCATTTCTACAATGGGCTGCATTCCGTTCCGCAAATTCCGTGTACGGTCGTGTGCATGAGGTCTTAGACTGAGCTGGGTTCATTCAAACAAAAAAGGGCTAATGTTTTACACAAGTCTTGCTTGGTTTTTGTGGCTGCAGAGGGGGACCATTCCTGAGAGTTCTTTCTCAGGCTAGAATGCAGCTACAGCCATGCTCAGCAGAGAGGGCTAAAGTGAGAGCTCCTCCTGTCCTTGCATTGGTTTAGATCAGGGATGCCCAACCTGCAGCCCTCCAGCTGTTGCAAAACTACATCTCCCAGCATGCCCGGACAGCTTACAGTTACCAGCCTACAGCAGGGCATGATGGGAGTTGTAGTTTTACAACAGCTGGAGAGCCGCAGGTGGAGCATCCCTGGTTTAGATCGTCCCAGGGAAAGGGATGGCATTAACCTGTCATGTTATCTGCTCATTTTTTCAGAAAAGTAGTGAGATGATGAGAGCTTGCTCCTCTAAGGGTACGTCCATACCTTCAGGTTTCTGGATGCACTTTTGAAAGCCAAAACCAGGAGTGAATTCAAAAAAGAGAAAGTCAAATCTCTCCTTTGATGATCTACTCCTAATTTTGGCTTCCAAAACTACATACTGAATCCTGATCGTTTGCCCGTACTCTAATCAGTCCCCTACTTCTACATCTAGGTGTACAGCCACTCAGATGCTGCACCACTGCACCTATGTGGTTTGACAGAAAAAAATATTAAACAAAACTTTCTCCAGTATGCCATGTTTTATTATTGAAAAAAATAAAAATAAAAATATGTGCCACATCTATAATGACCTATGCGTCTAATTTAACACATTACTTCACAGTGAAAAAAATAAAATAGTTTTGTTAAAAAAGTGTTTTCATCGTGCAACTAGTATAATAGAAGAAAAAAATTTGTTAGATATCATTGTTATTGTATTGACCAACAGAATAAAGATTTTATGTTATTTTTACCACCCAGATAATGCTGTAAAAAACACCCCAAAACAATGTTGAGACGATTGAGCTTTTTTACCCCTTTCGAAATAGTTTGTTAAAAAAAAAAGTCATACCATTATGCTGCTATAGAGTCTGTGTAACTCCTTCATATAGCTGGTTGTGCTGCTTCAAACGTAAGTCAAACAGCATGCTGCTCCTGGCTCGGTATGCTCTCTCTGCTCTCCCCCTCTCTTCTCTTAGAGATACCAGTGTTAGAGATACCAGTGTGTGGGGTGGTTACAGACCACAATGTGGAAATGGGGCTAAACATCCAAGTCTTGAGGTGGGCCAAAATAAAAACGGCTGCACTGTGTCAGATCTGTACTATGGCAGGAGAGCACACACAGCAGGGTGTGAATCAATAGGTGACGTATCTGTAGAGAAAGAAGAGAAAACTGATTCTACTGGGGGAGGTGAGGAGGCAATCACACCCTCATCGGCATCAATGTGTGTCAGTAGAAGTGAGAGAAGATCTCCTTGTCACACTTCTTTCCACAAATCCTCATTGCTTTGTTGGAAGAGGTGTGAAAAGGATAGAAATGTGTGTTAAACAGGTGATAAATGTGGTGCAATGAATTACAGTTTTTCACGCAACTTGTGCCAAAAAAAAGAAACCTGGCGTATTGTCAACAGTAAATTTGCTCCACTGTGTTTTGTAAATGTAAATGCTATATTAAAATTGCGCACATATATGTTTTCTATCTGTTCTTTAGGTCATGAACATGGAAAGAATGTTAAACCGCTATTTATTAGACCAGTCTGCAATCTATTCTGCTTCTGGTCAGATAAGTACAAGAAGAAGTGTTGGTGTGGAGTCCGACATGATGAAGAGGATGAAGAGCTGGTAAATGCACTTTTAGTACTACCCCCCACATAGATAGAGGGGGTATCCCGGTTTTGTGAGATTGATGACCTATCCTCAGGATAAGTTGTCCATATCAGATTGGTAGAGGTACAAATTTTGGCACCCCTGTCGGTCAGCTGTGTAAAGGGGCTGTGGTGCTAGTGCGAGAGCTGCATTATATCCAATGTTTACCTGCACTGAGTCTACAGTGTAGTGGTGATGCAGGGTAATTACAGCTTCTTCCATTCACTTGAATTTGCATAAGAAGTTTCACTTATGATAAGGCCTTATGAACACAACTGTATGTATTTTGCGGCCCGCAAAAAACAATGACGCCCGTGCGCATTCCGTATTTTGCGGAAAGGAACAGTTGGCCCCTAATAGACCAGTCCTATCCTTGTCCGTTATGCGGACAATAATAGGACTTGTTTTATTCTTTGGAGGAACGGACATACGGAAACGGAATACACACAGAGTAACGGAACGGACACAGAAAGAAAATACATTCATGTGCATGAGGCCCAGTTGGAGAGTTTTCATACATACATATCATAAGTTAAGGGTTCCTGTATGTCTTATCATACAACAGGACTTTTCCCTCTTAAAACATTGATGCTCAAAAACAGATCCAAAATACGAAACATACCCTATTGTTTTTGCTCTAAAGGCCATTGGGAGTAATAGGGAAGTTATGAAGGATATTGTCAAAACGGGAAGAGCAGATAGCAGCAATTCTTTAGATGCATACCTTAACACTTGATGAGGTTTGGACTAGCCATGATCAATTTCCTGGTTACCATTATTTCATATAATGAAACGGTATTTTACCAAAGAAGACAGTGGAGTCTGAAATATGGATCAATAAAATTTCCTACATATCCTTAAAGGGATTTTCCAGTATTTTACTACTGATCAGTGTTGGGTGCGAATATTCGAATTGCGAATATCGCCACTTCGAGAATTCGCAAAGATTTAGAATATAATGCTATATATTCGTAATCGCGAATATTCTAGTTTTTTTTTCAACAGTACCCTCACTGCTTCTTGCTTGTGGGCCAATAAGAAGGCTGCAATATCTTTGTCTGAGCTTAGCAACATCACTAGCAACCAATAGGAAAGTTGCCCACCCCTTACTATATAAGAACCTCCCCAGCAGCCATTTTCTGCAGTTTTTTCAGTTCTGAGAGAGAGAGCAGTGTTATTGCTGTGCTCTGTGCTTTCCTGTGTCATTACATTAGATAGTTAGTTAGCTCATATATATAATACAGATAGTTAGTGGGAGATAGTCAGTGTAGGTCAGATAGTGATATAGTGTAGCTGATAGGTTCCAGTGCAGGGTGTTAGGTAGTGTGATAGGTTCTGCTGTCCATACATACATGCTACAGACATAGTGCTGTGATGTCACAAGTTCACAACAATACTTAGTGCACCAATCACTAATATGTAGTCAGACCTGCTGAACTGTGAAGTTGCACATATTACGCAAAAATAATGGGACGTGCTCTTTATTTTTTATGAAGCAGCGGAACGGAACAATGGGTGCGGACAGCTGTCCGCATCTTTTGTGGCTCCATAGTAATTAATGGGTCTGCACCCATTCCTCAAAATTGCGGAACGGAATTGGATCCATTCATATGGCCGTGTGAATGAGCCCTTACTGAAATTAGTTTTTTTTTTTTATCTTATTCCCTGAAAAATGGATGCAGAGTACCACTGGACAAAAAACATTTTGTAGATCAGTGAAGGTCCAGACAGTGGAAAGTGATGGCATATTCTTTGTACATTCAACCACTTCTGATGGTGAACCTGATATATCAGTTCTTATTAAGATATGTATTTATTTTAACACGCCCCTGAGGAGCACCATTCATTTTTACAGTGGTCCTTGACACTTGGGATACGTTCACACGGCAGTACAGAACCATTGAAGGCTATGGTTCTATTCACACAGCCAATTGAGTAGCTGCTGATATAAAATGGATATGTCCTATTTTCACGGACCGACAGCCGATATACAAATGAGGGGGGTGGGGGGCGTTTTTAACGGCCATTATTTAGAAAGCATCCGTTAAAAAAACTGCCATTTTTCTTCTGATGGTCTTATCAATTTACCCTTACAATGTATTTTAATATGTTCGTTTTTTTTTTTTAAAGGATGATGCTGCTTTGAAGAAAGACATTAAGATGACTCCAGTTCAAGAAAAGCAAATAGAAAGCTCATACGATAGTGACTCCTTACAAAAACCACCACTTGGTTATAATGCTGAAGAGAAATCCTATACAAACACAGATCCAGAGAAAGAATGCCGAATGTAGATAAATGATGGGTTACTTAGTGTCCTGAAGCACTGAATGTACATACAACCACCGTCTTCGGAAATCATTATGGCTGGAGTATCTCATTTTCCTGTCTTCTAATTTTGTTCATACCCTAGAGATATTGCACAGAAGTGCTGTACAGTATTTATCCCTTTATGCTTTTTTTATTCATATGTTTAATAATGTAATATACAGGACATTGGACAAAATATGCCATGCATGCCCTCATTACTGTAGTCCTTGGAGAGAATGCAACTCATGATTAATAAAGATTTCTTGAAGATTCCATTTTCAAAATATTTGCATATAAATATCAAATTCTTTCATATTTTGTTGAGAAAACTCTAATGGAGATCTATCTGTGTCACCAACCTTTAAAGAGACAGATTTTTGCTTTATGTGTATTGAATGTGCCATTGCGTACGGCTGGTAACATTCTGTTGCACCTGGGAGCCCGTGTCACATGGTCTGTTGTGGGTGTGGCCTGCGGCCTCAGTTGTCTCCCATTGCATTGTTGGTCCTGCAGTGCAGGTGAGTGGGATTGGGGCTGTGAGCTGGATATCAGCACCTTTCAGACCCTGTTCACACACCATAGGTAGTCTGGTGGTAGGATCCCATGCCATGCAGAGAAACCTTGACGTGGTGCATGAAGGGGCTCCGATATTCTCCTGACTGGGAGATATTGGCGAAAGTCTCAGCTTTTAACATCAGCTTGAGGGATTAGCCAGTGTTGTCAGGTGCTTATCTTTGTGGTGCACTTTTTTCCAGTAATTTATGTGTTTTATATATTTTCATCCGCACACTGTTTCATTTTGTGTAGGATGTTTGTGTGGTGCATGTGGTTCGCGCCGGCATCCCCCATTGTATGCAATTTTTGCTGGAGATGGTCGCTCGCTGCGAACCACATGCGGAGGAGCTGCTCCCCCAGTTAGAAACACGCAACAGTGTTTGGGGTTTGAGCAGTTCCACCCATTTACCCTGGGTTCAGACCTGAGCGTTCTTGAAACGCGCATTTTACGCGCGTTTTTGTCGCGCGCATTACAGCGCGTTTTTGCAAATAGGAAACGCACGTTGTACGCGCGTTCTTGTGATTGACTACTGTGGTGTCAATCACAATATGCGCGACAAACGCCCCAAAAAAAGCTCAAGTACTTGTTTATGCGTAGGGCGTTTTACAGCACGTTCGAACGCGCTGTAAAACGCGAAAGGGGGAACCAGTCCCATAGGGAAGCATTGGTTTGCATGGGTTGAGCATGTTACAGCGCGTTCGAACGTGCTGTAAAACGCGCAAGTGTGAACTTAGGGTTAGGCCACGTTTATTTCTGTGAATTTTGTGTCACCAACCTTGACAGATAATACCAGTGGAGCTTATAGATTTGATCATTTACTTCCAATCCACAGAGCAGGCAAAATGGTGACTGCTTTCCAGGAACTGAACCAAAAAATAAGGTCTGTTTCCAATGTGTTAATATTTTTTTACGGAGACGAGGGGATCCGACAAAGGGAATGCTGGATCTTGTCTACACAACAGGATAAAATATACTACTAGATTGCAGTGTACTAGCTAGATTGTTTAGGCAAAATGTCTAGATTCTATAGTGATGGAGAATGGCATTAGATAGTAGATTTAGAAAAGCTGTGCCCTGGTACCAAATGGAGCTTAAAAAGAGATGGCCTGGCAAATAATAGATCTAGGGAGTGAGGGATTTGAATAAAAAAAAAAAAAAGAAAAGAAAAGTTGAGAAAGGTGTTGTCTAGCACATGGTAGAGTTTTGAGAAGGAGCGGTCTTGCACATAGTACAGTCTGGAAAGAAGTGGTCTGGTGCATAATAGACTTGGAAAAGGAAGAAGTGACTTGGCATATAGTAAAATCTAGGAAAAAGTAGTCTCCACTTTGGAAAGAGTTTGGAAAAAAGTGGTCTGGCACATAGTAGAGTCTGGGAAGGAGTGATCTGTCACATAGTACAGTCCAGGAAGAAGTGGTCTGGCACATAGTATCGTATGGGTAGGAGTGATCTGTCACATAGTACAGTCCAGGAAGAAGTGGTCTGGCACATAGTAGAGTCTGGGAAGGAGTGATCTGTCACATAGTACAGTCCAGGAAGAAGTGGTCTGGCACATAGTATCGTATGGGTAGGAGTGATCTGTCACATAGTACAGTCCAGGAAGAAGTGGTCTGGCACATAGTAGAGTCTGGGAAGGAGTGATTTGGCATATACTGTAGTACAGTCCAGAAAGAAGTGGTCTGGCACATAGCAGAGTTTGGGAATGAGTGGTCTGGAATAAAGAAACGTTTGGGAAGGACCGATCTGGAACATAGTAGAGTGTGGGAAGGAGTGGTCTGACATATAAAAGTAGTCTCCACATAGTAGAGTTTGTAAAGAAGTGATCTGGCACATAGCAGAGTCTGGGAAGAAGTGATTTGGCATATACTTTAGCAGAGTTTGGAAAGGAGTGGCCTGGCACATAGTAGTGTATGAGAATGGTCTGGCATATAGAAAAGTTTGGTAAGGACTGATCTGGAACATAGTAGAGATTGGGTAGGAATGATTTAGCCTATACTGTAGTAGAGTTTGGGACAGAGTTTCCCGGAACATCGTAGTGTATGGATAGGAGTGGACTAGTACATAGTACAGTCCGGGAAGAGGTGATTTGGTATATACTGTAGTAGAGTTTGGGAAGGAGCAGTCTGGCATATAGAAAAGTTTGAGAAGGACTGATCTGGAACATAGTAAAGTCTGGGAAGGAGTGGCCTAGCACATGGTAGCGTATGAGAATGAGTGGCCTGGCATATAGAAAAGTTTGGTAAAGATTTTTTTCAACGTGTTTTCTAAATCCATCGTGTCAATATACCCTAATATTATTTCTATTGTGTGAGAGAAAATGAAAACAAAATGTGCTACTTGCCAATGTGAGGCTGAGAGAAGGGGATTACGGTGCACATTGGAATTTAAATATAGGACCCCCATTCAGTGGCCTACACAGCAAACCCACAGTGACCCCACAGCAAAAATCAAGATGACCCCCTCCCCATTATTCTATCAACATTTACTATGCAAGACAGAAGGACCTGTGTTTTGTGTTACTTTCCTTAACCTTTCCACCCTCATTTATAAAGATACTGACAGCAGCATATAAGGGAAGGGCCCCCTTTGTAACCTTATTGGCAAAAGGATACAATCGCAATGGCGCCAGTGGGTTTCCATGGCAGTTGTAGAATGAATGAAAGCTTGACAGTTTTGTACTATGGCAGATCCTAGTTGGCTGCCTGTTAGTTGACCTGCAGAATAAAGCTAACATGTAACTTACTGTACACCTCATGATGAACGCCGTAAGCAGGGGCGTAGCTAAAGGCTCATGGGCCCTGATGCAAGAGTTCAGCTTGGGCCCCCTTCCCTCAGTGCTTTGTGGCCAGGAGCAGGGAAGCATATAGCTTTTGTGCTGCCTGAGGCAAAAATTTAAACGCTTTGTGATGAATTACTTTGTCACTAAGCGCATTTCTTTGTAAGTAGCGGGTGCAATGACAGGGAGCTGCGATACCACCGCTCCCGTCATTGTACCCCTCAGATGCCGCATTCATAAATGACCGCGGCATCTGATATACATAACACGGTGTAAAATTTAACTCCTTAAGGACCCATGACGTATGGGTACGTCATGGGTCCGATCCCTAAGTATGGCGCCCGCTCCTGCCCTCTGTGGGCGCGATCGCTGCGGGGGTCCGGCTGTTTCCTGTAGCTGACCCCCCCGGCTAATGATCGCGGTCGGCAGCGATGCCGATCGCAATCATTTAACCCCGCAGATGCCGTGGTCAATCCTGACCACGGCATCTGCGCGCGCTAAAACCGAAAGTAAAACTTTCGGCAGCTCTCCGGCTCCCCCTAGTGGTGATCGGGAGAATCGGAGCGCTGTAAGGGATAGCCTCAAGCCTTTCATTCAGCTTGAGGCTATCACTTACTATTTCCTATGGAGCCCTTGTTAGCAATAGGGCTTCATAGGAAAGTAGTAAATCTCATAAACTCCAATACAAGTGTATTGGAGTTTATGTTAGAAGCAATCAGATGACTGATTTATATAGGTCCCTATGGGACCTATATAAAAGTGTAAAAGAAAAATAAAAGAAATAAAAAAAAAAATAAATAAAAAAACTAAAAATTCAAATCACCCCCTTTCCCCAAAATTAAAATAAAATAATATTTTTTTTAAAAATACACATCATGGGTGTCGCAATGTGCGAAAACGCCCGTGGTATAAAAATATAAAAATATATTCCCCATACGGTAAACAGAAAACGGAAAAGCGCCCAAATGGCGGATTCGCCATTTTTGAACGCTTCATTTCCTCAAAAAAATTAAATAAAAAGTGATCAAAAAGTCCTACACACCCCATAATGGTATCAACTAAAAGTTCAGATCGCCCTGCAAAAAATAAGCCCCCATACAATGCTATACACTTAATTACAAAAAAGTTATAGGGGTCAAAATATGGCGACAAAAAAATAAATAAAAAATTTCCCACTTTTGAATTTTTTTCACTATCAAAACGCAAGAAAAACTATACATATTGGGTATCGCCGATTCGTACTGACCTGTAGAATAAAACTAAATGGTCAGTTTTATCACACATCAAACGTCGTAATTTAAAAACCCGTAAAATTGTGGTAGAATTGTTTTTTTTTGCAATTTCACCCCATTTGGAATTTTTTTCCCGCTTCCCACTACATCGTATGCAATATTAAATGGTGGCGTTGGAAAGTACAACTTGTCCCGCAAAAATAAAGCCCTCATATGGCCATGTGAACGTAAAAATAAAAAAGTTATGGCTCTCGGAAGGCATGGAGCGCAAAACGAAAATGCAAAAATGAAAAAACCCAGAGTCCTTAAGGGGTTAAAAAAATAAAATAATCATACTTACCTGCTTCTTGTGCTCGCAACGGTTCCGGCCGCCGCCATCTTGCTTGAAGATCTCACCGTGCACGGAATTTCGACTGACATCTTCAAGCAAGATGGCAGTGGCCGGCCCGTCGCGAGCAAATGGATGAGGTAAGTATGATTTTTTTTTATTTTTTTATGCACTATTTCGGGTTAAGTGAATTTGCTACCAGGAAGTGCGAGGAAATTCGGCTTCACGGCTAATGAAATTTATTCTGAAATTCGGATCGAAGTCCATTTAGTGGACCGTAAGAGGCTTATAAAGCTGGGACTGCACTGATGATTTGATCACAGGGCCAGTTGCGATATAGAAAGGGTTGTTGATACTGCCCCTTTAAATACCAAATTAGTAAGAGTCAATAATTACAAGCACTTTTTTAAATTGCTTTTTGCAGAAGAAAATTGATTTCATATCAAAAAGACTAAAATTATGCTTTTCTATTAAAGCTGGCATGGAGACATGAGGTTGTGCAAGAAAAAGAAAAGTGTCCAAAGAATATGTGAAGATTCTGTGTGTCATACAAACTTTTGACCACTAGATGGAGCGTTTTAGCCAATTTCTATATTCCTAACCAAGCTACTGCAATTTACAATACAGTTGGCAAGGCGTAAACAGCGCAATATTTCAAGAGGCGGCTTGCATTATTTATGTCACATTCTTATAGCGTCACTTGTTCTCTGCTATAAAACTAGAACTGAAAAATACCATTAAATATATTGCCAAATTGTTTCATGTAAATTTTTAAACTGTTGGCATAAGAGTAAGGGTGGGTTCAGACTAGCGTTAGGCATTCCGTTATTGCTTTCCGTTATAACATGGTTATAATGGAAAATAACGGAATGCCCAGACAGAATGCAAAACGGAAGCCTTTAAAAGGCATTCCTTTTGCTTTCCGTTATAATACAAGTCTATGGAAAAGCATAACGGATCCGTCTGGGTCCCGTTATGCAAGACGGAAAACAAAGTCCTGTCCACAGGACTTTTAAAGGCTTCCGTTTTGCATTCCGTCATAATTGAAGTCTATGGGCAGCAAAACGGATCCGTCCTTCCGTCTTATGGATTCCGTTATAACCACGTTATAACGGAAGGCCATAACGGAATGCTTAACACTAGTGTGAACCCACCCTTAAAGGGTTATTCCATTTTCCATAAGTGAAGCTTAATTATTGTTTAATTGCAAGTTTTGCAACTTTCTAATGTTCTTTGCATTTTAATTTCTCACCGTTTTTAGGATTCCTGCTTACTGTCAGTGAATGGAAACATTATTATTGACATTTAGAAACTCAAAAACTGTAAATGAATGCAATTTTTAATGCCATACCCTTTCCTGTTCTTGCTCATTCTCATGCCTCCATTCTGTTGATAGAGCTGTCTATACTGATGACCTTGTGAACATAGTATGTAAAGCGGTTCTCCCATGATTAATGGAAAAATGGAAAATCAGACATCATATAGTACATGACCATCTGTTTCTAACAAAGCTAGAACCAGCCCTGTACCTCACATGGATCCAGAGATCTTCACATTCATTGCTCCAATGGTTAGATTTATTTCAAGTTGACAGCTCAGAGGGTGTCAAGAGGTGTGTCCTTTCTCGGGGCTCATGTCCTTTATCAGGGGGTGTGCCCTTTCTGTTGCAGCTCTCGCCCTGTAACTTTACAACTTATCTGTTACAGTAGGTATGGCAGGTGGCAGTTGAAGGATGAAACTGAGCATCTGTAACCACTTTAGAAATGTTTCTGAAGCTACTTTCACACTGGCGTTTTGGTTTCCACTTGTGAGATACGTTCAGGGATCTCACAAGCGGTCCAAAACGGATCAGTTTTTCCCCAATGCATTCTGAATGGATAAGGATCCGTTCTGAATGCATCAGTTTGGCTCTGTTCTGCCTCCATTCTGTTTTGGAGGCGGACACCAAAACGCTGCTTGCAGCATTTTTGGTGTCCGTCTGACGAAACTGAGCCAAACGGATCCGTCCTGACACACAATGTAAGTCAATGGGGACGGATCAGTTTTCACTGACACAATATGCCACAATAGAAAACTGATCCGTCCTCCATTGACTTTCAGTGGTGTTCAAGACGGATCTATTTTGGGTATGTTAAAGATAATACAAACGGATCCGTTCTGAACGGATGCATGCGGTTTTATTATCTGAATGGAATCAGAAGACATTGCTAAAGCTACTTTCACACTAACGGCACGGACCTTTGGCAGGCTGTTCTGTCGGATGAACAGCCAGTCGGATCCGTCCTGCCGCAAGTGAACATGTGCCCCTGGACTACCTCTCCGGCCCCATTGACTATAATGGGGACGGGGCGGAGTTCCGGCGGAGGCACGGCAGCACACGCCGAGAGGCCGCTGGAATAAAACTATGACATGTCCGTAGGGACCGCTGTATGGATGTGATTAAGAGGGAGGGAGCTGCTGTGGGGGGTGCAGACCCCCTAGCTCCAGTCCCCAGCTTCCCTCCCCATCCTCCGCTGCTCTGTTATAGCAGCGGAGGAGGGTAACCATGGCAACAGGATGCCTTCAAAGGCGTCCTGCTTGCCATGATAACAGAACTCTGATCAGACTTTTGCTAAAGGCAAAAATCTGATCAGACTAAGGGCCAGATTTATCATTACTCTTGCAGTTCACTCCACTTTCAAAGAAGGCGTATGTGTATTTGAGTCAAGTCAAATTTATCATGGGCTCTTTCAGAGGTTGATAAATCTGGTGTATTTCTGGTTCCTAGTTGTATTTTGGCTTTGTCTTTGGAAAAGTCACAATTTTAAAAAAGTGATTTTGTCAAACATAAGCATGGTCATGAGTGGAGTGAGTTTGCGCAATTTTTTGCGACTTTTTTGCGACTTTTTAAAAAGTCGCAATAATAAATCTGTCTTGCAAGTGATTTACATACGACAAAACGCCCATAAACTTGGTTTTGGAGTGAGTGGCGTAAGTCTCCAAAAAGTCGCAAAAAATTGCGCAATTTGGCTTTTTGCGCAATTTTTTGCGACTTTTCGACTCCAGAAAAGTGACTTAGGCTAATGATAAATCTGGCCCTAAGTGTCAAGTAAAAATTACAGTACAGTACATTATATAATGTACTGTACTGTATTATACAAACACCAGATCCACTGGATCTTCAAGAACCAAGTGGGTCTGGGTAAAAAAAAAATGTAAAAAAAAGTGAAAAAAGGTAAAAACAAAAAAACACATTTATCACTAATAAAAATAAAAAATAAAATACACTACACATGTTATATATCACGGCGTCCGTAATAACCTGATCTATAAAATGCGTTTGTTACTTTCCCCGTACGGTGAACGTCATTAAAAGAAAACAAAAAAAACTTTGATAAAATTGAAATTTTGCCCACCTTACTTCCCCAAAAAGTTAATAAAAGTGATCAAAAAAGTTGTATTTACACCCAATGGTACTAATCAAACCGTCACCTCGTCTCGCAAAAAATGATACCTTACCTAAGAAAATCGCCTAAAAAATAAAAAAATTATGGCTCTCAGGCTATGCAGACACTAAAACATGATTTTTTTTTGTTTCAAAAATTATATGATTGTGTAAAACCCAAATAAATAAATAAAAAGTAGACATATTATGTATCGCTGCATCCGTAAGGACGTGAACTATAAAAATAACACTTGAACTAACCCCTCAGGTGGACACCGCAAAAAAAAATAAAAAATATTGTAAAAAGCAGTTTTTTGTCACCTAACATCACAAAAAGTGTGACAGCAAGCGATCAAAAAGTCATATACACCCCAAAATAGTGCCATTAAAACCATCATCTCATCCCGCAAAAAATGAGCCCCTACCTAAGACAATTGGACAAAAACTAAAAAAAACTGACTCTCAGACTATGGAGATACTAAAGGATGTTATAGTGTAAAACCTAAATAACTTTAAAAGAGTAGACATATTAGGTATTGCCAGGTCCGTAAGAATTTGCTCTATAAAAATAACACATGACCTAACCTCTCAGATTAACACAGTCACAAAAATAAAATAAAAACGGTCCCAAAACAGCTATTTTTTCAAAATTTTCCATTTTAATCATTTTTTTCCAGTAACAAAGCAAGGGTTAACAGTCAAACAAAACTCTACATCTATTGCCCTGATTCTGTAGTTTACAGAAACACCCCATATGTGGTCGTAAACTGCTGTATCGCCAAACGACAGTGCATAGAATGAAGGAAACGCCATATGATTTTTGGAAGGCAGATATTAACAGACTGGTTTTTTTGACACCATGTCCCATTTGAAGCTCCTCTGATTCTCCCCTAGAGTAGAAACTCCATAAAAGTGACCCCATATAAGAAACTACACCCCTCAAGGTATTCAAAACTGATTTTACAAACTTTATTAACCCTTTATGTGTTGCTCAAGATGAAATTTCAGAATTTAAATTTTTTTTACCTTGTCTCACAAAAATATATTATAGAGCAACCAAAAATCACATGTACCCTAAAAATAATACCACCAAAACTGCCACCTTATCCAGTAGTTACCAAAATGGGGTCACTTTTTTGGAGTTTCTACTCAAGGGGTGCATCAGGGGGGCTTTAAATGGGCATGGTGTAAATAAACCAGTCCATCAAAATTTGCCTTCCAAAAACCATATGACGTTCCCTTCATTCTATGCCCTGCCGTTTGGCGATACAGCAGTTTACAACCACCTATGGGGTGTTTCTGCAAACGACAGAATCAGGGTAATAAATATTGGGTTATGTTTGGCTGTTAACCCTTGTTTTGTTCCTGGAAAAAATGGATTCAAATGAGAAATTTGCCAAAAAAATCGAAATTCTGAAATCTTATTTCCATTTGCCATAAACTCTTGTGGAACACCTAAAGGGTTAACAACGTTAGTAAAATCAGTTTTGAATACCTTGAGGGGAGTAGTTTCTAGAATGGGATCATTTTTGGGTGGTTTCTTTTATGTAAGCCTCACAAAGTGACTTCAGACCTGAACTGGTCCTTAAAAATTGGGTTTTTGAAATTTTCTGAAAATTTTCAAGATTTGCTTCTAAACTTCAAAGCCTTGTATCGTCCCCAAAAAATAAAATGGCGTTCCCAAAATGATCCAAACATGAAGTAGACATTTGGGGAAAGTAAATTAATAACTATTTTTGGAGGTATTACTACTATGTATTATAGAAGTGGAAAAATTGAAACTTAAAAAAATTTCAAATTTTTAAAAATTTTTGGTAAATTTAGTATTTTTTTATACAAAAATAATGAACTCTTTTGACAAAATGTTACCATTGTCATGAAGTACAATATGTGACGAAAAAACAATCTCAGAATGGCCTGGATAAGTAAAAGCGTTTTAAAGTTATCACCACATAAAGTGACACTGGTCAGATTTGCAAAAAATGGCCTGGTCCTAAGGTGAAAATGAGCCCGGTCCTTAAGGGGCTATACATTACAAAAATAAAAAAGGAATGACAGTTGTACTTCAAAGGAGTTGTCTGATCTAAAATATTCTACATTTTTCAAACCTGCACCTTTGAAAGTAGCCTAAGGGTACTTTAACACTTGCATTGTTGGATTCTGGCAGGCAGTTCCATGTCCTGAACTGCCTGCCCGATCAGGAAAACTGTATGCAAACGCATGTCATTTGCAGACTGATCAGGATCCTGATCAGTCTGACAATTGCATTGAAATACCTGCTCCATCTTTCAGGTGTCATCCGGAAAAACAGATCAGGTATTTATTTTTTTCAAATTTATAAAGGTCTGCACATGCGCAGACTGGAAATCCGGATCAGTTTTACCAGAACACTTGATACCAGATTCCGGCAGTAATAAATTTCAATGGAAATTTATCCCGGATCCGGCATTCAGGCAAGAGTTCTGGAAATTGTCCGGAGGAAAAAATTTTGCATGCTGCGGTATTTTCTCCAGCCAAATACCGTAAAATTGACTGAACTGAAGACATCCTGATGAAAACTGAACGGATTGCTTTCCATTTAGAATACATTTTTTATTTATTTTTATGTTTTTTTCTCTGCAAGGCAAGGGGGGGGGATTGGTTGGGGGGGTGGGATGTTTTTGCAATTATGTTTTTCATAAATCGTATGTTATGATACAATTTGAAAAGTAAAAAATATAAAAAAAAAAAAAAAGAATGCATGGGGACAAAACTGATAAATTTTTTCCGGTATTGAGCCCCTAGGACGAAACTCAAAACCGGAAAAATTTAACGCTAGTGTGAAAGTACCCTAAGGCTCAAAATGGGCCACTTTAAAGCTATTTTTCTAATAGAATTGTACAATTTCAGTAATGAAAGTATATTACAAAAATGGTCATTATTACTGCCCCTAAACATTACATGAATAAAAAAAAGAATGACACTTGCAGATGTATTGTGGCACATTAGCAAGTTTTGGAAATTCCCCTTCTTTTGATTATATGCTTCATATAACCCAATCACAGGATGTTGGATCTCAGTGAAACACTGAAAACATCAAATGACCAGCTTTAATCTGTTAGGGAACCTGGTAAAGAGGTTCTCTGGTTTCATGTTTACACATATTGTACCTGTTTTCCATGCCAGCAGTTTCCTTCCCTGTTCTCATCTTGGCTGCATCCAGGCAGGATATTTCCTTTCAGAACTTCCTGTTTTCATGAACTTCCTGTTGGGTTTTCTAACCAATCCCAGTATTCATTGCTCTGTAATGTTTCACAGGGCTTCCTCCATCTACCACAGTGTTCACTCCATAGTACTTCTACATTACTCCTCCCATTTCCATATTACCATAGGGGAGTAAGCCCTGTGAAACATATTGTGGCAAATAATTCTGGAATTGGTTAGAAAACCCAGCAGGAAGCTGATGAGTACAGGAAGTTCTCCATGTAAACATCCTGCCAGGATGCAGTAATGCTGAAAACAGAGGACGGAAAGGGCTGACATTGAACACAGGTATATGGGTATAAAAAAAAAGTAGAAAATAAACTTTTTGGATACTCTGGGCAGATAAGAAATTAATTATGAAACTGGAGAACCTTTTTAAGAATTTAATTTTCCTGCACAGTGCAAATGAAGTATTGTAATTAATTGGCTGTGATTGACAGACATGCTAGGTCCCCTAGATCCAGAGATGTTCTTCAGCACAACGAGCTACCAAACTTTCCCTCTTGCAAAACTCTTTTAAAATTTAGCAATACATTGTCCCATAATCTTCTTTGCCAAAGCCAGCACTGTGATTTATGACATGTGAAGCAGTCCATCTCTCATTACTAGCCGACCGTTTACTATAGCACCATGATCAATCTCTGAAGACAAAATACAGAACTCTCGGGTCCTTAGATGAACAAACTACGTAATTTTATTGATTGTAGCTGAAATAGAGCTAGAAATAACATAAACCAAAAAGACTGATGACATTACAACATAGATTTTTCTATTGAAAGTGTATGCGGCAAGTCACATTAAGAACAAGGATCTCGGGGCTTGCTCCTGCCTGCTGCAACCAGTTCATGGGACACTCTGATTTTTTTTGTGTGACAATTCCTTATTGAATAGAAGCTGGCTGGGCAAACAGGTGATAGCTGTGGGTCTGGATTCTCAAGGTCAGCAATCAGTGGGGGCTGGCTACTCATTTTGCCTTCAGCGGCCACTGCAGGGGAAATGTAGCAGTACATGCCAGCCATTTTAGTGAATGATTGTCCATACACAGTGTAAATGCATCTGAGCTGTGAAAGTAGGAGCCACCCTTACAGAGCCACTCTAACTTCTTACCCCAATGTGTGAAGTTTATATGACTGATGAGACAACCCTGATGTTTTGGCTCATAATGTGGAATTTGGACATCTTGATGAGTTGGTGCAGCGAGACCCTGAGGAGACAGAGCATAGGATAAGAGAGGTAGTGGCCCTGATGAGATGTTGTGTCACAATGTACTCCCTCAGGCCATTGATCCCTGGGGTTCGGTGCAGTGAAAAGGTAGTGTGAAGGAATCAAGCAGACATAGAAGAACAATGTTCTTTACTGAGTGCAAAGGATGAGTCACAGTACATCCAGCTGTTGCCTATACAAGGTGCAATGTCTCTATCCCTAGCTGATGAAGTATGGTGGCAGGCAAAATAGTGACAGAAGCACATTACGGTAGTCTTTCCTTTGCTACAGCTATAAACTGACACTTGAGGCTGTAGATGTCATCTTGGGTAGATGAAGACTTTTAGGTTTGCCTGAGCTGTGGTATGGTGCTGGGTGTCTTAATTTGTTATCCCTTTACCTACAGCAGGATCTGTAATGCTTTAGTTGCTGGTCATCTCACTAACTGTAGCGTTGGAACCTTAAAGTATCTCCATGGTCTTGGACCTTCAATCTCCCTGTAGCAGTGTTTCTCAAGACCCTTCGGTTGGGAGCAGATTTTCTTGCTTCCTCATTCCTTACTAGTCTAGCAAGCTATCCAAGCTATAACTCTCTGGAACCTCCCCTCCTGGCAGGATGTCGGACCAGCCCACTCCTAACAAGAGGGGAGGAATGGGATGGTAAGTTCCATTCCTAATGCCTACCATACTTTATCATTGCTGATGTTATATCACTAGTGTTGGGTGAATTGAATTCCACGAAGTAAAAATTGGATCTGAATTTCATGGAAAATACGATTTGCCGCAAAGCTGAATTTCCTTGTGCTTTGTGGTAACGAATCGATTTTCCCTGAATGGCGGTAAAAAAAAAAATATATCATACTTACCTCATCCGTTTGAGCCCGAAGAGCTGCCCACCTCCATCTTGATTGAAGATCCCATGTGCAGTGACGTATGATGTCATCATAGGCTGCGCAAGATTTTGTGCTGGATCTACAATCAAGATGGCGGCAGCCGGCTCTTCATCATAATCAAATGGATGAGGGTAAGTATGATTTTATTAATTTGTATTTCAGTTTTACACTGTAATATTGATGTTAGATGCCGCGATCAGCAATGAACGCGGCATCTGTAGGGTACAATGACGGGGAGCAGCGCAATCATCATTCCCTGGCTTTGCACCCACTACTTACAAAGAAATGTGTTTCGTGATGAAGTATTTCGTAACAAAGCAAATAGTTTTGTAAAATGTGGCGAAGCAGCCAAAACTGAATTTTTCTATACTTTGCTTATCTCTATATATAACATCACAAATATAACATTTAAATAACATTATATTACATAGAACAATTGCGGATACCCCCAGGTCTGGGGTACTGCAATGGGTCACAATGTTAGTCAGGTCTTTTGTTCGACCTGCGCCCTTATTGAAGAGAGGACTGTAGAAAAACTTTTCAGCTGAAAATTTAAGTAAAAGAAACGTTTTTTGTGTCAGCGATAATACTGTACCTATGATTGTTACTATTTAAAGAGGAGTCGTCACCTCTCCTCACATGTCTGTATGAGTAACTACTTGTGATAACTATTCTGGAACATCTATTGTTATAACTCTATATTTTCCATTCCTTTATTATTCCTGCAAACATTTTTGAATGAATTACTAGCAGTTTGCAAAGTAGGTCCAGTTGAAGGGGGGGGGGGGAGATGTGCAGTCTGATTTTATCCAATCAGTTCTGCCAGTGACACACTGTGCAAGGATACCCCCCACCAGGTACCGCGCAGTAGCAAATTCAGTCATAATTCAGATAAGCTGGAGCACACCCAGGTGATGACGGCATTTGAAGGGTTAAAAGTCCAACACAAAGTCATGGACATTAGTGCCGGGTGCCTTCTCTTTAAAACAGCAGACACCTGTATGGCGTCCGCTGCACACATCAGCAGGTGCCATTTTTAAAAGCCCGGTTGCCAAAGTAAGTTTACTGTTGGCAGTCGGGAAAGGGTTAGGGTACGTTTACTCGACATTAAGTCGCGTGACAAATAGGGCACAACTTTACTGCAACATTTGTCGCGCGACAATTTTTATAATCGGAGACTATGGTGTCGCATTGCGACATGCGACATGCGACATGCTGCGACTGCGACACAACAGTCGCAGAAAAATCCATCTTGAATGGATTTGTTGTGACTGTCGCAGTCGCAGCATGTTGTAATGCGACAGCATAGATTCCCATTATAAAAATTGTCACGCGACAATAGTGCGACTTATTGTCGCGCGACAAATGTCGTCTTGTGAACGTACCCTTAACCTCCAAGCATTCACACGGAGATTAGGCCACCAAGTGGGAAGAATATGATTAGGCAGAGTGGCCTGGGTATACCTGATTTATAGCGATTTGTGAAAATTAATTCAGAACAAATTACATTTCTTGACAAACTTTGGTGAATCAAATTTTTCTAAACCTGGCTCCTCTCTAATTCCCATTCAGAATTCTCAATCAAATATGTGACCATTGTCAAAGAGTATTTTTTTTTACGACTTGCAAATATTCAATCACTTGAAAAATAATGTCCACAATATACAAAAAGCAAAAAGCTCTGGCACTGATATTGATTTTTCAATTTCCTTTAATCTTTTCCTCAAGATAATCGCTGTAGGTTCTTTCAATTACACGGGTATCGTAAAACTACAGCATTAGGAAAGAAAACTGAGAATTGTTTTATTATCTCAGTATGAAGCAAAGGGAGGAAAATACATTAAAGTTGTGCCAGTGGGAAAGCACTGTTGATGGATAAACACAATCTATTTGTCTCCAAAATCAAAACTTTTTATAGAATCGTGTCTGTAGATTCTATTGATTTTCTTCCTTAAAACATATCCAGTGTCTGGCAATTTGTAATCTCGTCCGTAGTGGTTTGACTTTAGTGAGAGATGAGTGAAGTTCTTGAAAATTCAATTCGTCTACTTCGCCGAATTTAAAAAAAAAAAATTGCTTTGTAACGAATTACAGTACTTAGTTTCTTTTTAGGTAGTGGGTAAAATGACAGGCAACGGCGCCGCCCCCGTGCATTGTACCCCTCAGATACCGCGTTTCTAGTACTCCAGAGTGGCACTATGATTCATACACTCTGCTACGGTCTCTAATAGGATAACACTAATGTGATCTGTGTATTTATTCTATGTCCACCTACTGTACACTGTGCATTAATAATATTGCTATGAAACTGTTATGTTCATGTAATGTGCCTGGTTCACCAACAGGTGGCAGCGGATATGGCAGAAAGATCTTTAGATAGAATGGAACTTACCATTCCATTCTTCCCCGTTTGGATTGAAGTGGGTAGTCCTGCTTCCTTCCAAGGGAGAAGCGGCAGAAAGCGTTTAGTCATTCTAAGTCAGTCTTAGTGGATTCTAGTGTTGGAAGCAGACAAGCCAAGATGTAGCAGCAAGGGGAAGGCCCCCCTCGTGCACCAGGAGTTTCTCCAGAGGGAAGCAGCTTATAGAGCACCAAACTCCTTATAGATTAAGAGTATCACGAAGAGTCAACAGCCAAAGGTACCCACTCTAAATGTACCAGACCAGTCCTAAAGTCCAACTACCAGACTTAAGCCGAGTTTGGCATAGCAGAGAAGGATAAAGTAGAATATTTAAGTTTGTCTTCCAGTTATCCCAAAACCTGCTGGAACCAAGAGAAAGACCGAATACTGTCCGAATGCAAGTTTATTTAAGTAAAGCTGTTGAACTTTCACCAAAACTGGACTTGACTTGTCTTCCACCTCTTACAACTCTCCCATTTATTACTGCGGAGTCTAACCCTGGAGATCGATGGTATCCAGGTAGGAGTACTGTGACACACAGAGACTATTAAGGCCGCACCACGCCACTCGGCATTCCTATAAAACAGGGGCAGAATTGGCCATGGGGGGGTGGAACTTTGCACGTTCATAGCTGATCGCGGCATCTGACATTAATATTAAGGTCTATAATATAAAATAAATAAAACCATACTCACCTCATCTGTTTGATCGCAAAGAACCGGCCACCACCATCTTGATTTTAGATCTAGCACTAAATCTTGTGCTGTGTGTGATGATGATGTCTTCAATTCGGGGAGATTTCGCACAGGATCTACAATGAAGATGGCAAGCTCAAACGGATGAGTTTTTTTTTTTACCCCATTACAGGGAAAATCGATTTGTTACCACATAGCATGGGGAAATTTGGCTATACGGCGAATCGAATTTTCCCTGAAATTTGGATCGACGTCCACTTTGTTCAACACTAACTATAGTAACCCACAAAATTCTGTATCAACTATGGAAATTATGAATTCAGAGGCCAATATTTATAAAGGGTTATCCCACAAAAAGTATCACTATGCAATGAATAGGGCATTTCTAATGTTTAGTAGCAATATAGATGCAATAAAAATATTATTCGCTTTTATTTTTAACGTACATTACATTTTCCTCTCTTGTAGCACCAACTTCTGCTTACCCTTCTGGTCCACCTTCTCCTTCATTTACCGATGGACTAACATGCTCCGTAGCTTCCCTGCCCCCTTCCTTCCGTCAGTACCGGCATAGTGGTCCCATAGTGAAGCTGCTCACCTTTTGTTAATTTATTCGTCCCTGCTTTTACATAGTAACATAGTTTATAAAGCTGAAAAAAGACATCTGTCTATCCAGTTCGGCCTGTTATCCTGCAAGTTGATCCAGAGGAAGGCAAAAAAAAAAAAAAACCTGTGAGGTAGAAGCCAATTTTCCCGACATAAGGGGAAAAAAATTCCTTCCTGACTTCAATCAGGCAATCAGAATAACTCCCTGGATCAACGACCCCTCTCTAGTAGCTGTAGCCTGTAATATTATTACACTCCAGAAATACATCCAGGCCCCTCTTGAATTCCTTTATTGTACTCACTATCACCACCTCCTCAGCCAGAGAGCTCCATAGTCTCACTGCTCTTACAGTGAAGAATCCTTTTCTATGTTTGTGTACAAACCTTCTTTCCTCCAGACGCAGAGGATGTCCCCTCGTCACAGTCCTGGGGATAAATAGATGATGGGACAGATCTCTGTACTGACCCCTGATATATTTATACGTAGTTATGAGAGCTCCCCTCAGTCGTCTTTTTTCTAAAGTGAATAACCCTAATTTTGATAATCTTTCAGGGTATTGTAGTTGCCCCATTCCAGTTATTACTTTAGTTGCCCTCCTCTGAACCCTCTCCAGCTCTGCTATGTCTGCCTTGTTCACAGGAGCCCAGAACTGTACACAGTACTCCATGTGTGGTCTGACTAGAGATTTGTAAAGTGGTAGGACTATGTTCTCATCACGGGCATCTATGCCCCTTTTGATGCAACCCATTATCTTATTGGCCTTGGCAGCAGCTGCCTGACACTGGTTTTTACAGCTTAGTTTGCTGTTCACTAAAATTCCTAGGTCCTTTTCCATGTCAGTGTTACCCAGTGTTTTACCATTTAGTATGTATCGGTGACTTGCATTATTCCTTCCCATGTGCATAACCTTACATTTGTCAGTGTTAAACCTCATCTGCCACTTCTCTGCCCAAGCCTCCAATCTATCCAGATCCCTCTGTAGCAGAAAACTGTCCTCTTCCGTGTTAATTACTTTACACAGTTTAGTGTCATCTGCAAAAATTTATATTTTAATGTGCAAGCCTTCTACAAGATCATGCATAAATATGAGTGTGTACCATTATTAACCACCCTCTGTTTTCTGTCACTCAGCCAGTTACTTACCCACTTACAGATATTTTCTCCCAGTCCGAGCATCCTCATTTTATATACTAACCTTTTATGCGGTACAGTGTGAAATGCTTTGAAGAAGTCCAAGATATACGGCATCCATTGATTCGCCGCTGTCAAGTCTAGAACTTACCTCCACATAGAAACTGATTGTCTTTGTTTATTGCCAAGAACCTGTTTCCTTTATGGGATGTACAGCTTTCAGTTTCCCAGTCTATATCTGGGTAGTTGAAGTCCCCCATAATAACAACCTCATTATGATTTGCCGCCTCGTCTATCTCGTTTAATAGAAGATTTTCTGTGAACTCTGGTATATTAGGTGGCTTATAATAAACTCCTATTAGTATTTTATTATTGTTTTTTCCTCCATGTATTTCTACCCACAGTGACTCCACATGTTCATGTCCCTCTATTTGAATAGTTAAAAAGTTATCTTTCTCTCTCAACAGTGAAGAAGGAATCTTTGGGGGCATGACACGCCATATGCATCTCTGGGGCTTTTTGTAAAGGACTATTTTCTATGCAAGGAGGAAGAGGTTAATAAAAGCAATGCATCCTGGGAGACGCATTTACGAGAAGAGCTGCTATCCACACACAGAAAGGGAAGAGAGTTATCCAAAATGTGAATAAAAAAAGTTGTAAAGTATAGGATAACCTTTTTTTAAAAAATAAAAAAAATATGAAACAGTAAAAATATATTTATATATATTCTGTATGTTTCCAACCTTTAAAATCCCTTCTTCCAATCTTGCCACATGCTATAACAGTCCTGGTTAAAGCCAGTTTGTATGATGATGATTTTCCTGAAGGCAAAATGCAAAATGTTGACGGAAGAGGCTCAACCATTTTTGCCGTGGATTCCGTATATGTACAGAACATGCTTGGTCACTGCCATCAAAAGAGCATATAAACACATCTGTTCCGCCCTCCTCCTTTCTTCAGCATTGTCTAAACTATTAGTAAGGAGATGACAATACGATCTGCAAAGTACCTTAATTAAATTATTTTTTAAATTTTGTCACTTTTGGGGACATAAATGGAAAATTGGGTCCTGTAGCAAAGTTTGGAAAGTCTCCTTCCCCCAAGTGTACAGTCTGCTACGGTATACAGCAGCCAGTGCTTCAATAATAATCTAATTCATTCTGTCAGAGGGTTATCATATCCGGCATAGTCAAGATGCAGCCGGACACTACCAGGCACCGCCAGATTCCTAATGACTATAAAGGGATCCAACGGGAATCTGGCTTTCCTGTATAAATGTTGGCTTTCGGACAGAGGAGACAACGCTGCATGCAAACCTGGTATTTATACTGGAAAGCTTCCAGTTCCACGTTGGATCTCATTATAGCCAATAGGTAGTATCAGGCTATGTCTTTACATAGATTTGAACATAGCCTAAGTAATCCTACTCTTTTGCATCCTGTTTTCCAATGTGTATATTAAAAGTAGGACAAAAACGTGATGTGAACACAGCCACAACAAAAACATGACAAGAGGCTTCATCCTATAGAAAATCCCTTCTACAATGTAAGTCGCATCTCACCTGTCATTAGCCGCCCTTGGGTTGTGGTCTGGAAAATGTTGCACAAGCTTTCCACGTGAGGCACATTGTGTAACAGGAAGAGAAGAGATGGCGCTCATAGGGTTAGCACGTCATGGTAATGTATGCTCATGGGATTAAATGGATTGTCTCACATCGGTAAATGGCATTTATATATGAGAAAAAGTGAATACAAGGCACTTACTAATGTATTGTGATTGTCCATATTGCTTCCTTTGTTGGTTTGATTCATTTTTCCATCGCATTATAAACTGCTCGTTTACAGGAGTTATGGCCACTGCTGCAGAGCAGATACAAGGTGGATGAGACGGGAGCTTCTGAACATTTGTGCCTGTGCATGCTCCCACAATCCTGGCCACCAGAGAGGCCATAACTTTTTCCTGTAGTGTGCAAGTACGACCACCGCTGCTGGATTGTAGGGTGGTCGTAAACCCTGGAGAAGAGCAGTGTACCATTAATGCATCAATTATTTTTCTGAATTTTTAATGAGCCCCATGTTGTCTGTCCGTAAGGGGTAAAGAGAATATTATTTCCAGTAGACCAAATGCTCTTATGAACACATTTTCTTCCAGAACACATCGTATCACTTCTCAGACATATTGATGCTGGATGATTATCTGAGCTCATACTCAGACATAGAACACTGTGCAAGTGGATAGATCAGATCCAGGAAAACATCTGATCACCACACAGGGTCAGGAAGGAGTGTTTTTTCCCGACAATAAGAAGTTCTGTAGAGTTTTTCTTTGTATTTCTCTGGATCATAGGGCTTTGGCACTCACCTCAGAACATAAAAACAATGGCAATGATGATCATTGATGATACATAGAGAGCAGGTCAGTGTAAACCCAACAGGGAGGGTGGTCACCGCCGGGTCTGACGTAAGAGCCACAACAATTATTATGCTTATAGTTCAAAAAATATATAAAAACTACAAATGTTGTGTTGTCTTCTTCTGGAATTATTTGATGCTGCTTGCTAAGATGGAGACTAAAGATAACACCCAATGTCCAATGGTGCAAAATTGTTCTAGCCAACAACCCTTGTACAGAGATGTTACCTTCTGTCTACATTGGAACTTAATGCCACCAGAGAAGAGTAAAGATTGTTGTGAAGACTGGAATTATCATTGGTTGATACCTGGCAAATTTTCCTGACTTCAGAGTCACGACCGGAGGATTAGCCTGAAATATTTAAATTATGTCTGTGACAGGTGGTTCTAAAGTCCACCAAGGATTCACAACTCAGTTGCGATACCCCTGAAAGTATACCTGGTGTTTGAGAAAATGTCAAAGGAGCTTGTAATAGTGGTTGAATAGTGAGAGTCGAGTCCTTTGATTGCTGGAATGAAGACACATAGGTCTTCAATCCTGTCTCTAAAGCTCTGTTCAGTCCATGGCCCGTACACTGGTAGCCTCAACTCTCCGAGGATCAGCCAGAAAAAGATCAGATGAGCTCTTCTATCCTTTTGTTGGAGTGATTGGTGGGAATCCCAGCACCAGACTTCTACGGATGTTGCTATGTCCCAATAGGTGCATTTATTTATTAACATTTATTTGCTTAACCTGTGCCCCAATTTATTCACCCAAACAAGTGTATCCCATCTACGTTGGTGGGTACGTGGTCCATGATTTTTTTATTTTTGAGGACCCATACCAATCCAGTCCTGGCTGAGGTGTACTTTTAAGCTCCATATCTGCTTTACTACAAGCTTTTGTTGCCACCAGTATCTCCTCCCCTGTCTGTTCAGATGTCGTTATAAATATTTTCTGTCCCTTAATGATTGCCAAATTATGGATTTACTACTGACCTTTATTACCATAATTGCACATGACTGAGTGATGAAAATATTAAATGAAGAAATACTTGGGGCTCAGAAGGAGAACGTGACTACAGGAATGAGTAATCAGCTCAAACGCTGCCATAATGCGCCCGGTAATTATTTCCGATGTTGCTTTAATTATGAAAAGGCTATTTTTAATTTATACTAAATCTGTCAGTAGTAACAAACATGAAAGAAAAAAAATCTTTTTTGCTACTAGCACTGAAAGAATACACCGATCTCGTATACCCGGGATACTAAACTAGCGGACTGCGGTCTGATTCCGCTTTCATCTGTATGTGTCTACGACCTCAGGACCCAGATACAGTTGAGTGTCATGGAGAAGCAGGGAAACGTTAGCTCCCTACTTCACCTCCACTCTGTCACCCGGCAGTGACATCATCGTGCCTGCCCTTCAGAGCCACAGACAGCACAGCACAGAGACTAGCAGGTCTTTCTGCTTTACACAGTCTGTGGCTCAGCATGGCAGACACGATGACGTCACTGCATCGCACTAAAGTGCAAAGATGTAGTTAGTCTTCATTTAAATTCCATTTTGTTTATACCTAGAGATGAGCGTATTATTCAAAAATTTAATTTGGCTGCTTCCCCGTATAAAAAAAAAATAATTTGCTTCATGATGAATTACTTCATCACGAAGCACATTTCTTTGTAAAGCCAAGTTTACACTTTAGTTATTTCTATCAGTTATTGTGATCCAAAATCAGGAGTGAAACCTACACAGAGATCAGGTATAATGAAAATATGTTCCATGTTTCTTACCCGCACCTGGTTTTGACTCACAGTAAGGCCTCTTGCACACGACCGTATGGCTTTTTCAGTATTTTGCAGTCCGCAAAAAACGAATCCACAAAAAATACAGATGAAGTCCGTTTTTTGCGGAACAGAACAGCTGGCCCCTGGTAGAACAGTACTATCCTTGTCCGTTATGCGGACAATATTAGGACATGTTCTATCTTTGAACGGAACTGAAAAAATACGGAAACGGAACACATACAGAGTACCTTCTGTTTTTTTTGTGGGCCCATTGAAATGAATGGTTTCGTATACAGTCCGCAAAAAATGAATCCGTAAAAAATACAGATGACTTCCGTGTGCATTCCGTTTTTTGCGGAACAGAACAGCTGGCCCCTGATAGAACAGTACTATCCTTGTCCGTTATGCAGACAATAATAGGACATGTTCTATCTTTGAACGGAACGGAAAAAAACTGAAAAAATATGGAAACGAAAGGCATACAGAGTACCTTCCGTTTTTTTGGCGGGCCTATTGAAATGAATGGTTCTGTATACGGTCTGTATACGGAACGCAAAAAACGGATTGTAAATTAAAAAAAAAAAACATTTGTGTGCAAGAGGCCTAACTGATGGAAATACCTGGCCAAATAACTGAAGTGTGAACTCGGCCTCAGTAGTGGGTGCAAAGACAGGGCGATTGCACCACTCCCCGTCATTGTACTCCTCAGATATCGTGTTCATACATGATCGTGGCATCTGATATAAATGTAAAATTAAAAAAACTAAAAAAAATCATACTTACTTGATCCATTTGCTCATGATGGGCTAGCTGCTGCCATCTTGCTTGAAGATCTGGCGCAAATTCTTTGGCGGCTTGTAATGATGTCATCACACCGGCTGGTGTGGAGATGTCATATGTCATCGCGCACGGGATTTTGTGCAAGATATTCAAGGTCTCAAGGTTGTTTTGGGATTCTGATGCACTGCGGATCTGGGAATTGGCAGCTCCAGGGTCTGAAATGATAACAATGATAACAAAAGGTACAAAGTGACCCTTATAGTGTGCATGTCCTGGCTATATTCCACTAGGGAATAAAGCTTTTTGTTTAAACGGCATAAGGACTTGTTTACACAACCGTGCCGTGTTTTTCGGTACGCAAATTGGGGATCCGCAAAACACAGATGCCGCCCGTGTGCGTTCCGCGATTTGCAGAATGGAACAGGCGGCCCTTTATAGAAATGCCTATTCTGAGTGTGGAGGACACTAAGAGATCATAATTGTGTGGGGGCACTTAATAGGGCATCATTCTGCTTGGGTGGCTGTGATTGGTGCATCTAAGGGACATTCTACTTCAAGAGCGTCACTTAGGAATATCATACTGCATAAGGGGCCCAAACGGTCATTACACTGTCTGAGGTGCACTAAGGGACATCATTTGTTGCATTACCAGAGGGAATTCAGTGGAAGATACAGCCACCTCGTGTTAACCAGGCTCAGGCTCTCACATTGTGATTAGGCCAGAACGGCCGTCGCCTTCATCGTACACTCAGTGTTGGGTTGTTCCGCCCCAGCGCTTATATCATTTATGCCTTGTCAGTTTACTTCAATTTACTTCAATTCACAATTAATACATTGAAAATAAAAATATTAATTCACAATTAATACATTGAAAATAAAAATATTAATTCACAATTAATACATTGAAAATAAAAACAAGTGAAAATATTGAGACAAATAGCGTATAGTGCCAATTCTATAAGACCCCAAGAGTGGGTGACTGGTGTAAGGTGGATAATAGGTGCCATATAACTATATTGTCCCCTGATGCCCTTGATAGTTTTAAAATATTAAAGTTTAAAAATAAAAGTTATGTTTTAGGAATATCAGTCAGGACGCCCTAAAAGGGTCTGTGGTCGCAAAGACCTCTGTGAAGTGTATATATTGACACCCTGAGGTGTCCTGAGAGGGCTTCCTTTTGTATGATATTGAGTCTGCAGCAGTAGCATACTAAGTGGGGGGCGGTCTGCACCAGGTGCCGGCTTTCAGGGGGTGCCAGAAGAGATGAGCGCTTCCATCAACACAGATGGAAGCGCTCAGTGCTGGAGCGCACAGAGCTGGGTCCTGTCACTCACCGCTCAGCTTCTCGCGCTCCTCCCCTCCTTCAGGCCGGCAGCTCTCTGAATGGTGAAGCAGCAAGACTTTTCCCTGCTTCACCATTAAGCCTGCAGACATGGATCGCGCTGCCGGCCTGTGTGGGTGGAGCCTGCAGCCCGGGAATCTGCATAAGCTCTGCCCACACAGTGCTGCAGAGCGATCTGTGCCTGCAGGGGACAGAGGACTGTGAGCTTTAGGAACGGGACAAGGTGAATAGTTACTGTGTTTTTTTTGTGTGTGTTTTTTAACACCGAGGGGGCACAATGGTCATTGCTAATGTGAAGGAGGCACAATGGGCATTTCTACTCTGGAGGGGGCACAAATGGCATTGCTAATGTGAAGGGGGCACAATGGCCATTTCTACTCTGGAGAGGACACAATGGGCATTTCTTCAATGGAGAGTGCACAATGGGCATCGCTAATGTGAAGGGGGCACAATGGGCATTTTTACCCTGAAGAGGGCACAGTGGGGATTTCTACTCTGGAGGGGGCACAGAGGGCATTGCTAATGTGAAGGGGACATAATGGGCATTGCTAATGTGAAGGGGGCACAATGGGCATTGCTAATGTGAAGGGGGCACAATGGGCATTTCTACTCTGGAAGGGGCACAGAAGGATTTTTTAATGTGAAGGGGACACAATGGGAATTTCTATTATGGAAGGGGCACAGTGCACAGAGGGCATTACTAATCTGAAGGGGGCACAGAGGGCATCATTACTGTGAAGGGGGCACAATAGACATTACTAGCACAGAGGACATTACTACTATTAAGGGGGCACAATGGCAATTTCTACTATGGAGGGAACACAGAGGGCATTATTACTGTAAAGGGGGTACAATGGGCATTATTACTATTAAGGGGGCACAATGGGCATTATTACTATTATGGGGGCACAATGGCCATTATTACTTTAAAGGGGGTCAATGGGCATTACTACTATTAAGGGGCATTATTACTGTGAAGGGGGCACAATGGAGATTATTACTGTGAGGGGGGCACAAATAGAGCATTACAACTGTGAAGGGGCACAGAAAGGGCATTACTACTGTGAAAGGGGCACAGAGAGGGCATAACTACTGTGTGAGAGGCACAATGAGGGCATAACTACTATGAAGGGGGCACAATGAAGGGATAAGTACTTTAAGGGGGCACAATGTGGGCATAACTACTGTTAGGGGGCGCACATCTGTACAAAACTACTGTGAAGGTTGTACAATGAAGGCAATACTACTGTGAGGGGGTTCGATTTTTTAAAAGTATTGTTTGGGGTGCCAAAGAAAGGACCCACCCCAGGTGCCAAACAACCTAGACACACCACTGCCACTGATCAGCTGATGAACAAGCGATCACTTGTTTGTCGGCTGATTTGCATTTTTTATCAGGATGAAAGATTACAATTATTGTCAGCACATCTCACTATGTAATCAGTGTGCTGCCAATAATCAACAGAACTGAATGAGGGAGCAGTGACTGTGGTAGCGATCATTCCTCCCCATTGACTTTGCATCAGCCTGTGTAATAGGCTGATGCAAACAAGTGCGGCCCCTTGAAATAGAGCAATGTGACTATGCGGCCCTGAGACCAAAAATGGTTGTGAACCCCTGCTTTAGAGCAAATGATCTGTATCTGGGTACTAACAAAGCCTGTGTGTTTAAACAACTTTCTTTAAATCCCAGTCTTTTGTTGGACTGACAGGTCAAAGAAGAGGAAGTTATGAAATCAGGACCTTCAAGTCTCAGTTCAGTGAAATGACAAGTGTAAAGGAAAACACTTGCAAAATCTCTTGAGAGTTCTGTGATGCTTTTGACATTTAAAAGCTGTTTGTCCTCAAGAAACCTGAGATTCTTCTTGTAGATTCGACTTTAGTTTTTCTTTTCAATAGCATAGATACATAATGGATCAAAGAAAGTCACCAATATAGTTTGCTCTGTATAAAACTGAGGCCAAAACAATCCCTTGATATGCCTCCAGTTTGATATATTTTTCCCCATCAATACATACAGTACAGAATCTGTGAAGAAAATTGTGAAATATTCAATTGTATTTAGTATTACAACACATGAGATCCTACAGATCCTTATATGAAACCCTAGAGGCACCAGGTTCCACTGTTCAGGATGTATTCAGATGGTTTTGCTGTTGTAAATGCATAAGAATTATTCCCCTGCATTGAGAAGGTTGAATGATGCACATGATTGTGTATAATTAAGAAAGCAGAATATATAAATCACTCCACTCTGTTCATCTAGAGAAGTAAGGGCCCCATAGCAAGGATCAAACCAGACCCCACCATAGGACAGAACGGTTTCCTCCTAAGCCCCTTTCAGTTAACCTTTTGCCATCTTTTCCACTGCCAAATTTGCTAAAAGTTATTCTTTAGAGCAGGGGTGGGGAACCTCTGGCCCGCGGACCACATACGGCCCAAGGGAACATTTCATGTGGCTCCCGGCCTCCTGTCAGAGCATATAGTGAAAATGCTAATAACCACTTCCTTTATGGAATGGGTCATTAGCATGCGGGAGGCATAGGAAGATGAGAACAGCGTTGCGCTGGCTGTACTCACCTTTCCTGGTCTTCTTCTGGCCCCGCTCTGTGTCCTGACTCGTACAGTGTCAGGACATAGTGTACGTAGACGCACACTATGACCCGATGCTGTGCGCTGTTAGGTCACAGTACAGCGTGGCAGGAAGAAGACTAGCAAGGGTAAGTGAATCTGCCAAGTGGCAGCGTCGTCCGGAGCTGAGGTAAGTTTATTTGTTTATTTTTTTTAAAACGTCTGATTCTGATCTGAGGTCTGAATGGAGGCTAATGGAGGGTGGGGAGGGTCTGATTGGGGTCTGATCTGAGGCTGGGGAGGTCTGATGGGGGTCTGATCTAAGGCTGTGAGGTCTAATGGGGGTCTGATCTGAGGCTAAGACGTCTGACGGGGCTGATCTGAGGCTGGGAGGTCTGATGGGGCTGATCTAAGGCTGAGGGGTCTAATAGGGGTCTGATCTGAGGCTCGGTGGTCTAATAGAGTCTGGTCTGAGGCGTGGGAAGGTCTGCTGGGAGTATGATCTGAGGCCGATGTAGGCTGGGAGGGTTGATAGGAGGCTAATGGAGGTGGAGGAGGGCAGATCTGAGTCAGTAATTAACTGTCATTATCTTGTGCCGTTAGAAGACAAGCCCTTAGCATCTCAGCTGATTGGGTTCAACATTCTGAACTTAAAAATTAAACTGCTATGTCTGGTCAAAATGGCACCTGTACTACATCTATCTAGTTTGCTGCTAAACTGCTTTAGATCTTTGTTTCAGTTGTTTCTGTGATGTAGTGAAATATAATTACATGCACTTTATACGTTTCAAAGGCTTTTATCGACAATTACATGACATTTATGCAAAGAGTCAGTATTTGCAGTGTTGGCCCTTCTTTTTCAGGACCTCTGCAATTCGACTGGGCATGCTCTTAATCAACTTCTGGGCCAATTCCTGACTGATAGCAATCCATTCTTTCATAATAACTTCTTGGGAGTTTGTCAGAATTAGTGGGGTTTTGTTTGTCCACCCGCCTCTTGAGGATTGACCACAAGTTCTCAATGGGATTAAGATCTGGGGAGTTTCCAGGCCATGGACCCAAAATGTAAACGTTTTGGTCCCCGAGCCACTTAGTTATCACTTTTGCCGTATGGCACGGTGCTACATCGTGCTGGAAAATGCATTGTTCTTCACCAAACTGTTGTTGGATTGTTGGAAGAAGTTGCTGTTGGAGGGTGTTTTGGTACCATTCTTTATTCATAGCTGTGTTTTTGGGCAAAATTGTGAGTGAGCCCACTCCCTTGGATGAGAAGCAACCCCACACATGAATGGTCTCAGGATGCTTTACTGTTGGCATGACACAGGACTGATGATAGCGTTCACCTTTTCTTCTCCGGACAAGCCTTAATGACACACACAAACATTAAATGAAATAAATTAACTATACCCATGCGAAGCCAGGTCCTTCTGCTAGTGTAATATATATAGTGCAGGCACCATTTTGTGCTGGAAAAATACAGTGCTCTATTATTTTTTTTTATTGAACCACAATTTATTTTATTTTAATTTATATTATATGTTTGACCAACTATAGCAGTCAAATTTTTAAGATGAGAATTTTGTATAGCCCTGCAAATTATGTTACAAATATCCAAATGGCCCTCGGCAGCAAAAAGGTTCCCCACCTTTTTTGGTGGGACATAGAATGATGACTCTCGAGCAATATTCTGGCGGTGCTATTTGCCTTAGCCCAGCAACAAAGCATCCATACGTACATTATGGTCCTTTCATTATGGATAGCTGTGTCATGTGTTCCCCAGTCTTACCAATAGTCAGAGTTTTCTCTCCTGTGTGGCTGACTTCATGTGAACTACAGTATTACACCAACATCTATCAAATCAGTCCTGAGAACTCTGAGACATCTTCCCCGTGCCCTTCTTGTTTTTCCATGTATCCTCTGCTGAAGATATATTTTCTACCTTATCTAAGAGACCAGGAATGCAGTAATACAGTAGGTGAGTCCCTACAATGATTAGCTACAGGCTAAACTCCCCTGACTCAAACTGCTGTCTATACTGAGTGCTGTGTGCAGAATCGCTGGTGCATTTCTGTGAGTTGCTTCACACTGCTGTTTGTTTTTAAGGCAGGGAGAACGCTATCACAGGTAGGAGAAAAGAAAAACAGGCTGAAGGCGCAATATATAGAATACAATGAAACTCTGCGGTGTGAGTTAGAGGACAGAAGTTCTAACGCTATCATGGGGTGCCCGGTACTTGTCATGGCAGCTGGGGCCCTTTTGAAGGACTCTAGGACTGCCATGTCCTGGCTTCTATTATATTCTGCCTCTGTGTATAGTCCCATAAAGTGTATAGTCCCATAAATAAAAAATGTGAATATAAAAGCAGGTCCTTTTTTCTAGCCTCAGACAATCCCTTTAAACATGTTGCCTGCAGAGTTCACGCAACAAACCCAGACAACACGATTGTTCTTTCCAGTGTCATGTTTATTTAGTAATTTGTATTTTCCATTTAAAATATACACAATGCAAATATTTTGTATCCAAGAAATAATTTAAGCATGTTTTTTTCTGAGTTTTTTTTTTACATTTTGTAATTTAATGCACAAAGTATGTAAATATTAATAATTAAAAATATTGTACATGAAATGGTATGAGTAACTATTGATAAATATGACCAATGCATTGCATACAGTAGAATAAACTGAAGACACATAAATGTACACGACATAAGGAAGAAGTTATGCAACACTGCATCACTCTGTGCAACCACGTGTGCACATTGGGCCTTTTCTAGCACTTGAAAGATATGGAACTTGGGGCATGACCACAGTCGGCGCAGTCGTGGGGTGTCCGGGACGAGTACCACTACTCTAAATAAACTAAAAAGACCGCACTGTTCAGTGGGTCTGTATTGGTGATGGCTTTGCGGTATTGATGGGGCCACGTGGCCATTAACATTGCAGACAGACTATACAGTGAGGTCTTCATTAGTTAACTAAGAGGCAGCTTCGGCCTAATTTGCAGCGTTGTACTCGACAGCTGCGCGGCGGCGTCATGAACACCTCACAGCTGTGCTGTGCATTCGTACCCTAAGTGTTCATTACCTGATTACCTTTGAGGGTGTCGTTAAAATATTGAAATAACTCATTGTGGTTAAAACATACCCACTAAAAATATAGTTTTTCCTATGCAATGCTTTTCTAATGACTTCTGATCTGTCTTGTTACAGGGATTTTCCATAAAATGAATGACCTAACCTCAGGATAGGTCATGAATATCAGATCGGGGGGTTCGACAGCCGGCACCTTCGTCTATCAGCTGGTTGAAGAGGCCACAGCGCCATCCATTTGAAAGTGGCTGTGCTTAGTATAGCAGCTCAGTCCTATTCATTTGAAAGGGAATTAACTTGGCCTAGGCCATGTGACTGATCAACATGACACCACTGGCCTAGGAAGAGGCTGCTGCGCTCATGGAGCACCGTGACCTCTTCAACTCATCAGCGAGGAGTGCTGAGAGGCAGACCCCATTGATCATATACTGATTACCTATCGTAAGAGAAAGTTAGCAATATTAAACACCCGGAAAACCCCTTTAAGAAGTGTTGGTGTATACGTTATGAAGGCACGTACATACAGATTCAAGAAAACATTCAATAAAGACCAGGATGTCTATTTAAGCACAAAAAATGTGTAGTGTGGTCTGAAGAAGTTACTTTGACCATAGAGCCTATGGCTATTTTCACATGGCAAAACAGTAGTACATTATAGTGGCAATGATCTGGTTGAGTAATAGCTTACACCCTCTATGCAAATTTTTACAGGGGTTTTCCAAGACCTCAGGATTACCGCTGATCAGCTGTTTGAGGAGGCACCAGCACTTGCAGTACTGCCACAGCCTTCGTGCAGTTTAGCCTAGGCCATGTGATGTCACATTCATCTATCACCTGGCCTAGGTCCAGCTCAGCCCCATTGAAATGAATAGATGTTGCTATGCTTGATGAGCAGGGAGAAGCCAGCGGTGCCTTCTCAAACAGCTGATCGATGCGGATCCCAAGTGTCGGACCCCCACCGATCAGATATTGATGAGCTATCCAGAGAATAGGTCATCAGTTACAATATCTTGGAAAACCCTTTCAACTTGCTTCAGTAGTAAATTGGGTGCAATGTCACATTTCTCCTGTAGTGGCCGCTGCAGTGGGAGTGTATAGTTGGTGCTTCTTTAGCACATTTTTGCTGAGGAATCTTGAGGATCTTGGGAGTTAGATGAACAGTGATCAAATGATCACCCCAGTGGCTCTCATATCAAAGGGTCGTCTGTGATGGAAATCCGCTTTAATACAGTCAGACATTGTGCAAAAAGACAACACTACTGGCAATGTCTAAATTAAGGTGCCATGATGTTTGTGGTTTGTGACTTTTTTATACCAGTTTTGGGCACAGAGGATCAGAGCCAATGACTCTGTTTGTGTATTACCGAAAAAAGGTGATCCCAGGAATGGAGTTATGTACATAATACTAACACACCTCCCAACTTTTTGGATGTTTAAAGGGGGACATCGGTTCATTGTGTGAAAGATCCATTTTTCTTGCATATCTATACACTTCTATAGTTTTCTCTTACGAAATAGTGCAAAATTATATGTTTATAGAAATTTCTAAAATTCAAATAGCATCAAATGTAATAATATGAAATAATGTACAAGGCGGGCTCTGATATGCACATAAGAACCAGCCAAACACTTTCTGGATCAATATTGTAATTGTAATATTGATTTATGGAGCAAAGACGGACAGAGGGACACTTGGGAGGTCCGTACTAATATATACTTGTCTAAGTCCTGGCTCAATGAATATTACTATCGTTTGGAGAGGTTTCACTCTGTTCTGCTGATTTGCATATTCAAATTTAATACAATGATGTATTTTAATAAGTCATGATTAGCTAATGACCATTAGTTATGAGGATGGGATATTTTAGTCAGGGCTTAATGCCCAGGAGTCAATTTTGAGAAAATGTGCCGAAATCTTGATATTAAGATAGTTTGTGCTATTTTGAAACATTATAAATATATATTATTAGATATTTTTTTTTATGATACATGAAAATCTTTTTTGGGATGAACTAAAATATTTAATGAACTCATAATTATATGGCAATAAACCCATTCAGGGTCATTATTATTAAGCAGCATTTCATTGGGAAGACATTTTTTTCTATGTGTGATGATGACCAGTGAGCAATGCAGTTGCAGCAGCCTTACAGGGGTTTATCGAGACTTTTATACACATTTATTAGGTCATCAGTATCTGGTTCATTGGAGGTACGACACCCAGGCCCTGCGCCGATCAGCTGTTTCAGAAGGCACCAACGTCGCAGTAGCACAGCGACCTTCTCACAGCTCACCAAGCCCAATGCTCTACATAGTATAGTGGCTTTGGCCCCATTCACTTCAATGGGGTGAGGCCATACAACCGATAAATGTGACGTCACTGTCCTAAGCTAAGCTACGAGAAGGTTGTGCAGCTACTGCAAGTACCAATGCCAGCTGTGTCGGACCCCCACGTTTAGTATAAAAGTCTCAGAAAACCCTTTTGAGAACCATTTAAATGGGCTGATGATCGGGGGCAATTAGTTGAATCAGTGCCCAGCTCCTTAGAGCAAGTTAGCAGAAAATCTTACAATAAAGTCTGCTCCAGTTGTATGTTTTTACCACGTAGGGAAAAATACATTTAAGATGTAGCCTCTGTCCATGACTCTATTACACTTGGCCATCTTAAATTTTGAAGAAGACATCATGAACAGGACAGGGAGACTCTTTAAACCTATACTAGCTCAAGGAAACAGTCAGGCACTTTTTCCATCACTTTAGCACTTTAAAGTGCTCATCCTACACTTTTAATAGCTGTCGTCTAAATGAGTTAATTCAGCTGAAAACTATTTTTTGCCAAATTCCCCAAACACATGCACTTGGTTTGGCCCAGCGTGTAAGTGTTTTCAATAGGAAAACAAAAAGGTATCTGTTTCCAGACACCTCTGGCAATGATTTATCTCCCAGAAGAACAAAAGGGTCAGTCGATGAAATTCAATTCACCAAATCCTTCTCTTCCCCAACATCTTCTGTCAGGTAATAGCCAGGATCCCCCATAAGATTGGTAACTGGTCCCAACAAAAACAGCAGATCCTGATAACAATCGTTTTGTGACAGCTAGAGAGCTGCAGATTGGGGGACATTGATCTAATGTGTGTGGGGGTCTCCTGACTCTCCCCTAGTGGTAGATGTTGGGGAAGAGAAGGACTGGGCAGTTGGATGTCATCATGTCTGGTCCATTTCTTCTTGAGTGATAGGCCATGGCCAGAAGAGTGTGGCAATGGTTATTCCACTCACCCTGCTGAGAAAGTGCTCTAGTGTTCATCTGACAGCTGTCTGATGTGTGGCTTAATTAATAAAGGGGTTATCCCCCCAACAGTACAATGCAGACATGTATACTTCACTAATCTGTGAAGTCAAACTATATCTATTTGTTCATTCATCCATTCAAGCCAGTCCCTGCCGAAAAGGAGCTTACAATCTGGCCTCAAAGTGAACTGTACACTTACTAACTGAGGGCGGCCATAGACACATAGATTTCCTGCCAAACCATAAAATTCTAAACATTCAGTCAATAATACCATACATACATATTTTCCACAAATTTGAATTATTATCCTATAGGCCTTTTTATAAAATGTAATATTTGGAATAAACCACATAGCTAATGATTGGTCCATTGTTGCTACCATTGTAAATTGGTAAATAATTACTAGCTGGGTTGGACTGGCCCATTAGAGTACCAAAGGATCCTCTGGAGGCCCAGTCTCGGAAGCCATTGTTGGAACCAGGGTCCAGGAGAAACATTTTATTAGAAGCTGCCTTTGGAATCAATCACTGGCCAATAGGGTATATTTCTTTTCTTCAAATCCTATTAGATTTTATTGACAATATAAAAGTTTGACCCCAAAAATAATTTCATCTGGTTGGCCCACAGAACCCCAGTACAAGACTAATTATTGGGCAGCCAAGTACAATTTTGGTTCACCTGAATGGATTGCCACCAATTTGAAATAATATCCAATCAGTGCTGCCAGTGTTCAACTGTGCAGGGACACCCCCCAACTAGTAACACCTATCTGGACCATCAATGCAAACTGCTCGCAATTCTTTCGTAAACTTTTAACATGAATAATAAAGAAATAGCACAACATAGAGTCATAAGAACAGATGAACCAGAATTGTTATTACATGGGCGATGCAATACTACATGGCCGATCAGATACTGATGACCTACAGTATCCTCAGGATACGTCATCTGTATCTGATGGGTGGCGGTCTTCACTCGGCTTTTCATAGGCCATAAGTCATCAGTATTTGAATCTCTGAAAACCCTTTTAATTCTTCAGAAAATAGTGAAAATCATTTGCTGAGGGTCTCTGTACACACTCAACATATACAGTACATTGATTGTGGAGCCTGAACATATGCAACTGTATGCCCTACAGATACATATGTTGTACAATGACTCCCATTGTAAAAAAAATGTCTGCTGCATGGTGGAACGATCAATTGTGTATTATTTCCAACTGGAACCAGTCAGATCTGTTTTCACAATCAAGGCCAATCAAATTGGCTGCAATAGATTACAGTAAGTGGGTCATTTCATCAAATGAGCCCATTGATAAGGCCCCATTCTCAATAGGATCATGCAATCTTCTTATTCTATGGTCAAAAAGTTTTGTGTCACAACATGAGCTTTTATATTACATTTGTACAAAATGATGCTTGCATAACTAGTTCAGGTTAGTGGTAAAGGGTTTGCCCAGCAAAATCCATCGCATTTCGAATCTGTCCATAAACAACCCAAAAATACGGCATATAAAAACAGCTGCATGCTATCCTGCATGAAAAATAACCATTTGTCCTGAAGTGGTATGCATATACAGTAAGTCAATGCTGTCGTATAAAATGTACAAGACGGCTGGCTACATTCAGATCATCACGAGAAATACAGCAGAAAATACTGTTTATGCAAGTATATAAAGTAAAAGTCCGTTAATCTGGTATTGATGGGACCTGTTAGGTGCTGGAGGTTCGGATAATAAAAAGAGCGGTATTTCAAATTCACTTGGAAGGGTACAGCATATCCGGAAAGAAAGTCAAAAATTACATGAATACAAAATCCAAAAACCATTATATTCGCTCATACAAATTAGCATATTACAGTGCCCTTAGACTTCTATGAGGTCAAATGTATCTCGTATGCCTGCATTTCATTGTAGGTTTGTTTATAAATCCAGCAGGAATAAAATGCAATTTGACACCATATTACAAAGCTATTCTCGCCTGGAAGCATTATGATGCAGATCCATATGGAGCACCATATGGCTGCAAAGTGTCTACAACTCCCTAGTGCAAAGCCGCAGGGATATTGCATGTGCAACTGTATAGACAGAGGCATGTGTATAAATCCATTTTATATAGAGGGTTTTCTAATTGTTTTTTTTAATCTGTCCTCCACTTCTGATATTTCTATAATCCTGTGGTGGCAAAAGTGATTTATATCAGTGTTTAAAGGGCATCTGTCAGCAGACCTGTTACATGTCTGGCTGACCTGTTACATGTGCACTTGGCAGCTGAAGGCATCTGTGTTGGTCCCATGTTCATATGTGCCTGCATTGCTGAGAAAAATGCAAATGAGCCTCTAGGAGCAATGGGGGCATTGCTGTTACACCTAGAGGCTCTGCAATTGCTGTGCACTCTGCACTTTGATTGACAGGGCTAAGCGTTTTGATGTTTACCCTGCTTGGCCCTGTCAATCAAAGTGCAGATGGTGCGGCATTTGCAAAGAAAGCTGGGCCTCTAGGTGTAATGACAATGCCTGGCTGCTCCCAGAAGCTAATTTGCATATATGAAAAATAATTTTTCTCAGCAATGCGGACACATATGAACATGGGACCAACACAGATGCCTTCAGCTACCAAGTGCACATGTGACAGGTCAGCCACTTTCATAGGTACAAATCTGCAGACAGAGGCCCTTTAACCTCTATCTACCAATAAAAATATGCCATTCATTCTAAATATTTTAGTCAAGTAATTACAAGGCATAACATAACTTACAAAAAAAATTCATAAATTAGGTAAACACGTGCAAATTTGTTTGCAAATCGTCAATCTTTATAGCAAGACATGGCAAACCAAATGAAAGCCATTTTGAAAAACCTGGACCAATTTTCCAAATTTTCCAAAATAGTTTTCATTTTATTTTTTTGCCTTGGAACAAACACTTTTTGCAATCTTTTAGACGGAAGCATATTGTAACACTGACCCATTCGGCGATTCAGAGGTCCCTTTCCCACACTGAATGATTGAAAGACTAGTGCCCCCTCCTCACAATCTATCGGGAACAAGCTTTCTAACTGCATAGTTTTCCACAGTAAATGTAATAAATATTTCATAAAGGTTCTATCTTTTTAAAAAGATGTGCAAGTAATTTCTAAAAGCTTTTAAAACCAAACTGATTGGATCTTTTTTTTACGTG
Organism: Bufotes viridis; assembly: GCA_033119425.1. Taxonomy (NCBI): domain Eukaryota; kingdom Metazoa; phylum Chordata; class Amphibia; order Anura; family Bufonidae; genus Bufotes; species Bufotes viridis. The sequence continues at coordinate 26,397,907 of CM065598.1, forward strand.
CAAGTCATCTGTAAAGTAGGCAAAGATAATCACAAAAACATCATATCAAAGATCCAATATTTTAAATCCAATCGACTTGAGGTGATAGCCATTAAGCTGCCTGGATGCTGAGGCTGCTTTCTGTGGATGTCCAGCACCCTACAAAATCTCTAAGCCCTCTGCATGGTCCAAGTCATGCTTTTAGATTAAGTCTTTGGAAGAGTGTCTTGTAGGTTCAGTCCATGGAGATGTTTCCAACTTCTCTTGAGGAGAACTTTCAGATGTCATTCCCAGTCTTCTGTGTTAAGATTTTGCAGATGTACATCTATAAGATGGTTCACTTGATTTTTTTATAATGTTTAGCAATTTGCATGGTAATAAAGACCTGGTCTACTGCTCAACGTATGGACATCTCTTTAGTGACCAGCATTGGTGGGAATGTAGGCCAGTTAGTATCTACAAGTCACAAGCAGCCACAGACTTGATAAATACTGTAGGACATGTTGTAGATAAAGTGCCAGGGGTTGGCATATTGTTCACGTACTAATGCAGATATGGGTATATACAAAACTCAGGATATACGGAGGAATGGTTTCCGATTATTGACCTGACAGAGGTCAAACTCTACTGGAAACACTTCACTCGCTATAACACTGCATCAGTTAAAAATATTTCAGTGCTCCAACACCATGTATATTCCAGTTTATACTGTATATGGCTGGTATACACGTATCAATATACAGTACATATATGACCATGCTCCTATAATAGACATACATGTTCCATACAAAAACCTTTAAACAATGTAAGATCATACCCCATTAAAAAAAAAAAAAAAACTTGTCTGCTGTCTTATAAGTGCAAGGTATTTTTTTTCTTTTTTTCCTGTTGGGTCACTTAAGGCCATTCATGGTTATAGTGTTTTCCATTCTTTTTCCGTTCTCGTTGTAAATGCTCCAGTTCAGCCTCGTACATCATCTCCTGGACCAGGTACTTTTCTCGTCTCATTCGGTCACATAGATCTTTTGGCATATCAGGGATGAGGTAAGCAATGAAGGATTTTATTCCAAAAACGAGGTGCTATGGTATGAAAAAAATATGAAAAAGTAAAAATGTTAAAAATGGCCCAACAAGAAATATAACATTAAAAAATATCAATTGGCGCTAGTTTCAAAGCCTTCTGGAGTTCTCTGGATTTGGCATTTCTGAATGTTTCCAGGATGCCCGCCGGCCTCACTAACTATAATAGGAGAGATCCCACTGACACCTGGCAAATATGCCAGGATTCAGCCAGAAAAAAATGTTGCACGCAACACTTTTTGTCTGGCCAATTCCTGGCATTCTATGCTGGAACAGCCTGCTGGAGGGCCGTGCCGAAAATTTAAAAGAAGCCTTAATTGACAATATCTGAAGACAAGGGTAAACATAGACTTTGTCAAATGTCATGATGTCCATAACAGAGATGATGAAACTGATCTCCTTCCCCTCCACTCCTGATAATTCTTACTTTCCTATCTTTTTAAATGTACTAGTGTATATCACATATTTTTAAATTGCAGGAATAAAGGGTTAGTGATATCATTCCTGTAGTATCCCTCATAGTCTAAAGTGTCATATTGGGTAATGCCTAAACTAGGGGGAAGACTGGTATCCATAAAACATGGTGGTCTACAAAGGTTTTGGTTAGAGATGAGCAAAATTATAAAAAATTCGATTCGGCCGGTTTGCCGAATTTTTTTAAAAAATTTGGTACGATCTGAATTTATTTGCAGCGAATCACGTTAAAAAACGCCTATTTCCTGCCTCCAGAGAGCCTTTATAGGGGTGTAGAACATTGTGCCTTGCAGTAACACGCATAGGAAGTCTGCTGTGGTAGTGAAATAATACTGTGAGTCAGTATGACATGCAGATGACAGGCGTTACGCTTAGAATCACTGCACACTTCACTTATTTGGGCAGTCATGGGGCCAAAACTGACCAAAAAACTCAAGTATGAACTCAGCCTTACAGGTTGGTGTTAGCACAAAGAAGAAGTGCACTTTTTTTGCACCGTTGTCAGCTGATTCCACATAGATGTCTACAGAACCTGTTCTAATAAACGCTTATACAAGTAGAACCCAGAGTGGATTATTTTTCCCTTCCTCTGATCCATCAGAACACTAACCCCCCAAAAATTATTCCTGTCTGTTGAGCATCCACCTTCACTCGGTCAGCATTTGGTCAGTAATCCATCAGTATTGCTAATGCCCAAAAAAACAGGAGTGGATCCAAAACACAATGACAGATTGGACTTTCTGTAGATTTCTTGAAAACGTTTCACTCGTTCTTCCAACGAGCTTTATTAATTCTGAGTGACTTGTACAGGGATTCTCTGGGAATAAATATGTAACTGAATCAACATCTGGTAATTAGGTCATTATACCCAGCATGGGGTCAAAGGTGTTAATTTTATAGTCCTAATTGGAGTCAGTAGGTGATAATGACCTCCCAGAAAAAGGTGTCAAGACAGCATTGTAAGTGGCAGACAATAGATGTCTAACCCCCCCACCTTTATTTAAGCTTGGCTTCTCCATTTTTACGTAGATGGCCTCCTTCACACCTCGTTTATACCAATCGACCTAATTACCAGATGTTAATTCAGTTACATATTTATTCCCAGAGAATCCTTGTACAAGTCACTCAGAATTGAGAAAGCTCGTTGGAAGAATGAGTGAAACGTTTTCAAGAAATCTAAGGCAAATCCAGTTGCATTGATTTACTCTTTACATATAAAGTGTGAAGGTGGTGGCAGCATTAAGAGGCCACAGAGTGGCACAATGACAGAGTGTGGAGGTGGCAGCAGCATCATCAGGAGGCCACAGAGTGGCAAGGTAACATAGTGTGGAGGTGACAGCAGCATCAGGAGACCACAGAGTGGCAAGGTAACATAGTGTGGAGGTGACAGCAGCATCAGGAGACCACAGAGTGGCAAGGTGACATAGTGTGGAGGTGACAGCAGCATCAGGAGACCACAGAATGGCAAGGTGACATAGTGAGAAGGTTACAGCAGCATCAGGAGACCACAGAGTGACCCAGTGACAGAGTGGGGGGTAGGTGGCAATACAAGTACCAGCTGAAGATGGTGGGTAAAAGAAGGAGCACATGGCATCAGATGTGTGGCATCAGGCGGGTGGCAGTTAGTGTTGGGTGCGAATATTCGAATCACAATTTCACAACAGTACTTAGTGCACCAATCACTAATATGTAGTCAGACCTGCTAAAATGTGAAGTAGCAGGTATTGCGCAAAAATATGCGCATCATTAATTGCCGATTTGCACAATCGCAAATATATCGGAGCACTCTCTCTGCATATAAAGCTATTGTAATGTTCTGCCTTGCCAACCATTTTCTCCAGTCTCAGGAAACTTCTGGCAGCTTGAATAATGTAGCTATAGTGACCCACACATGTATTGCATGCGCATTACATTGCCGATTTTGGCAATCAATAAAATAACCGTGAATTTGCGAATACATGACGAATATTTTACCAAATATTTGTGAAATATCGCAAACTCGAATATTGCCCCTTCTGCTAATCCCTAGTGGCAGCATCAGAATAGTAGCTGATGCAGGTAGCCAGAAGAAACCGGTCTTTTTTGTCAAAGTGTTGGTGTGGCACCATGGATGATGTAGTCTGATTCATCAGGCATTGGTGGGTGGAAATCTTGGCTGATCGACGCCTGATTCATCTTGACAAAGGTTAGTCTCTCCACATTTTGGCTGGACAGACGAGTTCTTCTTGGGGTAACTATGGCCCCTGCTGCACTAAACACCCACTGTAATGCCACACTAGTAGCTGGGCAGGACAGCTTTTCCAGGGCAAACTCTGCTAGTTGCGGCCACAAATCCAGTTTGGCTGCCTAGTAGTCCAGTGGATCTTCAATGTGGGGTGGCAGGGTACTGTCCAAGTATGCCACCACCTGCTGGTTCAGGTCCTGCTAAAGGTCTAGCTGTTGCTGCTGCTGGTGAATAGTTTCTTCACTAGGCGGGTCAGACCTGCCCAGGCAAACGAGGTGCAGAACAGCAGGGCACTGTGAATTGTCCCTGCAGTGGAGGCTGAGAACACGGTGAATGATGAGGAGGCAGAGGCGGACATTGTTGCAGGACCAACGGCGTGAGAACATGGAGGTGGAAGCAAAGTCACCTGGCCCAGTGGGCAGGAACCACATTTACCCAGTGGGCCGTAAAGGACATATATTGTCCTTGATCATAGCTACAGCCAGAGATGAGCGAATGTCATATTTAGAAATTTGTTCACACTTCGTTTGGTGGTAAAAGGTAAATTGCGTTATGGATCCCATTACCACGGACCATAAAACAATTCTATGATGGAATGCATAACGGAATGCCTTTAGAGGCATTCCGTTATTCATTCCATCATAATAGAAGTCTATGGCCTGCATAACAGATCAGTCCCGTTTCCGTTATACAGGAGAGGACTTCCCTGCATAATGGAAACGGGACAGATCCGTTTTGCAGCCCATAGACTTCTATTATGACGGAATGAATAACGGAATGCCTCTAAAGGCATTCCGACATGCATTCCATCATAGAATTGCATTATGGCCTGTGCAAACGGAATCCATAATGCAATTCATCTTTTACCACCAAACTAAGTGTGAACGAATTTCATAATCGGAAATTCGCTCATCTCTAGTTACAGCAACCGACCAATTTTCCCAAAAAAGGCTGCATCACAAACAAATTTCATCACTGAATGCCTAATCGACGTAATTCGGTTTTACACAGAAGAAAGCCTACAATCACCCATCAATTTTCCAGAAAAAAAGGCTGTTTCACAAATAAATTTCACCAATGAATAGCTAATTGACATAATTTGGTTCATACAGAAGAATGTCTACAAGCAAGTATTTTTTTTTGCCACTAATACACACCAAAAAGGGCTGTCATTTTCTCACTTCAAGACACAACGGCTAATAAGCCCTTTTTCCCCACTAATTCACACCAAAAAGGGCTTTAGAACATATAACTGCACCGCTGAACGGCAAATATATTTTTCTTTTTTCCACTTATACACGCCACAAAAGGTTTTAGAACATATAACTGCACCGCTGAACGGTAAATATATTTTTCTTTTGCCACTTATATACACCACAAAAGGCTTTAGAATATATAACTGCACCACTCAACGGCAAATATATATATATTTTTTCCACTTATACATATAACTGCACCGCTGAACGGCAAATATATTTTTTTCTTTTTACCACTAATACATGCCAAAAAGGGCTTTAATTTTCGCACTTCACCACACAACAGCTAATATGCCCTTTTTTCCCACTAATACAAGCCAAAAAATGCTTTAGAACATATAACTGTACCGCACAAGGGCAAATAAGACATAGAAATATTTCCTTGTAATAAACCCTGTTAATGGCTGCATCAAACAGCACTTGCACCCTAATAACAATAACGGTTTGCTGGAATTTCAGAGCTGTATAATGGCAATTTGGGTCCCCAGTCAGTGCAGCAAGGTGTAATAGGATTGTTCCTATTACCCAGGCTGTAACCTTCCCTACTGAACCCTGTTCTACATAAATGCTATGGAATGATTCCTCCCTATCCTTTCCCTACACCTTGAATAATCTTTCCCTGAACTTGCAAATCGTTTTTTAGCACAATTAACTTTTTTTCTAGCACTGTCTCTAGCGCCTGCTGACATCTCTCCCTGCACTTAGTACACTGGAAAATGTCAGAATCCAAGATGTCTGAGGTTATTTATAGGGCTGTGACATCACAGGGCTGGCTGGCTGCTGATTGACTGCATGCATTGCATTATGGGTGATCCCGCCTTCCCAGAGTTCCTTGCTTCATGTCCACACACGCGCAGCAGCCATTTTAGGAAAAAATACGATTCGTTACCACGAAGCGTATGGAAATTCTGATTCGGTGCAAATCGAATTTTTCCTGAAATTCAAATCGAATTCCACTTCGACAACTTTGTTCCGCTCATCTCTAGTTATGGTTTAAAGTCTAACATCTGTGAAGGTCTATCTGTTAAAGGGGTTGTCTCTTCTCAGACATTGCTGGCATATCACTAGGATATGCCACCCCTGGGACCCATTCCTATCTCAAGAATGAGGCCCCCAAATTGAAGGAGTGCTCCCCATTCATCATTATGGAAGTTTCAAAATAGCTTAGTAAAGGCGCTTGGCTATTTTCAGAAATCCCATAGCCGTGAATAGAGTGCAGCATGTATGAACAGCTGTCTCTCCCATAGCAGTGAATGGAGGGTGAATGCACTTGCGCAGCGTGCTCTCCTTCAATTTGTGGGCCCCGTTCTAAAGATAAGAGTGGATTTTAGAGGTGGAAACTGCACCTATCTGGTATTGATTTGCCAACAATGTGTGAGATGAGAGAACTCCTTTAAGTGATTAACAAATTAGTACTATATTAAGTTCAATGTTTTCTTCCAAATTGTTTGCCCATGCAATATCATATCAGCATCCAAAAGGACTGTAATCAGAAATATTTTTTGCATTATATGGGCAAATGGTCAGTACCTCTCAACTTTCGTTTATGTTCATCATCCTCCAATTCAGCATACGTTTGGTGAGCAAGCCTGTTATATTTCATCCCAAGCACAATGATCCCCTGATTTTGGTAATGATATGCTCTTTATACAACCTTTCAAGCCCTCACTAAACCTGTTGTGTGTCCATGGGTAAAGGGGAACAGCATTTGAACTGGGGCATAAAAAGAAGGGTACCATGTTGGGAACACATGGTTTACATATTACCTAGTAAATATTGTTTAATCTTATTGGTTATATTTTGTAGATTACCCTAAGCAACTGGTGATAATAGGTGGGTATATACACATAAGTAAGTCTATTTTTTTTTTCTTTGGCTTGGTCAAAGTATCATTAGTGCAATGATAATGGTTTCCAGGCATATAGTTATGAGCCAAAATGTGAACACCTCCTAACTCAAAGATATTGATTTTTGCAATAAAATAAAATTATTAGAAGGTGATATAACATACCTCAAAAACTATGATAAAGGCTAATCGTGCAGCCAAAACATGCCAAAACTGCAAGGTGAACTCATAAGGATTTGAGCTCCAGGGAGGTGCCCGATAATCTCGGTATCTGTGGATAAATGAAAGACCATAATAATTTTAAATAAAAAAGTAAAACTCTGAGGCTACTTTCACACTAGCATTTCTATTTTCCGGTATTAAGATCCGTCATAGGATCTTAATACCGGAGAAAAACGCTTCCATTTTGTCCCCATTCATTGTTAATTGGGACAAAACTTAACTAAACAGAACGGAATGCTCTGAAAAGCATTCCGTTCCATTTGGTTGCGTTCCCATACCAAAGAGCAAACTGCAGCAAGCTGCAGTTTTCTTTCCATCATAGGATGCAGAGCAAAACGGATCGGGCATGACCCGCAATGTAAGTCAATGGGGACGGATCTGTTTTCTCTGACAAAAAACAGATCTGTCCCCCATTGACTTTCAATGGTGTTCATGACAGATCCGTATGACAGATGTTGTACTTTTATTCCGACCTCATCTCGGCATGTTTGTCGTGCTGCCTCTTGAACTCCATCCCGCCCCCATTATAGTCAATGGGGCCGGAGCAGTAGTCCGGGGGCACGCCTGCACTAGAGGCAGCATCGATCCGACAGGCTTTTCACCTGCCGGAGTTCCTTGCCTCTAGTGTGAAACTAGCCTAAGTCTATCAGAGTAAAGACTTTCACTGGCTCTTCACTCTGGCTATTAAGGTGGAACACAAAAAGATAAAAAAAAATCATCTATAAAGTCTAAATGCCCAAATAGGATTTATGGACACAGGTTGTCCTAAGTGGAAAACCTTTTTAAGCTTTATATACCATAAAACTAGGGATAAGCTAATCGACTTCGGATGAAACATAAAACTTTGTGCCAATACTGTGCGAGCGCTCCGTACAGTATTAAAATGTATTGGCTCCGATGAGCCGAAGTTATTGCTTTGTGAAGTCTCACGAGACTTCGGGCAATAACTTCAGAAATTGATTTATACTGTAAAAAAAACATTTCCCGAACTCGAGTTTGGTTCCAAGGTACTAATTGGAACCGAAACCAAGTTCGGGAAATGTTTTATTTTACAATATAAATCAACTTCTGAAGTTCGCGAAGCAATAGCTTCGGCTCATCAGAGCCAATACATTTTAATACTGTACTGAGCGTTTGCTCCGTACAGTATTGAAACAAAGTTTTATGCGAATCGTCTTCGGATGTTTCATCCAAAGTTGATTCGCTCATCCCTACATAAAACGTAAACAAAAACCTTTTCTTAGCAGTATTTCCCATATTTTATGCAATATTTAATGAATAGAACATGACTCCTGTACAATTTAAAAATTGCTGTAAGAATTACTGTTTTGGATTATTTTAAGCCTTAAATAACCCTCATGTGGCTCTCTAATTATGACTAATTAGCTAATATGCAGGATGACAAAAAATTATATATATTAGCCATTATACAAAAGTGTTTGACATACCTGCAGTAGCCAATATATCCCTGACCAAGCTCACTCAGATCAAATATGGATAAACTACTGTTCACGTAGCCTCGAAGGCATCTGAAATACAACCACAAATTGGTTAGCAGCATAATATGGAGCCCATCATGCAGTATGTAAGTTTAGAAGTCAAGTATTACTTTTCATGTCTGTAGCCTTCATCCTGACACGGTCCATACTTGAAGGCATATACAAAGCGAGGGATATAATCAGAGGTGATAGCAATGACAAAGGCGTTGGTGATAACGGCCAGAACACCAATTCCTTCCAAAATTCCATACCAGATTCCTAAAAAAAATGTGATATTTAAAATGATATACTGTGTGACAGCACAGAATTCATTAATCACAATTGGTTAATGACACAGCTCACCTCCTCCCCCTCACTGCACAATAACATCTGCACAGGTCACCGAGTATGCCTGTAACACTTTCCCACAGAATTTAATGAACATCTATAGCCTACAAGTTCCATGTGGCTGCTGTAAAGCATATCTCTGAATTCTGTTAAGAGCAGCTCACGCAAGTTGGCTGTCCCCATAATTATTTACAGGAAACAATTTAAAAAAAAACTACCTTCAGAAAGAAAAACAGATCAGATAACATATATATGTGTTGGCATCTTGTTTAAATTATAAAAAAATATAGGCGATACATTCCCTTTACTTTGGATTAGTACCTTCTATAGACACTGCTCCTTTTTGTTTATCAAGTGTCAAATAATACCATCATACAGTGTACATGGGACAGTAAAATAAAGTGTCCAAGTAATACTTATCAGATTTCCAGGTCATCAAAGCCAAGGGCACCCTTTAGTAAACACCACTATTGGATTCTCAACATGACCAGGCCAGTTTGGCCAAAAAGGTCACATAATTTGAATTGGGCAACCACATCGAATCCTACACCGAATGAAAGTTCAAAGAGCCATCTTGCAGGTGCAATAACCCATAGATACTCTTTCTTAAAAGGGTTTGTCTTGTGTCAAGTTCCCCTAAAGGCTTTTATTAAGCCAAGTCTTACTACATCTTTTTGTGCTAACTCTAAGCTTTTGTTGAGATCTTGAAAGGTTTCACTACTTATCCTTGGTTTTTAAACTGATGTATGAAAACTTATATACTCTTGTGGGTTAACTAGTGTCTGGGTAATTCTGAATATGTGCCATAGAAGTATTATCTGAGTGTCATACATCCAAAATGGGAATCATCCATGGATCATCATGTGGACATCAATGGAGCTACATACCTATATCAGTCGCTCTGGCAGGCATGGGCCTTCTCCATTGTGTAACAAACTTATAAGCGTCCAGTCTTATCTCAATGATATTGTTAAGCAATGCCAGAAGAGGAGCCAGCGGAAAAGCAGCTACGAAGATTGTGGTGAATCCAAACTGTATGACTGAATAATAAAACATCATTAGATATCAGGACTCTAACAGTATTATTTTTTATGCCCAAAATTAGTAAAACAACTTTAATTACACATGTTTGAAAAGACGACTTTTAGATCTGGCAAAACTAGAATTACTTTCCAACAATCCTGACGAAGTGAACTGGCTTCCACAAGAGGAGAGATTTATGCCAATTTGCAATAAAATAGTTATTTTTGGTCAGGTTCATTTCTGGGTTATGGAAGTTACCTAAAGATAGAATCTCTGGACCATTTCATACAGGTTAAAAAGGTTTTTCAGAATATTGCATTGACCACCAGAGTGCTACCCTTTCATGGTGCTAATTGCTGTGGTTTTTAAGGGCAGGACATCCACTGGTCATACATTGATGGCCTATCCTAAGTACATTCATGGGATAGCTGATAAATGTATGATTGCTGGGTGCAAGGGGTTGTCACATCTGGAACATCTCTGGCTTTACCACAGGATATGGATGGGAGCCAGTATTATCTCCCGAATGGAACCTTGTTGCGCCCGACCAGGAAGGGAGAGGTAGCCAGGCATGCGCACATTGCGTAGCGCTCTATGTTCACTTTAATAGCACTTCTGAAAATAGTCAGGCACACTGTCTAGTCTGTTTTCGCAAGTGCTATTGAAGTGAATGATGATGCAAAATAGGGTCCTAAGATTCACTTTCTTATTTACCCATTTCTAAATATTCCTCCATCAAACCATGAGCGTTCATAGGCTGCAGGTTCCAGTCTTTTTCCCACTGTGGCAATGTTAATTTGCTTTCTACAGCTTGTCCTCCTTTCTTTATTTTCCTTCGAGACCACCAATTCTGAAGAAGTCTGAGGGAGATGGAAAATATAATGACTAATTATACCAATATGAATTTAGAAAAGAACCATGCTATGCTCTGTGAGTCAGAATGAAGTAAAGCACCGCTATTAGATATAATGTATATATATATATATATATATATATATTCTAAAAGTATTTTTAGCATTATGAAGAACATAGGCCTAGTGGTGTCAATGCCCTCTAATGTATTAGCAAAATGAAATCTTCAGGTTACTGTTTGGATTAGGATGAAATCCTTCCTTTTTCAATGAGAGGAGAGGAAGATTTGTGATCTCAAACATAATTTGCTGGAAAGTCTTTATCTTCATGTACTTCAAGTCAACAGAAGCAAGCACCTAATATTGATCTATACACAGCTTGCCTGGACCAAATAAGGCTGAGTTTGGACTGGCTACCTGCAAAGCATGGACTACTATATCAAAGATACATACTATGTGTTACTTACGGATATCCAAGCTCCATGAAGTTATTCCACATTTGTTTTAAAACCATGATGACTCCCATTTGCAAGCAAAGATCTATTAGACAGCCACTTGGGTGACACTATGTGAAAAAAAGTCACTTAAAATAAATGCATACATGTGAACTATACCATAAAGAAAGAAACAAAACATATCTAGATGCATTGTGGTTCATTGCATATGGTTTAGGATCTTACAGTTGCTCCCTAGCTCTTCACTGCCTCCCCTCTTTGCTTTGTCACAGTCATTGTGCCCACCTGAAGCTACCACAAGGAGAGCTCATTGCAAAGGGCAATTTCCATTGAGTTCAATACTAGTTGTATGATTCCATATGGAGCTAGCTCCCAAAGTGGTAGTTGCATGCAGCAGCAGTTCTATTCTTATATTGTAAATGAAAATGAATCAGTAAAGAATGTTGTAGGGGACATAGTACTTTAATGGTGCACATTAACTACAGTAATAATGAAATAAATAACACCCCCCAAAAAATATAAAATAACAATTACATTGTTCTCTGTGAATATTTAATTTTCTTCCTTGTCCTATTAGACTTGACCTTTTCTTCAAAATGTTTATACAGATCCTAAAAACATATACCATGACAACCTGACACTTTTTTTTCCCTTTCCAACTGTGCCCAATGTTCCCTCAACTCTTGGTCAGCCACAACTGGGAATTAGTTCATCAAAGGCAAATATGTGAATTGAAGACTGATCTAAGGAATCAAACTGATCTCATATATACACTTTTTCCCCCCATTTTTATGTTGAAGATGGTGAAAATGATTTTCTGATTAAATGATTTACAGATCGTATTATACTGAGTTGATGGCAGAAATAAGTGAATTGATTCTAAATAAATAGGATTCAACAAGAATATTATAAAAATTCAAGTTGCAACTGAATCCAAAATTTTGGTGATTCAATTTGGGCACATTTTGGGGAGAAAGGGAGTAAGAAATTAATAAAAAAAAAGGGCAAGAAAAAGAAAAACTGTGAGTCATAGGAGACCTCAGAGTGTCAAACACCAATTTTCTGGAAAACTGGAACACTTTTGATTTGGGTAGAATTGTTTCGTATCCAAACCAAATTCTGAACCCAATTTAAATTTTGAGCTAAATGGTGGCAAATCATATTTTACTATTGCATTGCCCAGATGAAATATTATGTATATAATTATTATATCTCAGCTTTTACATGGGACAAAGATACAGTTTACTGCCCTACCCCTGTATCGAAACACCCTAGCCAAAGCAGATTGCTTTGTTAGCAACTACCTCATATGGCACCAAGGACAGATGGCCCCACAAACTAACTTCCAGACTGAATATGGACTGTAAAAATATCACTTTTATGAGCAATTCAAGGAGCCTAGCAATTCCCTTCTCTCGTGTCCTTATTCAGATAACACAATGTAATTGCATCCTGTAAAATTATTATGAACTTAACATCATTTTACAAATGTTGATGTGTTAAATATTTCCTCTAAAGCCCTGATAATGAAAATCATTTAATGAAACAAGAGATTCCAAAGAGTAAACATTTAAAAAGCAATGCAACCTAAACACCTGAATAACAAATCTGCTTAGTTATTCTTCATTCGGGGATCTAGAAGTGAATCTGAACTACAGAACCCATGTCAGATATGTTTCTAGTCACACTAGACAAATGTGACAAGTTATACAGAAAACGGGGAGAAAAGAGATATTTTTTGTCACCCAGGTTTTTATGGGAGAATTTCTAAAAAACCTGGCAAAAAAAGGTGCAAAGGCCTTACCTCCTCCAGTCTCCATCTTTGGAACAGTCGGTTATATTTTCCAGGTCTCCCGGCAAACCTATAACCAATGAACAGAATATGTTTTAGGATCTCTATAACTGTTCAGTAAACCTTTTCGACTTCAGTACGTACGTAAGTGCATATTTAAATTGAGGAACTCCATTGCTGAGGTACAAGACACAGTCTAAGATTGTGGTCAGACAGGATTTTAGTTATTTGTCTTCAAAATACAATCCAGTAAAACCAGTTACATGCTTTGATTTCAGTGGGAAGACACGTGGGCTGCACAATATCGCATTCTACTTTATTCTACATACCATCTAATGCTTTATGGCAGGCATGGCCAACTTGCGGCTCTCCAGCTGTTGCAAAACTACAACTCCCAGCATTCCCAGACAGCCTACAGCTATCAGCCCACAGCAGGTCATGGTGGGAGTTGTAGTTTTACAACAGCTGGAGAGCCACAGGTTGGCTAGCCCTGCTTTATGGCATGGGTTTCCATAGCTGAGCAGCTGTATGCAAACCTTACATCACCAACTACATTGACAAACGTTGGATAGAGTGGTATAAAGCACATCGCCACTGGACTTTGGAACAGTGGAAATGTGTTCTGTGGAGTGATGAATCACGCCTCTCTATCTGGCAGCGTGATACATGAGTCTGGGTTTGGTGAAGGCTAGGAGAATGTTCCCTGCCTGACTGCATTGTGCCAGCTGTAAAGTTTGGTGCAGGAGGGTTAATGCTATGGGGTTGTTCTTCATGGTTTGGACTAGGTACCTTGGTTTCAGAGAACGGAAATTTTAATGCTTCAGCATACCAAGCCGTTTTAAAGAATTGTGTGCTTGCAACTTTGTGGGAACCGTTTGGGGGAGGCCCTTTTTTGTTCCAGAATGACACTTCCCCAGTGCACAAGCCAAGGTCCATGAAGTTGGATGACTTTGGTGTGGAAAAACTTGACTGGCCCATATAGAGCGCTAACCTCCACCCATTCAGGCACTTTTGGACTGAACTATAATAGAGACTTTAAGCCAGGCCCCCTCTCCCAACATGAGTTTCTGACCTCACAAATAGATGAATGGGCAAAAATTTCCACAAACACACTACACAATTTTGTTAAAAACCTTCCAAGAAGAGTGGGAGCTGTTGTAGCTGCAAATGGGGGACAAAATCCATATTATTACATATTAATTTATAATGGGATGTTATAAAAGCTCCTGAAGGTGTATTGTGTATTTATTATCACTTTATTACCTGCCGAGGAAGAAGGCAATGTAAAATATGGAGCTATTTAAGTTGACGAACTGGAAGAGGAACATTTTCAAAGCAAAACTGTTTTCCCATTCAGATTCTGTTCTTGGATGCTCTGGAAAGAGAACACAAAACTACTGTGAAGGATGCAAGCTCAAATATGAACCAATAGTCAATATGCCTCACAAGAATGCTGAGGATAGTATAAACTAATCTTAAAAAAAAGATGAAACCATGTTCAATGGTCTAGACAGTCATACTGTAGTTTGAAGTTCCACCCCAGATAAGATGCCAATGACAACCAGTAGTTGCTTCAAAGTCATCACATGTACTAGTCAACCAGAACCCTTCTCTGTGCTGCTAAGGAGCAAACACTGTGAGACAGTGCTACCTGAAGATGGATGTCTCAGTTCTAGCTTATTTTCCTACTCATATCTCAAGGCTCTATTATGGGTTGGACACTGGCTTACAGGGTAGCTATAGAGGCAGGTAAGATTAAAGACAAAGTCTTCTTTTTTTCTGGAAGAGAACTATTTTGCCTAGATAAAAAGTCCTAAGAAATAGACTTCAAATGACCAAACACTTTAGATTTAGATTGTCCACCACTGGTGGCATGCTTGATTGCTTATGCAAATAATTTGACCAGCAATATACCAAACTGGATTGGCAGGGGACTAGGTTACAAAAAAATTGGAAAAAACTAAATGTGTTTGTGTAAAGGGGCAAATGATCATCCAAATTTGCCAATAACCCAGCCAAAAAAAGGACTATAGGACAGTGGAGTATCAGCCATTTTAAATGTTTGCTGATAATATTAATCTAATGTGTATAGCTTAATTTACATAGAATTTAATATCTATTGAGACCAAATCGTTGACCCTCTTGGTTAACTAGATTTAACATATGTATATCCCTGGGTTGTACTTACCAACAGTGTACTTACCTAAGTTTGTAAGAAGATAGGCAACTTTCTCGTATACCTGAAATAAAAGCAAAACAACATCTTAAAGAGTAACTAAACTTCTGAGTAAAATTTTAATAAGATGTTCCTAATGCCCTAATAGTAGTTTTTTTAATATACTTTATTAAGGGTACTTTCACACTAGCGGCATAGCTATCTGGCAGGCTGTTCCGCCATACCGCAAGTACCCATGCGCTGCTGTGCTGCCACTCTGTCCCTTTTGACCATAATGAGGCGGGGGGCGGAGCTATGGCGCAGCACGGCAGTGCACGGCAGTGATGGTCGGACTTCATGGGTACCCTGTACCCATGTACTGTGCCAGGATTAGTTGAGCGGAGCAGGCTCCTGCTTCTGCCTTCTCCACTAAGCAAAGAGTCCTGCATGTCAGCTCTTGGCTTAGCGGAGCAAGAAGAAGCAGGAGCCTGCTCCGCTCAGCTAATTCTGGCATAGCACATGCCAGGAGTTAGTAAACCTCCGGGGGCACGGGCAGGAGCAGCAATATGCGCTAAAGTGTCTACAGCCCATACTCCGTACACCCCTGAGCAGTCAGTGATCTACAGAAATGTCAATTGTAAGTGCACAGGGAATGGTGTGCGCTTTAGGGGGTGGAAACTGTAATAAAAATGCAAAATGCCTTAATAAAGTATATTAGAAAAACTATTATTAGGGCAGTAGAAACATCTTATTAAACTTTTACTCAAAAGGTTTATTACTCTTTAAATCAAATACTATAAAAAATATATATATAATATATTAAGCCACACGGCATGCAGTAACCTGCGAAATCATGTGGCCATTATCAATGTGCACTGAATAAGTAAAACTGCAGAACGGTGGTTACGACTACCCTGCAATCCACACTATAGGAAAAATGCTCTGGCCTATGCACACTCCCACGGTCCTGGCAACCAGAGAGGCTGGGGCTTTTTCCTATAGTGTCCAAACACGACCACCACTGATGGATTGTAGGGTGGTCGTAACCATGGAAATCAGCAGTGTATAATGTGATGGAAAAATGAATTCAGTCAGTAAAGGAGGCAATATGGACAATCACAACACATTAGTAAGTGCCTTTTGTTAACTTTCTCTACATGATAAATTCTATCTGCTTAAGTGAGACAACCCCTTTAAGAGTGGCATCAACACCATCTGCAAATCTGAAAGTGAATCGCAACCAAGAAAACACTGTGGACCCAGAGGTGGAAATAATAAGATGTATTTTATGGCCATGACAGCTGCCTTCCAAAGATAAGTGATGACATCAATACTAGTACTTATCAAATGAAGCAATACAGAGTAATTAAATTAGTATGTGCAATGTAATAAGTGGTCTGTTTAAGCAGATGTTGTCTTTTGCTATTATATTTAGTTATAGCATTTGATACAGCAGTAGACTCACTGATGCTTGAAGCAGAAACATTTGCCTTTACGAGGCATATACTCAATTGATTCAGTTCAGTTTTAGCCGTTCAGTAAGCAGCACCAGTGATGTCAGCTCTCATGTTAGCAATATAATAAGGAACGCAGAGCACACATTAGCTTGTTTACAGTCAATTTACAAAAAAGTGCACTGAATATCTAATGCCGAAGTGTTGAGGTCTACAGAAACGCAAACTATTTCTCAGCCTCATACTAGCATCGGACCAAAGGTTTGTAAAGGATGTGTAGAAACAGCTATTGAGGAACCTTACCACATTAAGGGACATGATGATCATGAAATTTATGCAGACCCCAGTGCCAGATGTTGCAAACTGCCAATACTTCTTTATGAAATGCCAGTCTAATGATGCAAACTGTTCCATGGCGACCAGTCGATAGACGACCACTGCAAAGACTGCAGTCAACACTAAAGAGATCTGAATGGAAACATATGTAATAGTTCATGGTTACAATTGAAAAAAATTCAAGAGAAATGAAAATTCAGGTTTTGACCAAGATGGAAAGGACATCCTGCTTTTTAGGGTTCTGTCATGAGGATATACCAGGGGTTATTGGTCTACTGAGGACCTCTGAAGGTTTCTCTAAATCAGGGATCTCCGACTCCAACTAGTGGCTTTACTGTTGGCTTCATGCCAATAGTTAAAGTTTTGCAAGAGCTGGGAAGCCATGGAATGGAGATCTCTGCTGGAACTCATGAAATTCAAGTTACCTTTGTCATCCTCTGCCTTGTCATCATATGCCATAGATGTCCGATGGATGTGGGTCCTACCTATGATACTTGTTCCTATCTCAAGACCAGGTCCCAGCCAGGAACAGAGAGTATACTGCACATGTCCTCTCCATTGACTGGATTGGACTTATGAAAATAGCTGTGCAAGTGCGCTTGGCAATATTTGGAAGTCACACAGCAGTAAATGGAGAGCAAGAGATGTAGCCTCCCCTAGGTTTACTTCTATTAGCAGTGACACCCGAATCTATCAGATGTTTATGACATACTCTATCGATATTCCATAAATATCCAAAGGTGAACACCTCTTTAAAATTCCCAGGCACTTATTAGCATAAGAGTAGAGAATGTCAGAAGATTAGACCATTTTGGTCACATGTGCAATTTATTATGGCTCATATATGTGCGGCCCCTATCGTTCTCTCTCCTTAAATATTCTTTTTCTAAATTTATGGCAAACCTTTCCTTAGAAACTTCCTTAAAGCTCTAAGAATCCATCTATAAACTATAGCCAAGTCTCATATCCTACTTTATTAGGCCTGCAAAGTTAATTTCCCAATTCCTCACTGGTTGAGTAAAATAGACCAACTGGCTTCTGTAGGTTAGAGGAGCTCTCCCACCTTGAGTTATGCTTCTACTCCAAGTATAATGTAAAATTGTGGCTTGCTTTCTGTCATAATGAGACATTCAAACCAGTGGTGTAACTAGAAATGACTGGGACCCACAGCTAATTTTTGAACTGACCCTTATCCAATCACCCTGATGAATCTTTGCTTGTTCATATTCCATATTGTTAATGTTGATGATGACTCAATATATCTTTTAGGGTTTCTTGCCTTTTTACGTATCTTCTGATGAACAACTATTATCCTCGTTATGATAAAAATCCAATAAAAAGAGTATTTTGAAGGAAAGAAAACATATTCAAAATGTGTGGCACAACTGTAAGAAACCCAGATAAAGGTGAAAGACACTCAAATGTATAAATCAAGAAATAGCAATAAGCTAGTGCCTTTCTCAACTAGTTTTCGTATATTTCCAGCTAAAATAAACTGATTTATGATTGGAACCTGGAAGCATTAAACATCACATGACACATGTGCGTTTAATACTGCTGGACTGGAAGTTTTTCCTTTAAATTATGGAGTTTTCACATACTGTATATTTAGTAGGGGGGTTATCACCAGAGACAAAATTGGCACATTGCAAGCATATTCTGTATTTTGTATTGGTGTGGAGTGGGCCTTAACTCTGAGTACCCATTGATTCCTAAAATTAAGCGTTAGGTTCTAGGGACCACTGCTTTTGAGGAATGAAATGGAAGATGGGCCCTCATAGCGTGAGAAGGCTTAGGCGTAGGGATTTCATGTTGCTTATACTGGTTGGAGAAAAGTAGTCATTAAGAGGGGCAGTCCTTCCCTCTAATAGGTTTGGGGCATTGATCCACAATTAAGGGAATATACAGCTAGTGACTGAGTGCTCCTGTGAAAAGGCTGGGTTATGAGAAGCACCACAGCAGAACGGAGGCCATTGCTAGTGGAGTTACTCAATTGCATCTCCTCATGGATGAAGAGTACAGCTTCCCTCAGATATAAAGACTGCAGAGTCTGTCAGACAGGTGGAGGCCTCCCTACATTATGAGAAGGTTGCATGTAGACTCAGGGTCAGGAGGCCTGAAGAGAGGCTACACGAGAGATGATTAAAGGTACCCCTGAATAAGGAACCATATAGACTGTCAAAAGCAGGGACCTCAAGTCATTACCTACTGACACTGGGCCATGAATCCCTGTATTAAAGTTGTATAACACTGAAGACTTGTGCTTCTCCATGACCATACTGTGCTACTATTTAAAAAAAAAAAAACTCTTTGTGTTTGCAAACCATATTTGAACCACCTTGTGCACTGATTTTCAAAAAAATACTTTCGTTTATAATGAAGCAAAAGAATTACCATGAAGAATATTCCTGATACAGACACCATGAGCCGACTGAGCTTGTCACTGAAAGGCTGGAAGGGTTCAGGCTTGCCAGTGATAGGATTCACCCTCTCCAATTTGGAATATTTTGCTTCAAACTGTGGACGTAATTCTTCCTGGAAAGACAAGGACTAGTCATTTATCACATACACACAAGTGAACTGACTCAAAAACCAGGCATAGCCATCCATATCAGTCAGCCATGGTTCTTGCGTAAACAATGAAGGCTCCATAGCTGCAGATCAGCATCACCTTCATTCTGCCTGATCAAATGGTTTCCTGAGGATCGGGGACATTGATGACCAGCCAAAGATTGTGAATTAGTGTTTAGAGAATCAAACCTTCCAAAGTGGATTTTGATCCAAATTTCAGGGAAAATTTGAATTCCCACGAAGCCAAATTTCCTCGTGCTTCATGGTAACGAATAGATTTTTCCTGAAATGGGGATAAAAAAAATCATACTCACGCAGCCTTTTTGATTGAAGATCTAAAGCTAAATCTCGCACACAGTGACTTATGACATCACCACAGCGGCTGACATGACAACATCATCATGCGCTGCGTGAGACTTTACTCTGGATCTTCAATCAAGCTGATGGTGGTGGGCTCTTCACGCTCAAATGGATGAGGTGAGTATTCTTTATTTCTTTTTATCATACAGTAGATCTTAATATTAATGTCTGATGTCACAATCAGTGATGAATGGGGCATCTGAGGGTTTCAGAGGGAGGAACGGGGGATGGCACAATCGCTGCTCCCTGTCATTGCACCCACTACTTACAAAGAAATGTGCTATATGGCAAATTATTTCGTCAAGAAGCAAATTTCTTTGCAAAATTCGTCAAATCAGCCAAAGCAAATTTTTTTGTAAAATTAATCAAAGCAACCGAATCGAATTTTCTAGAACTTCACTCATCTCTATTGTGAATAATTGGATATTAAATAATTGTATTAAGAATGCTGCTATTTCTCTTTACCTCTTCATCTTCCCAGTCTATGAGGTCCCAATCATAGGTGAGAACAGCTCTTCTCCTCTTCCAGAACTCAAGAAATACAGTGGCTGCAAAGACATGTTACCAAAACTGAAATTAAATTCCTATTCAACTGACATATCAACTTTTCAATGGCAACTTTGTAGTATAGTGTATGCGATAGGGTGCCATGATCCATGCCAGTCTTTGTATTGGCTCATGTGGACTCAACAGCACAAAAAGAGTGTGGACTTCTTTACACAGGAGATGATCTCTTCTAATGTGATAGCATTTATCCCATCAGACTGTTTCATGCAATACATAAGCAACTGGCAGAGTATAAAAGTAAATGAGGAAAGATCACGAGCTGAGTAAAATCATTAGGACTTGTCTGCTAGTCAGGCTATGAAAAGATAATTGGTATAGTGAGAAATTGGCAAAGTTGTAAATCTTATCCAACACCTGGTGACCGCTAACAAAAGACAACAGGGTTATGATAGTCCTTCAAATTCACAATCAGCTCACGTTGGATGGTGCATTGTGCAGTTGATACCACCCAATATGATGCACTGTCATAGGGCATACAAACAACCACATCAACGGTGCTAATTGTAAGTAGCATACAGGGGCAGATTTAACGGGGTTGGCCCATATTATACATTAGTGGCATAGCTCTAGGACTGTGGTGGCTAACCCCTGGCACTCCAACTGTGGTAAAACTACAACTCCCAAGATGAACACCTACTTGACTATTCACAGAACGCCATAGAAATGAATAGAGCATCCTGAGAGTCGTAGTTTCACCACAGCTGGAGTGGCGGAGGTTAGCCATCACTGCTCTAGGATATGCCACCAAATTCTGACAGGTGTAGGTCCTATCTCTGGGACTGAATCTGTTTATAGAATGCACTAGCGTAGCAACCTTCCATTCACTTCTAAGCGAGTGCCTAAAATAACGGTTCAACTATTTCCAGATCTCCCATAGATGTTAATGGAGAGGTGGCAGCCCTTGCATAGTGCGCTCTCCATTCACTTTCATGGAAGTTTCGTAAATATTCAAGTGCGCTCACTTGGCTCCTTTTGAAAGTCCCACAAAGATGAATGAGGAGCATGCCGCGCATGTGCAGTGCTCTGTCCTTCACTTTGAAAGCCCCATTCTAGTCTTACAAGATGCAAGATGGGCCAACCTCTAATAATAGTGTCTTAAATTTAGGTATCTTAGAACTAGAAATGTGCAAAATTTATCACGATGACTCATGCTACTGATAAATCTGTACCAAATTTTTACTCGTTTGTCTTATTTCATGCCACCTTTAGACTCTATTTTTGGTGCAATGCGGTGCCTTTAAGTCATGGCCACATTTTGTAAAATAAAATCCTCTTCCATCTAAGGCACAACTTTTATCTAAGAATGAGCAAAATGTTTCTAGGGCCAAAAACAGAACTATATGATGGCTAAAGAATAACTTTATTATGTTGAAATCCAATAATAAAGTATACAGTGCACAAACAATATCCTGTACAGCAAACAAGTAAATTCCACTTCTTTCAGTTACATGCTTTGCATTTTCTATTAATACGGCTATACAATTAACATTTCTATTTGTGGTGGCCCCTAGCCTAAGGCCACATCGGAGACGAGTGTTGAACCAGATTATCAAGGTCATCCAGAGACAGCCGCTAATGCTACAGTGAATAATGTGGTAGAGAGATGCAGCAGAAGGACACATCTGCTGAGCTGTGACAGAAAAGTGCTGCAGCAGAAAGGACACATCTCCCTGAGTTGTGATAGGCAGAGACAGCTGCAGCAGAAAGGATGTGCCCCCCGAGTAGTGATAGGGAGATAGCTGCAGATGAAAGGATATGCCTCCTGATCTGTGATAGGAAGACAGATGCAGCTGAAAGAACATGCCCCCCAGTGTTGTTATTGGGAGAGAGCTGCAGCAGAATAGAGACACCCCCTGAGCTGTCAGTTTGAAAAAAATAAAAATAAATTAGCAGAGCAATTGGGGCAATGAATGAGGAGATATCTGAATCCCTGTAAGGTACAGGGCTGATTCTAGCTTTGGTAGAATTAGAGGGCTATGTACTGTATGTTGTTTGATCTTCATTTTTTCTACAATAATCATGTTAAATTCTTTTAAAGAGGACCTTTCACTCTTGACATGCCTGTTTTAATAGCTTCGTGCATTCCCTACGTACTAACAATTCTGGAGCACCTACTCTTATGGCTCTATGTTGTGCCATTTCTTAATTTTTTCTACTAGACGTTATGAATTAATTACTAGCAGTCTGCAGTAAGGGTACAGAGGGGTGGTAACCAGTTGGGGGGGTGTACCTGCGTAGACTCACTCTATCCAATCAGTGCTGCCATTTTCAGACTGTGCAGGTACACACCTCCCAACTGGTTACCACCCCTCTGTACCCTTACTGCAAACTGCTAGTAATTAATTCATAACCTCTAGTAGAAATAATAAAGGAATGGCACAACAGAAAGTCAGAAGAGTAGTTGCTCCAAAATTGTTAGTACATGGGGAATGCATGAAGCTATTTACACAGGCATGTCAGGAGTGGTAAAAGGTCCTCTTTAAGTAAAGTGTGACCAAATACTATGGTTTTGTGGCCGCTGATGGAGGGTCATGTAACTGGACATGTTGCTAAGTCTCCTCTATTGAAACACACTGCAGCTCCACTATACTCCCAACAGGGCAGATGGCACTTGTAGTGAGTATGAATGGAGATGATTTGCTTGGTCACATAACCCTCCATGAGCAATCATTTTATGGACAATGAGACAGCAAGAAAGACATGGCAAACAAGGAGGCATATCTTATGAAATATAGCAATGGCACAGAATTTTAATAAAGGCTCTATTAGTAAGTGCCATATAATCATCTTACAAACACATTAAAGGCCCCATAGCAAGGATCAAACCAGGCCCCCTGCACAGGACAGAAGGGTTTCTGCCTAAACCAATTTCAATAACCCTTGGGACATTTTTTCCACTGCCTCATTTGCTAAAAGTTGTTCCTTTAGAGAATAGAGTCCTGGCCAAGTCTTCACCCCCAGTAGAAGAGGAGATAATCCCAACTGGGCCCCCTCTTGCCCTGGGTCCCACAGCAGTCACATGGTCTGCCCCTATAGTAGTTAGCCCCTGTCTGCAATCAATTTTTTTTTCTAGCTAATAGCTAACCCATTACATGTATACTACTCACAAAAAGTTGGGGATATTTGTGGGTGAAATGCACTCTAACCTTTACAGGTGAACGTAATGTGACTTTCTCTAAACTTTTTAATGCACATGTCTGACTATTCAATGTTTAAGTACTTTTTGCATAACTTGCTGTTCTCTAACAAGGAGATTAAATGCAAAATTCACAACAGGTGTTTGATCAATGAATTGCCTCAATAAATGGTTCAAGTTATTTAAATAGTCCTCCTCATCATGCTGTTCACATTTTGACATCATGAGACCAATACGACACCTAACAATTGATCAACAGTACCTCGCCATTGCGAAGCTTCAAGCAGGATGTTCTCAGACGGAAGTGGCCACTGAGCTTAGAGTGTCACAGAGTTGTAATGTCCCGGAGTGCCATTACCACTTCTTTCTGGCACCTTGCTGCTGTCTCCTATGTGTTAATGTATATCATCTAATGTACTGCATGTCATCTCCTAATAATGTGCATATTCCTTCATGTAACTGGTTATGTTTATGTAATGTGCCTGGTCACCAGCATGTGGCAGCAAATCTGAGCAGAGATTTTTTTCTCTGGGGAGGAACCTTCTAGTTCCTTCCCAGCCCTCTTTAGAGAGGGATGAGTTTAGTTAGTCAGTAAGTCAGTCTAGCCTACTCCCTCCTGGGGAAAGGTTGTGTGTCGGCTAGCAGAGCACTTGCTGCTCTGCTAGGCCCCAGAGGCCCTGCCTCTGAAGTCCTTTATGGTTGCTTCTCCCCCTCCTGGGCTTGCATTGCCTCCCAAGCTAACAGAGCCTGATGCCAGGACAAGAAGTTCCTAGGATTAAGAAATAAAGTAAGAGACAGACTACAGACAGCTAACCTAAGTTCCAGCAGAAGAGGAAGAGTTTCCTATTCACCCAGCCAAGCACAGCTGAGCTGAGAGAGCTACTGCATAGCAGAGCTGAGAGTGTTACAGAGAAGTGTTTACCTGCACAGATTATGCCAATACCTGCTGATGACCAAGATAACGTTTGGAAACTGTTTGGATTACCGTTTATGCCAAGTAAAGCTGTGTTTAATGTTACCACAAAGTCTGGACTCCATTTATTCTACCTATCCATCATCCAAGTTCAACTACCCTTTTTGCACTGCTTCGGACCACATCATGTCTGGGATCCAACCGTATCCATGTAGGAACACCGTGACATGTGTATACAACATCTACAGAGAGTGTAGGCCCCCCTGCACCACTCTGGCTATCCTACACACTGAATACCAACATCACCAACTACAAAGGGGACTCTAAGTCTTCGCTGCTTCACGGCAGCTGGTGTCACGATTACTTGCTCTATAAGAGCGGACATATTTCGTAAAATACTCCTAGGGATACCCCAGGCACAGCCTAGCGGGATGTCGCAGAGTGTAATCAGCAGGTTGCTGGATGTTTTTTGGCCACATCCCACACTGATGACCGCTTCATTGTGAACAATGCCCTGAGGAACAAGATGTTGAATCCCACACATTTTGAATTGCCAAAGAGAGTAAAACTAACCCTAAAATGTTCTTCAGTTATATAAATAGTAAAAAAATATAAATCTGAAGGAGTCGGCCCTCTACATAGCAATGAGGGGGGTGTTGCAGAGAGCGACGAGGATAAAGCAAAACTATTAAATATTTTTTTTCTCCACTATATTCACTAAGGAAAATAAACTGTCTGATGAAATGCAGAATGTAAAAGTAAATTCCCCATTAAAAGTGCCCTGTCAGACCCAGGAAGAAGTACAACAGCGACTTAAAAAGATTAAAATAGACAAATCGCCTGGACCGGATGGCATACACCCCCGTATCCTAAGGGAATTAAGTGATGTTATAGCAAGACCTTTATTTCTGATATTTACGGACTCTATACTGACAGGGAATGTTCCACAGGATTGGCGCATAGCAAATGTGGTGCCAATATTCAAAAAGGGTCCAAAAACAGAGCCTGGAAATTATAGGCCGGTAAGTTTAACATCTATTGTTGGTAAACTGTTTGAAGGGTTTCTAATAGATGCTATTTTGGAGTATCTCAATGAAAATAAGCAAATAACGCCATATCAGCATGGCTTCATGAGGGATCGGTCATGCCAAACGAATTTAATCAGCTTCTATTAGGAGGTAAGTTCTAGACTTGACAGCGGCGAATCAATGGATATCGTATATCTGGATTGCTCCAAAGCATTTGACACCGTACCTCATAAAAGGTTGGTATATAAAATGAGGATGCTCGGACTGGGAGAAAATGTCTGTATGTGGGTAAGTAACTGGCTAAGTGACAGAAAACAGAGGGTGGTTATTAACGGTAGAAACTCAGATTGGGTCACTGTAACTAGTGGGGTACCTCAGGGGTCAGTATTGGGCCCTATTCTCTTCAATATATTTATTAATGATCTTGTAGAAGGCCTGCACAGTAAAATATCTATTTTTGCAGATGACACTAAACTGTGTAAAGTAATTAACACTGAAGAGGACAGTTTTCTGCTACAGAGGGATCTGGATAGATTGGAGGCTTGGGCAGAGAAATGGCAGATGAGGTTTAACACTGACAAATGTACAGTTATGCACATGGGAAGGAATAATGCAAGTCACCCGTACATATTAAATGGTAAAACACTCGGTAACACTGACACGGAAAAGGATCTAGGAATTTTAATAATCAGCAAATTAAGCTGCAAAAACCAGTGTCAGGCCGCTACTGGCAAGGCCAATAAGATAATGGGTTGCATCCAAAGGGGCATAGATGCCCGTGATGAGAACATAGTCCTACCACTTTACACATCACTAGTCAGACCACACATGGAGTACTGTGTACAGTTCTAGGCTCCTGTGAACAAGGCAGACATAGCAGAGCTGGAGAGGGTTCAGAGGAGGGCAACTAAAGTAATAACTGGAATGAGGGATCTACAGTACCCTCAAAGGTTATCAAAATTAGGGTTATTCACTTTAGAAAAAAGACGACAGAGGGGAGATCTAATAACTATGTATAAATATATCAGGGGTCAGTACAGAGATCTCTCCATCATCTATTTATCCCCAGGACTGTGACTGTGACGAGGGGACATCCTCTGCGTCTGGAGGAAAGAAGGTTTGTACACAAACATAGAAGAGGATTCTTCACTGTAAGAGCAGTGAGACTATGGAACTCTCTGCCTGAGGAGGTGGTGATGGTGAGTACAATAAAGGAATTCAAGAGGGGACTGGATGTATTTCTGGAGTGTAATAATATTACAGGCTACAGCTACTAGAGAGGGGTCGTTGATCCAGGGAGTTATTCTGATTGCTTGATTGGAGTCGGGAAGGAATTTTTTTCCCCTTAAAGTATAACTGTCAAATTTTTTTTTTTTTTACTATTGGATTCTGGTGATTAATATTACCTTATTGGCCCTGTTTTAATTTCTGATTCTTAAATAAATAACCCCTAAAAGCCACCTAAAAGTCCCCAGTATTGGCTATATTTACCTGAGATAAAATCATGTTGCTATGCCCCTTCCGTCTACCAGATAGAGGACGGAGCACGCTGCGTGCACTGGGAACTGATAGTGAGTCAGCATTGTAAGGGAATGTATAAAAAGCCAGGTTCTTCCTGACAGGAGATAACAGTGCTGGGCTGTGTGTGTGAACTTCTCCACATGTCTGTGCTTGGCAGACACTCCCTTAGCAGTTCTGGAGAATATACAGCTCAGAGAAGATATGGGGCTGCTCAGTGTATAAATGACAGCCTTATCTGATAAGAGGAGAGCTTGTAGGAGAACTACAGGCTTCAGCCAGACCTGGGAACTTCACTGCAAGACCCCCCTATACAGAGCTGGTCTTCACTAACTTCACTGCAGGTGTCCTATGGATTAGCCTCAGGGCTGAGGGCAGCCATTTTAACAGAATAGTGAAATTGCAGTTTTATGCAGACTGGTTGCTAAGGGCTGAATCTTATTAAATAAGGGGTAAGTAAGTCTAATAGTTATTGATTCAGGAATATTATCATATTAGTAACTACATATATGAAAACTGAAATTTGGGTCTAAATGTGACAGTTATCCTTTAAGTGGGGAAAATTGGCTTCTGCCTCACAGGGGTTTTTTGCCTTCCTCTGGATCAACTTGTAGGAAACAGACCGAAACTGGATGGACAAATGTCTTTTTTCGGTCTTATATACTATGTTACTATGTTACACAACTCCAGGCAAATTTAATGAAGCTGAGAGGCACCAAAGTGTTATGTCAGACCATTCAAAACCATTAACATCATCATAGTCTGTGTGCTAGATGACCTGCAAGTGTACCTGACCACAGCACCAGGCACAGACATCATAGTCTTGCATAGGCCAGGGAGAATCTATGCTGGATGAGGGACCAGTGGGCCTCAGTGCCCTTACTGGAATAGTTTTAAGGCCATTTTCTACGTTATAAACTGGCGTGGAAAATGATGAATGAGACCGGCTGGCCTGTCTGCCCTCTTCTCTACCGATGCCACACCTACTTTTTTATGCTCCATCACAAAAGTGGCGTGAGTGGGGTAAAGTCACAGATTTTGTTGCAAAGTTGTTTTCTGAGACCTAAATATGCCAAAATGTGACTTATATAACACATAATAAATGACCGCCTTTATTTTTATTTCTCCGCCACGTTACATTCCTTGTACATCTGACCTCCTTTAGGCAATCATTTAAAAGTCTGTAGCCTGATCCTAAATACCAGATCCTGTGTTCATATGTTCCACTTTCCATCTCTACTTGTTTGCCTACAAAAAATAGTAGAGGAGACAGATGGAAGAGATCACATGACTGCAGGATCAGACTACATAGGACTTTTTTTTGTAGTCTGTAACCACGGCGACATATATGTTTACCAGCAGATATAGACACACAACTTTTAGATATTTTATATCAAGACTATTTAAGTTGCTTTTTTCAATATTTTTAATGCAATAATTCATGCATCACTAAAACACAGTGGCTGCAAAAGTGCACAAAGGCACAAGTTCTGGTGCAAATGTTAAGTAAAAGGCAAGACAATGTAATGCTAGGTTCACATCAGCGTGATTGAAGATCCGGTGTGAAATCTCATGTACAGTGATATATGATGTCACAACACCGGCCAGAATGATGACCTCTTGCACTGGATCTTCAATCAAGATGGCCACAGCAGTCTCTTTTTAACCCATGAAAGCCCGCATTTTTAATCTCAGATGCCACATTCAGAGAAATAGGTGGCATCTGAGGGGTTCAATGAGGGGGGCGGGGCAATCACTGTTTCCCATCATTGCACCCGCTACTTACAAAGAAATGCACTTCGTGACTAAGTAATTCTTTTTGATAAAATTTCTTCGTGAGATTCGGCAAAGCAGCTGAATCAAATTTTTGTAAACTTTGTGTACATAGCCCTTAAGGTGTAGCCAAAAGGGGGCATCTATCCAGTGTGACCTGACATGGACCCTATGATGGTGCTGCTGGATAACTGAGCACTGACTGCCTGGTTCTCCACTCTTAAGGTTTCTCCCAGCATATACATCAAACCCATCCATAGGCCCTGATCAGTATACATTTCTTCTGCTGGAGGAATGTGCTGGGAAACCCTCCCGATATAAACCTCCAAGGGATACTGCAAAGCACAGTGTGAAAGCCCCCTAATAATTGGGGTTTCTAGCAGCATGCTTACCTATTTTCAGCTTATTTTTAAGAGCCCTTCTAACAAAAGGGATTGTCCAAAGCAGATATAGTAACATTGTTTATAAGGCTGAAAATAGACATCCGTCTATCCAGTACATCATGTTATTCTGCAAGTTACTTCAGAGAAAGGTAAAAAAAAATCCTGTGAGGTAGAAGCCAATTTTCCTTATTTTAGAGGAAAAAGATTCCTTCCCGACTCCAATCAGACAATCAAAATAGCTCCATGGATCAACAACCCATCTCTAGTAACTATAACCTGCAATATTATTACACTCCAGAAATACACCCAGGCCCTTCTCGAACTCTTTTAGTGAACTCGTCATCACCACCTCCTCAGGCAGAGAGTTCCATAGTCTCACTGCTCTTACTGTAAAGAATCCTCTTCTATGGTTGTGTACAAACCTCCTTTCCTCCAGACGCGGACTATGTCCCCTCGCCACAGTTCTGGGGATAAATAGATGATGGGACAGATCTCTGTACTGACCCCTGATATATTAATTCATAGTAATTAGATCTCCCCTCTTCTTTTTTCTAAATTGAATAACCCTAGTTTTGATAATCTTTCAGGGTACTGTAGTCTACCCATTCCAGTTATTACTTTAGTTGCCCTCCTCTGAACCCTCCTCCAGCTCTGCTATGTCTGCCTTGTTCACAGGAGCCCAGAACTGTACACAGTACTCCATGTGTGGTCTGACCAGTGATTTGTACAGTGGCAGGACTATGTTCTCATCACGGGCATCTAGGATCCTTTTGATGCAAACTATTATCTAATTCTCCTTGGCAGCAGCTGTCTGGTTTCTACAGTTTGCGGCATTTTACGAAATGGAATTTTGCCGGTCCGTAATAGAACAGTCCTATTCTTGTCTGTAATGTCTGTTTCTCTTAGAAAACCTTCAAACACTTTACCCACAACAGATGTTAGACTTACTTGCCTATAGTTTCTGGGCTCTGCTTTTGGTCCCTTTTTGAATATTGGCACCACAACATTTGCTAAGCGCCAATCCTGTGGAACACTCCCTGTCAGTATAGAGTCCTTAAATATCAGAAATAAGGGTCTGCCTATAACATCACTTAATTTTCTTAGGATACTGGGGTGTATGCCATCTGGTCCCAACAATTTGTCTAATTTGATCTTTTTAAGATCCCACTGCACTTTTTCCTGGGTCAGACAGGCCAATTTTAATTGAAAAATTACTATTACATTCTACATTTCATCTGTAGCTAACTGGAGGGGGAGGGCTGCTTTAGATGTTATATTTTCTGAATGGTCGCAGCTAGCTGATCTTGTTTGAAAGCTGGCATTCCAAGATTTCAGACAATACCAGAATGCCAGCAATATGTTTAGTACAGAGGAAGATATCACTGATAGAAATCGGGATGCTGTGAATGCAGCTAAAAAAAAACTGGTTTTACCGAAGATTATTCCTGACTCGATTTCTAACAGTGATTTATCCTCTGTTGCTTTAGCCTGTCAGCTTTCAAACAAGACCAGTTGCATGTTTCTAGCTGCTACTATTCAGGAGATAGCAGCATCTAAAGCAGCCCTACTCCCTCCAGTTAGCTACTTTTCCCACTGCTGGAGCTGGACTCGGCAAAACAGTTAGTTGGTTAAAGAGGTTTCCTTATGTGTACATTTGTGGCATGTCTATAGGATAGGCCATAAATGTCAGCCAGGTGAGTGTCCTACCACACACACCTGCTTCTGTTTTAAAAATGGGACCCTGATGTGAGTGAAGAGTTTGCCGTGCATGCAAGGACACCCCTCCTTTCACCTCTAGGGGACTTTTAAAAAAAGGCAGAGCTAGAACTCGATTTGCCGGTTATTTTCAGAAGTCCCATGACAGCAACTGGTGAAAGCCAAGCATGTGCAACTTGCTCTCCATTCGTGTCAGGGCTCTGTTCTTGAGGTAGGAGCAGGTCTCAGAGGTTTATGGCATGTCCTTTCATCCTGCTGTCATCTATAAATGACTTATCAAAAGTAACAAGATGAAGTAATGTAATGTAAAACATGGAAAATGATGTAAAAAAAACAACACAACTATGAGAATCCAAATATATTACATATCCTCAGCTTCTGAGCGCCACGTGATTTCTTTCAGTTTTAGCTTACACAAATACCAGTTTAGTAGTGATATATCTGTGGAGCAATGTGTCAGGTAGCTTAGATGGAAAGCAGCAAGGGCTGGAAGTCTGCTTTCAATACCGCAGCACTCCCACATACCAAACATGAAAACATCACCGACACAGCATGAAAGTGGCCGAAGACGTCATCACATGACTTATTATCTTATGTATGAGTCACAAAAGTATGTAAAGTGCTTGTGGTGCTGGCAA
Source organism: Bufotes viridis (assembly GCA_033119425.1). Taxonomy (NCBI): domain Eukaryota; kingdom Metazoa; phylum Chordata; class Amphibia; order Anura; family Bufonidae; genus Bufotes; species Bufotes viridis. The sequence continues at coordinate 26,429,483 of CM065598.1, forward strand.
AAGCAAAGTATGTCAAATACTGGATTATTCCTGTATGAAAGATAGTAGGGCCGGGTACTTGTTTATCTATCTATCTATCTATCTATCTATCTATCTATCTATCTATCTATCACATATCTGTCTGTCTATCTATCTGCCTTCCTGTCTGTCTATCTCATATCTATCTATCTATCGTTCAGATGTAGCCGAGCTAAACTTGAAAGTTTAGACAGGTAGACAGTGGCAAGAAAATGTCAATTTTAGCTCGGCTACATCTATATCTCATATCTATGTCTCTATCTATCTATCTATCTATCTATCTATCTATCTATCTATCATCTATCTATATCTATCTATCTATGTATCTATCATCATCATACATCTGTCTGTCTATCTCATATCTATTTCATATCTATATGTTGGTCTGTCTATCTACAGCAAACCAGAATGGAGACAAGGATGGGAGGAGTGGTAGTGACCGCAATGGTGGTAGTACTCACAGTTCAAATTTGCAGTCCTCACCCTGGCTTCTCCGGGGTCAGTCGTGCAGTGAATGGAGGGCACACCCTTTCTTCCCTGTGCTCCAGCAATTATGAGAATAAGATGACACTGGCACTAGGAAAGTCTCAGGCCACTCCATCTCCTGTTGACTCCACTCTCCAGGTGACCACATGGGTGTTCATTGATTATAATCGCAAAATAACAAAGTGAGCTCTGCTGCACCTGTGCGTATTGTGACCCAAATGTTGCATAACTGTACTGTCTAGTATAAATAATCTTGGTTGGTTCGCCCTAGGAAGCGTTTCTTGTGTCTGTGTATAGATATGCTGTATACCTGCTCATCTATTTTGGGGCTAATTATAAGATATGTATTCTCTGATTGCCGTATATATTGCGTCAGTTAATTAGGAGTTACGTTTGCCTTTATTGTCATTTTGTGACTGTTAATTAATGTCAGGACTTGTACCCCTTTCAGTTTCTAAGAACTGTATGTACATAGCTACAGCCTCCAGAAGGAACGTAAGGATTAAACTCTTATGTAAACGCTCTGGTGTAGACCAGATCTGCACAAAAACTCCCACTCCCTCCATTAATACAGGGTGACGGTTGCACTTAGTATACAATCAGATAATGTATTTTATTGTACAATGAAATAAAAATATGTATGAATCTAAAATATACTAAAAAGTGTATTAGAAAAATATAATTTATGTATCATTTATTCCCTGCTAGTGATGAGCGTGCACCAAAGTATTCGGGTGTTCGGCCCGAACACATTGCTATATTCGTCTGCTCGGCCGAGCACCCGAGTATGATGGAAGTCAATGGGAGACAACCAGGCACTCCTGCTCTCAAGAGGGGAGGGTGCCTGGTTCATAGGGAAAGGTCAGAAAGTGACAGAAACACCACCGAAATGGATCGGGAACAGCATGGGGATGATGTCTGGATGCATCTTGGACTCCCGGGTCGCTGCTGGAAACGATGTTGTCCTAGTTGTACGCCACTTTTACAGACTGACAAAAATACACACTGAAAGCATTTGGCAAGAATGTTTTCATTAATCTAGGATAAAATTTGTAGCCTGGTTTGAAAACGTTCCGACACATAATCCGGCGGCGTTATTCCCATCACTCACCGAGCATTTTCCTGGAAACCAAAGTCTTTGGGTTCCAAGGGGAGTATGGTTGCAAAGCTGAAACTTAAACTAATAGATGGAAGGGCACCACCAGGAGTGGAGCCTGCGGCTTAATTTGATTCCACATGGGAAACCTCACCAGGGCCGGACACTGAAAGAATTGACTGATTGATACTTCTTACTTGATTCTGTGGGTGGTGGTGCATGGCCATTGTAGTGGGTGTAGCGATTTGTCTGGTTCATTTCAATAACCAATGAGATTCCTCCGTGCTAACGAGTTACGTCACACCGGCTGCCAGGGCAAGGACATTGCAGAGATATTATCAAAAACACTGGCCACGAAAAAGTTTTATAGAATATTTTTTGATTGCCCTATAAAAGATTGTAGGTGAGGGCCTGCAGGTGAGCCCTCCCTGAAGAGGGACATGAGGAGATCTTGTGCACCGATCCCCAACCTCTTCAGCATCCACATTCAGAAGAAGATGACGGTGGGGGATGGCAATTAGTGTTTCACGAGGTGAATGATGCGGATGAGACATAGTTGTCAATAACTGAGGGTCTTGTTAGGTCAACACAAGTCAGGAGAGTGAGGAAGTGGAAATGGGGGACGATCACATCACTGACCCAACCTGGAAAGGTGGCAAGTCAAGCGAAGACAGTAGGACAGAGGTGGAGGGATCCACAGCACCGCAACAGTCTGGAAGAAGCTGTGGGGTGGCAAAAGGGAGAAGGCGGGCCACACCAAACAGGCCTGCAACTGTTCCCCCTTTCGGAAATCTCCCTTGCCAAGGGGTAGGTGTTCCACAGTCTGGTGTTTTTTTGAGGAAAGTGCGGACGATTAAAGAATTGTAATTTGCAAACTGTGCCATACCAAAATAAGAACTCATAAATAACCAAATAACCATAACATATTTTACATCCTATTCATAAACTCTAACTCAAGCCATAAAAATAAAAACTCAAACCCGGGAACATAATGGGGGAAGACACAGGAGGCAAAATGAGTAGGAGTGTGAACAATAGCAACCTCACCACCACCAGCATGATCCCCCAAATGGCATCAAAGCACCCTAATAAGTGGGCCGAACCCCTGGGTCCACAATCAGTGTCTGTGGGTCACACCACTGCCTCCTCTTCCACCCCTGTGTTACGTGCTGGCCAATCCTCTTTCCTAGATGCAGGCCTGGATGACTCCTGCCCTGCAGCTGGACCTTCGCAAGCACCATCAGCTAGCACATCCACTTTGTGTCCAAGCACAGCGTACAGATATCCTTACCCCAGGCCTTTAAACGTAAGCGCAAATACCCAGCCACCCACCCACAGGCCATAGCACTAAATCCGCACCTTTCAAAATTTCTGGCCCTGAAAATGTTGCCATTTAGGCCTGTGGACACTGAAGCTTTCCTCAGCCTCATAGCGGTGGCTGTCCTTCGTTACTCAGTCTCCAGCCGCCACTATTTTTCTCGGTGTGCCGTCCCCGCATTACACCAGCAATTGTGTCCCGTAACATCACCCGTGCCCTGACCAATTCAGTTATTGGGAAGGTCCACTTAATGACGGACACAGGGACAAGTGCTTTGGCCAGGGACGCTACATTGACGGCAAACTGGGTGAACCTTGTGGAGACCAGTAGCGAGTCGTACCCTGGGATGGCACAGGTGCGACTGAAGCCAAGGATTGTGGGCCCTACTTCCATCAGGATTTCCGCCACCACCTACATTAGTGGCTGCAACCCCCCCTTCTCCTCCTCCGCCTCCTCCTCCATTGCAAACTCTGAATTCTCATCTTGCACAGGGCCGTCTTTAACGCGGGGCAAAAGCGGCAGCTGCCCAGGGCCCAGTTGCTCCTGGGGGCCCGAACAGGGCTCCAGATGGCGACCAACAAGACTTTTTAGCCTTGTCGCTATTTGCGACAGGGCTGTGTTGTAGTTGAATATTGCGGTGGGGCATGGGAGCTGCGCTCTCCCCACATCCGGCACAATTTCCCCAGAAAACAGAGTTTGCGGATGGAGCACAGTATATGTCACGGATGTGGATTAAATGCACACACAGATTTGGCACAAATTATTTCAATTTCCCCAAAAACCAGAGTTTGCGGATGCAGTACAGTATATGCCACGGATGTGGATTAAACGCACACACAGATGTGGCACAAATTAGTTACATTTCCCCCCAAAACATAGTTTGCGGATGGAATACAGTATATGTCACGGAGAGACGGATTTGGTATTGCAATGCATTTGTGAGACGGATCCTTAACCTCCCCCAAAAAATTGAATAAAAAGTGATCAAAAAGTCATACACACTCCAAAATGGTATTAACAAAAACTATAGATCGTCCTGCAATGAGCCATCACACATCTCCCTAGACATAACTATAAAAAAGTTATGGGGGTCAGAATAGGCAATGAAAAGAAAAAATATTTGTGGTATCGCCTTAATCATACTGACCCGGAGAATGAAGAGCACAAGTCAGTTTTACCACATAGTCAATGCCATAGAAACGACACCCATAAAACTGGCAGGATCACTTTTTTTTCCAATGCCACCCCATTTGGAATTTTTTTTCAGCTTCCCACATATGCAATGTTAAATTATTATGGCCCTGGGATATCGAGTTCAGATTTTTGGGAGAAAACTTGTGTATATTTTTTTTAATTTCAGCACAAGGCAGCAACATAACAAAATGTGAAAAAAGTGAAAGGGTCCTAAAGACTTTTTGAATTCTTTGTAACTACAAATGTCCCACAAGAGGTGACTGTAAGACCCCTTTCACACGAGCGAGTTTTCCACGCGGGTGCAATGCGTGATGTGAACGCATTGCACCCGCACTGAATCCTTACCCATTCATTTCAATTGGTCTGTGTACATGAGCGTTTTTTCTCATGCATCACTTCTGCGTTGTGTGAAAATCGCAGCATTTTCTATATTCTGCGTTTTTTAACGCAGCCCTAGCCCCATAGAAGTGAATGGGGCTGCGTGAAAAACGCATTGCAACCGCAAGCAAGTGCGGGTGCGTTGCGTTTTTCACTGATGGTTGCTAGGAGATGTTGTTTGTAAACCTTCAGTTTTTTATCACGCGTGTGAAAAGCACATCAAAACGCATTGCACCCGCGCGGAAAAAACTGAACAACTGTACACAATCGCAGGCAAAACTGACTGGCTTTGCCTGTGAAATCGCACAGTTTTCACTGAACGCATCCGCAACGCATCCAGGCCTAATCCGGACACGCTCGTGTGAAAGAGGCCTTAGCAGTCTGCAGGATACTTACCTTGATCTACCCAATTAGGGAGGCTCTCAGATGATCAAGAGGCAAATACAAAAATTATATTACAGCAAAAATAGCTATTAAGGGTGTCTTGTCTTTCTGACAATGAAAAGGAAACAGTGACAACCGACGAAACTAATCACCATGTTGTAATGCATTGCTAAATATCAGGTGACAAGCAGCGTTGTGCAATCCGACAGAAGAAAGGTGAGTAGTTCAAATAATCGCATCTAATTGCTGATGTACAAATGAAGCTGGGCGTGCTCACAACTCTAACATTGTCCTGGCGTGGATTACCAGGTTACACATATCTACAGAACATCTATTTTAAGCAAAAAATTAATATGTAGGTGAATTAAATATAGAAAATGTTAATAAAGCGAATGGAAGCTCTACGCCTCTGTTCTGTATTTATCGAGGAGATATTCAAAGGAAAGTCACAGTCTAATCACTGCTCAATTCTTCTTTCACTTAAAAATGTTTATAGCAGCCAAAAGGTTAATATTCAAAAAAAATTAAAGCATTATTATTACAATAATGGAAAGAGAGAATGAGGAATGAGCTGGAAAACCCCTTCTCCATTTTTATTCTTTACAGTGCAATAAAACAATTAACATATTGCGTCTACGCGTTTCGGATCAAAAGACAATAACGATCCTTACTCGTTTTTTGTCAAGCTAGACTTTCCTTTATCTCTCTATCCATATGGAACGCCGAGGATCCGGGCGTAGTCCGTGCTGATATAAGCCAGGTGAGCGCACCACCACATGTCTATGCCTATTCCCCTTCTCCATTGCTCCCTGTCTTCTGCTGCTGATAGAGACGAACTACATGGGGCTGGAAGGTGATGAAGATGCTGCTTTTCCCAAATAAAATACCGTATGTTACAAAGTTTCAAATGTTGAATTGCTTTACTGATTAACACAGCAGGAACATAAAAAAATATCAATATGTATCCTATTTTGGCGTGTGGTTTTAAAGGGGCTGTCCGGGCTTTAATATTAATGATTTATCCTAAGGATAGGCCATCGATATCAGATCGGAGGGGGTCCGACATCCGGCACCCCCGCCGATAAGCTGTATGAGGTGATGTGCATGTGCTGTCTCCCGTCGCTCTTCCTGTTTGCTGATGATTTGCCATAGACATATAGCAGCGGACAGGAAGAGAGAAGGGAGACGGCACGTGCACATTGTGTGCGCCGTCTCCTCGTACAGCTAATCAGCGGGGTTCCGGGTGTCGGACCCCCGCCGATCTGATATTAATGATCTATCCTGAGGATAGGTCATCAGTATTAAAAGCCCAGAGCACTCCTCCTCTATACCACTCCCCAAATAAGTTCATGCTCACTGTACATTGTTTTATATTACAGTATTAATCCAGCTTTTTAGATGTACAGCACCTTGGAATTAAAGAGGTTAGCCTAACGCACACAATGGTGGCATATTACTAGGATATGCCACTAATTTCAGGGGCCCGCACCTATCTCTAGAACAGTGACCCCAAAGTGAACAAGTGCACGCCACACAAGCGCAGCCATCCTCCTCTTCTATAGGAGTGTTAAACATTTCCATAACGCCCATAAAGGGGAATCTATCTGACATTGGTGGCATTTCCTAGCGAAATGCCATCAATGTCTGAGATGAGCCAACCCCTTTAATAGTACTTTCATATAAATAGTAATATTAATAATATGGTTCTCTGCTCAGAATGTATAAGATTAAGAATGCATTAGCTCAAGGGCTCCAAAGAGTGACTTCCAGTCTGGAGGACTCTGTAGCACACGGTTAGCTTTTCATATAAAGGGCCCTTTACACGGGCCAAGAATCCACCAGATAATCGCTCATGAGCATTCATAGGGACACTCGTTAGCGATTATCTGCCAGTGTAAAGGAGCCGCCGATTACCTAATAAATGAGCTGGGTAATTGGATCGATGGTGCAGGCAACTAAATTGTCTCTTGCCGGCAGCAGATTGTGCCATCTAAACAGCTCCATCTAAACAGCGCGGCAAACCTGTATGGGGACGAGCGATAGCATTAGTGATCGCTCCTCCCCAAATTGTGGAGGAGATCGCTCTCATGTAAGTGCAGAGGTCTCCTTTACTAAAAAGCAGGCGATTGCTCGGAAGGAATGCTTCCTTCCCAACAATCGATTGCTCAATTGAGTAGTGTAAAGTGGCCTTAATAGTACATTTCCTCTGTGGAAGTGTGCTGCCACCCATCACCACCACATACAACCTTCCCTTAGGGGTTTAGGCTACCACACATAGCAGTCAACCAATCTCCAGTGGGTTTACATTAAAATAAGGATACAACAACCTCATTAAGGAGAACATAAGAGATTATTAGGAGGTAACCTGTCAGATTGTACCCTTCCATTCTACTTCTCATATCCATGATGTTGTCCTTAAAGGTCACCTAAACCTTTATGAAGTCATGCAGGTGTAGCAGCACTTCTGAGAGCACTCTGCACCTTCAGGTTTCATTGGCCTTGCTTTGGTTTTTCAATGTGCGGAGTACAGATCCCATATATTTTACAGGTATATACTGTAGATCAACCCTCGGCTCTCCAGCTGTTGTAAAACTACAACTCCCACCATGCCCTGCTGTAGGCTGATAGCTGTAGGTAGTATGGGCATGCTGGGAGTTGTAGTTTTGCAACAGCTGGAGAGCCTCAGGTTGGCCATCCCTGCTGTAGATCCATACTCCACATGCTGGAAAGCCAAACATGGAGAACCAATGAAACCCGAAGGTTCAGAGTACTTTGAGAAGGTTTAGATCCTCCTTAATTCCCTCAACCAAAAATGTCTCTGAAGATCCACTTTAATCGCCACTCACGCCATATTCAAATGAGTGGCTTGGAAAAGGTGGAGTCCTCGAGGCTATTTGCTGCACTCAAATGCTGCCCCATCATCAGTCTTGATTAACGTCCCTGAAGATAGGAATCATCTTCTGCAACCTGGCAGAACGGCACATATATGAGATCTCCAGACTAAGGGGTCTACAACGTAACAGCTGATAGACGTGGGGGGGAGGGTATCCAACTCCACCAATATGATATCAACGTCTTACAGTGAGGAACGGCCATCAACATCAAAGTCATGGACAACTCCTTTAAGGTCTTATATTGTAGTGGAGGGTTGACTTGGGCAATTTTCCAAACAAGTGGAATGAAAGTATTATGAGATTTTTGTAAAAATGTTGCTTCCTAATAGCATTCATTAGATAATGAATACTGCGAAGAATGAGATTGTCCAGGATTAGGCAAAGGGTTCTACTTCTATCTTCCACAGGCAGCACCATTCTCCTTTAAAGGCTGTGTCTACAATTACTGCTCATACCTACTTAAAGGGAATTTGTCAAGTAATTTTTGCTGCCCTGGGAGCAGGATAAAAGTTAAAAGTGGAGCAAATGACAGGACTCCTAGGAGAAACTGTGAGAGTCCTAATGACCCCAGACACATGGGATTATTTTCAGCTCTTTCTCTGCCTGAGGGTATATACGCAAAGACTGTCTGTCAATCATCCAGTGTGGACAGGGCTATCAGGACTCTTAGGGCTCATGCACACATATGTATTTTGCAGTCTGTAAAACATGGATCCACAAAAAAAAAATGGATGACATCCATGTGACGTCCGTGATGCATCCATTTTTATGCGGATCCTTGGTAAGGGCTTATGCAAACAACATCCGTGCAGACCCATTCAACTCAGGGATCCCTGATCTGTCCGCACCAATTTTTTTGTGGTGCGGAGGCACGGAGAGAAACCCCACGAAGCACTCTGTAATGCTTCCGTGGGGTTCCGTGCCTCCATTCCACACCGCACCTTCCGGATTACAGACCCGTTCAAGTGAATGTGGGCGTGGCTGGCACACATTTGTGTGCATAAGCCCTTGCAATGTCTGTCCTTGTCTGCAAAACGGACAAGAATAGGACATGTTCTATTTTTTTTGCAGAACGGACATGCAGAGATACAGTCACGGAATGCACACAGAGTCATTTCCGTTTTTTTTCAAGCCCCATTGAAGTGAATAGTTCCGCATACGGACCTGTTAAAAAAAAAAACGGAATAGAAACGGAAAAAAATATGTTTGTGTGCATGAGCCCTTCTGGAGTCCTGTCATTTATTCAGTTTTTTTATTAGAAATCCTGCACCAAATCATATAAAAATAATACCGTATATCGCAGAGCTCAGTTTCTCTCCCTCTATCATATCCTGCTCTCGGAAAAGGAAACAGAAATCAGCTGAGAGGGAGTGTTGAGCAAACTTGTGATTTGCAAATTCGGCATTTGGGTTATCTAAGAATTCCGTAATGGATTTGCAACAGGTAGCCTCCCCCTAGAGCCCTCTCTATAACACGCGTCCCAGGTGTAGGAATGCTGAGTGGTATGTTGCAGCCTAAAATGTCTCTTTATGTGTGTCACGGTGCTCCTACCTGGATACGACTGGATCCCAGGCTTTGGCTCCGAAGCAATAAATAGGGGGAATAATTGAGGGATCTAAAGAAATAACTTGAGTCTAGACGTTGAGCTGAAGTTCAATGGCAGCTTTACTTTGAATAAACGTTTCTTCAAACAGTTTACAGGCTTTGTCTTGGTTCCAGCAGGCTTTAGCATTAAACTGGTAGGCAAACTCAACTCTGCTATATCCTTCTCTCATTCTGCTGTACTGACAAGCCAACTTGGTAACTTGGCTTTTTCTTTATGCTGCACTTCACTTTTGTAGTCGGACTTATGTTCAGCCAAAAAGTAGGTTAGAATCCTGGCAGCTCCAAGATGGAGTCTTAACCAGCACAAACCAGAACTGCCCCACCTCCTTCTGCTAGCAAGCAGGACTGGCCCACTTCTGCACAAAGGGGGAGAATGAAATGGTGAGTTCCATTCTGTCTAAGATAGCTCTGCCATAAACTCTGCCACCTGCTGGTGAACCAGGCACATTACATGTAATAAACAGTTACATAACATTATTATGAATGCACAGTGTTGAGGGACCTGGAAATAAATATATAGGTGACATACAGGTCAAACCATAAAAGATAGTAGCAGGGCGCAGGAGTGGTAACACCACTGTGGGGTGTTACAGATTCCGTTGCCACGGACCATAACGGAATTCTATGACGGCATGCACTACGAAAGCATAGACTTCTATTATGACGGAATGCCTCTTATAGGCTTAAGTGGTGCATGCCTTCATAGAATTCCGTTATGGTCCGTGGTAACAGAATCCATTACGGAATTCTTAGATAACCCGAACGCCGAACTTGCAAATCGCAAGTTCGCTCAACACTACTGATAGGTTCACTTTAAATGAGGATGAGATGCAATACCAGGCACAATCCATGAACAATAGGGATGCTGTTTTGGGAATATAAAGGTAGAATCTTCTTTTTTTTCTATATCTATTCTCTAATGAATGCCAGAGAGAAACCAATTCAGGAAACCTTTTCCATCCGTAATCCCTCCATTCCACTTGGTTGGAAAATTACACAGCCGGACGCTATGTTAGAAGACCTTCAACTGAAAAAAAAGAACAAAAGCCCCTGAAATCAATGCTTCTCCGCCGCTCGCCTGAAGAGTTTCCGTCCATTCACTGCAGCTAATAGACACACAACCAGTATTTCCAGTTGCTTTTCACTGCAGATGGGCTTCTCTCTGGATCCTGACCAGTGGCGGATTATAATAGGGACGGGTAGCCCTAGGTCCGGCATCGCTGGGGGGGCACAACGCCGTCCTGAACGCCCACATACGATGTCGGGGCACGGGAGCACATAGTCCCCTGCCCCGCAACCTATCACCGCCATAGGCTTCAGGCGTAGTAGGACTGAGGCCTATATGGTAGTAAAAGCCCGGCGCAGGAGTGCGTGATGACATCATCATGTGTAATGACGTCATCGCGGGCCTGTGTCAGGGTGCAAGGCTTTGATGTACGCAAGCCTGCCTCTCCATCACGGACACAGGTAAGTATTAGCCTTTAGTTTTTTTTTTTGTGTGTGTGCCAACTTTGGGGGGCAGAGGAGGTCATATTACTGCAGCGACAGTGGGGGCAAATGATTACATGGGGGCACATTACTTAATGGGGGCAGTGTGGGAGAAAATTACTTCATGGGGACAGTGTGGGGGCAAATTACTTAATGGGGGCAAATTACATCATGGGGCAGTGTGGGGGGCAAATTACATCATGGGGCAGTGTGGGGGGCAAATTACTTCATGGGGCAGTGCGGGGGGAAAATTACTTTATGGGGCACTGTAGGGAGCAAATTACTTTGTGGGGGCAAACTACTACATGGGGGGCAGTGTGGGGGAAATTGCTATATGGGGCAGTGTGAGGGAAATTACTATGTGGTGTGGGGGACATTGCTATTAGGGAGGCACTGTAGAGGCCTTTCTATTACAGGACATATTAGGGGACATTATTTTTGGGGCCACTATTCAGGTATTATTACCTGGAGCACAATATAGGAAGTTATTATTCCTGGGGGCACTCTAAGGGACATTATAATTGCTGTAGACACTATATGGGCCTTTGGGGTAGTTCATCAAACTGGTGTAAAATAGAACTGGCTTAGTTGCCCATAGCAACCAATCAGATCTCGCCATTTATTTTTGACAGCTCCTTTGGAAAATGAAAATTGGAATCTGATTGGCTGCTATGGGTAACTTTGCCAGTTTTACTTTACACCAGTTTGATAAAATTACTCCATTATGTCTACTGGGGGTAACTATTTTTTCAGCAGTATAGTACCTGGGACATTGGGGAGCACAGTGGGCACAGTATTGGGGGTGGCAGCAGGATGACATTGTTGGGACACCAGGATGGGGAGGTTGATGAAAACATTTTGAAATCTAACGTGTCTGTGTTACAAACTCTGTAGAGACGAGATGCGGCTGAAAGAATTTGTCATGGCAGTCTGGGTCAGACGTAGGAGAAGAGGAAGGAGAAGGTCTACATGACATGAGATGTCCCTGGATGTAAGAGGTATGTGGTGCTGTATTCTCCTCCAAGTCTTTTTTATTATAATCATATGTATTTTAAATTTGGCAAAGTTGTAACAGCCCGGATAACAGTGATAACTTTCTGTGTACAGATAACGTAGTAGATGTTCCCTGCAGTACTATGTAGCACCCCACATAACACAATAATTCACTGTGTTATGTGGGGTGTTACATAGGACTGCAGGTAAAATCTATGACATCTGTACTCAGAGAGTTATGAGATGGTGGGGGTATGATTCCTGGCACCCCCGCCAATCCGCTGTTTGAGGAGACCGCGATGTTCCAGAGAGCACTGCAGCCTCTTCATGCATAATTTTTTTTTAACTAAAATGGAGGAAGGGGCCCGAGTTGGGTAGACAGCCCTGGGCCTATCATGCACTTAATCCGCCCCTGATTCTGACACAAACCAGTCACTTTTATGCAGCTTTCACAATCAAATGTGACGCTCGCACGATGTAGATGTCCTAGCTGACCTAAAATCCTTAGATCCAATTTTACTAACGTGACGTCTGCAATCGAGAGTCTCCAAGTTAAGCAATGTGTAAGATTACATCTGGAGGAGCAGGTCTTTCTGGTTCTCACGTAGTCACACAGGGAAAAGTAGCCCCGCCTAATTATCTACTAACTTTATGTTCCTGTCCTACCGCTGTCATTCACCTGCTTCGCCGTTCACAGCTATACACCTGCCCGGGACAGCTGAACTCTCAGGTAACAGATTTATTCACTGCATGACAAAACGGACTTAGAGATGTAGCAGAGCCGAATAGGTTATTCATATCATGTCGCATCAGAAAACATGACCATGATGATGATTTTTCCAAATGACGGACCCAACTCTGCTACATCTGATAAGCTTACCTTAGCCTGTATTGCAGCTAATTTTAAGACTTTGGAAAGCATCTACATGTCGAATTTATTTAAGCAACACGCGGATCTTGTCTCGCTCTCTGGCTTTGCAATATAAGGGCTCATGCACACGGCCGTATGTATTTCGCAGTCCGCAAAAAAGAATATGCAAAAAATACGGATGATGTCCGTGTGCATTCTGTATTTTGTGGAACGGAACAGCTGGCCTCTGATAGAACAGTCCTATCCTTGTCCGTAATGCGGACAATAATAGGACATGTTCTAGTTTTTTGCAGAACAGACATTCGAAAACGGAATGCACATGGACTAACTTCAGTTTTTTTTTTGCGGACCCATTGAAATTAATCAGTCCGCATACGGTCTGCAAAAAAAAACTGAACGGACATGGAAAAAAAATATGTTCGTGTGCATGAGGCCTTAGTCATTAGTGGGAATTGAATGGGTTTAAATCACTCCTGTCGCACTTGGCTGTTGTATGTTCTTTGGGCGGCAGGGCTGGAAAATGATGCCTTCAATACAGTTTGGAAGTGAATTAACTTCTTAAGATCGTTTACTAGCGTACGGAGAAAGATTTGGAGGTAGGCAATGAAAATATATGACCTCTCAAGCGATATAATATGCTGCGCCATGGGAAACGCTCCCAACATGCCACTGGTTTCAATGAGAAAACCACGGCGTAGTTCACACATCGTTCAAAAACATTTGGCATGTACGAAGATTTTGTCTGGGGTCATCACTGACATTGCAGATGACTGTGCGGGGATAAGCCCCATCAGATGGCGCTAAATCCGCATGCAGACTGGCGGCGTGCACGACTGCAAATCTGCAGCCTGGAATTTCTACAGTGTATTCCACGATGGATGTTTTCAACAAAAAGATCTTCTTTGCGAAGATACCCCATGCGGGTATTTTGTTTCCGTGTCCATTCCTTTTTTTTGGCAGATTGGATAAGGACCCAATCATTTCAATGGGTCCGCAAAAAATGCGTACAGCACACTGTGTACTGTCCGCATTCGCACGTCCGTTCCGTATCCCCGCGAAAAATATAAAGCATGTCCTATGTTTGTCCGTTTTGCGGATAAGCATTGTTACAATTGATCTGCAAAATAAAAAGGATGCAACACGGATGTCACGCGGACGTCATCCGTATTTTTGAGGAATCTGCATTTTGCGGACAGCAAAACACATACGGTCGTGTGAATGTAGCCAAAGTAGAAGTCGACATGTGAGAAGAACAGCTGGCAAATTACTAAATATAATTTTGGATAGAAAATGCCAAATATAATACTTAGTGTGTTGAGCGAATCAAAGTATCTGACGTGGGCTTCTATACAAATTTTAGGAAAAATTTGATTAGTCACAAAGCCGAATTTCCGTGGTAATGAATCAATTTTTCATAAAATGGTGGCTGGAAAAAAAAAATGATACTCATCTCATCCACTTGATTGTGGAGAGGCTGCCTGCTCTATCTTCTGGCAAACCTGCCAAAGGACCTGCGGCGAGTGTGATGACATCCCCATGTGATCACGCGGGGTGCAGGTCCTTTGACAGGTTTTCTTCAATCAAAATGGCAGCGGATGGCCTGTCCTTGAGCAAGTGGATGAGGTGAATATAGTTTTTTTTTAAACACCTGATTAACCTCTGAAAGGCTTAGGTCTCATGCACACGAACGTATTTTCTCTCCGTGTCCGTTTGTTTTTGTTTTTTTTACGGACTGTATGCGGAACCATTTATTTCAAGTTTCTCTGTGTGCATTCCATTTCCGTGTGTCCGCATGTTCGTTCCGCAAAAAAATAAAATAAAATGTCGCATAACGGACAAGGATAGGACTGGTCTGTTAGAGGCCAGCTGTTCTGTTCCGCAAAATACGGAATGCCCACGGACATCATCCGAATTTTTTGCAGATCTGTGTTTATCTGAAGGGTTAAATGATGGGGAGCTGCTAAATCGCCGTTCCCCCTCTTTGCGCCCGCTACATACAATGGAAATTTATTCGTGATGAAGTCATTTGTAACTAATTGAATTTCTTGTCGAAGTTCGACAAAGTTGCCGGATCAAATTTTTCAAAACTTTGGTCATCTCTAATTGTAGTAAATTTTTTTAAATGTACAATATGTTCCCAAATATCTACCATCTTTAAATGTATGGGGAGGTTATAAATGTAAAAAATTCTTTACATGAGGTTAAAGGGTGGATCCACATTGCTATTCTGGTTAGTATAGAGGATAACTATTAGATACTGTAGGTGGATGTACTACCACTGGGACCCCCATTGATTACAAGAATATGGGGGCCCTGTAACCCCAGCAGGCCCCTGAAAAGAAAGGAGTGTGGTCGGTCGCACATAGCACACGGCGGCTTATCCATTCATTTCTATGGGACTTCTGGAGATAGGAGAGTAAAGTGCTCTGCTCTATTCATTTCGGAGGGCTCCGCCATGTATGAGGCTCCCATTCTTATAATTGGTAAGGACCCCAACCAATCTAATAATTACTGTATCTCCTATCTCCTGTAGATAGGGGCTAACTTTATATACAGGATAACCCTTTAAGCTTCAGTGACTGCTAAATCTCAATGGTATTTCTGATCACCAGACTGATTTATCATTAGAGATCGAGTCCATGATCTATTTCTAAGTAGGATTACAAGGGGACATCCTCTGCGTCTGGAGGAAAGAAGGTTTCTCCACCAACATAAAAGAGGATTCTTTACGGTAAGAGCATAAGACTATGGAACTCTCTGCCTGAGGAGGTGGTGATGGTGAATTCACTAAAAGAGTCCAACAGGGGACTAGATGTATTTCTGGCGTGTAATAATATAGTTATTAGATTTCTGGAGAAGAAAGGATTTTTTTTAATGAAAAAATTGACTTCCTATGGATCAACTTTTCTGGTTGGGCATATGTCTTTTTTCAGACCTAGGTTACAATGTACCAGCTGTTCAATGGACAGAATATAAGGAGGTACTGGCTACCTGCATTGGCTAAAAACGCTAGCGGACCTCAACTGCCTTTGACCGCATTTATCATGTGTTTTAGACACTTTATGTGGTTTGATTGACAATGGGGAATGGCAAGTAAAGGCAAAATGGGTGCATTTAAAATATAGGATGTGCGCCAACATATACGTATAGATGTTCCAAATCTATACATAAGCCTGGTCTAAGTTTACATCTAAATATTAGACAGGATTAGACATTTGCCCTGCTGGGTCATAAAGCAAGCTTTCACGTTCGTATATACTTTTTGTAAGACGTCATATGTGTCGTCGTAGTTTAGGTGTGGCAATTGTGAGGCATGCTTAGCATTCCACATTACATGCTTCTATGAAACGAGAAAAGAAAATGAAAAAAAGGTCAAAAAGGAATGTACATCTGTCACATGCTACAACCTACACCCAAAAAACTATTACGATTTGAGGAACTAAGACTTTGAAACACAGATTAGCCCACCTTTTGTGCAAACTGTAGTGTAAAGTCACCCTACCATTAGAACCTCCTATGGTAAATCTCCAGATCATGTAAAAGTCCAAAAATCTTGGACTCTTGACTGGTGCCAGAGTGAATTAATTGCAAATTAATCAAATTTGACCCAAGAGTGTGACAGAGGGGAAAAAAATAGAGCCGAAAGAGGACAAATAAAGAGTCTTAGGAGACCTCAGAGTGTCCTACACTGATTATCAGATTTGTAAAAAAATTCTGCAACATTAGGCCTCATACACTTGACCGTATCCTTTTGTGGTCTGCAACTCACGGATCTACAAAATATGGATGAAGTCCGTGTGCTGTCTACATTTTTTTGCAGACCCCCTTGACTTCTATGTGCCCACTGTGCCGCATTTTGCTGACATATTCTAGCTTTTTTCTGAAGTGACATATGGATGCGGAAAGCACAAGGGTCATCTGTGTGCTTTTCACATCTCTATGTCCATTCCGCAAAAGGATAGAACATGTCCTATACTTGACCACAAACTGTGGAGCATGGACCCACTGAAGATAACGGGTCCACAAATACAACACGAACGGTATACGTATTTTGTGGATCTGCAATTTGTAGACAGCATAATACATAAGGTTGTGTGCATGAGGCCTAATAGTATCTTAGAGGTAGACAGAAGGTAACCCAGTGTCCTAGTCTTTATTAAAACGTGGGCAATAATCTCTCTAGGAGCTGTTAAAGAGAGTCCTAACCCTATTAATTTAGGGTTGAATCAATCATGAGATTTTCTGATGCCCTTACAACCGAAGATGAAAAAACATTCAGCTCTGAACAACAAAAAGCAAAGAGATCTAATATTGAGTCCACTATTACTGTCCATAACCCGGAAGCCCAGTCTCCATTTTTCCACTCTCTATTGTTCAAACCAAACCAGGAGATAATCATGAAACGATCAAATGTAACGGGGAGACAGCGACACGCTTCCTCCTTGCTGCGCCGCCGGCATCCAGCATCTGTGCAGGAGCGAGGACGCGGCCTGCATCCTCGTCTCCATGAGGACCAGGGGGCGGGGAGGACCCAGCTGTGCACGCCTCCTCAGCGCGGCCGGCATCCTCCTAGCTGAAAGAGGTGACTGAACGCCGATCGCAAAGAATAGGCGCTCAGGTGGTTTGGGCTGGACTTGGGTCACGTGACGCTGGCCATGTCATATGACCCACTTGTTCTGCTATTTAAACAGGCAGCCTGCTGGTCACAGGTTGTCTGTGATTGGTCTTGCTACCCTCACCAGCATTCTGTATATTGAGACCTTGTTTGTTTTGACCTCGGCTTTGTTTGTGACCTCGACCTCGCTACCTCCTTGATATTTGACGTGACCTCTTAGCTTCTGACCTCGGCTTTGTTTGTGACCTCGGCTTTGCTACCTTCTTTTGGTATTTACGTATCCTCTTGGCTTCTGACCTCGGATTATCTTGACCGCGTTATTGTATTCTCCTTGTATACCTGCGTTAACCTTCTGGTTTTGACCCTTCCTTCCTTGATTCTGTTTAAGTTCTTTTTTATCCTTAGGCCCCTGCACTTATCTAATCTAGGGACCGTCGCCAAGTTGTACGCCGTCAGTTAGGACGGGCCGTGCAAGTAGGTAGGGATAGAGGTGGAGGTGGATATTAGGGCTGCATGCTTCCCTTCCCTACGTGACATCAAATAAGACTATTTCACCTGATTCTAAGATAATGGGACCTGGGTATTTAGAACTTTACTATAATAATCATATACTAATGAGGCACATAGTTTTACAGAATCCTATTTTTTCAGGTCTTCCCTGACCATAGGTTGATCACAAGATGTTTAGCAGAATCCCTAGTGATGATATGGTGAAATCCCCAGTGATCAACTGGTGGAACCACAGAAAAAATTCAGAATTACAACGTACATATTGAAAAGGTCTTCAAAAATTAGAGGCACTCTTTGTAGCTGCTCCCCACTTTGGTAAATTGGAGTGGGACCTAAATGGTGGACCTCTATGTTAACACAGAACCCTCTAATAGGATATATGAATTTAGCGCTAAAATGTCTTACATGTTCCTATGTTCATGTCAATGTATTTTAGGGAAGCCAGGGATACGTATGGTCTTTTCTGAACCTTTACTGTATATCAACCCATTGACATGCAAAGAAGAGTTAAAAGTAGGGAATGTTCTGCTTTCTCAGTGTATGCATAAGTAGTAGCATAAGAAGGTTAAGAACCCAAGGCAGAAGTGCCAAAATACACTCTCAAGTATATCTTTGCTCAACAAAGTGGCAGCACTTATAGATTGCGCTACTGCTAGTTATGAAGGACTTTAAAGGACACGGTGTATGATTTGTATTACTCGTACAGTCATTATGTAGTCAAGTGGAATCTTCTGTTCCCTGTAAGCAGCCACTTTGAGTTGGACAAAAGTCTCTCCTGGCTCATCAAAAAGATTTCTTTAGAAAAATCTCATAAAAACGACGGCACTCCCATTCTCCAGTTCTAAGGAACACTAGGAACATATGCATTCCTATGTTTGAATGATATTAGCAACTAGTGATGAGCGAATCGAAAATCCGAATTTCAGGATGAATTTTATTTGCCACAAAGCTGAATTTCCTTGTGCTTTGTGGTAGCGAAAGGATTTAAACGGAAATAGTGTAAAAATACCAAAAAATACTTACCTGATCCATTTGCTCGCGACGAACCGGCCGCTGCCATCTTGCTTGAAGATCTTGGCCGAAATCCCGTGCGTGGTGACATACCGTATGACGTCACCACATCAGCATTGGGCGGCCCGTCGCTTGCAAATGTAAGTATTTTTTATTGCACACGGTGTTATGTACATCAGATGCTGTCATCATGTATGAATGCGGCATCTGAGGGGCACAATGGCGGGGGGCAGCGCAATCGCTCGTCCCTGTCATTGCACCCACTACATACAAAGAAATGACAAACGAATAGATGGAAGAAAGCAGGCGGCACTCACCACTGTGCGATCGATTCCTTTATTCTTGACACGAAACCAAATACAAACATTAGGGCTGGGGCAGGAATATTCCTACGCATTCTGTGTAGGAATATGTCTGCCCCAGCCCTAATGTTTGTATTTGGTTTCATGTCAAGAATAACGGAATCGATTGTACAGTGGTGAGTGCTGCCTGCTCTTCATCTATTCGTTTGGGATTTGATACATCTGTATATATGGACTGAGCACCACCTGCGCTGTACATATGACAGGGCACATGGATAGCCATTACCTGTAGAAAAAAGAGACATTTAGCAGTGCCGCTCCGTTTCATTTTTTTCTTTTTATTCGAGAATTATACAAAGAAATGCGCTTCGTGACAAAGTCATTTGTCACGAAGCAGAATTTCTGTAAAATTTGTCGAACCATCCAAATCAAATTTTTTAGTACCTGGCTCATCACTATTAGCAACTAATTTTATAAGAAGAGCTTAAAGGGGTTGTGCCACAAAACATAATTTACATTTTTCAAACCAGCATTAGGATCTGAATACTTTTGTAATTGCATGTAATTAATAATTTACTATAGCCACTGAGCTATTAAGTACAAAAGTATCTGTAGAGCGCCACCTGCCGTTTGCTCTTTTCCTTATTTCTTGTCCACCTCACTGAGGTGGTCGCACGCACTCAGTTTAAATCTTCAAATACCACCAGCTCTATCTTCTGTTAGAAGCTATATCAGTTACAAGGAAAGAGCTACTGCAGAAAGGACATGCACCCTGAGCTGCCAGGCAGCCTGAAATAAATCTAGAAGAACTCCCGAAGCAATGAATGTGGAGATCTCTGGATCCATGGGAGGTACAGGGCTGGTTCATGTTTTGTTAGAAATGTATTGTCATGTACTATATGATGTATAATTTTTATTGTTTACATCAATCACAGCATAACCCCTTTGTACTCAAGGTTTTGTGCTCCTGAAAATGTATCCCAACACTAAAATTATCATTACAGGCTACTAATTTGCGTAGCTTGCGTAATGAGGACACATTATACCTCCTATTACATCATAGTGGTGCAATCTGTCTATATTTGGTGCTGTAGCACCCCATAACTAGCTGTGCCTGATTCATCTGTCTGTTCTTTAGCGAAGACCATCCCAGGATTTTAAGGCAATGCCTTTCCATGAGATGTATTTGTGGGATATAGACATTGTGAAGGGTCTGGTGTTTGTGAAGGAAGAGGGAGACAGTTGCTACTCAGGCAGATCTGATCTTCATTAGAATGGCCACCATGTAATACTACGTGGCCCCTGCAGTGGTCAATAAATTACTGATCAACCACCTTTAAAAAATATCAGCCAGGAGAACTCATATTTGCTTTACATCTGGTTGTGTATTTTTAGCTTCAAATGTCAATTGTATTAGACTATATATAGGCTTAATGTTTCCCAGACAAATGGTTGAAGAAAAAAGGGTGTGATTGGGCTGGTCTAAGAGATATGGAAAATGCTGAGGCACTAATGGGCTCTTAAGTGCTGGGCAAATGTTAAGACACTGTATACTTAAAGGGGTTGTCAGGGTTCAGAGCTGAACCCAGACATACCCATAATTTCACCCAGGCAGCCCCCCTGATGTTAGCATCGGAGCATCTCATGCTCCAATGCTCTCCCTTACCCTGCGCTAAATCGCGCTGGGCAAGCGATCTTTTGTTTACAATAACACACTGCCGGGCGATAGCTTCCGCCCGGCAGTGTGTTCAGTGACGTCACCGGTTCTGATGGGCGTGCTTTAGCGCTGCCCTAGCCATTTTACAGGCTAGGGCAGCGCTAAGCCTGCCCATCAGTGCCGGTGACATCACTGGGCTTCCTGACAGCCCCATGGAGAGGCCGGTTCGTCACCGGAACTCCGGAAAATGCCCTTGCCCTGCGCGATTTAGCGCAGAGCAAAGGAGGGCATCGAAGTATGAACTGCTCCAATGCTCAAGTCAGAGGGGCTGCCTGGGTGAAAATGGAGGTATGTCCGGGTTCAGCTCTGAACACAGACAACCCCTTTAATATTTTTTATTCCAATCCCCCTCAGCCGTGGTATCTGTGAAGAAATCCAATCTTACCTTCTCCCTGGCTCCTGGCTTGTCTTCACCAGACTTCCGGTCAACTTCCTGCATGGACTTGGTCACATGCACTGCTGCAGCCTATGACTGGCCTCAGAGGTGATATGTCCCCAAGTGACATGTGCTGGCTCAGGTGCCATTTCAAGAGTCTAGACATTGGCTGCAGCAGTGCACATGCAGACAGTTGACAGACAAGGACCAGAAGTCCAGTGAAGATAGCCGAGTGGCGGGGCGCACAAGTGGATTTCTTTTCAGGTAGCACTGGGTGGGGGAAAAAGATGGACAAACCTTCTAGACAGTGAATGACCTCTTGCAAGCACTGTTTTTTGTTGCATGTCTGCACCCTGACAAAGACAGTAGAAAACAGAGAGGAGTACATATCAGATGAGACTCAAGGACAAGGTGATAATTCTGAAAAGAGTGCAGGTAAAAGGGAAGACATTTTAAAATTCTGATACAGAAAGCTATTAATCATAGTTGACAAGTTCATATAGAGCTGGTATGGCAACATACTATATAGTGACCTTTAGCAATAGTAAAATTAGAAATGCAGAATAAAGTAAAGCATAGATAAGACCATTGGAAAGGGTTTACTTGGTGCACGTTCATGTTTATAAACATATTTCTTATAGAACAATTCTTGGCCGGACTACCTGAATAATAGCAACACAAAGATTAAAGTACGGTCATTGTATGTAAATTAAATTTTGTTATAATGTGTTCAAAAAAGTTGCAATTATCTCTATTACATTCTTTTAACACTGGTCAAGTGTTATTATACTGGATTCATGAAAGGCAAATCATGAGGGCATTTCTAGTATCTGCAATCACTGTAAACTATTATAAAGTAATAATAACATTGCGTTCATAGTGCAAGTATATTGGAGAAGTTATAAAATAACTTGGTGAAGACAGCCCTGGAATATAAATCACGCCGTTTTGTAATGTATACCTGCAGAAGTCAGTGTAAGTGACTTGTCATAATGACTTAGAATGAAAGGAGTCATTCATACCTCAAGCTATCGAGTGGCGTAATTTAATCTTGTAGGAGTAAATCTGTGTCGTTTGTGCATTATTGTATAGGGTAAAGGTAATGAGAAACATTTCGTTAATCCTAGGGATAGTCTTCATGGATTGTAGACTCCAGGACAAGAACCCTAAGGGCTAGACAGTTGGCACTGCAAATGACACGCATTATGAGTACTGCAGCCAAAAACAGTACTCACCAAAAACAGCACCACACTACTCCACACAGGCTATGTGAAGTATTGCAGCTCTGCCTCATGACTCCAATGGAGCTGAGCTACAATACTAGACACAACCTATGGACATGGGAGGTGCTGTTTTTGTAAGACAATAGCTATGGTTTTCTAATCCTGGACAATCCCCTAAAGGGGTCGTCTCGTTTAGCAAATTTATTTTTACATACCCTATTAAGGAATTCTAAGTTAAAGGGGTTTTCTGGGCTAAATATACTGATGTGCTATCCTCAGAATAGGTCGTTAATATCAGATCGGTGGTGGTCCAACAATTACCACTCCCATCGATCAGTTTTTTCAGGCACCCAAGGCACCAGAAACTATGCAGTCACTTGAATAGGAGCAGAGCTGTAGTACCCCTGAATGGCCACTATACGTAGTAAGGCGCTGCCTGCTTCCAACTTCATTCATTGTATAGTTTTCAGCCCTATGGCTGCCCAAAACAGCTGACTGTGGGTGTGCTAGGTGTCGGACTGTAACCAATCTGATATTGATGAGAGGATAGGTCATCAGTATCTGTAGCCCAGACAATCCTTTTAATATTCTTGGGGGGAGGGGGCAGTGAAAAGGATCCTCATCTCTTGGCCTGCCCAGACAACTCCTTTATTATTGAGGGCGGGGTCCAGTGTTCAGGATCCTCATGTTTCGGTCAGAATGACAACATCTAGATATAGAACCTCTATCTCTGGAGTATGTGATTGAAATGGACATTGTGTAATGCTAATGTTTCCCTGTGGTGGCGCTGTAGGGAAACAAAACACATTTGCCTGGTTTACCACAGAGAACAGTTGAACTCTTTGTATCCCAATTGGGGAACACTCTGGCATCTGCTTCTAACAAGTAGGGATTGTTCAAAGGAGAGAACCCCTCTAAGATCAAGTTTAGGCCTCTTTCACACGAACGAGTGAGCCCCATTCCCGTATTGCGGATCCGCAATACACGGGCACCGTTCCGTGGCCATTCCGCATCACAGATGAGCACCCATTCATTTCAATGGGTCCGCAAATCTGGAGATGCGGAACGGAATGACGAAACGGTACACTACAGAAGCACTACGGATGTCCTATCTTTTTGCGGAACGGGCAGATCGCTGAACCATTCAAGTGAATGTGCCTGCAATCCGCTGCAGCTGCCCCACGGTCGGTGCCCGTGCATTGCGGGCCGAAATTTGCGGTCCGCAAAACGGGCACAGGGCTCACACGTTCGTGTGAAAGAGGCCTTACTCGTTTTTGTAATGTATTAGAGCATTTTAAGGATTTTTTATTCTTTTTAAACTGCCCTTTTAACATGTGAATGGATTCTAGCCCTCATTTACACACTGCATTCATGTTTGCTGTGGTTTCAGAGAATGCTGTGGTTTCTTGAGATCACATCTTGCACTAGGTGTGGCGGGCTTGTGCAGATTCAATAGAAGTAAACTGCAATACAGAAACTCCAGGTAGAAAACACAATAGGCAGTTTCAATAGACACAACTACAGAGACCTTATATAGAATTATAAAAAAAAAAAAAAAGTCTTTCTACGTTTTAGGGTCTGGACTCTGTTCACACAGGGCATTTGCTGTAGAAATTCTATGAGATGACTGTCCCCATTCATTTGAATGAGGCTTGCCTCTAAAACAATCCCATTCAAATGTATGGAATGGGTTTTTGAGTATTTGAGTATGAGCCGCTAGCTGGAATTGTGGCGGCGCACGGACCGTCCATACTCCAGGACCGGAAGCTGAGCCTCTGTGCTTATGCTGCTGCTCCGAGAAGCTGCCCAGGTGGGGGATTGTCAGGGCCGGCCGAGATGTCTGGTCCTGTCAATCAAGTTGCAGGTCGAGCGACCTCTGCTTTGTAGGAGAAAAATGAATCAATTAGCTCATCTCTAGTGGACAGGAAAATGAAAAGAAGAAAAGATATATAGAACAGAGTGCTGCTGAAATGGCCATAGTGGAGAAGGTACTCATTGTGAGGTACGTTACGTGACCCTATGGCAGTGACGCACCATGCAACCAGGTCTGAACTTCTCTATTCCTGATGTAAAAACACTTCATTTTCAGACAGCCACCACTAGGGGGAGCTCAGTGCAAACATGATTACAGCAACTGCATAAAATCCTATGCACTGAGCTCCCCCTAGTGGTGGCTTCAGACAGCTGGCTTTGTAAAGGAAGGAAAGCAGGAGATTTATATACATTGAGAAATATGGTGGTCAGAATCAGCGCCATATTTATGAAGCACCTTACTGTCATAGAAGTTGGATAAGTGGGTGAGGCCAAGAGTGACATTTTAGTACAATGTTTTAAATTCAAATTTCTTTAGCTTAATAAAAAAATGTATATTTCTCAGAACTCTGGGTCGTTGCACTTTGCATTCTGCACTACCTGTGAGTGATTGACACATACTCAGAAACTGGGTGAGGCAGTGGGGCCCATTCTATGTTTTGCTTTGGGGCCCTATGTGATCTGTGTAAGGCCCTGCCCTAGGGTTACCATTAAATTGCAATCTCATTACTAGGACATTCCTGTGACAAAAGGAATATTTACTATAGTAACATTAGATAGATAGATACTGTAGATAGATAGATAGATAGATAGATAGATAGATAGATAGATAGTAGATAGAGTGATAGATAGATAATAGATAGATAGATAGATAGATAGATAGATAGATAGATAGATAGATACAAAGATAGATAATAGATATATGATAAAAAGATAGATAGATAGATAGATAGATAGATAGATAGATAGATAGATAGATACCGATATGAGGAAATGCAAAGGAGGAATTCTGTGTCTTTATTTAACAGTAACAGTAAGATTTTAGGAGTCACCTCAGAGAGAAGTCATTGAACATGCTTTATTTTAGGGTTTGGATTGCATTTGGGGTGAACCACTCAAGATCAGGCACAGCTGCAGCATCTAAGCGCTCACATGACTGATGAGAAGGAAAAAGCCAATGATTGCACAACAGTTTTCAGGGAACATCCACGTGTCAGAGCTTTTCTTAGCATTTTATGGAAAGCAATTAATGCATGTATTAACTTGTTAATGACCAGGATATTATAAGAGTTGTCTCATGAAGACAACTCCATTTTAAAAAAGAAGGTATCCTCAAGTTTTTGCTTTTATCGCCAGGGCGAGCGAGTGTCTGCCACACCTTACAACCACTTTAAATGAATTACCGTCCATGTACTGTAATACAAGGTGTACCAAGAGACCCCGCTATGATGACCACATGGCTTGAAAAGTTATATGGACAGAGGCTGTCACAGTGAGACAACCTCTTTAATGGACTGACGCATTTCATACTTTTTAGTGGTAGACATTATAAAAAAACTATTCAGCTAATTACCCCATTAACAATATCTTAGAGACTTCTGTCCAGGTTGTCCAAACCATACAACCTAAGCAACACAAACTATGGATAGTTAAAGGTGCATACATACTAATGAGTTGGTTCTATAGCAACAATGAAAATGTGGTCCAACTCCGGGGATCCTACTCCTGGGGTGCTACTCCTGAGTCCTATTACTAGGATACTACTTCTGGTTGATGTTCACACTATGACATCTCTACCTTCAGATATAGTGTTTGGCCATTATCTTCTACAGAAAATAAAGTGCAGGGTTCCAGGACCAGTCCAGCATAAAACTTCCTTTATTAAGTCATAGAAGATGCTAAATCTTAAATCAGAAGCAAGACCTAAGTGTTTCAAGTGGACACCCGACTCCTAATCATGGCATTTATTCCCACCCTGCTCAAAGATGGGGAGGTCCCTGATATTTGGGGATGTTCCCAGGGTGGGAATTTAGGCGATTTTGATTATTCAAATGTTGGTAAATATGCACATGATGAGCTCTCCATTTTCCTCTTAATCTCAACATCAACCTCCATCTAGTTTATTCCTGCTAAAATTAAACCCTCAGCCTTGCCCGCCTTTAATCTGCAAGAGCACCCCCCCCCCCCCAACACATACACTGCACCCAGAGGAGCCTTTAGTATCATTGACCAGAATACCCTTATCTCAGATGGGTCTTGTAGATGTAACACTTTTACAATGTAATTTTACACGAGATGTATGCATCTTGATTTGGATAACAATTGAATGTATTTTTGGGAAAAAAAATATAAACCTAAAATATATCATATTTCTACTGTTTTTTTTTTTTACAGCTTTTTTGAACTTCTGCTTCACAAGGAGACATGAAGAAAATGTTCCCATCATTGAGAAAATTTGCATTATTATTACTGATTTCTCTATTTTGGGTTGAATGCCATGGCCAAAACAGCCCAACTGATCCAACAACAAGCAGCCTAGGTATTGAATCCTCCCCTGGGACCACTGGACATGACACTACTACTGGTGTGAATAGCATAGGGACCACAGTATCATCTACTGCTAATAATTTAAGTGGAACCTCCATTGCTTCTACTTCTGTAGACAGTACATTGATAAACAGTGTCTCAACGAGTGATACTAAGGTTACCACCTCGACCACAGAAGAGACCACCAATGAAAGCTTCCCAAAGAGCACAACTTCCATGCCTATCTCAGGACTGACCAATGCAACGTCCACAAATTCATCTGAAGAGAATGGCACAATAAACTATTCAACAAGCGACACGCCAAACATCACTGCTTCTCCGATTGTCTCCAGTACAGCTACCACTGCAGTCCCACCAGCAAACACAGTATCAACCAACATCTCCATCATTACTACTACAACCAGTGAGAGAGAAAATGAGACTACTTCAGACATCTCCAGCACACCATCAAATGTCTCCACCACATCATCTAATGTCTCTAGCACACCATCTACTGACTCCAGCACATCATCTAATATCTCCACCACACCATCTACTGACTCCAGCACACCATCTAATGTCTCCACCACACCATCTACTGTCTCCAGCACATCATCTAATGTCTCTAGCACACCACCTACTGTCTCAAGCACAGAATCTACTGTTAATGCTTCAACATACACAACCAACACAGAAACCCAATCTACAGGAAATACTGGACATACAGTGAATATGACAAACCAGACAGAGTCCACACCAACAAGCAAGTCAACTGCCACCAGTGAGTCAACACAAGCAACTGTACAAGATACCCAAAGTACAACATATGTGGCAACCACAAACAGCAGTGTCTCAGGAAGCGAAAAAGGTAATCACATGTAGATAAATGACAAGGTGATCTTTGTATCAGGTGTTTAATAATCTTTGCATTGTGGGAAAGTCAAGTGAGCCACACCCTACTGGTTTTCAGTCTATTTCAACCAGTTTATCAGTCTTGCTCAATAGTTAGGGTACAAGCTGACCTTTCTTACAAAACATGTAATATTAAGCAACTAATATCCAAGAGAGCATATTGACTTAAGTTGTCTTAAAGAGGTTTTTCAAGGCTTGGATACTGATGATCTAATCTCGAGACAGGTCATCAACATCAGATTGGATGGGTTCCCCACCGATCAGCTGTTCCAGGCGACCCTGACACAGAAAACTATAAAGTGCACGAAGTGGAATGAAAATGGCTCCATCCACCGTATAGTTTCTGCTCATGAATGGGAGCTGAGCTGCAGGGCCCCGGCATGACCACTATGCAGTGGATGGATCCTTCTGCTTCTAGCTTTGTACACTGCACAGCCTCCAGGGCTGGCAGCTGCTTGAAACAGCTGATCGGTTAAGGCGTTGGGTATTGGACCCCCACCGATCTGATATTGATGAAGGCCATCAATATCTAAATCATAGAAGACCCCTTTAATGAGACAACTCCTTTAAAAGATGACAGCTAAGTTCGGGTGGCTTGATATGGGAGACAAGGTCAGCATTCTGTAAGCCAGCTTCATCAAGTAAAGGGCAATTCCCATTTTGAACAGTGATGGGAGATCGCTAGGAGGTGCTATCACTTTATCAGAGGGGTTCTGAGTCAGTGCTGTTGCCCCTTCATTGTTTTGCTTGCAGAGGGGTGCTCCTGTTCAGTGGCGCTGTTGTGCAGGTAAAAACAGTGGCTACAGCACAGCAATGCACCCCCATCATTCTCAGGATTAGCAGGGGTACTAGAGGTTGGAACCCCACTGATCGTACAATGATGGTATATCCTAGTGATAAACCACCACTTTATAAGATGGAAATAACCCTCTAAGTGCACTTTGAATTTAAAAGTGACATTTCTATTTCTACAAAGGTTGGCAAAAAAAAATTCTAACTTTTTTTTTTTTTTTCAATTTTGCAGACTTAGTAAACCATACTGGAGTTATCCTAGGTGCAGTTATTGGGTCCATCCTAGGAATTGCGCTGGTGTGTATTGCAGCATACATCATATGTGGAAATAAAAAATCCAGCAACTTTTCTCATCGACGGCTATATGAGGATATTAGGAGTGATCCAGGTATGCAATCTGCTTATCAATGTTGATATTGTGCAATATTATTATACATAACATATTACTGCTATCAGCTGTAATCACTGTGACAGCCCAGTAAAGAGTTTAGTTTCCATTCAGCGTCACCATAGGGGAAATGAAAAACTGCATAGTTCCCAGGGCCGGGGTTCTCCGAGATTTTGATATTGACGGCCTATCCTCAAGTGAATGGGCATGGGCTGCAATACCAAGCACAGCTACTATACAATGTACGGTGATGTGTTTGGTAAGCTGTGCAGAGACCACAGCACTCATAGGAGCGTCACAGCCTCCTCAAACAGCTGAGCGGCAGGGGTTTCGGTTGGAATTTCACCAATTTAATCTGAGGATAGGTCAACAATATTAAACACCTCGATAACCCCTTTAAAATCAATAACCTGTGCATGTGATATACAAATCTAACCAACCTGAGCCCACCAATGTGAGAGAACCTCTTGGTAGATCTTCTTCACTTTGGCTAAAAGTTCCCTCTCTTTATTAAAGAGGTTATCTTGCTAACAACACTTTACCACTACCCCCAGGATAGAGAATATAGTAAGTGTGTCATCACTAGGTATGACTGCTGGGACCTCCAGAAGTCATGATAACAGGGGTCTGCAAGTCCTGCCCAGTGCCCCATGTGAATGGAATGGCGGTGCACGTGTGTGACCAATGGTCCATTGGTCAGTTTCTATGGGAATGTCGCATACAGTGCTCACAGAGATGAATGAAGTTGTGGTCACACAAGGGCACCACCACTCTAGTCACATGGGTCACTCAGCAGCACTTGCAGAACCCCGTTCCCTTGATCGCTGGGTTCCCAGTGGTTGAACCCCGACTGATCAAAAACTTGTCCATTATTCTGTACATAAGGGATGAGCAATGCATTATTGGTGGGGTAACCTCCTTGAATTCTTTAATAGGGTATTGGAAAATGGGTCAAGTCACCTAATTTGGTTGGACCTACGTAAGGCTATGTTCACACTGTATAGCAAATACGAGACGTTGTATGCTTTAAATGGTGGATTGCAATGAATTCCAAACAATGGAACACATTACCCATATAGTCCACTTTTAAAAGGATACTTTTTGCATTCTGTTTACCTAATGGATCTATATGGGCAAGTTTAGCAACAGTTAGAGAAGTCCTTTTCTTTATCAGTGGAGAACCTAAGGGCCCGACTAAATTCCCCAGCTGTATATGTTAAGGCTTAAAAACAGATGATTTCTTAATAAGAGTGAAAAATGTTGGCTTTGAAATTGGAAATTAATATTTTTTTTATTGCAGTGTTACGGTTGGATAATCCTGTAAGTCCCTATGATGTCAGCTATGGAGACTCTTCATATTACAACCCTACTGCCATCGAAGAGCCTCCATACAGGAATGGGCCACACGAGACAATCGCAATGGATGATATCAGGCCTCATTAATCTTTAGCAAAACCCGTCTGGCGAGAACATTGTTTCCACTGGTTATAGATATCATGGGACATCTGCCAGTGTTCATTGGAATGCGTGAAGGAACTGTAGTCTCTTGATTGAGAGATCAGAGGAATTTCCTTGAATAAATGAAGCAAGTGACTTATGCAAATTCTATCTATGACACAACATTTTAGGGGTGGCAGGCTGCCCCATGTTTTATTATAACATTTTTTTTATTAAATTTTAATGCGCTAGCATCATAATCCATAGCATTGTCAATACTGATAGTTTTCTATATAGATGGACAAGGCAGAGCTTGAGGTTGATGATGGAAGCAAAAGAGAGTGATCTATAGAAAAGATTCTACATCATCATGCCATTTTCAGTCATCCACTTCACTACAAGGTGGACCATGAGCCTAAGAAAACCCTTATGTCTATTTTCTCATAGCAACCAGTTACAATATTTTCTTTATATAACATTTCATAGTAGATATGTGAAAAATGCATGAGGCCTTCTATAATAAATTGGATAGACTATTGTCCACCTCCAGGGTCTTTCAGGCAGACCTATAGAGGGTAGCATACGTACCTGGTCCCTGTTGCTGAGTTCTGGCTTCTTTGCTCTCCTGCCATCGTTCCCATGCTCTGATCCACTTGAGTCAACATCAGTTTGGGTGCAGGTCACATGGCTGCTGCAGTCAATGACTAGTCGCAGCCATACTGAGCATCCATGGTAAAAGTTATGCATGGAGGACAGGTCACCACTGTGGCCAGTCATTGTTTACAGTGCCCATGTGACCCACGTCAAACAGGATGTCTACACATGGTCAGCGGTAGTGGGGGAGCAAAGGAACCAGAACCCAGCAGCGAGGATAAAGTAAGTATGCTTATCTCCTCAGGTCTGGCCACATGGGGGTAAGGCTTAATCTAAGGACCTAAGAAATGGTTGAAATTGCTTTTATTTCCAGAAGTTTAGCTGCATGGAATGTAGACCTAGCTCCTTTGGCACATAAGAAGCCATCTGTAGAATAAATGCCCTGGTACCATAAATGGGTGGCCCAGGAGCTTCAAGCTGCATCTCTGCTGCATCTGTAAAAATGTATAGTTGAATAGAACTAAATTAGGGCATTACAGTAGTAAGTAGTACGGTATCTAACTACTGTACTATCCAGTGCCTAAATTAGATGTCTCAACATTAGCTACATTGAGTAGTAGGCCTCAGTTGTTTTTGATCCCCAGCACATCCAGCACAGCTTGTTTCTACCAGAAGAGAGATTTGTCCCATGCATCTACTGTTCTTGAAATGGGCTACAATTACCTGGATGGTCCACAGCTTTGTTTGTACTTGAGACCCCGACAACTTATAGATGGTAGTTTTCAAGGTCAACCAGAAAGATTAAAAAATATATATATTTTTAATTGGAATATACTTTTATAAGATGGTGATGTTCACCAATCTGCTTCCTAAAATGATAACTATTGGCAAAAAAAAAGTGAAAAGTACAGAAGCTATAAGAGGGTGACACCATGTGTAGTATGTTTAAAAAACAGATTAGCATGGCTTCCTACAGTCTGTGGGAAATCCGCTCACCTTGTGAGAGACCGAAATGCATATGCAACCTGGAACTTGGCAAAAGCAAGGAACTGCTTGGTCAGATGTCCTTTCAAACAACTTATGTAGAGGGAATGGAGAAGTGGCATAAATTGTAGCAACAATTTGGAAAACAATCCTTCATTGATGTAGTCTCATAAAGATAGTGCATTTCGATACTACTTTCATCAAAACTGATGAAACATATTTCCAAGACTTCAAACATTTCATTCCGTGTGGTGACAGTGCTAGGTTGATTTCAGTTTTGCATCCCTTCTACTAGAAATGGACAAAATGTTGATGGAAACGCTTGCCAGGAGCATACATGTATTAGAGACCCAAATGTAAAAATGACAACCTCTCTGTGCACTGGTTCACCATCAGCCTATTTCGTTTGCCCCCCTCCCCTTCAAGAACAAAAGAGCTTGGGATGCATTCATGCCCACACCTGCTACCCATCCATTGTATAACAGAACAGTGGTATCACTTTGGGGGTTGTCCTCCCCTCCTTGTTTCCAAACACTCTGGTTCCTCTGGGGAGGGAAGATCATTTCAGATTCATGATATATTATCTCCTTATCTACAATTAGGGGTCAGATGGGCTGATTTGCTCCTTGACTTTCAACATTAAGTCTGAAATATTAGAAGGTTCTTGATGTGTGACAGCATTGTCCGTGTGGGTGATCCGACTGGTGCGTATTTATAGTCCCACATCACTGTCAGATCACTTTTGCTGCCTTTGTGCAGCTTTTAAGCTTTTTATTACTACAATCTCCGGTGGGTCTGTTATGTTCAGATCTCATAAATATCATCAATGCTGGTTTATGGTGGCGAAGGGAACTACTTCAATAATGAACAAGTTGGCATGAAATATCCCGTCATCAACTGCCATGGCTTTCCAAAAAAGTGCTATAAGCATAATGCAGTAAGATTACATTATTATGAATTATTCAGGTGTTTTATGTTGTTTATATGGTTTTAATGTGTTAATATCACAGTGGGATCTATCATATTTTACAGACTCCAAATCCATACTGACAGTATTTTATCGAATTTTGCAGGCACAGGGACCTTTATTGATGCTCAGAGTAATTCTGACTGACATCAAACATAACTTACACAAGCTTATGAACTGAAGTCGGACTGATCTTCTATGGAGAGGGGTTCAAATGTACAATTTCTTTTAATACAGCACATGACAGGTGACAAACTACAATGTAGAGCGGGGATGGCCAGCTGTTGCTAAACTACAACTCCCAGCATGCCCAGACTGACTACAGCTATCAGCCTACTGCAGGGCATGGTAGGAGTTGTAGTTTTACAACAGGTAGAGAGCCGCAGGTTGGCCATCCCTGATATAGAGAGTAGGGTTGGGCGAATCAAACTATCCGAAGTGAACTTCAATTTGATTTGCCAAGAAGCCAAATTTCTACATGCTTCTTGGTAACGAATCAATTTTCCCTGAAATGGCGTTAAAAAAAAAATACTCATTTCATCCATTTGAGCGCAAAGAGGCCGCCATGGCCATTTTGATTGAAGATCCCATGCAAAATCTGATGACGTCATCATACACCACGCGGGATCGTCAATCAAGATGAACACGACGGCCTCTTCGTGCTCAAATGGGTAGGGTGAGCAGTTTTTTTTAAATAAATGGTTAACCCCTGAAAGCCCTCATTTTTAATCTTGGACAAGGCATCTGAGGTGTTCAATGATGGGCGGCCGTTTCCCGTCATTGCACCCACTACGTACAAAGAAATGCGCTTTTTAATGAAGTACGCAAAGCTGATTTCTTTGTAAAATTCGGAAAATCATCACTAATAGAGAGTTTTAAAGTATAAATTAAAAAGTTTTAACTGTGTTTGAAGAACGTACTGAAAATGGGTTGATCACAGGTTTTCCGGCAGCAGGAACCCCAAAAGGTCAGCTGTAATATACGGGTGACCCTGGCACAAATGTGATCAATTTCTCTGCACTGCCTCCATGGGTAAATCAAAGTATTACATGGTGCTCATTGCCATCTATGGGCTGTCCAATGTAAGCTATTGATGTGACTCATTCCACCCACAGCGAGACATATTTTTTGCAACCGCTCTCCACTGTCAAATATATAGAAGCATTGAGCAGTGGACCTCCTGTTCGAATGGGGCTATGACAAACCTTTACCAGTCTAACCCAAGTAATAGCAAGCAAACAGAGAACCTGTATGTGTATAATATCGCAAGTTAAAGGGGATCTGTTAGCAGTTTTTTGTTGATGCAAAACTGCTGGCAGCCATGCGTAGTGATTAGGGACAGGAGGTAAGATATACCTTTATCCTTGGTTTTAGTCAATGATCCTCCCTGTTGTTATGAGTGACAACTATAGTGGTCTCCTGGTTTGACTCAACAGTTGTCAAGCACAGCAGAGCTCATACACTGAACCCGAAGCACTAAAGCCTGTAGACCCGACACCGAAGGGCTTGGCGTGCGTTTGCCAGAGCAGCGCCCATTGGATTCTAAGATAATTTTTTTACTGCATTCACTAAAACTAAGGACAACCGTATGTATCACCTTGTGTCCAATGCCTCTACCCATGTTTGTCAGCATTTTTGCTTTGACAAAACTGCTGACAGATTCCCTTTAAGAATATTTAAAAATGTATAATGTAATCACTACTACAGTCCAGAAAATACAGTATATATAAGTAAATGTATCATTCGCTCTTGATAATGTCTATATGTGTAAATTATGGTTATCCCTGCTTTTTGTACAAGAATATACATGCCCGAATGCACAAATATTTATTAAACACACATGTACATATGGCATTTCTCATCCTCTGTCGTCTTGTTTCATTAGCGCCTCTAGTGGACAGTTGTCCTTTTACAATTTAAAATGTGCTTTCAGTTTTAAGTTAATAATAATCACTGCACGGTGGTGAGCTTGATAAAGACCAGTGTGGTCGAAATGTTGCTGCATTCGGTGTATCTTAGGGTCCTTTCACACTTGCGTTCTGAGGATCCGGCAGGCACTTCCGTCCCGCCGGATCCGTGTGAACGCAAGTCGCCTGAAGCATTAGAAGACTGATCAGGATCCTGATCAGTCTTCGAAATGCTTTCAGGTTACTATGGCAGCCAGGACGCTATTAAAGTCCTGGTTGTCATAGTAGTAGTGGGGAGCGGGGGAGCAGTATACTTACCGTCCGTGTGGCTCCCGGGGCGCTCCAGAATGACATCAGAGCGCACAATGCGCATGGATCACGTGATCCATGCGATCACGTGATCCATGCGATCACGTGATCCATGCTTGTAGGGCGCCCTGACGTCACTCTGGAGTGCCCCGGGAGCCGCACGGATGGTAAGTATACTGCTGCCCCGCTCCACACTACACTTTACCATGGCAATCAGGGCTTTAGTGTCCTGGCTGCCATGGTAACTATTGAGAAAAAGCTAAACGTCGGATCCGGCGATGCGCCGAAACGACGTTTAGCTTAAGGCCGGATCCGGATTAATGCCTTTCATTGGGCATTAATTCCAGATCCGGCCTTGCGGCAAGTGTTCCGGATTTTTGGACGGAGCAAAAAGCACAGCATGCTGCGATATTTGCTGCGTCCAAAAAACGTTCCGGTCCTGAACTGAAGACATCCTGATGCATCCTGAACGGATTTCTCTCCATTCAGAATGCATGGGGATGATCCTGATCAGGATTTTTCCGGCATAGAGACCCGAAGACGGAACTCTATGCCGGAAAACAAAAACACCAGTGTGAAAGGACCCTTAGAAGACTTTGAATCATTGGCGTGCCGCAGTCTTTTCATCTTTGGCTGTTATTTGAGGAGACCCAAAGGCCGGGATTGAACACTGTGGGCAACGCCACTTAATGGACTACCTGAGAAGTCTCAGTGAGTAGTGCTGTCTTGTTACTTAATTACAGACCACGCATTGGCTAGTGTGCGAGTCGCAGGCTCAGCAGACAGGAGCAGAGCAGAACTGTGCAGGCGGGCGGACGGACAGACGGGGCGGCCGCGGCAGTCTTGTATATACCGCCCTCACACACTGCGGCTGCCAGTGCCACCACCTGCTGCCTCATTAACCACTGCCACTTTCTGGTTCGAAGGAGTCCCGACTCCAACCAGCCCCCAGGCTCAGTATTGCTGGCTTGCCCCTGGAGCCTGGACTGTTGTGTGCCACAGTGCTGCTACCACGGACAAAGTGAGTTGTACACTCACAGCAGTGAGTGACAGACATGTTTAAAAAAAGTTCATGGGGGGTGGTGAGGGGAGATGGTTAGTGGGGGGGAAGAGGGCAGCAGCAAGCAGAGTTCCTGCAGAGTTGGGGCCCAGGACACCACTGTTCTATAAGGCTCATTAATATATAGAGGACTCAGGACAGTGCACGTGATGATATCATTTACCTGTCAGGTGCCACGATCAATGCTGATCGCGACACCTGTGAGTGAAGGCAGAGGAATGCGGTTCCCTCTAAGGCCTTATTCACACGTCCGCAATTCTGTTCCGCATTTTGCGGAACAGAATTGCGGACCCATTAGTTTTAATGGGGACAGGCGATGTCCCGGCCGGGTCCGCAATTGCGGATCCGCACTTCCGGGTCCGCAATTGCGTTCCCGAAAAAAATAGAGCATGTCCTATTCTTGTCCGCAATTGCGGACAAGAAAAGGCATTTTCTATGAGAGTGCCGGCGATGTGCGGTCCGCAAATTGCGGAACGCACATCGCCGATGTCCGTGTTTTGCGGATCCGCGGATCCGTGGATCCGCAAAACACGACGGACGTGTGAATTAGGCCTTAGGGTACGTTCACACAAAGACATTTGTCGCTCGACAATAGGTCGCACTATTGTCGCGCGTCAATTTTTATAATGGGAGTCAATTTTTATAATGTCGCTGTGACTGCGACACAACAGTCGCAAAAAATCCATTCAAGATTCGCATTTGCGTCGCAGTCGCAGCATGTCGCAATGCCACACTACAGACTCCCATTATAAAAATTGTCACGCGACATTGGTGCGACAAAATGTCGTGCGACAAATGTTGCAGTGAAGTTGTGCCCCATTTGTCGCGCGACTTAATGTTGCACTACAAATGTCGTCGTGTGAACGTACCCTAATAAAAACAAAAAAAATATTTATTCGGAACGGTTTCAAAAGGTTATTTATACATTTTATTTATTTATTTATTAGCAAATGGATGTGGCAGGAGAGGAGCCAGGGGTCGGTAATGGGTGGAGTTAGGGGGGCCCAATTCTGATTCTTGCTATGGGGCCCAATGATTTTTACGCCCCTGTCACTGTAGTATATAAATCAAAAGTTCTGCAACTTTCCAAGATAACATTTTAAATCTTCACCATTATCAAGATATTACATTCATAGGCTTCATACTTGCAAAGAGCGTCTGTCAGCAGATTTGTCCCTATGACACTGGCTGACCTGTTACATGTGCACTTGGCAGCTGAAGGCATCTGTGTTGGTCCCATGTTCATATGTGTCCGTATTGCCGGGAAAAATGATGTAATGATATATGCAAATGAGCCTCTAGGAGCAACAGGGACAATGCTGTTGCACCTAGAGACTCTGCTCTCTCTGCAATGGCTGCACCCTCTGCACTTTGATTCACAGGGCCAGGTGTGATGATATTTACGCTGCCTGGTCCTGTCAATCAAAGTGCAAAGGACACGTCATTTGCAGAGCGCGCAGAGCCTCTAGGTGTAATAGTAACACCTCCATTGCTCCTCGAGGCTTATTTGTGTATAATAAAACTTTATTTTTCTCAATAATTATACCTGCCTGTAATACTGACGGCACAGTACCTACAGAACGGATTGACTGGGTGCACTAGACCGCAATGCACACTGCGATACGCTCTCCCTGCAGTATAACTTCCAAGCCTTCACACTGAGATTGGGCCATCAAGTGGGAGGAATATGATTAGGCGGAGTGGCCTGGGTATACCTTATTTATCGTGATTCATGACAAATTAATTCAGAACAAATCATATTTCTTGAAGAACTTTGGTGAATCGTCCGAATCAAATTTTTCCAAACTTCGCTCATCCAAACTCAAAAACGGCCAAGAAGAAAACATAGTATGGCAGCACTGTTATAAAAATACCATTATATACTACAAGCAGATTCTAAATCTCCACAACAACAGAGGTGGATGAGATAAAGATCCTTCACCTGCCATGACCTTGTAGGAATTCCCGTTAAGTAATTCTGAGACTACAAAATGATTTCTTATCACAAATTCTGTTTGAAGTAGATGGAAAAGGGGAGATATTTTTTTTTATTGCTTGTGATATGATTGTATTCTGTCACGCAAAAATACTCCAAGAACTCCACGGTGTACAGTACCTCCCCGGTACTTCATGGCTGAAATGTTATATGCTATTATAACACTACCCGGTCTGTAAACCACCACCAGGCACAAAATGTAATAGACTCGCGTCTTTACTAATCTGCAATGATTCCAATAATTCTGATTATTCCAGGAAAATAACGGCCCAAAAGGGACCTTACACACATCACTTTTGCACCTTTGCTGCAGTTTTTTTTATTTTTATGGTGGAGTGACCTTTACTCCTAGAGGCTCTGCTCTCTCTGCAACTGCCGCGTCCTCTCCACTTTAATTGACAGGGCCAGGCTGTATAAATATAATCACCAGGGGGGGATTGAAATTTCCCAGTGGGCCGATGCCCAGGGGGCTGCCTGGGCCCTCGTCACAGCCGGCCAGTAAAGGTTTTTGGGAATGTAGTTTGTGCTGCTGGCAGTATTTTGTGATAGATTGTGTATTTTGACTCTGTTGGGGCGGTATAATGGGCCACAATATGGTATTGTTGGCCCTGCAATCCATTAATTTGGACCCAACCACAAAACGGGGCCACTTTCAGTATTTTTTTCCAGGGCCACTTTAAGTTCCCAGGCTGCACCACGGCACTTGAGGCAGATTTTCCCTGGAGCGTTACGCTCTTGGGGACCGAATGGTGGAGGCAGGGGTGCACCTAGCCTTTCTGCTGCCTAAGGCGAAAACTGAAACGTTGCCCCCCCCCCATGCCAATTTCTTAACCTAACCCCTTTGCCACAATGAAAGTGCTCATTGTCCATGGCCCCTCCGCTTCCCCTCTCTTGCCCCTACCTGGTGCTGATTGACCTCTGGGTGGAGGGAGGTGGGAGCCATTTGTTCTTTGTTATAGCCTTGGCCCCTCTGAAGCATCCCAGACTATCACAGCAGTAATTCCTATAGATCCCTGCCATCTGCAGGCCTCCATAGGAACAAACTGAATGTCCCATAAGTTGCAATGGTAATTCATTTCAGTCTATGGGACAAGTGATCTAACAAATCACATGTTCAAGTCCCCTAAGTGAACTTAAAAAAATAGGAGTGAATAAAAGGTTTTAAAATTATAAAGAATTAAATATCTATAAAAATTCACTCTCCTATCCCCATGATAAAAATAAATAAACAAAACAATAAAGATCATTTGCACCACTGCGTCCCAAAAGGCCCGAATTATTAAACTATAAATGTACTTATCCTGTACGGTGAAGATGGGACCAACACAGATGTCTTCAGCTGCCAAGCGCACATGTAACAGGTCAGACAGTTTAATAGGACCTATTTGGAACTTCTTTCCAGCTTCCTACTACATCATATGCAACATTCAATGGTGCCATTAGAAAGTACAACATCTACTATAAAAATGAGGCTTTATACAGCTATGTAAATAAAAAAACAAAAAAGTTTAAGTCTCCGGGAAAGGGTAAAACAAAAACGCAAAAAACAGAAAATCGCTAGGGGCTGAAAGAGTTAAGGTTAAAGTTACATTTTAAAAACAGATTATTACACAATTCTCTCTCTAGATATTCAATACAGAGATACCACAAACCCTTTAGGTGTAATTTTACACCAGATATATGGTTAAGGCTCACCTACTGTATAGGCATGCACAACACAGTTCATTTGAGTGAGATCCTGGGGTCTGAGCACATTTTTGAGCTGTCATATTCTTTTAGAAATTAAATGTCCCTGATATATTGCACAATATTTTTGGTAATGAGCGAATCCTTGGAAGTTCGGGTTCGGCCGAACTTAAGGTCAAAGTTTGGGTTCGGGACCCGAACTTTACCCTGAACCCCATTGAAGTCAATGGGGACACAAACTTCACTTTATTATTTTCCTTTATAACATGGTTATATCGGAAAATAATAGCTTCTTAAGACAGAATGCAAAACAATATGGCCATGGTGAAAAAAACAAAACTCACCTTATCCACTTGATCGGGCTGCAGCAGCTTCTTCTATCTTCACTGAACAGGACCTGCCAAAGGACCTGCGATGTGCGCAATGACGTCACCACCTGGAAGAGCGCGGTGAGTTTTTTGTTTTTTTTAACCATATTGTTTTGCATTCTGTCTTAAGAATGCTATTATTTTCCGATATAACCATGTTATAATGGAAAATAATAAAATCACCTGGACAGCGAACCCGAACTTCAGTAAAAAAGTACGTTTTCAGTTTGGGTTCGCTCATCCCTAATTACACCATAAATATTTATTTTGCTCCAGCTGTTTTACACGATAACAGTGCCAACATAGAACAGCAGAAGGTGCCAGGGATCCACATATGTAATAATTCATTTAGGACATGCTCAGACATAATAGATCCTACTTATGTGGAGGTGCATTATTAGCACACTAAATATTATAATAATTATCTAAAATTATCATCATGCTTAAACAGAGACTCCAAGCAATGCTGGAACTGGGGGAGATTGATAAAAACTACACCATATCATCATGGCGTCAGTCTTTTCTCCCATGGAATGTGGAACCCAGCCCTAGATGGAAACCATACACTTCTGAAATATTGTGAACTTAAAAGAAAGCAGACTTACCCCATATTGCCATGAATATAGCAAAGAACACCGTGCCTCCATTATCAAATAAATGAGTCACCTGAGAATTGAGAAGCACAAGTGTCACCGCTCACAAGTATACCCAGCGTTCTCACATTTCTGCATCGTGGCGTGACATGATATCTTAAATATGACATTTCATTTCCCAGCAGTGAAGAGCCCTTGTAAGTACAGTATGTTCCTGGCACCCTGGATTTCTCCTTTTCAGTAATATAGAGCTTATGCCAGACCTGGAAGTCTTGGCAAGGTATAACAGCATGGTACAGAGGTAAATTAAATTGAACTAAAATAAAGTAAATATGTTATATAAAGTACAGTATAAATGTACATCTATATA
This sequence comes from Bufotes viridis, assembly GCA_033119425.1. Lineage (NCBI taxonomy): Eukaryota > Metazoa > Chordata > Amphibia > Anura > Bufonidae > Bufotes > Bufotes viridis. The sequence goes on from CM065598.1 coordinate 26,470,663, forward strand.
GCCACCAATTGCATGCCATCTATCTGCAGTGACCCAGTGGATAACTGCAAAAAGGTTAAAGTCATCAAGAATCACTGCTAAAGACTTAGGGGGTTGTTTACTATGAGAAATTTTCCTATTTATGGTGTAGTTCTGGTGCAGTTTATTTTCACTGCAATCTGCGACTTTTCCACACTCACACCATGCCCCCCTTTTTAAGACCTGCGTGAGCAGGGAAAAGTCTTATTAAACTGGCTGACCTGTTACATGTGCACTTGGCAGCTGAAGACATCTGTGTTGGCCCCATGTTCATATGTGCCCGCATTGCTGAGAAAAATTATGTTTTAATATATGCAAATGAGCCTCTAGGAGGAATGGGAGTGTTGCCAATACACCTAGAGGCTTAGCTCTTGGTGTAACGACAACGCCCTTTCCCATCATTGAACCCCTCTGATGATGTGTTCAATGCTGATCGCAGCAAGACAGTCATATTGAGGCCTTTTAGGGGTTAATCAGGGGTTAAAAACAAAAAAAAATGCATACTCGCCTCATCCATTTGTTCGTGGAAAGGCCATCGCAGCCATCTTGATTGAAGAAAATGTGCAAAATCTCTTGCGCGTTGACGAGATGGTGTCATCACGTCAGCGCGTGCAAGATTTGGCACGTTTTCTTCAATCAAGAAAAGAAGCATACTAGTTGTATGTAAGAAAGGGCTTGTATGCTATATGGTTAATAAATGGGTGCTGTAGGGCACTATCTGGTCCTTGTTTGGGGATCACTGGGTGATGTGTACACTATTTAATCGGCCACCAATTTGTCAGTGTTTTACTATATAAATATGGAAGCTACTAACTAGGGCAGCGCCAAATATTGCAAAGCTTTAGTTGGTGGAATAAACACATGGCTGTCCCTTCTTTCCTATCTCAGAAATTTGGGAAGCTTGGAGTAGGCTCCAATACTATTTGTTACATTCTGATTCCCATAGAACCACACTATATGATTTCCATTACTGATTGTGTAAATTAACTGTTGGATATGGATACAGGAGAACTATGAAAAGATTCTTCAGCTGCTGGGGAACTGAAACTCTAGAGAGAGTCTCCACAATATCTGATCAAACCATCTCTTATCGCCAGCAGAGGACATTGACCCCATTGATCACGTGCCAGTGCTCCCCTGCCTTACACAGATTGGCATATATCTCTTTGCCCCACTCTAAAACCACAACCTGAAGGGTTCCCAGAGTGGCGGACAATATCAAACACGAATCTGGCCTCAGGATTTGTGAGTGGCGTTGAATTTCCACTAATTGCAAAAGACTGTTCATAATTGCCAGGTTCCTGCAGCTGATACATAATGAATTCATCACATCAAAGACAGTCAGTTTCCTTCTAGTCTCAACGATCTTTGTATGTGAGCTTGGAATATTTATGGCTAACGTAGAATTAATGGAGATATCCCACACATTTAAGATGCTTCTTTTACTCCTTTATCTGCACTGGACTTCTTCTTTTATTGGGGTTGGGGGGCAGCTCAAATGAGGTAATCAAGCACCCGCATCTCACAGGATACACTGAAAGTACCTCTTTTTAAAGGGGGCATGCAGTGTAAAGATATTGATGCCTTAAAGGGGTTGTGACACTTCAGCAAATAGCATTTATCATGTAGAGAAAGTTAATACAAGGCAATTACTAATGTATTGTGATTGTCCATGTTGCCTCCTTTTCTGGCTGATTTAATTTTCTATCACATTATACACTCCTTGTGTTCATGGTTAAAATCACCCTGCAATCCATTAGTGTGGCCATGCTTGCATACTATAAAAAGGAAGATGTCTACAGAACCTGTTTTATTAAACTCTTATACAAGTAGAGCACCCCTGACAGAGTGGAGAGGGTGTCAGCAGTAAGTTTGTGTTGATGTCACACTGTACCCACTCCTGCTTTTGGCTATTAAATTATAAGCCAATTCTGATGGGACCATGTCCTACAGGCCTTACAGCTGCTACATAGACAGGATCCGTTGTGCGCCTCATTTTTCCTTTCTTCTGACAGATCAGAAGAAGAAGGGTCAAATAAATGATGATGTCAACAGGCCAAAAAGGAAATATGGTGGCCCAGTCATGAAGTGGGGAGGGTGAAAACAGCATGAGAAGTCCACAGAGTGGCCCAATAACATAGTGGTGAGGTGGCAGTAGCATGAGGAGACCACAGAGTGGCCCAGTTACATAGTGTTGAGGTAGTAGCAGAATGAGGAGACCACAGAAAGTAGTGAGGTGGAAGCAGCATGAGGAGACCACCGAGTAGTAAGTTGGAAGCAGCATGAGGAGACCACAGAGTGGCCCAATGACATAGTGTTGAGGTAGCAGCAGCATGAGGAGACCACCGAGTGGCCCAGTTACATAGTGTTGAGGTAGTAGCAGAATGAGGAGACCACAGAGTAGAGAGGTGGCAGCAGCATGAGGAGACCACAGAGTGGCCCATTAACATAGTGTTGAGGTAACAGCAGCATGAGGAGACCACAGAGTGATGATGTACTTATTCCATAAAGGTGATCGTGCTGCCAAGTGCAAGTGAAGACTTCTAAGTTAGGTTAGATTATATCAGTTCTTTCTTATGTAACTGAACATCCGAGGTACAGCAGGGATGGTCTCGTCAAGTGATCCTTCTGCGGAGGTTAGAGTTTCGTGCACATAGTGAAGATCCACAAAATATTAAATCTTTAAAAAGTTTTATTATACTCACAACGGAGATGAAAAAACGCGAGTTAAACAAACATCCACACTCATGGATCCGCCCGATCCAGGTTTTGCCTAATTCGCTTCATAAAAGTTTTTAAAGATTTAATCTTTGGTGGATCTTCACTATGTGCACGAAACTCTAGCCTCCACAGAAGGATAGCTTGTGATGAGACTATCCCTGCTGGAACTCGGATGTTCGGTTGCATAAGAAGGACCTGATATAATCTGACCTAACTTGGAAGTCTTCACTTGCACTTGGCAGCGCGATCACCTTTATGGAATAAGTACTGTTGAACGTGAATTGATCCCACTTCACACATAGATCAGCAGCGCCGAAAAAATACCATCTCAACATGAAAGAGAACCTTTTTTATAATTTGTTTATTTTTTATTTTATTTTTTATATTGGTTTTACTTTTAGTGTTGATGTAGCAGCAGCATGAGGCCACACAGAGTGGCCCAGTGACAAAGTGTTGAGGTGGTAGCAGCATGAGGAGACCACAGAATGACCCAGTGATATAGTGTTAAGGTAGCAGCAGCATGAGGAGACCACAGAGTAGTGAGGTGGCAGCAGCATGAGGAGACCACAGAGTAGTGAGGTGGGAGCAGCATGAGGAGACCACAGAGTGGACCAGTGACATGGTGTTGAGGTGGCAGAAGCATGAGAGGACCACATAGTAGTGATGTGGCAGCAGCATGAGGAGACCACAGATTGGTGAATTGGCAGCAGCATGAGGAGACCACAGAACGGTGATGTGGCAGCAGCATGAGGAGACTACAGAATGGCCCAGAGACATAGTGTCAAGGTGGCAGCAGCATGAGAAGACAACAGAGTAGTGATGCCGCAGCAGCATGAGGAGACCACAGAGTGGTCCAGTGTCATAGTGTTGAGGTAGCAGCAGCATGAGAAGACCACAGAGTGTTGAGGTGGCAGCAGCATGAGGAGACCACAGAGTGACCCACAGACATAGTGGTGAGGTGGCAGCATCATGAGGAGACCACAGAGTGGCCCAGTGACATATTGTTGAGGTAGCAGCAGCATGAGGAGACCACAGAGTAATAATGTGGCAGCATCATGAGGAGACCACAGAATGGCCCAGTGACATAGTGGGGAGGTGGCAGCAGCATATGGAGACCACAGAGTAGTGATGTGGAAGCAGCATTAGAAGACCACAGTGTAGTCCAGTGACAGAGTGGCGAGGTAGCAGCAGCATGAGGAGACCACATAGTGGCCCAGTGACATAGTGTTGAGATGGCAGCAGCATGAGAAGACCACAGAGTAGTGATATGGCAGCAGCATGAGTAGACCACAGAGTGGCCTAGTAACAGAGTGAGGAGGTGGCAGCAGCATACACAGTGGCCCATTGACATAGTGTTGAGGTAGTGGCAGCATGAGGAGATCAAAGAGTGGTGAGGTAGCAGCAGCATAAGGAGACCACAGCATGGCCCAGTGACATAGTCTTGATGTAGCAGCTGCATGAGGAGCCCACAGAGTGGAAAACTGACAGAGGGGAGGTGGGGGGCAATATCAGTACCAGCTGAAGATGGGGCTGGCAGTAGGAGCACCAGGTGTGGTATCAGGCAGGTGGCAGCATCAGAATAGTAGTTGAAGAAGGTAACCAGAAGAAACAGGCCTTTTTTGTCAAAGTGTATGTGTGGCACTATGGATGATCTAGTCTGATACATCAGACACTGGTGTTTGAAAATCCTGGCTGATCCACGCCTGATTATTCTTCACAATGGTCAGTTTCTATATATTTTGGGTAAACAGGCGAGTTCTCCTTGGGTTAACTGTGGCCCCTGCCGCACTAAACACCCGCTCTAATAGCACACTGCTGGCCGGGCAGGAAACTTGTCTAGTGCAAACTCGGTCACAAATCGAGTTTGGCTGCACAGTAGTCCAGGGGATCTTCGATGTGGGGTGGCAGGGTGAACTCCAAGTATGCCACAACCCGTTGGTTCAGATTCTGCTCTATGTCTATCTGCTGCTGCTGGTGAGTAGTTTCTTTAGTAGGTGGGTGGTGAAAACTGCTCATCAGCGACTCTAGACATAAGTTGCTGCTGATGGAGTTGGTACTGCTCCTGCCCCCCCAGCAGCCATGGCAGTGGAACGTGAGCGCAGAGGTCCCCTCCGCTCAGACTTATGTGAGTATGGGCGATGGCGCACATAGGCAGCAGCCTACTGACTACATAGGTTGTCTCGATAGTAGTTCAGTTTGTCCTCCCTCTCAGCGGGGGTTAAAAAGGGACCCATTTTAGACCGGTAGCGAGGGTCTAAAATGGAGAGCAAGTAGTCATCCCTCTGCCGAATGGCGACAATTCAGCTGTCACTACGCAAGCAAGTGAGCATGCATCAGGCCATTTGCACAAGTGACTCGGAGGTACTTACTGCCTCCATCTCCACTGCAAACTGCCACGGTGTGTCTGGGTTCTCTGCCTCCTCTTCCTCATCGCCCTGCAGCTCCTCTGGCTGCTCCTGCTCCTCCTCTCCTGTCACCTGTGTAGAAAACCACCCATTTCTCTACACATCTCTTGTGCTTGAATGTCCTCCTCCTCCAGTTCAGCCCCTACAGGGCTCATGTGGCCATGAGATGTAGTCACCACATCTCCTGTCCCCTGGCCAGCCAGATTTAGCAGCATCTGTTCCAGGACATGAAGCAGTGGAATTACGTTGTTCATTCCATAGTCCGGGCGAAAAGTGGCCTCCTCAAAGGACCCGAGCAAACAGCAGGTGTCACGCATGAGCTGCCACTGGCTAATATCGAAGTTACACAGAGGAGTACCTCTGTCCGCCTGTATAATCAAGAATTTGTTTATGGCCTTTCTCTATTCATATAATTAATCGGTTCAACATATGGAGGGTGGAATTCCAACGGGTGGAAACGTTGCATATCAGCCTATGTTGGGGGATGCCGTTCTGCTGCTGCAGCTGAAGGAGGATGTGCGTTGCGGTGTGTGAGTTGCTGAAGTGCATGCAAAGTTTCCTGGCCATTTTCAGGATGTCTTGCAGATGGGCGGAAGACTTCAGGAACCGCTTTACAACCAGATTGAACACATGCGTTATGCAGGGCGCATGGCTCAGCCCTCCTTGATGCAGCACCGACACTATGTTCTTCCCAATGTCGGTTACCATGGTCCAGTTTTTCAGTTGTCAAGGAGAAAGCCAGGATGCAATTCTTGAAGAAGGAAGCAGAGCAGTTCCTCGCCTGTGTGACTCCGTTCGCCAAGGCAAACTAGGTGAAGAACAGCGTGACACCGCCGTGCCCTGCACATGTGGGATGCTGGTGGGGCAATGTGAATTGTCTCTGCAATGGAGGCTGAGGACACGGTGGAGGATTAGGAGGCAGAGGTGGACATTGTCGCAAGACCAATGGCATGAGAACGTGGAGGCGGTAGCGGCATCACTTGGCCGAATTGCTGGTGTGGCTGGGAAGGAACCACATTTACCCAGTGGGCCATAAAGGACATATATTGTCCTTGACCGAAGTTACAGCTCCACATGTCGGCACTGCCGTGCACTTTGGCAAACACCGACAGACTCAAGGACTGTCTCACCTTCTTTTCTACATATGTGTGCAGGGCTGGTACTGCCTTTTTGGCAAAGAAATGACGGCTTGGGACTCTCCACCTCAACACAAGCCATCAGTTCTCTAAAAGGTGCAGAGTCCACCACTTGGAAAGGGAGGGACTATAACACTAGCAACTTGACCAGTAGCACAGGGCCTGCTCCCAGGACATGTTAACTACCAAGTGTTGTGTCTGAAAAACCACCAACTCTTGGCTGAGGGTGTCTGATGTCACTTGCAACGAAGTAGAACAGTGTTTCCCAACCAGTGTGCGGGCATGCTGGGAGTTGTAGTTTTGCAACAGCTGGGGGCACACTGGTTGGGAAACACTGAAGTAGAAGACCGAGTCAACCATTCAAGCAGCGCTGGGTTGCGGCTCAAGACATGACCCCTAGATGAAACCGGGAGCTCAGCACTCTCACTGCGACTCCTACTGCCACCCCGGATTAGGTGTGAACCGATTTTTCCTGAAATTCGGATCAAATTCCACTTCGTCAACTTTGATTCTCTCATCTCTATTCATAACCATGAAAACGAGCTGTGTATAATGTGATGGAAAAATGAATCCAGCCAGCAAAGGAGGCAATATGGGTAATCACAATACATTAGTAAATGCCTTGTATTAACTTTCTCTACATTATCAATGCCACATGCTGTAGTGAGACAACACCTTTAAGGCCTTATGCACATGGCCGTTGCCCGGCCATGGCCGTATTGCGACCTGCAAACAGCGGGTCCGCAATATGCGGGCACCGGCCATATTCTCCCCGCATTATGGATGCGGACCCATTCACTTGTTCCTGCAAGATGGCGGCGGCCGGCCCGTCGCAAGCAAATGGATCAGTTAAGTGTGATTTTTATTTTAGTTTTTTACACTAGTTCAGGTCAGTTGTAATTACACTGTGCCACCTCTACAAGCCAGACGACCCACTACCTCTTCAAACAGCGGATCGGAAGAGGTGCCTGGAGTCGGACCCTCTCTGATCTTACATTGATGACTTATGCTGAGAGTAGAACTTTCATATAAAACTGATGCTTCATACGATCCTAGCCAAAAACATAGATGTTACCTTTGCATATATGCAGCTCTCATTGAGCCTCTGGAGTGTGCAATTCTTCTCACACATCGGACACATGATGGTTTCATTTGCTTCACAGATCTCTATACTGCAGCATGAAATAAACATAAAAATGTAAGTAATTGCTTTAAAATTTATGAGCGTTTAATCTGCAATATAGACTGTACAGATGGCAAGGTCTCACAGGAAAATGGAGTTTATTGCCTCTATACATTGATCCGTCATAAAAATGTAACCACCTGCCTAACATTAAATAGGTCCCCCTTGTACCACCAGCATAACTCAGACCTGTGTAGCCAAGGCTCCATAAGATCTCTGAAAATGTACTTGATATCTGTCAATAAGACAACTCTAAAGGGGTTCTCCAGATCTTTCCCTCCCAACCAGTGGAACCTGTGAAGAGATGTATACTCACCTTCTCACTTGCACTCCGATCCAGATCTGTGGTCCATGTCTCTCTTTACCAGACTTCTAGTTCCTTTATGTAAACGTAATGCAAGGACAGGGCCATGTGAGCCACTGCAGCCAATGATTAGCCTCATAGGTGATGTGTCCCAAAGCAGAATGTTCTGCTGGGTCATGTGTTGCTTGGGCACATGTCACCACTCAGACCTATCATTGCCTACAGTGGCCCACATGTCCCCGTTCATTCAGGAAGTTTACACGTGGGTAACAAATCTGGTAAAGATAACCTGGGAGCCATGAAGCAGCCAGGCATTGGTATGTATACATCTGTTTAATTGAGATGTAGCGAACATAAAATTTTCCGTTAGCGAAAGGCAAAAGCGAATTTACGCAAAAGTTCGGGAACGGGCGAACAGGGCGAACCGCCATAGACTTCAATAGACAGGCGAATTTTAAAACCCACAGGGACTCTTTCTGGCCACAATAGCGATGGAAAAGTTGTTTCAAGGGGACTAACACCTGGACTGTGGCATGCCGGAGGGGGATCCATGGCAATACTCCCATGGAAAATTATGTAGTTGACGCAGAGTGTGGTAAGTTGAACTCGCAATGCGATTAATATAACCTGCATTAATCGCATTGCGAATTCAACTTAGAGCTGGGTTCCTAATGTTTGTATTGCTAGAATATAATGAAGATTGAGAATATAGCGCTATATTCTCAATCTTCGTTATATTCTAGCAATACAACCATTAGGAACTCAGATATAAGTTGTAATCGCAATGCGATAAATACAGGTTATATTCATCGCATTGAGATTACAACTACTAACACTGCAGCTTCAGAATGAATCCAAGATGAATGCCGTCCTTGCTTTTTGATAGGAGGTGGGGGGGTCTGGCAGGGAGGGTATGCTGATTGGCTGGAATGTGTCTGCTGACTGTGAGGTACAGGGTAAAAGTTTTCTCAATGATAAAGTATAGGGGCGAACGCGAACATCGCATATGTTCGCCCGCCGCGGCGAATGCGAACAAGCTATGTTCGCCGGGAACCGTTCACTGGCGAATAGTTCGGGACATCACTACTGTTTACAGGTCCTGTTCGGTGGGCGTAATTGAAAAATAATTGAAAAACAAATTATAGAAGCCTGTAAATTGCATAGATCCAAGGACAGAACCTAGAGTACAGAAAATGGCAGCTATCAATGGCTACCACAGAGGGACAGCTTTTGGGTCAATATATTGTGCTGCTCTGTGGTATTTGGTTCTGCTGGGATGGTATTTTGCAGTATGGGATTGCTGAACCTGCTTACATGTATTGCTCCATCTTCTGTGAATTTGGACCTGCCTACAACATGGGGCCACTTTTATTTTATTTTATTTTCCAGGGCCACTTTAAGTACCTAATCCGCCCTGCAAATGTTCCATCAGATTGAGATCTGAGAAAGTTGGAGGCCAAATCAACATCTTGAACTCATTCCAGAACTAATTTTTCAGTGTGGCAATCCAATTGAGTGTCTAGGGATATGCTGGTAAGACAATCCATCCATGGAGGCCTCACCTTACAACTTAAAGGACACAGAGAATCTGCAGCAAACTTTTTGGTGCCAAACTTTACAAGACACCCTTAGAGGGCTTGTGGAACCCATGCCTTATCTTTTTACAGTTGTTTTGGTGGCACTTGGGGGACCAACATTATATAAGGCAGGTGGAAAATGCCATGTCAACAAACACTGAGGTGGAGAATTGTCCCAAGGATCATTGAAACTGGGTTCAGTGGGAAATAATTATCAGCCCCTTATGTCTTAGGTGCCAAAACTGTGCACTGCAATGGTGGCCCAGTTTGACTTATACTATAAAGCCCCCTCTCTCCTGTGTGTGGCACTATTTATTGGAATAGGAGGTTTTAGGTGTAATCTCTCTTACCCCTATTGAATATAGTCCAGGAACATTGATATTCTCATTCTCATTCCCAACAGGTCTTATTTAAGATGATGTATTTGTACAAATGGAGTCTAATCCATAGAATAATGTACAGAGTACTTACAATAAATCATTGTTTTTGACCAAGACACCATGCCATTAGATAGGCAGTAAACTCCGCATTCCTTCTAATAAAAACTTTGATTCTAAAATCCTTTTAAGTCATTAACATTGTGGCTGCAGTGAAAACTCAAGACACAATGAACATTAAATTCAATTTCATGGATCATGGCGTGCAGTGATTTAGAAGCGGACAGCCCTGGCAGACCTCACCTGACTTGGCTGGAGTCCATGGTAAATAATCCATAGAGAAAGACAAACAATCCAACCAGAGCCGCAGGAATGAGCATCCCTGTATACCAGCCCAACCATGCAAAGTACAGGCCGATCTTTTCCCCAAAGTACCTCCTGTGCAACAAGTAAAACATTGAATCAAGTCAAAAAATATAAAAGAAAAATTGCACGCATGTTTTATATATTTTTATCCCTAATACATGGTTGCTTCTGGTCCAGTGATCTTGGATCATCTTCTTCTCCACATCACATTGACCACTCTCACCATGGACTTCTAAAAACTACAAATTAATAAAATACAAACATCAAAAATGACTAGAAAATAAGTATTTTTTATTAGAGAATTAGGAGTAAATACATGTACTGTATTAATATGAGTGACAAGCTGCTGAAAAGGTCTGCCAGTTTGGAGAACTCACAGCTTTTACTGGCATACACGCATTGAACATTTGCAGTTATTACATCTATCACTCATTGATGCACTTCAGTTACTCTCAACCCATCTTCCATCTGCTGTTGGACTTTGTTGTTATCATTGTACACACAGGACATATCATCAGTTAGATCTAATAGTTTAGACCAGGGATGCCCAACCTCAAGCTGTCACAAAACTACAACTCCCAGCATGCTTAGACATCCTACAGCTATTAGGGCATGCGGGGAGTTGTAGTTTTGCAACAACTGGAGGGCTGCAGGTTCACCATCCCTGGTTTAGACTAATCTCGTAGAAAAGACAAGTGATTGGCTCCAAGTCATTTCAAAACAGGTTTCCTTCTGTACATTTTTGGGGCCGATCATTATGTCATAGTATTGGATCATCGGAGGATTCTTAAGCCACAGTTATGAGTAAGGACTGATGTCCGAAACGCGTCAACTGTACAGGAGCACGACAATTATGGGGATCGACTTGTTGTAAAACTATTTTACCACCACAATAAACTACTGGCTTGCAACGTAAGTGAAGTGCTGGAACCCTTTTTGTTTTTTCCTATTGCCAAGAGGTCTTACTCGTGTTCCGTTGCACCGAGGGTTAATTGCACAAGACAGATGAGCTGGATACCAATGTAAATTAGGCTGACTCTGAAGGTACTTCTTTTCTGCCTTCATCTAATTCTTTTTCAAGCAACAACATGACCTTTTTCATACCTCCCTTATCAAGCTTGGTTATATGAGGAAAGCATTGTGATGTTGGTGAACATCATAATTCACAAGATCCAGTGTGAAAAGGGGACACCTCTAAAGGAACCTTATATCGTTCTAGAAGGCCCATCCGGTCTTGGGGATGTTTACGTTTTGCACCTTGTATGAATTAACAATCGAATTTGGGGTAAAATTGGATGTCAAAACCAGATTCACAGCAACAAAAATTGTAAAACCCTACTAGCAGAATCTTTGATGCTTTAAAGCCTGTCCTTACAGTTAGATCGTACAGATATTAACAAAGAAATTATAATAAGACATGCACACACCTGATTAAATCCAGCGGCTGATACTTATACCACATCCCCCAACGTGCCCACCGCTCATACAACAGGTGCCTGTGATTCTGGGCCCCATGGGTTTTGATTGGGTGTCTGCTCTTGTGGCTCCCCTAAAAACATACTGTTTTTAAACTGTATTGAAGTGTTAAACAGCGTTACAACAAATTTTCACTTCTTTGGTGAAGATATTTATCTCCATAAGGCCTCTTTCACACTTGCGTTGTTCCTTTCGGTCCTAGAGTTCCGTCCTCGGGGCTCTAAGACGGAAAGATGCTGATCAGGATTTATCCTAATGCATTCTGAATGGAGAGAAATACGTTCAGGATGCATCAGGATGTCTTCAGTTCAGTATTCAAACTTTTTTTCCTCCGGCCAAAAAAACTGAAGGCATGTGGCAAGGACGGATCCAGAATTAATGCCCATTGAAAAGCATTAATCCGGATCCAACTTTAAGGTAAACGTCGTTTTGGCGCATGGCCGGATCCGGCGTTTAGCTTTCTGAATGGTAACCATGGCAGCCAGGATGCTACTAAAGTCCCGGCTGCCATGGAAAAGCAGTGGGGAGTCGGGGGAGAAGCTACTTACCATCCTTGCGGCTCCCGGGGCGCTCCACAATGACGCCACAGCGCCCCTATGTTGCATGGATCACGTGATACATGCAACGCAGGGGCGCTGTGACATCATTGTGGAGCGCCCCGGGAGCCGCACGGACGGTAAGTAGCTTCTCCACTGCTCCCCACTACTTTTCCATGGCAGCCGGGACTTTAGTAGCGTCCTGGCTGCCATGGTAACACTGAAAGCATTTTGAAGACTGATCAGTCTTCAAATGCTTTCAGGTGTGTTGCGTTGTGATGGATCCGGCGGGCATTTCCGGCGACGGAAGTGCACGCCGTATCCTCACAACGCAAGTGTGAAAGAGGCCTAAATTATTTGGTCATTTTTCCTTAATATAAATTTCTAAAAAAATGTACAATTAGATGTCTGTATTAAATATATTTGATACTGTTAAACAGTTATCTAAAAATCATTCAAATTCCAAAAATAAACAGGCTTTACCCATATTAGTTCCTTTTTGGTACTGTCATCTACGTGCAAAGATAATAGTGATCTGCAGATGAAACTGTTCATGTAGGCAGATAATTGTCCTGAAACATCTACTACATACACTGTAGATTCCAACCACATTAATATTTTAAAAACTAAAATGTTACGCTTTTTCATGTACATATGGATTTTAATTTCTTCTATGCAATTTTCATGTGACTTTCCACATGCATTATCTAAGCTCCTCTGCAGAAACCTCAGACGTATGCTTCTTTGAAATGAGAAGTTTTTTTCTGAAATCCAAGTTCAACCTCTACAGTCTTGGAGGTAAATAAATTAGAGTAAATCAGAGAGCTTACTAAAAAATATAATTACCACGGGACATTGGTATACCACATATTGATTTCTATAGTACATTTCATATCTCTAACTTTGGCATGTCATTGTTTCTAATGGGAGTTTGTCACCTACATTTCATCTATGAAACTACCATACCATTATACTCCAATACTGTGTCTGCATCCCCCAGAAAATAAAACTTTAATTCATATATGCAAATCAGGCACTACATGCTCAGGTGGATGAGTTAACGCCACATCCAGATGATTCCAGCTTCTCCCCATCTGAACGGTCCGTCCCCTTTCCCTTGACATCCCCAATCTGTGAAACCAAATCTTGTGCAGGCCCAGTCTATAGCCAGTGGTCCTAAAGAGCCCAGCGCATACGCAGTAGAGGCTGTGGGGCAAAAGTCCATAGTATGGATAACGATGACTTCAAGGGAAAGGGAATGAACAGTACAGAGAATGTGGAAGTAGCTAGTATCAGCTAGGGGCTGCGGGCTTAGGCACTGTGCAAGCTGTAACCCTCCTACATGGACACTTGGTGCCTCATTTACAGACACAGTGTTGGGATATAGGTATGGTTTCAATGTTGCATGTCCTTAAATCATTTTAAATGGGTTGTTCACCCCTGGGTTCCTTCAGGCTGATTCCTGCCACTGGGTTATGGCTCCATTACGCCCTCCATAAAGATCCAGTTTTACATGGGTTACGTGGTCACTGCAGCCAATGACCGGCCACAGCAATCATTTGTCACTCATACGTCACATGACACATAGGGCACATGTCACCTCTGCAGTCAGTCATTGTCAACGTGACCTGTGTCAACATCAATATTCAAATTCACGATATTTCGCAAATATTTGGGCGAATATGCGCCATATATTCGCGAATTTGAGAATTCGCGATTATTTTCTTGATTGCGAAAATCGGCAATGTAATATTCGCGTAATGCACATGCAATACAGGCGTGGGTCACTTTTGCTACATTTTTCAAGCTAATCAAAGTTTCCTGAGACTGGAGAAAATGGCTGGCACGGCAGAACATTACAATAGCTTTATATGCAGACAGTGCTCCAATATATTCGCAACTAACTAACTAACTAACTATCTAATGTAATGACACAGGAAAGCACAGAGCACAGCAATGGCACTGCTGTCTCTCTCTCAGAACTGTAAAAAACTGCAGAAAATGGCTGCTGGGGAGGTTCTTATATAGTAAGGGGTAGGCAGCTTTCCTATTGGTTGCTAGGGATGTTGCTAAGCTCAGACAAAGACATTGCAGCCTTCTCATTGGCCCACAAGCAAGAAGCAGGGAGGGATCATGGGTTCAGATCGAAAAAAATGACAAATATTCTCATATACGAATATATAGCACTAAATTCTAAATATTTGCAAATTCTCAAAGTGCCGATATTCACGATACATATTAGAGATTCGAATATTTGCACCCAACACTAGTGGGGAGACTGAGAGTCTGCAGCAGTGTCCGGGGAGCGAAGGATCCGTAACTCAGCGCTGGCGATCAAGTAAGTGTGATTCCCTCAACATGTCTGGGCACTCTGGGGGTGAGTCTGCCCAAAAGGCCCCCAAGGGTGAACAACCCCTTTAACTTGACTTTTAAATGTATGATCGTATGATGATTATTTTTTCCCATAGACATGATCAACAAAGATAAATAAGGAGGGGTACAGAAACCTTCATTTACACACATATATGTCCAAGACTCAATATAGGTATTCATTTGTTAAACGCTTTGTATTTAGTTTAGTGTTCTTTTCCATTCATAAGTCTAATACATAACAACATCACAGGCCCAGGGCGTTATATTAGAAGCTCCCAGAGATGTCACAGTATACAGTGTACTGTACTTTTGTAATTGTATGCAATAAAATATTTGGTATAGCTACTGGGTTCAATAAAATGTATCTGTATAGCGCCACCTGCTGTTTGTTCTTTTCCTTATTTTTTGTCCATCTCACTGAGCTTGTCGAGCATGCTCTGTTTAAATCTTCAACGGCCACCAGCTATATGTTCTGTTAGAAGCTTTGGCAGTTACAGACAGAGAGCTGCAGAAGAAAGGAAACACTCCCTGAGCTGTCAGGCTGAAGATGATCTAGAAGAGCGATTGGGGCAATGACTCGGGAGATCCATGGACCCATGTGTGGTACAGGGCTGGTTCTAGCTTTGTTAGTACTATATGATGCCTGATTTTCATTTTTTTACATCTATCATGGGATAACCCCTTTAAGACTGCAAAACTTCATGGAGATAATAGTCTTATAGATAGACTCACCTCATGAGGTGGAAATGCTGCTTCATATGTTCCATTGCCGAGCAATCTGTTGATTCCTAAGAAAAAGAAGGTGTTAATGGAACTTTAGCCTATAGGTTCCTCTTCTCGATCTGACAGAGTTGTATGGTTGTACATATACTGTGTACTTGTCTGAAGAGAGTGTATCTAGTAGCTTGATTGGATGAAATATAAGCTTTCAAGCCTAAAAGGGAACCCTTTACACCGAACATGGTGTTTCAGCTGCATGTAGCATGTTATAGAGCAGGAGGAGTTGAACAGATTGATATATAGTTTTATGAGAAAAGATTCAGTAAAACTTGTAATTTACACATTTATATCCATGTTCATTCTGGGCTTTGAAGTCCAGAAGGCGGAGCTATTAGTGATTGACAGCCCTCCCTCTATGGCTGTGTATACAGAGAGAGCTATCAATCACTGATAGGACAGCCTCCTGGACTACAAAGCCCAGAAGGAGCAGGAACGTAAATAGATGAAATACAAGTTATACTGAATCTTTCTCCACAAAACGATATATCAATATACTCATTTCCTCCTGCTCTTTAACATGGTGCTCTCAGATTAATTCACATTTTCCTTGTGACTGGTTCCCTTTAAGTGGTATTTAATACAAGCCATTAGTTAAAGAAATATAATGTCGGATCGAATACAGATGTGTTCTTCCTTATGTTTCTTCTTGGCTGGAGATATCACAAGATGAATATGATTTTGCGATAATCTGAGACGTGTACGCTATATGCTTTTATATCTGTTCTCCTTGTGGTCATGATGTGAATTGCAGCCTGGCAAGGATTTTGATAGCATGGCGCAGTAATAAATTGAATTGGTATCATGGTAGTGGAGTCCTTAATGAGATTTACAGAAAGGAAAAGGTGGACATATCTGTCTATGCCCTGTCTGAGAATGTAGCTTCTTTCTGTGAAAACATAAAAACTAACCCATTTTTGATTTTCCATCTTCATATTTCGTCCTCTGCAAGACATGATGGACAATGCGGCTTCTTGTGGAGTTACTGAAGAACGAGTCTTTGTTGTTTATTGTGAAGCTGGTGAAGAAAAAAACTGAATCAGATTTTTATTTAAGACCTTGAAACAGATTTCCAATGAGAAAATTTGCCACTTAGTAAAAAATAATAAAATAAAAAAATAAAAAAACTGCTTCATGAGAGGCAAAGTGTAATATAAAATTGATTTTTGACTAAAAAAAACCTCAGTGATTTAATACATTAAGCTAACAATAGCTAGTATATACCACAATTTCAGCTTCAGAAACTCACTCTACACAGGTGGAAGAGGTTGAAAAGCCAATCTTGTTGCCTACTTAAAGATGATTTATGTTCCATCTTGACACCCAGGGATTACGTACACCACAGAGGTTGACCATTTGGCTTCTAAAAGACCCTTAAAGAGAGGTGGTCCAACCCTACTTAATCCTACCTTATTTTCTACATAGTGGCAAGAACCTGAGAAGAACTTCCCTACTGACCCAAGGATGAAGGTAAGGTAGTGAGACAATTCTGTTCTGGATGGCAAAGTCCAACACCATAATATGGGACCCATTTTGATAATTGCCTGAAAGCTGTTATAGGTAAGCACTGTATTGTAGGCCAAGCTTATGGTGTGTTAAGGGGGTTGCTTGGACTACAGGTATTGATTACCTAGCCTCAGGACAGGTCATCTACATCAGGTTGTTGGGTGTCCAACACAGGACACCTCCATAGATCGGCTGTTTCAGGCAGTTACCAGACTCACGATGTATTGGCCATGCCAGCGTACTGTAGCTCAGACCCCATTCAGCTTCTCATATTCTAATATTTTTATTATTATAATTTTATAGACTGTACATTATTATACTTTTATTTTATATTTTTATGTTTATTCAGGATCCAGTGATTAAGTCCAAAGGCAGACCAAAAAAATAAGAATAGACTGCATTGCGGATTATCTTCTGAACATGCTTAACCTCTTTCCTTGCATTTTGTGTTCCCACAGGGATCCTAAAATGTGTTTAGAAACGTTAAAGCAGTTTTCTAAGCTGCCAAGGTTTCTACACGGGGGACTGAGATGTTAAAAGATGCATTATTACTTAATTAAAAATGGATTGAACTTGTATGAACATCTGACACACAGTAGCGGAGACGTGTGGTGTAGGATTTAAATAAATGAAAGGGCTTTTCTGACCATTAGCAATATCTTCTACAAGCTTGCAAAAAAAAAGTACTACTACTTAGGTATCTTTCGGCTGGCTATATTAGCACACTGATACAAAACTAGATCCCAGGATGCCTGTTACAACACAAAGGTTCCAGTATCCCAAAAACCACTTGCTTACCAAAGGATAAACAGAATACTGAACAGAATATGTTATAGGTAGAGATGAGCAAACTCTTGCAAAATTTGATTCAGCTACTTTGCCAAATTTAAAAAAATAAATTTGCTTTGTGATGAATTACTTTGTCATGAAGCACATTTCTTTGTAAGTAGTGGGTGCAATCACAGGGAGCAGCGATAGCACCGCTCCCCATCATTGTACCCCTCAGATGCCATGTTCATACATGATCACAGCATCTGAGAGTAATAATACAGTTTAAAATTAACAGAAAAATAATTTAATCAACCTTACCATCTTCATTTGCTTGTGACGGCTAGCCGCCACCATCTTGCATGAAGATCTTGCACAAAATCTTGCGTGGCCCGTGCACAGGATTTTGGTCGAGCTCTGCAATCAAGATGGCGGTGGCGGCCCGTCATGAGCAAATAAAGGAGGCAAGCATGATTTTTTTTTGTTTTTTGCACTATTTCAGGTTAAATCATGGAATTCCATTTTGATGAATTTGATTCGCTCATCTCTAAAAAATGAAAATTAGACATCATATAGTACATGACAATCTGATATTAGTAGAGATCTCCCTATTCATTACTCCATAAGTTGCTAGATTTATGGAATATCAAGCTGGCAGCTCAGGGAGCATGTCCTTTCAGCTGTATCTCTTTCCCTGTAACCTCTGGAGGAAGATATGTCTGCTTGCAGCTAAAGATTTAAACTGAGCGTGTGTGACCACCTCAGTGAGGTGGACAAGAAATAAGGGGGAAAAAACAAAGATCACATGATGCAATACTGATGCATTTTTGAACAGCTCATTGGTTATACAAACTTTTTAATTCTAAGCAATTACACATACTCAGATCCAGGTGCTGGTTTGAGAAATGTAGATTTTTTTTTGCGGCACAACCCCTTAAGTAGTTATTTAGTGGACACATCCTAGTGCATCATGAGCAGAGATTAGGAAATCGCTCAAAATGCAAATCAAGCTCAAATTGAAAGTGCTCCAATTGGCCTAAAAATGTGTGCATGACATACTAAGGTCTCCTGGGGCCCATGTTTTTTCTATATTGTCTCTCACTTTCTAAGCATTTTTTGCATTCATTGCTGTCTCTCAAATCCAAAATGTTTAGAATTGATGTGCTTGTCTATAGGCATACCAGAATCATCAAACAGATCATAACAAATCATGACAGATCATATGGATCCTTAATATCTGTACTTTATCCTGTCATTAGAAAAAGCCTAAAATGCGGTGTACATAATACATAGAGTGACCGATAACAAACAAAAATCGACCCGCATTATGTTCATGGGTTTTGACATCCAGGATGTAGGGACCTTGCATTAGTTTTCCTCTTCAAACCCTTCCATTGCATTTGGGCCAATATCCCACTCTTTGTTTGCTGAAAATATACTTCTTCTGGCTCACTAGCCAACTTGGAAAAGGACCAACCAAGTTGTAGCCCCTTCCCTCCAATGGCCCTATAGCAGCCACAGGGTCTGCCTTTCTCTACTGTACTCTACAACCTTGGAGTCTAAAGGAAACAATAAATAAATAAATAAGAGTGAATCGATTTGGAAATTTGGAAATTTTACCCAATTTCTTTCAAATATTTCTGATTCTGCCGCTTTTGAATTCTATGTGAATGCAGAAAAATCACGGAGGGATATATATATTTTCAGGCAATAACAGCACTTTTGATTTGGGTCAAGTTGGACAGTAGAGGTGGTGGAATCAGACCCAAATTGAATTTTTAGAAATGTGCTAATCTCTACCTATAACTAAGCAAATTTATAAAAATATAGGGGGTCATTTATGACAAGATATATGCCACTTTTGTGGTGTATATTTGGTAAAGATTCTGTAGCATGCCATGGTGCTGCAGAATCTGCGACTTATTCAACGCTCACGCCAGACCTAAAAAACTGGGCGTGGTGTGGGAGGGGACGGGCCGGCAGGCCCGTCTGATTCATCATTTTCTACGCCTGGTTTAGATGTAGAAATGGTCTAAATGTAAGACTATGAAGCTATCGTACATTTAGAAATGACGGTGGATACGCCAAAGTTATGTAGAGGCCAGCGCTTCTACATAACTTTGGCGATCCATCGCCAGCTATAGGGCTTAGTAAGACCGGCATCTAAAATGCCTGTCTTAATAACTGTGCCCCATAGTCTTTCGTGTCACCATGACCTTAGTGCAACAGCTATCAAAGCACAACTAAATTTCCCTAACAAAGGAACATAGCCGTATTGTGCAAGCATTTTTGAGCAACTTTCTTATGTTTCATAACAGGAGAAGTGTAAAATCTGTGCTTGGATATAAATACCTAATGGCAATAACATCCTGCTAAATATTCTGTGCGAAAATGAGAACAGCTTTCTGTGGGTGTTGTGGAATCTATACGGAATGGAAAGCTAATACAAAGGAATAACTCTTTTATCTAATAATTACCGAGATGCAGAATTCTAGTCAAAAGCCTGCATTGTCCACTAGTCACCAGAGGCATGTACCTTTGGGAGGTCATGTGGAGAAGAATATCCGTTATTCAGGGTCAGGAGTGGCTTATAGCGATACATATAATTTTGTTTTATTTAGTGAATGATTACTGCAAAGGTTGAGGTTTGACAGTATAAAGATTGGCTTTTGGTGGGGGCTTATTAAAGGGAGGAGCCTAAGACTCAAGGCATACTGCCCCTAGAGCCTCCAGAGCTGTTATTCTAATTATACCTAGCATTATCAAGTCTAGAATTGTAGATTAATGATAAACATTAGGTCCAGTTAGCAGTTACACTTGCTCGTAGCACATGTTAGTATACAATTCTCACATTAGGGGGGGTCCTTACTAGGTTTAAAGGAGTTATCTGGTCTAGGAGCTAACCAACTCAATGATTGAAATCTGTGCTGAATAAAAAAAAAAAAAATAATAATTCATTTGTCCACAGTCCCACCATTCCTGCACCACAGCCTGATCCTGCTTGCTTCAGTTCTTCAATCAGACCAGACGTGGCTTGGTCTAGTGACCATCGGAGACAATCACTGGCTTTAGTGGTCACATGTGCTAGAAGGGCACGTGGCTAGCATGTCACTAGCAATTACATTCTGTTCTAGCACATGTTAATGTTGAGGTCAATGATGGCTACAGCAGTCATGGACCAAGACACTTCCAGTCCAGTGGGGACACAAAGCAGAATGAGGCCACAATGTAGGAATGGTGGGACTGAATTTTATTCTTTAATTGAGTACACGTTGCAATTAGAGATTAGCAAATTTTTTAAAATTCGATTCAGGCCTGAGTCATCTGAATCAACCTTACGATTAGATTCTACAAGAAGTAGTGCATCCCTTTTATCTATTTGCATATTAAACCAAGCATCAAATTCATCATTTAGTCAAAATTAGCTAATTACGGCAATTGGAGATTGGAAAACATATCCATTGTCAGCCAACCCATCACAAATATTCATAACATAGTCCATGTAATCTTCCTTTTCCTCCTCTTTTTTTCTTCAACCCATAATAAAACTGTTACAAAACATCTTGGACAAGCACATATGGGAAACATACTCTATGGTGAAGCAGACATGCCCACGTGCATGATGTGGAGGCTATGGACACAAATCTATCTAAGCTTTTTATTCATGTTAAAGGGTTTATCCGGCAACATAAAAAGTTATTTTGCCATTGACATGATGAAGAGTGCTGGCTGTTTGGCTCAGTTCCTGCCTAATCTGAAACAAAATTAGAGGGAAGAAGATCTCTATCTGTGTCAAAACCACAGTGGAAGCTACACTTTGAGGACCAAGAACTGCTCTGAAATTTGGCCAATGGTGAAGCAATCAGAATTACAGTTTTTATTAATTTACATTTGGAAAGCAACCAAAGAAATTTAAAGTCAAAGGACAACCCCTTCAATGGAGACAGCAGAGAGGCAGAACACAGCCGTTCTAATACATCAAAGTATCACTGGGGCACAACTTTTTGAACCATGCTTTTGCATATCAAGGTTCTTGGCTTTAGTCAGGTTCAGAGCAATGTGAGTAAGCAGCTTGTAGCTGAATGATTGAACACAAAAATGTTGCACTTACTGGTGCATGCGAGCTCGACTGAATGGAGCTGTATAGCAATCTGTCTCCTCTAGGTCTGGAAGGGCCTCTTTGTCAAGCTTCATTGGGTTTCTAGGCAGCCAGCTTTTAAGTTGCCGCATATTCCTCTGCAAACTAAGAGAAAGAAATCTTTTAGGGCAATGAATTTCATAAGTTTAGACTAACTCCCATCATTTCCCATGTAGCCAAAACTCTTATTTCTGTTAAGGTAAAAAATAAAATCACAGCTTGACAAACATTTTCAAAGGAAATCATTTCCCCTAACTGATTGTGGTTATTTGTTCATATAATGTATATGTCTAATCTATCTGTAGATTACTTAGAATATAATTAAAGGGCATCTGTCAGCAGATTTGTCCCTATGACACTGGCTGACCTGTTACATGCGCACTTGGCAGCTGAATGCATCTGTGTTGGTCCCATGTTCATATGTGCCTGCATTGCTGAGAAAAATGATATTTTAACCTCCTAACAGTCACATTAAAATTGGAAAAACCCTCCCATAAATGTCACTTTTTTTAATTATAAATTTTGTGTCTGCAGTAAATCATGTTGGCGCACAACTCAGGGGACACTATTGCATTTTTAATCTCTTAGTGACATAATTCATTTTAGCCTTAAGGACCAATAATATTCTCTTCCTTTGTGTTCCAGCAGTCATAATTTGTAATTTTTTCTTCTATTTTTAATTTATTTTGTGGGATTAGTTGTAGGTTTTTTGAGAACCATTTTGGTATAAATATAGTGTGCTAAATAACCTTTATTATAAAAGATAAATAAAACATAAACAAAAAGCAATTTTAATATTATTTTGGGGAATTTATTTACGACGTTCACCGTGTAGTATAAATAATATAACTTTATTATGTGGGTCACTACAAAGATAATAATACCACATTTCTATATATTTTTTACTATTTTTCCTTTCCTTCTGCAGCTGTCAGCTCTGCAACTGCTCCCCCTCCTTTCCAGACTCAAGGGGAGGGGCAGCTGCTTTAGCTGCACATATCTCTGGTTCGGTAGCTAGAGATATGGGCTTTGTATTGTATGAAATCTGCCATTCCAAGCTTTCAAACAAATACCAGAATGACAGCATTATCTTCAGTACATTATAAGATATTACTGTTAGAAATCGGGATGCTGTGAATGCAGCTGAAAGTGAAAGTAAAAGCAGGTTTCACCCGCAATTATTCCCAACTCGATCTCTAACAGTGATATCTCAATCCAACCAATCAGGAGATATCAGCAGTAAAATAGCCCCCCCCCCCACACACACACACACACTTCTGCCAAAGCCCATCTCTGGCAGAAGAGTTATGTACTTTTCCCACAGCCCCAGCTGAGCTCCTGCAGAACAGTTAGACGGTTAATATATGCAAATGAGCCTCAAGGAGCAATTCGGGCATTGTTGGTACACCTAGAGGCTCAGCTCTCTCTGGAACTGCCACGCAGTCTGCACTTTGACAGGGCCAGGTGTCATGATGATTACACTGCCAGACCTTGCCACTCAAAGTGCAGAGGGTGCAGCAGTTGTATAGACAGCAGAGCCTCTAGGTGTAATGCAACTCCCCCTTGCTCATAGAGCCTCATTTGCCTATAATTTTTCTCAGCAATGCGGGCACATATGAAGATGGGACCAACACAGATGCCTTTAGCTGCCAAGTGCACATGTAACAGGTCAGCCAGTGTCATAGGGACAAATCTGCTGACAGATGGACTTTAGGGAAATTAAAGCGTTGATGGTTCACTGATCACTTAGCTAATAAAATCTAAAGAAATTCTAAAGAGAACTTTTTGCAGGATTTTTTTTCAGTTATAGGTAAAAACATTCTGTACATCTAATTGACGCTAGCCAATCTCTTGTTTTTAATGTTAAAGATGATATTTAGTAGATTTGAGGGTTGTAGATGATGTTAGCTTATGATTACGTGAGGTAAGGCACATATGCAGAATACAAGAATACCGTATTTAGCCTTAACGATTTTACAAATGACATAAGATATTGAAACGATGAACAGTTTTTCAATATTTGACATACACATACTACAGTATTACACAATGCTACAATAACATTTTGAGGGAATATAAAAAAAAAAAAAAAACATAGCAGAACAATGTGCTAGTACAATTACATTGGAGGGTCAAGGGTCTCCTAAACCGGTGAATCTTAACTGTGACCAAACTTTTAAAGGATTTTTCTGGCAGTGGCATATTTATGAGCTAGCCTCAGGATAGGTCATCAACATCTGATTGGTGGTAACCCGACACCCAGCATGCCCGCGGAACAGTCTTTCTTACAGTGAAAGCTGACCAGTCATAGGTTAGGGCCGGTCCTCACCAGCGCTAGGAATTCAAAACGCAACCTTTTAAGAGGAATTCCGTTTTGCTCCATCCTAATACATGTTTATGGGCACATATAACGGTTCTGTTTTTGTCCATTATACATGACGGGGAAAAAATCCTGCTGACGTAACGTAACCCTATAATGGAATTTATAATGCTGGTGAGAACCCGCCCTTACTATGGGCAGCATTGACAGATTTTATGCCTTTGCCCATAGCCCATTGCTAGATTAATTATGCAGAATATGAGAAAATAGTACACATTTGGCACAAATTTACATCTATTCATAGCAGGTGTAGATTTCAGTTTCACACTGATAGAAAATTCTAAATGTGCCAAGTTTCCTTAAAGCAGAGGTCCAATGATCTCTGTACCAAACAGACTTTCTGGGCCCCACGGAGTATATAAAACAATAGCAAGGCATACAATAAAAAAATAAAAATTAGGTGAACAGGACATCCGAGAGCCAACTTCTACCTCAGGTTTGGTGATGCGGTTATGTATTGTACATGTATTAGCTATATGTACAGTACACAGACATGAAATGATAGATTCACAGACCATGCATAATAATGGTAAGCCAGTCTACATAAGGTTACATGCAGAGCGCAGGGTTATGTGCGAGGCTTTCACATACATGAAGGACAGGAAATACAGTGAACATATATTACATGTTACAGTGTTCTCCACTCCTTACTAAGGCGAAATGGTTAGGTTCATTTGTGCATGAGTTCCCTTTTTCCCATGTATTATTGCTCCAAGGTTTATTGCTCTCATTAAGAGAAACAAAATATAAGTCTTGCAGGTATGATACCTTTAACACTTTACAATCTTAAAAGAAGGTGCCCACTCGCGAGTGCAGCGAGCGCCATAACTGCCAAGCTTCTGCTGCTTTACACAGCAAAAGACTGGGGCTAATAATCTGCGATCGGCGGTAATGCCGATTGCAGCCATTTAACCCATCAGATGTCACGGTCCAATGCGAGATCGAGGTGGACAATACCAGTAAAAGCCTGAGCTTGTGCAAGGCTTCCAGGCCAATTATTAGTTTATTCCAATCCTGGCCTGCATAGCATTGGAATATACTGATTCCCGTATTCTGTAATGCGCACATTTACGCACTTATATAGCGCTAACATATTCCGCAGCGCTTCACAGACATTAGCATCAAAATGTCCCCAATGGAGCTCACAATCTAAGTTTCCTATCAGTACATGTGTTACAGAATACAAGTTGCAATCCAACAATTGCATGTTATAATCAACTATGGTGACTTAAAAAAAAGTGAAAAGCAAATGCTTTAAAAAATATAAAACAAATAAAAACTATATAAATTGAAATCAACCCCGTTTAGCTAGAATTTGAAAAAAAATGAAAGAAATAAATTGTGCGCTCCCATCAGAAAATGCCCATACTATTAAAACGTAAAAATATTTATTCCACACGTCAAATGTCAAATTCATACAGCTCCGTAGATGTAACAATAAAAATGTTATGGAGGTCATAATATGGTGATAAAAAGAACAAATAATTTGTTTCCGAAGTATTTTATTTTTTCAGTATTAAAACACAAAAAAAACTACAGTATACAAATGTGATATTGCTGTAATCATACTGACCCAGAGAATGAAGGTAACATGTCAGTTTTACCGCATAGGGAACACCGTAAAAATATAACCCATAAAACGGCAGTGGAAGCTCATTTTCTTTTTCCAATTCCACTTTGTTTGGAATTTTTTTCCAACTTTCCACTACATTGTATACAATAGTAAATGGTGCCATTATAAAGTACAACTTGTCCAGCAAAAAAGTGAGCCCTCATACGGCTATGTAAACGGACAAATAAAAAAGTTATGGCTCTGAAAAATGAAAACATAAAAATGGAAATTTGCCATGTTAGGAAGGGCCTAATGGCTAACATGCAATGATGTTACATATTTGAGATAACTCACGTCTCTTCCTCAGGCATAATATTATATTCTGAAGAAACATCAATATTTATATACAAAAAGAACAGACATGGTGTAATGAATTGACATTTGAAAAACAATAAAATATCAAAAAAAGCTTGAGAATGAGTCCTTCATTATCTTACAGATAAGTGGTATGAAAGTTTTATGGTCTCCAAATTGATGCTAGCTGCACTCCCAGGGCCTGACTAGGTCCCTCACACCAAGATCGAGGGAACCATTCAGCTGGAAAAAGCTTTGGGCCCTCTAAAGGACTTTAAGTCTGCCATAGTGAAGTTCCTTTAGAGCCCTGCCTGCGGCAGCGGTAGTCCCTAGGGGGACTTTAAAAAAGTGTAAGAAAAAACTAAAGTTAAAAAAATAAATAAATGTACATATTCCGTATGGTAAGCTCTGTAACGTTAAAAATAAATAAAAATGGCTGATTTGCCATTTTCTGTCCCTTAACCTCCCCTAAACATTGAATTAAAAGTGATCCAAAAGTCATGAACACACTAAAATGGTGTCAATAAAAACTAGAGATTGCCAAGCAAAAATATGATCCTTAAAATAACCCTGTAACCATAAATGTGAAAGTTACGGGGATCACAATATGACAAAGTAAAAAAAAAAAAGTTTTTTTCCCCAAAACTTTTAAGTATTAAAAAACACAAGAAAAAGTATAAAATATGGTAACTCTGTAAACATACTGACAGAGAATTAAGGTAACATCTCAGTTCATAGAGAATGTCATAAAAAAAAGAAACCAGTTAAACTGGCGGAATTGCAGAACACTAAGGAAGAGAAGTAAGTTGTGCAACTCAAGTCTTATAATCTTTTCGTAATGATTGTTGAATGACTAAGAAGCCAAGAAGACAGGGTCTTAAAAGGCCACCTTAAAGGGCATCTGATGCTGAAGGCATCTGTGCTGGTCCCATGTCTATATGTGTCCGCATTGCTGAGAAAAATGATGTTTTAATATATGCAAATGAGCCTCTAAGAGCAACAAATGAGTTGCTGTTACACCTAGAGGTTCTGTTCTCTCTGCAACTGCCACGTCCTCTTCACTTTGATTGACAGGGCTAGTCAGTGGAAATCATCATTCCAGGCCCTGTTAATCAAAGTGGAGAGGGCACGACCGTTGCAGAGAGAGCTGGGCCTCTTGGAGTAACAGCAATGCCCCCGTTGCTCCTTTGCATATATTAAAACATTGTTTTTCTCAGCAATGCGGGCACATATAGACATGGGACCATTCAGCATTGGTGTCTACACTGTGCTGGTGGAGCTTTACAATCAGCTACAGGAGTGTTCAGCCTTGGTGTCTGTGCTGCTGGAGCTTTACAATAACCTACTGGAGTATTCAGCATTGGTGTCTGTGCTGATGGAGCTTTACAGTAAGCTACAGGAGAGTTCAGCTTTGGTGTCTGTGCTGATTAAGCTTTACAGTCAGCTACAGGAGCATTAAGCATTGGTGTCCAGATTGCTGCTGGAGCTTTCAAGTCAGCAATAGAAGCATTCAGCATTGGTGTCTAGACTGTGCTGCTGAAGCTTTACAGTCAGCTACAGGAGCATTCAGCATTGGTGTCT
The DNA here is from genome assembly GCA_033119425.1 of Bufotes viridis. NCBI lineage: Eukaryota > Metazoa > Chordata > Amphibia > Anura > Bufonidae > Bufotes > Bufotes viridis. Next base: position 26,498,191 of record CM065598.1, read on the forward strand.
GTGCTGCCGAAGCTTTACAGTCAGCTACAGGAGCATTCAGCATTGGTGTCTGTGCTGCTGGAGCTTTACAGTCAGCTATGGAAGGATTCAGCATTGGTATGTGTGCTGATGGAGCTTTACAGTCAGCTACAGGAGCATTCAGCATTGGTGTCTGTGCTGCTGGAGCTTTACAGTAAGCTACAGGAGTATTCATTGGTGTCTAGACTGCTGCCGGAGCTTTCAAGTCAACAATAGGAGCATTCAGCATTGGTCTCTAGACTGTGCTGGTGGAGCTTTACAGTCAGCTACAGGAGCATTCAGCATTGGTGTCTGTGCTACTGGAGTTTTACAGTCAGCTACAGGAGCATTCAGCATTGGTGTCTGTGCTGCTGGAGCTTTACAGTCAACTACAGGAGTATTTAGCATTGGTGTTTAGACTGCTGCTGGAGCTTTCCAGTCAGCTACAGGAGCATTCAGCATTGGTGTCTAGACTGATGCTGGAGCTTTCAAGTCAGCTGCAGGAGCATTCCGCATTGGTGTCTGTGCTGCTGGAGCTTTACAGTCAGCTACAGGAGTGTTCAGCATTGGTGTCTGTGCTGCTGGAGCTTTACAGTCAGCTACAGGAGCATTCAGCTTTGGTGTCTGTGCTGCTGAAGCTTTACAGTCAGCTACAGGAGCATTCAGCATTGGTGTCTAGACTGCTGCTGGAGCTTCCCAGTCAGCAATCGGAGCATTCAGCATTGGTGTCTAGACGGTGCTGCCTGAGATTTACAGTCAGCTACAGGAGCATTCAGTTTTGTTGTCTATGCAGCTGCTGCTCCGGGAGAGCAGATGCAGGGGATACTGTTATTTTCTCATTAACTGTCAGTACAGAAGACCTCATGAACAGACTCCCAAGATAGTAGATCTTTAGAAGTTGAGTCTATGCTTCTCCTTCATAAGGACTGTGTATATGGATAGTCTGTGTACTGTAATAAACATTATATTTCATTGCTAGTTACTAAAAAGAGACAGAACCTTAACATACTAAATGATCACCACAGTTTTCAAGATCTCTGCTTGCAGCATTGGTGTCTGTGCTGATGGAGCTTTACAGTCAGCTACAGGAGCATTCAGTTTTGATGTCTGTGCAGCTGGAGCTCAGTAAGGAGGTGGACATTGCTAATGAACCACATTGCAAAGATATAGCTTAAAGTAATTACTGTAGTATCTGATTTTGTTTTTTTTTTCCCACTGGATACACGCTTTAAAATCCAATCTTGAGGAGTACATTTGCTTAGAAGCCAGGTTTATATACGTATTTTATATCCATATAGGCAGTTACTATGAAAGATAAGTTAGATATAGTATTTCCCTAGAGAGATGTGGGGCTATAGACTTATCTTATCCTGGAGAGCAGATGCCCAGAGGAGGCTGTTATTTTCTCATTAGCTGTCAGTACAGAAGACCTCATGAACAGACTTAGTAGATATTAGATCTTTGGAAGTGAAGTCAATGCTTCTCCTTTATAAGGACCACTTATATGGATAGCCTATGTACTGTAATAAACCTGATATTTCAGCGCTAGTTCCTAAAAAGAGACAGAACGTTAACATACTACACGATCCCCACAGTTTTCAATATTTCTGCTTCCAGTCATTCAATAGGAACCTTTATTGTTTTATTTCCAATGGGCGAAAATCTTTCTTGGTCATGCGATGGACACACGTGTGGTTCCTTACAAGACAGAGATCTGCTATCTGCACTGTAACTGTGAGTCCATAACAATGGACAGACTTCCATCCGCTATAATTAAAGGGGTTTTCCAGGCTTTACATATTAATGACCTATCCATTATAGGTTATCAATATGAGACCGACGGGACCACTGATCTGCTGTATAAAGAGGCCCTGGGCTTCTGTGAGCATTTAAGCCTCTTCCTAGGCCATGGGACGTAATAGTCATTGGTCATGTAGCCTAGGCATAGCCCAGCCCCATTCAAAGGAATGGGGCTGAGCTGAAATACCAAGCATAGATGCTATTGAATGGACATTGTAGTGCTTGGTAAGGCTTCGTTCACATCACCATCTCCGAAAGGACAGATTCGGCACATAACTGAGCCGAAGGGAACTTGAGGACCCCATAGACCATAATGGGGTCTGTTAGGTTTCCGCTCAGAAGATGATTTTGGAGTGGAGACAAAAGTAGTGCATGCAGGACTTTTGTCTCCACTTCAAAAATCTTCCTCTGAACGGAAACCTAACAGACCCCATTATAGTCTATGGGGTCCTTAGGTTCCATTCGGCTCAGTTATGTGCCGAATCCATCCTTCTTCTCCGAAATGGAGCTCCTAAATGGAAAGGCTGAATGGTGATGTGAACGAAGCCTTAGCTGAGGAGGCTGCAGGACTCACGGAAGCACTGCAGCCTTCTTAAGCAGTGGATCAGCAGGGGTACATGAAGTTGATCTCATATTGACAAACTATCCTGTGAATAGGTCATCAATATGTAAGTCTTGGAGAACCCTTTTTAATTTATAAACATTCTCATTATATAGCAGCAACCAGAGATTTTGAAAACCACAAAGAACCGATACAAAAAATGTATGGGAAATGATAGAACTTTTAATTTCACAAAAGATAATTAACATTTTCTTTAATGAGTATTGCACTGGAGACTGCACGACCTGTAAATCGGATATGTATTTTTCAAGGGGAGAAAATGATTGCGGGAATTAGGTTATATTTCACTTTTACATGGTATATTTACAAACTGAACTGTGCAGGTTATTATTAATGGGGCTTTCTGAGTGTTTACTACTGAAGAGCTATTCTCAGGATAGGTCGTCAGTATCTGATCGGTGGTGGTCCAACACCTGGGACCCCCACCATTTAGCCATTTTAAGAGGCCTCTTTCTACGCCAGTGACGTCACATTCATCGGTCACATAGTCTGGGCAAAGCTCATTTCCATTCAAGTGAATTGGACTAAACTGCAATACCAAGCACATGCCACTATACAATGTACAGCACTGTGCTTGGTTAGCTGTGAGAAGGTGGCAGTCTCTTCAAACAGCTGATCGGCGGGGGTCAGGAATCGGACAAACGCCGATCAGATACTGATGGCCTATCCTGAGGATACGCCATTAGTATTAGGGTACTTTCACATTAACGGCAAGGGAGTCCATCAGGCTGTTCCAGCGGGTGAACAGCCTGTCGCATCCGTCCTGCCGCTAGTTCACGTGTGCCCCCAGACTGCTGCTCCGTCCCCATTGGCTATGATGAAGGCTAAGGCGGAGTTCCGGCGGCATGCAGTACTTTTAGTCTGGCTGCCACTCGTCGTGCTGCTGACGGGAACTCCGCCCCGCCCTATTATAGTCAATGGGACGAGCGCAGTCCGGGGCACACGTGAACTAGCGGCCGGACGGATCTGACAGGCTGTTCACCTGTCGGAACAGCCTGACGGACTCCCCTGACGCTAATGTGAAAATAGCCTTATACACTCAGACAACCTCTTAAATTCAAATAACATTTATAATGTCTTATCGCCGGTTCCCAAATGTTGTTTTTACACCCTGAAAATAAATCTTTTAAAAATTAGGAGAATAGTTTGGTAAGTGGGTTATAAGATTAAGAAGGCTTCAATGTATGGTATCCATGATCCAGATATTTAGGTTAATGCAAATTACAAGCCGGATTTTGCATTCTAGGATTTGCTAAGGTAAGCAGGCACAAGCGGAACTGGGTAGATGCTACAAGCAGTTGTGAATTCATACATATGCCCTATGTTTCCCTGAGAGATCAACCACATGGAAATGGACTTTTGTCATTTTGTAAAATACATTGTCTGCATTCAGTAGTTTGAATGTTTGCAATGCATCACATATATAGGAACAGAAGGGAAGAAAGCTTGAGATCTATGGAGAATCCACGAAGCTCTGCTGTACCAATGAATGAACACAAGATGGTTGAAGATCTGTTATATTAACTTCATACCCCCAAAAAATGTTAATTATGTTCACCCTTTTCAACCAAAATTTATCTCTAGAGGGGTCAGGGCTCTGTTATTGTGCTGTACAATTCCTATTCTACCCTTCACATGGTAAGAGGGTCATAACAAAGTGCACCCTGTCTGACAAAGAAGAGCTGTATCCTTAAAGGGGTTGTATCATCTTGGACAATGGGGGCATATCGCCCCCCCCCCCATGTCTGATATGTGTGGGCCCCACCTCTGGGATCGGCACCTATCTTTAGATATGCTCTCGATGTCTGATAGGTGTGGGCCCCACCTCTGGGATCGGCACCTATCTTTATATATGCTCCCGATATCTTATAGGTGTGGGCCCCACCTCTGGAATCGGCACCTACCTTTAGAATGGAGCCCGCACAGCATGTGCATGGCCTCCCTCCATTAATCTCTACGGGACGGCCAAAAATAGCCAAGTGCTGGCTGGGCTATTTCCGTCAGCCCTATAGTAGTGAATGGAGCGGTGGGTGAACCTGTGCAGTGCGCTTTCCATTCATTTGAATAGGATTGACGAAAATTTACTGTCCCATAGAAATGAAAGGAGGAAGGCCACACATGCGCGCTGCACCCTCATGCATTTTGTGGGCTCCACTCCCAGGATGGCGATATCCTAGTGATATGCTCCCAATGTCCAAGATGATGCAACCCCTTTAAGTTCCATTGTTGCTATGAGGTACTGTTTACACCATGTGGTGGCCACTTCAGTGTGATTTTGCTATATTATATCTTCCTGCACTTAATGTGTCATGGACTGTACTTGAAATAGTCTATGATACGTCATGTTGGATGTGTAATGTGATGTGCTATATATCTGCTGTGTAAGTATTAAAATGTTGGGGTACCACAAGAGAAAGTAAATGCACTTGGAGGGTAAAATGCCTTGTATGCAAATGCCCTGGACATAGCTGTCACATGGTATAAAAAGTTGTGGCTAGTCTGCGACTTTGGAAAGATGTGATGGACATTGCAAAAGAGCCACACTGTATGATGAGTGATATAAATGCTAGATATCTGTTTGTTATAAACACCACTGATGTTATGCTGTTTTACAGGCTAATTGTATTATTTCTGTTGGATAACATGCTGTAGATGAAGAGAACCTTAGGTCATGTGAGTTATGATGATTAAGGACCTTATGTTGTAGAGAGCTGAAAGACAAAAATATAAATGCAGGAAAGCCAAATGTTCAGAAACAGGAGAGCCTGTGGTGGAGTCGGGAAGCTAGTTCTGGAAAAATATTCAGCAGTAATCCTGCATGTAGCTAGCTAGTTAGTGGAGGTGATTGGTGCTGGTAATAATGATACATCACATCAGGACATAGCTAGGGCTACAGAGCAGCTGAGCATTACATCAAAGAAGCTGCTTAGCCCATGCATCCAGGAAGCAGCCAAGATCTTTGTAGTAGGCCTATGACCAAGACCAGACAGCCTGCAGGCTGTAAGTGACACTGTGAAAAGGGCTGTGTACAGTACTGTGTGTGGTGAGGCAGAGGATGCTGTTATTGATTGGGACTGTGTGGTTCTGTGCTATATGGAGAGAAGGCGGTGGTGATAACTACAGATGCAGTCATTTTCATTGCTGTCACTCTGAGGTAACCAGACCCAGAGTGTCAATTCCCAGGGTGCACTACAAGTCAGAGAGAGAGAGAGAGATGTTGTCTGTAAAGAACCAGTCACACAAAAATTATTTTCTCTGACCTGTTAGAAAGGTACCAGATGTAAATTGTAGTGAAGGTAATCTTCTTATCAGTGACAGTATTTCTGAGGTATAACCTCGCTTCTGATCCTCAGCTGTGTAATTGGAGCCTTAATGTCAGTCTTGTAGGAATGAATAGAGAACAGCTGACTTTCTGCCCTGTGTCAGTTGGTCACATTATACAGCTGAGGATCAGAACGGAGGTTATAACTTACAAATACAATCACTGGTGAGGAGATTATCTTCACTATAGATTATATTATGGACCTTTCTAACAGGTCAGAGAATATTTTTTTTTTGTGGGAATGCTACTTTAAAGAGACAAATTTGGCTATGGGCACTTAAAGAAGCAGTGTACCTAATTAACGTATTACATCTAACTACATATATGTAAATTATGATCTAATCCATATGCAAATCCACACCAGTGCAAACTGTGGCGTATCCGTAACAGAAATTGTCAGTGACAAAGAGTTCCTTTGACGTAATAGTACAACTACAAAAAAGGGGGTCAGTCAGCACATCTCAATGTGCAGGTGCACGCTGCCATGGCTAGTAAAAAAAAAAGGATAATGCAACAGCACTCTGCAGATACAAATAAAGTACAATAATGGCATAATTATAGAAAACATTCTGATGCTAATGCTACGCTTATTTTGCAAATTAGAGATTCTTGGCAAATCCATTTTGTACAAAATTATTTGGGCCCGTCTGCCAAACGTCAAGGCGATCTCTATAAGATGGCAACCTAACACTAAATACTACCTGTAATGTGCCATAATGGCCACCATAAAATTCATAGAGTGCAGGTTCCACATGCATGCTGGGTCCACTCTGCTTTTTACCATTTTTGGTACAATAATGGCCTCCATTAAATCCAGGGATGCAGGTACCAACATGCATGCTGAGCCCACTCTATACTTCTCCTGGTGCCAAATGGCTTCCAATGAATACAATGAGGGCAGCCTACAGCTTTATGCTTACACTGATTAAAATCAGCCTATGGGGCAGACAGTCTGGTCAGGGGTGCAAGACCAACTGGAGTCAGCCACACCTCCAGCACAATTGCAAAAAAAGGGGGTCAGTCAGCACATCCCCATCCAATTAGGTTCCCGTTTGATAGAGATCGCCTTGACGTTTGGCAGACAGGCCCAAATAATTTTGTACAAAATGTATTTGCCAAGAATCTCTTGTTTGCAAAATAAGTGCAGCATTAGCATCAGAATGTTTTCTATTATTAAGCCATTATTGTACTTTATTTGTTTCTGCAGAGTGCTGTTGCATTGTCCATTTTTTTCTCTTTGATGTAATAGTACATGATTGGGTGTTAGGGGTTCATTAAGTAGCAAAGACATTTAATTGTAGAAGCTATACCTTTATAACACTCTTTAATATAAGGTGTCTGACTTTATAATAGCATATTGTGTCTTTATGCCCATGTTTATTGCACAGTAGAATTGAAGCAATTTAATGAAGATTACAGGAGGAAATTGCTAGAGTTTTCAATGCCATTAGGTAAATGAATACAATGTAATCCATGCACGTTAAGGTCCTCTGCAAAAAAAAAAAAGAAAACTTTCACAGGAATCAGTTTTTGCTCAAGCAAACCAATTCCATATACAATATTGCTAAATTTAGGAATGGGGGGTTTCTAATCCTGTGGACCTAAATGCTCACATGGGTCGCACGTCCCCTTCCAACAGCTGATCAGTGGAGGTGCTGAGGACTGGACCTCCACCGATATGATATTGATGGCCTGTCCTGATATTAGGCCATCTATTCTGTTCCTGGCAAAACACCTTTGAATGTGTCTCAGAGAGAATATTTCTTTTTATTCATTCATAGGTACAGCAGATATTTCAGTTCTGAAATCTCACTAATGTGTTTCTAAGAATTTGGAAATGAAGAAGATTAAACGTCTGCAGAAGTCTAGAACAGGCAAATTACTATCATTACAACTCCCATCATAAAGTCTCATTGCTTGTGCACCGTGTGGTGATATACAGTAAGCCGTATCAAAATCCAGCATAAATTCACAACTGCTGCAAGGGATTTGATTGATTGTGCAGGATGGGTATTTGGCGAAATAAAAAACGGCATCACCCACCAACCTGCCCATGGTTTTGCTCCTCCAGTCAGTGTAATAACATTTTTTCCTGTAAGAATAGTTAGAGTCAGCAAGAGAATGAATATGATCAGAACAAATTATTACGGTTTCCTTTTAAGTCCTGCACCTACTACAGAGCACAGGCAAGTGAATGGGACGAGCAGTTGTAACTACACTGCGCAGACGCTGCAAAGGAGGTGATGCGCAGGAAATTTTGAAGAGGAAGCACTGCTGGCATGAATGCTGCTACCTCTACAAAGAGCTGAACATCTACCGTACATCTTATTATACAAATGAATGCTTACGTTTTCCAATAAATCTGACACAATGTTCATGAAAATCTTGCATCGGGGGCCAAAAGCTACAGTTTCCATCATGTGTCTGTTTGCTTTATATCTCTGGCCAGTTTATTACATGTGCCATACCTGTTAAGACCAGAAGGGGGCGAGTGTGCATCACATCTTCCTCTGCCTAAATGAAGGTAACCGATATGTACATGTGACTTTCCAACACAGCTCATGTTGTGACAGCGATCTCAGATGAGTTAATGGATAGAAGCACTTAACAGGTAATGCCTCCCGTGTATCAAATCTTCCACTAACAGACACGTAAAAGGTACTTATGCAATGCTGTCAAAAAATGTAACTTTTGCAGTGGTAGTGCCCTGGTTTTACTTCTAAAGTAACCTATTCTAAAGGCCATCAATGGAGAGAAAGCACTGTTCCAACAATAGTGGGAAACACAACACTTGCGGCCATTGGTCCAATCTCCCAAGTTGTATTTTAGTATAGAAGTGAAAACATATTTTGGAGCATGTCATTTTAGGTTTTCATTAAATTCCCTAATTGTGAGCGACCACCTGGTATGAAGCTATTATTTAAAGGGGTTGTGCAAAAATAGGGTGTGGAGGTTGGCAGAACCTCCCCCACCACCCCAACGCACACACACAGACCTGCAAATGAAAGCCTACTTACCTGCTTTCTGGCACTGGTCTCCCACTTCTTCTCCTCCTGTGTTAGGCCTTATTCATACAGCCTGTTAAGAGCCTGGTTTTGACCGAAAACCAGGCTCTTAACACAGAACAGGTGCAGATCTTTGCCTTATGCCCTATCTCTGTGGAGGCTCCAATCCTGGTTTTGGCTCACAATCACTGATGGAAATCAATGACCAAAACACTGACGTCTGAATAAGGCATTATGGAATTGCTTTTGAACTTGTGGGAGAAAACCTCAGCTTCCTGCATTGGGGCTATAACTCTAAGGGGCGCATAGTCTGGAGACACACCCTAAGACGGTCCAAAAATTCCTTCTGCTGGACATAGACCAGTAGTATAAATTCTGTGTGATACTTGGGAGGGCATGTTACATATTTTGCAGTAAGGCCCCAAAGCTTCAAGCTTCTCCTCAACTTCTAAGAGCTCTTATTTCCTGCTTTTTACCTTCCTTGAGATGTTGACGGCAGATCCACTGTGGCAAATCTGCATGGCTATTGTTGGAGTTGTGGAAGACTAAAGATTCTGGTAATAACATATATTATTCCATAAAATGAAAATAAAATTGTCACCAAGGTAGAACATCACTGGTAGACCATCGTTCAGTCAGAGAAGTTATTGTGAAAAGTCAGTAATCACCCAAAGACCAAATTATCACGAAGAACACAATACCAACACATCTTTTCAGCAGTAATGAGCAAATAACTGTTCAGACAGGCAAATTATTCAGCAATTCAAAAATTAAAGAAAGTTTGGACCCAAAACAAAGATACCTAAAAGGCATTCTGATGTTCATCCGTTCGGCGTATTTGCACAGGGTGTCCCATGGACAGTGGACTTTTACAAACATAATGTCGTTGTTGGTTATGGAATTCTATAATAAGGAGAAATATGAACATGTTATCAATAATAAACATTGTAATAAATCTATAAAAAAATTTAAATGAACAAAAATTATAGCAATTAGTTCCGACAGATGTGTAAAGAATCATGTCTTGAATTGATCAATTCTCTAAGAATGCACCTTTCTTGTTTAATTGATGAGTGAATCATTATTTACAGATCTGCATTTGTCACAATTAAGTCCATGGGGACACCATTATTTTATAGGTGTCAAAGATAGTTCCATAATACAAAACCTCTTGAATTAGAGACAAGACAAATTTTAGATACATCTCTGTTCAATCATTAGAAATATTTCAAGAAAATGCTCAAGACTTTGGATTAGCCAGTTCTGATTTGCCAGTTCACCATAGAAAACAATGAGAAAATTGGTTCTCCTAAATTTGGTAAAATCAAATTTCAAACCTGCCAATTTTTTTTCATCCAGTGCATCCTATTTGCTGGTTCATTGATATTCAGTTTGTGAAATGAGCATATTCCTTCACCTCATTTGTCCAATTCATGGTATTGGCCAGTCTATAGAATACAGTGAGGGAATCTATTTGCCTCTGGTTTCCCTGCATTTGCAAAAGTGGATCTCAAATACAACAAAATTGATGACATGAAAGTGCAGCTCCACCTTAGAGGTATATTCCATAAATTAAAAGGTGATTTCTTAAAAGGTATTAAAAAAGTTCTAAGCTTTTCTCTTGAGAAGTTATAAAAAATATAAAGTGGTGACTTCCAAATTCATTTGGAAAGACAGACCTAGCAGGATTGCATACGATCTCTTGACTAGATCTAGAAAGGCAGGAGGAATAGGCCTACCTGATCCAGAAAAATACTACAAAGCAACACACATGGCAGGAATGATGGAATGGTATGTTGACCCACCTAGAAAGCAATGGGTGGAAATTGAGAGACTCATAAATAGATCTAGGTTAAAAGATTTATTCTGGATTCCCCCTAGACGTCAAGGTCCTATGCTGGCAGCTGATTCCAAAATTACTAACACAGCGGTAAAGATCTGGCGTAGCCTGAATACGTCCCAGAGTTTGATACCTAAATTCTCCCTTGACATGCCGATAACATGCTTAATCCCCAGAGCGTGGTCTTTCTGGTCTAATCTTTTAAGAGAGTCACGTGCTGGGAAACCTTTCCCAATCAAAGAGCTGTTAGTATCAAATAAAGCAATAGATAAGGCTCATTTATGTAGACTCTTAAACGTTCCTGATGTACCATTTACCCAATACTTGAAACTACAATCGCTTCTCCAAAACCTTATCTCCTTTAGCCCTCATCAGATAGAAATTAGTTGGATTGCTAACCTAGTGCGAACTGGTGCCCCTGTTTCCCATCTGTTGTCTAAGTGCTACAACGCTATCAATTGCTCTTCTTCTCTTCCTAAATTTTGTATCAAATGGAGTGAAGAATTGCACTGTGGTCTATCTGAGTCACAAAAACTCACTATGGTTCGCAATGCCTTCTCCGCCTCTCCTTCATGTGCTTCACAAGAAGCGCAATATAAACTAACTGCAAGATGGGACTGGACTCCTGTACTTCTCCATAAATTCAATTCCGAGATACCTGAATCGTGCTAGAGATGTGGAGACGGCATTGGCACTTATGTGCATATATGGTATCAATGTCCCTCCCTATCAGCTTTTTGGACCAACATCCAGAAACTGATCAACTTGGTATTTAAGACTAAAATCTCATTATCTGTTAATATGGTTTTATTTTCCATTTATGATACGAATCAGCAAAGTGTAAGATCCCACCTATGTGACTTAATCCTTAGCTCAGCTAAGATGCTGATACCTAGAAAATGGCTGCAAACCTCTCCTCCTTCCATCACTGAATGGTTAGCCGAATTTAACAAAGTTAAGAAATTTGAGAAGAGACGTTGGTGTATTTTATTCAAAGAAGAAAAATTCAACTCGACTTGGAAGCTGTGGCTGCAATTCATTGACTCCAATGCGTTAACTTCCTTTCTACAAGGTCTGAGTTCCTGATAATTTAGAAGACTGATTTATTACCCTGAATGCTATTTCTTACTGATATCCTTCTGTATCCCCTGATCCCCTCTTTGTCCCTTTCCCGACCCTCCCCTTGTCTGGCAAGAGATTCAAGAATGAACGCTTTAATCACAACGACCGTATGTTTTCCTTATGTATTATTTGTAGGCTTGAAATAGGCTTATAATGTTTATTGATTTTCTCTGTACCTTGTATGATTTAACAGTTTGATTTATGCTTATACTGTTTGATTTATGCCTATACTGTACACTTTTGCTTCATCCAGAAAGCTTTATGTTTGTATGTTTGAATACAAAAAACTTCAAAAATAAATATAATTTAAAGAGAAGTTATTTTTTCAATTTTTTGTTTAATTTTTTAGAGAAGTTCAGTGGCAACCACCCATGGCTGCTATTAATAGCCCACAAGGTCTGCTGCTAAAACTACAGGAGTGAGTCTTCAGTGAGTCTTCAGCTCCAGAACTTCAGTGAAGGTTGATCTGTGTCAACCTTCACTGAAGTTCTGGAACTTGAGACTCATGAACCAAACCAAGGACCACAACGTGAATAATGGAGAGCTTAAGTGCATAAAATTGTCTAATGACAGTAAAGAAGTGTAACCCTTAAAGGGGTTGTCTGAGTTATTTTTTTTGTTCTTTGTAAGTTTCTAACTAGGCAAATGTAAGGACTTTACAATTCACTTACTTTATCTCCAGTTGCTGGTTTATCAGATTTCACTGAGGGTCAAATGACCTGTGATGTCACCTTCTCTCCCTGCACAGATGATGTTTCGTGCACAAGCCTGAGAGATCAGATATGTGTCTGTACACAAGACCACACTGTGCTGGCCAACCCCAACCCCCCCCCCCCTGCACTGCCGGCTGCTGATTATTGCTCTCTACCTTGATTCTGGAGGAAAATCATTAACCCCTTCAGCTGCACAGACTCAGGGCTGAAGGCTTTACTGAGTAGCTGCAGGTAGGAAGGAGACAAATGCTGGGCACAGGAGCCGACAGAGTAGTTCTGCAGAGTATTGCACAAGAACAGGTAGGGGGAAGATCCTGTGTGTATCAGCAGTGTCATTGTACAGCTGGGACTTGTAGTCCTACACATACAACATGCTGCTGAGTCTCCCAGCAGTCAGACATGTCACTTAGGGAAGAACTTTTATTCACTCCCTTTGCACAGCAGGAGGAGGGGCACAAATATTAATGAGGAAAATTGCAGGTATACAAAGGGCCAGAAGAGAACGAGGAAAATTAGGAAATATATATTTTTTTTTGCCTAAAACTTGCTTACCTCAGTTATATATTGCTGCCCATCAGATTTATAGTGCTATATATATATTTTTTTTTATAACTCGGACAACCCCTTTAAGGGGTACCACATCTGATTCACTCTATCCCCACTGGTAAGAACTGAAGCTAGAATTCCTAAAAACAAGGACACTGCAACTCTAGATAACAAGAGTGAAGAATAAGTCAATTATTACTAAAAAGTCAATAAAAAGATTTAGAGGGGGCAAATGTGTGATTTTTCATGGCCTTAATGCCAGAAGCGTGACTTAAAGATTCTGGACCCCAGTGCAAAATCTTTAACAGCTACCATGTTCTATTTACAATATTGGTATATACTTGGCAGATGGGTCTTTGGGCGCTATAAGGCTCTTGGGACCAGTAGCCACTACTACCTCTGCCCCCCTATGGCTAGGGAGAAATCTTTGTAGGCCGGGCAGGTCATGAGGCTGGCTGCGTCTACTGGGGTCCAAAAGGGGTCAATGCACAGGGAAAATATACTGCTGTTCTTAAGCAGCTCTCCCTGTACTCACAGAGCTGGCTGCCGCTCTCATCTTTGCATGTATCCTAGTTTGTAGTATGTGACAGGGCACAGGTACATGTGGTGATAGAGTGATGGGCAGGGGCGTACCTATAGTGCGTGCAGACGGTAGCAGTCGCTACTGGGCCCAGGAGCCTGAGGGGGCCCAAAGACCCTTGTGCCGCATAAGAAGACACCGGTATTAAAGAAAGCTTGTTGGTCTAGTTACACATGTGGCTGAAGAGAAGAGGTTAGGTCAAGAATTTGGCATGGGGGGGCGGGGGTTGCCATTTAAATTTTTGCCTCAGGCAGCACGAAGGCTATGTGTTCCCCTGTCATTGGCCACAAAGAACTGAGAGAAGGGGGGCTCAAGGTGAACTCTTGCACCAGGGCCCATGAGCCTTTAGCTACGTCACTGGTGATGGGGATCTCATATTTAATTTTGATATCGGTGCTTCTTGACTGTTTGCATACCACTGGGAATGCTATTTTTCTGATTATACTCTATAGTCCTGTCAAAATGTAAGATTCGGGATGAAAATAGACTTTAACATGTATTATATAATGGTGCAACAAAATTCGGAATATGTTTACTGGAATTTTAGGTGTACAGTATATGAGATAAGCCCTTGAAAAGTACAAGCTGCTGTTTGCCAAAACTTGTGTTATGAAGAGGTTACGAAGAGCTTTGTTATGGCCGTCTGCACGGTACATGTACCGGTTGTCCTTCGTTATTTTTTCTGAGGTTACTTCTAATAAGGAGAAGTTCAAACCATGGAGCATATTATCAACAGTCTTAGCAAGAGCTGTCACAGCTCCAGCTTTCAAAACCAAGTCTGCAACTTACTGAATGCAAAGAATGAGTGTGAATGTGACATTTCAGTCAGGCAAATGAAAAAATACTATCAATGGGTTCATTAAAGTGGTTGTCCGGGTGAACCCGGATATACCTCCATTTTCACCCAGGCAGCCCCCCCCCCCGACTTGAGCATCGGAGCAGTTCATGCTCTGTTACTCTCCTTTGCCCTGCGCTAAATCGCGCAGGGCAAAGGCATTTTCAGGAGTTCCGGTGACGGACCGGGCTCTCCATGGGGCTGGCAGGAAGCCTGGCGACATTACCAGCACTGATGGGCGGGCTTTAGCACTGCCCTAGCCTGTAAAACGGCTACGGCAGCGCTAAAGCACGCCCATCAGAGCCGGTGACATCACCGAACACACTGCCGGGCAGAAGCTTCTGCCCGGCAGTGTGTTATTGTAAACAAAAGAGCCCTTGCCCTGCGCGATCTAGCGCAGGGCAAGGGAGCGCATCGGAGCATGACATGCTCCAATGCTAACATCAGGGGGGCTGCCTGGGTGAAATGATGGGTATGTCCGGGTTCAGCTCTGAACCTGGACAACTCCTTTAAGATCATATATGAACAGCAGGGGCCTGACTCCTGGTACCCCTCAAATAAACAGTTTGAAGAGATCGCAATGCATTAGCACTGTACTTGTATCGTGGCTGTGCTTGGTATTACACTTGAATTCCATTAACTTGAATGGGACTGAGCTACACAAAGGCCATGTCATCAATGGATATCACAGGCCAAGGAAAACCCGCTGCCTTGGCCCCTTCCTACAGCTGATCTGACAATTTTTAAGTTCCAAACAAACCCTTTAAAATTTTGTTGAATCACCAATATCACAGAATGTCCGAGCTGCTGATAATGCGGTCAGTCCTGGAGTATGATGCATGTGACACTTCAATAGAGTTGCAAATTATCCCCTCATGATGAACTTCAGACTAAGAGTGGTTGAGCACATAACAAAACCCCTCTTTTGTCACTAAGAGCCCCCTTTGGATTACACCAATGGCCAGAGCAATTCCCAATAATGTGCCTGAACTCATTAAACACAGTGGCAGAACTGAAAGCCATTGACTATTAAGGCCAATTATTATTATTTTTTTTATTTTTTTTTTTACATGCATTTAGAGGACTAAGTGATGAGACTAAGAGTTTTAGCCTCTCCCTGTAGTCTGACACTCTTCTTTATGAATGGGATTTAACTGTAAAAAAGAAAAAAAAACACCATTAAGGGTCCATTCAGATGTCCATTCAGATGCAGTGTTTTGCGGTCTGCAAATTGTGGGCCGCAAAACACTGACGCCGCACATCGCCGTCACTTTAATAGATCATTCCTATTCTTGTCCGCAGCTCCGGACAAGATTAGGACATGCTCTATTTTTTTTCCGGAGCCGAGGATCGGAAGTTCTTTTTGTATCCATGTGTGAATCCATTTTCTGCCCATCTATCTATTTTTAATGTCCATTTTGCATCCGTTTTTAAAGGACGTTACAAATATATATGTCTTTTTTTTTTTAAGTAAAGGAAAAAATACTTAATCACCAGTCCGCAAGAATCAGCTGCAGGTCCGAGGAGTGTTGTGGGATCAATCACACTTTCAAGAAAATGTACATATAAGGTTCGGACCGCGTGTGTATAAGTAGGTGATATAAAACAGTTTTTTTCTCCCTTCAGAAAAGTTTCGAGGTCTGAAGATGTCCTATTAGTGGATATCCTGCACCCGGTGCGTCTGCTAGTGTTCCCAACTTCTTTTCATTCAAATAATTCCTGTGGATACAAGTGGCTCCCACAGTAGTGAAGCTCCGATAACTGTTTAAAATTATTTTTTTTTTAATCAGTACATACTTACAAACATGCACTTTAAAATCGCAATGTAAAATCCCAGTGTCTTTTTCCTTTGCCCGACCCAGGTTTCGCTCCTTGAGCTTCGTGTGCCCCTGACGAAGCTCAAGGAGCGAAACCTGGGTCGGGCAAAGGAAAAAGACACTGGGATTTTACATTGCGATTTTAAAGTGCATGTTTGTATGTATGTACTGATTTAAAAAAATTTAAACAGTTATCGGAGCTTCACTACGGTGGGAGCCACTTGTATCCACAGGAATTATTTGAATGAAAAGAAGTTGGGAACACTAGCAGACGCACCGGGTGTCGGTTGCAGTTAAGTCCGCTGTTGAGCCCTGTGTGCCGGCGTGTGAACGTGGACCTACGCCACGAGGAATCCAACAAACTGCGGAGGACTCTGATACGCCTCGTCAGTAAAGTGCTGTGTAAGTACAATCTGTGCACTACGGGGCGGCATAATCATACGGATTTACACTATCGCATTCTTTCACCAATTTGCAGGATATCCACTAATAGGACATCTGCAGACCTCGAAACTTTTCTGAAGGGAGAAAAAAACCGTTTTATATCACCTACTTTTTTTTTTTAAACCCAAGCACTGCGGCGCCCTCAGTAATTATTATGCCCACTCCACAGTGCCCTCAGTATATAGCAGGACCCCCATAGTGTCACCAGAATATATCATTTTCTCAATTTTGAATAATGCATTTCAGTAGTGCTCCCATTTTAAATAATGCCCCCCAGCAGAGCCCTTTGTAGATCTAATGACCTCCAAGACCCATCAGTATATATAATGGTCCTCTTTGTGCCCCCATATATATATTATTCCATCAACTTCCCCCCACTCCCGCTAGTGCCGGCATTTAATTTAAAAAAAGTGCTGACCTTACCACAGCCACTCACAGGGACACTCACTTCGTACTGGAGGCAGCAGGATCACTTCTGTCTAAACAGATGTTAAAAATGGGCCCATTGATTTAAATGGGCCCATCTGGCTGTCAAAATGGACAAAAATAGGACATTTCTTATTTTGTAATGGGCGCTATTCATTGGCTATTAAAAAAATGGCCATGTGAATAGCCCCGTAGACTGCAAGGGTTCTTAAAACACTCATAACATGGTCGAGTGAATACACCCTTGAGAAATAAGCAGGATCAAGTGACCCCTAAGAGAGGGAACTCTAAGTCTACAATGATACCTCTGAACCTACAATATATCCATATGAATGCTAGAGACTGCAGGTCCTGATAGAAGCACCAGCAACTGCCACAAACATCTATTAAAAGGATAAAAAAAATAAAAAAAATGTAAATTGTTCTGCAGTCATGTGAGATGAAGCAAAGTGCTCCTTGATGTTTCACACTAGACACATAAAACATCCGTCACCACGGCTGGAGGATTCTCAAGTCAGCCAAAATTGATTTAATGTTAAAGGCTAAAAGCAGACTCACACGGCCTCCCCATTAATATTTTAATTCAGTGCATGCTATTCCAAACAACTTGTGGTATAAATAGTGGTATAGAATGGCAAGAGTGGATGTTTAGCTGCAGAAACCCATTACAAAAGGTGCACAGCTCAGTTTATTCCACCTCATATACTAGTTTAAGACACTTACTTCCCTTTCCAGCATTAAGCCCTCGGCTCTAAGGTTCTTCTCGAAGGTGTTGCGCTTTTCGATCTGTGGGCTGGATTTCTTATAGACCAAAATGTAATCGATGCGTTTTATTCCATCTTTAAAATATAGGCCGAGGGATATCACCGAAGTCATTTCACTCTGAGGGGGTTACAAAAAAAGGAAGTGGTTAATAGGATATAACACTGGGATACATTGTGAAGAGCAATAGTCGAAGACCTTAGCTGACCACCAGTGGACATATCTTGGTATGTTACTGGTTCAAAGGGCATTTCCCTCTAAAAGCATGTTATCAGTTGTAACTGAAAGTCATTGTGTTGTCCTTGTATGTCAATTTGTCATAACTTCCATACAAACAGTAAGATGGTGGACAACTAACATGTCTTGTATTAGACTGATTTCAGACATGGCATTTTCTACAGTGAAGTTTGCAACAGAGTGTTGTAACTCAAATTCACATATATTGTGCTGTAATGTACCACAGTTTTTCACTGTGAATTCTGCACCAAAAAGTCCAAGACAAATCCTCCACAGGTGAATGTGATCTTTAAGTTCTCAAAAGGGATCTTACATGGGATGAGAAAATATTTGGACATTTTGCTTTCCATGTGTTGCAAACCTGAAACCTTGTAAAACCAATCCTACCATCATTAGATATGTCTGCAAAGAAAGATGACTGACCACCTTTGTAGTAGCTGTGATGATGCTGCCTCTACAGGAGTGGATGAGTATATTCATGAGGATGATGTGATCTGCAGCAATACCATTTACTAGACCAATGTTTTCCAACCTGTAACTGTAACATGGCCAGGCTGCACTAAACAATGCTGACATCTTTCAAAACACACCATTGTATGTATAGCCTCTTGCTGCCTGTCTCAAGACTATTGTATGTGCTCCTAAAAAAAACAGCTGCCAGCTGGAGTTCCCAGGACATACTGCAACTCGGATGAAGGAATTTTAGGTGGTGCTCGATTTCTCACTATTCTGCACTCTGCCGCATTTAATATCAGGAAGTGCATGGGCAGGTAACCATGAGGAAGGAGAATGACTTTTGTCACCAAAATGCGTCGGTTTGGAGTGTCCCAGGCATTGGACGTCAGAGCTACATGAGTGGCACCAATCAGCTCAGCCGGATTGTTCATGTTTCACCTCTTTTTCTGGATTTATATAGTTTATCATTCTCAGTCATGATGGACCTGTGAATCGGGATACCAGTAAGCTGCTGCATAGCAGAGTGCAGGTTACTGGTGAATCAAGCACTACCTTATATTCCTTTATATAGATTACAGCCTGCCCAGAAACTTCCGCTGGCCACTTGTTCATCTTAGTTGCACATATAGAGTGTTCTTGATACAGACATATATTTTCCCAGGAATGCAGAACAACATTGACTGGACTACAATGCTCCTCATGCATACTAGATGGTCTCCTTAATTAGAAAGAGCAGCTAACCAGGGCAATTTTCTCTTGAGACACTATTTATTTATTTATTTATTTATTTTTAAAGGAGAACTGATTTGCATATCTTATTTAGAGAAGTGTAGTATGGGGATATTTAGTACACTTGTAATTTTGGAAGGAGAACTGAGTTGCATGTCTTTTTTATAGTGGTGTATTACGTGTGGGTGTCTATTTTTCAGATTTGTGTGAAACAAATCACAAGAAATTATGAATCTGTACAATCGATACAGTCATCTCTAGTTTGTGGCATTTTTTTAAAAAAAATTTTAAAAAATGCCACCCTTCTCTTTGAGTCGCTGTGAATTAGAATTTTTAATATGTATGTGAAGAAGCATGTGTGTAGTAATCCAGACTGGGAGTACTACAAATTATATATTATTGTGAATTATGTATTTTATTGTTTGTTTTTGGCCATAGTTCCCAGCAAGGGATGGTTGACAAAGCTTTACAGAAATAGCGTTAACCACTCTGTTCCTCTCCTCTTGTGAGGAGTGAGCTGGACCTGCTCCCTGCCAAAGGGAGTTTCTTCTGTGGGGACAGAGAGAGGAGATGAAGCAACCTGCAAAGCTCCTGCTCCTGTTACCTAATCTCCAAAGAGAACTGCTCAAAGTGTTCTCAAATAAAACTTTGAGGTTCCAGACAGCAGGGTGGCCTACTACGTCTACAGACACTGCTGAGAGGTGGAGGACTACAGCCAAGCCACCCATCACCAAACAACCACTAGGCCAGTATCACCTAAGTGCTGAATTGCCACCAACTAAACTGCTTTCAAATTCCTTACAGGTGCAAGAGAAGTTTTGCATTTGAAATCTGTTGATGTTTGAAAGTATTTGAAGTTCTATGTTGCACTTAGTAAAAAAAAAAAAACTTTGTTACGTTTAACTCTGAACTTCTTCAGTTCTAACATTCCACTGTACCGATCCCCAGGGAGCAATGGCCTGAAGTAGTAGACAGTGACACAACACTTCATCAGGGCCACTACTACTCCTGTCCTTTACATCGGCTTCTCAGGTGTTCGTTGCACATGAAGACCTGGTTTCATAACAACACCAGGACACCAAATTCATCCTTCAGTGACGGCTACAAATCATTTCCCTATGATGCAGACTTTGAAGGTTTTTGTTCCATTATGCTTTATGTCCATGAGTATGGAATATCTCCCAGTTTGTTCTTTCTAATTCATTCCAAGAGCTTGACTTTCATGGCTAGCGTTATATTGTGTTTCCATGACCTGCTTTACAGTTCCATGGTCTTGTTACACGTTTAAATAAACCATTGCCAAAAATGTATTCTCTTCCACCATCCAGGTCCTGATTGGCTGTTTCATCACCTTTAGAAAGTTCTACTTGTTTAAATGAAAGCAATAGTAAGTACAAAGCAAAGATTAGACACCTACGTGAGAGCCAGAACCACAGCTTAGCGCACGATAACTGCCACGATAACTGACAGCTACTGTTACTTGGCTAAAAGTTTCTATTGATTATCTACTCATTGTTAGACATTCTCACATATAAGGTATCATTCATAATTTCAAACTGGCATTGAAAACTACATTTTATCCATATTTAATTTTAAAATTACATGCCAGCTGCTATGGGGCCTTCTAAAAAATGGGCGCAGCTCTCATTGCCCCTAGCTCTTTCAGAACAGGGAAGGAAGAACCTGAGGAGATCTCCACTCCCTAGAGGAACTGCATGAGTCCAAAGGTCAACAAAAAAGTGTGTCAAGGGGAAAACAAATACCAAGTTATTCTGCTTTGGGTGGCAAAATCTGGCATCATGCTATGAGGCCCCATCTCTCCTATATACCATTCTTCCCAGCTGCAAGGCCCCCAACAATTATTCATTTCAGTCTACCCTGATATTTTAACAACATGCTGTATTCCCCACCAGATGATCCTTTCCTTGCTATTTCTCAAGTCAATCTTTGAGCCCGAGTTCTCCTTTCTGGCCCCATCTGGACTTTACCTCCATGCATAGCTATTCTCTACTGTGGGAGAGCTCCACCTTTAAAGCTGTTAGAAAGGGAATTGTCTTCCTATTTATTTTTAAAGTGGCTGTCTCACAAGTAATTATTACATTTACCTTAATTGAGGTAGATAACACATATTACGATCACCAATATTCTTTTGGTTAACGCTCACCAAACGTGTCTACGTATATTACTAGGATATGCCATCACAGTTAGTTAGGTGTGGGTCCTACCTCTAAAATCTTCACCTGTCTCCAGAATGGGTCCCTGAACGAGAAGGAGAGCACCACATATGCACGGTGTGCTCTCCGTTCATTTCTATGGGAGTTCTAAAAACAGCTCCTCTGCTCCATTCACTTCTATGAGATTACCAGAGATAGCAAAGCTATTGGCTATTTTCAGTAGTCCCATGGAAATGAATGGAGGGCGGCTGCGTGTGCAAGGCTGTTCTCGACTCACTTTTAGGGGTCCCCTTCTGATAGCAGATGCGGGTTTCATAGTTGGCCCAGAGGTGTCCTAGTGATATGCCACCGATGTCTTAGTCTCAAGACCTGATTAAAAGGTTGAGCATTGACGTATAGCATAGATAACTTCTAAGAGATCGTGCCAGAGGCAATTTGCATACCATTTTCGCAGAGGAGTATTGCATGGCTCATAGACTCCTTACCCGTCCTGCCTGCTCTACACAAAATGAAATAGTACCCCTCTGAACTACCGCATTATCTAGACAAGGGAACTTGTTCCTAAATTATTTCAGTTGAACATTTGTTATGTTTTGCATGCTCTAACAGAGTGGATGGAATTTATTTATGGTCCAACTCTTTTAATTTAAGGGAATCCAGTCTTTTCTAGTTACACCCCTGGGTTAAGGACTCCAATTTCTCATAAAACCAATTCAATACAGTACAATATGGTACACACTCAGATTGGGTCACTGTGACTAGTGGAGTACCTCAGGGGTCAGTACTGGGCCCAATCCTTTTTTAATATATTTATTAATGATCTTGTAGAAGGCTTGCACAGTAAAATATCAATTTTTGCAGATAACACTAGTGTTTAAAGTATTTGACACAGAAGAGGACAGTATACTGCTTACAAGGGATCTGGATAGATTGGGGGCTTGGGCAGAGAAGTGGCAGATGAGGTTTAACACTGACACACGTAGGGTTATGCACATGGGAATGAATATTGCAAGTCACTCGTATATACTAAATGGTAAAACACTGGGTAACACTGACATGGAAAAGGACTTAGAAATTTTAGTTAACAGCAAACTGGGCTGTAGAAAACCAGTGTCAGGCAGCTTCTGCCAAGGCTAGTAAGATAATGGGTTGCATCAAAAGGGGCATAGATGCCCATGATGAGAACATAGAGTCCTACCACTTTACAAATCATTAGTCAGACCACACATGGAGTACTGTGTATAGTTCTGGGCTCCTGTGAACAAGGCAGACATAGCAGAGCTGGAAAGGGTTCAGAGGAGGGAAACTAAAGTAACAACTGGAATGGGGCAACTACAGTACCCTGAAAGATTATCAAAATTAGGGTTATTCACTTTAGAAAAAAGATGACTGAGGGGAGATCTAATAACTACGTATAAATATATCAGGGGTCAGTACAGAGATCTCTCCCATCATCTATTTATCCTCGTGACTGTGACGAGGGGACATCCTCTGCGTCTGGAGGAAAGAAGGTTTGTACACAGACATAGAAGAGGATTCTTTACGGTAAGAGAAGTGAGACTATGGAACTCTCTGCCTGAGGAGGTGGTGATGGTGAGTACAATAAAGGAATTCAAGAGGGGCCTGGATGTATTTCTGGGGGGTAATAATATTACAGGCTATAGCTACTGGAGATGGGTTGTTGATCCAGGGAGTTATTCTGATTGCCCGATTGGAGTAGGAAAGAATTTTTTTTCCCCTTAAGTGGGGAAAATTGGCTTCTACCTCACAGTTTGTTTGTTTTTTGCCTTCCTCTGGATCAACTTGCAGGATAACAGGCCGAACTGGATGGACAAATGTCTTTTTTCGGCCTTATATACTATGTTACTATGTAATATCACACCATGCAAGTGAAACCCATGACACACTGCAGTTCACAACACAGCCACTGGGTGGTCACACATAGATGTCTACAGGATAAACATCTTGTGACAGAGTATCACAAAATTATGTTGTTTGCAAAAGCTGATCATCTCGTGATGACTGATATAAGGACATGTCCAGCCAAGAAATGGTAAAGAAGGACATTTTTGTTTTACTGGAGAAAAATATTAAAGGGAGTAAATGTATCTTCCAAAGTGTCTAAAGTAGCTGCTTCATTCATGGGCATAGCTACAGTAAGTTGGGGAAGTTGATTTGGCATGTCCCAGAAGATGCCACCAACCATCCATTCGACCACTACATATTTCTGGGAATTTTTGTGCCAGGAGATCTATGCTTCTGCTTTACTGAAGTGATTTTACACTCACTGACTATTTCTCTGATGGTTGTTTGCATGTCCTGTGCATTTATACGGCGACATAACATTTGGATAATAGAGCCATAATTCAGCATAGTCTCTTTAATGTGATCAATACAATTTCATGCCTATAAACCCAAGCAATAGCCTACAGCATTCATTTGAACGCAGATAAAACATCTGTGGATGAACTCCATTTTACATTTTCCCCCAAATTATTAACCCCTTCTCAATTTGTTTCTTCCCACCTTCCAAGAACTATAGCATAGTTTATTTTTTAATTTACATATTACATACATGACATATGTATGAGGGCTTTTTTTGTTTTGTTTTTCAGAACAAGTTGCATTTTTATTAATAGCACCATTTAATAAACAATATAAAGCATTGAAAAAGTTTCAATATTTTTGTGGGTGGTGGTGGTTTTGAGGAAAAAAAACTAATGCAATTTTGTCATTGTTTTGTGGAGTTCGCAATGTGAAAATGACATTAAAGGGGCTTTCCCATCTCAACATTTGTGGCATATCACTAAAATATGTCATCAATGTCAGATAGTTCTGTGTCCCACTACTGGGACGTGTTCCTATCTTCAGAACAGGGCCTCCATAGTGAAGGAGAGCACACCTGACAACTTATCTTGATTCTCTGCTATCTGCTCTGACCTTAGCCTTTTCTTTGTATTGACCCATTCCCACTTGCCCTGACCTTGTACTTGTTTCTTGGACTCTTTTGTATGCTGCCTGTCCTGACCTCAGCCTGTTTCCTGGCTGCAAATATAGCCTGGCATTTTAGTGCTTCACACCGGTGTCTCTGGTCCCCATGGGTCAGCTATCTCAAGAGCTAGCAGCCTGTTTTTCCCTTGCAGCAAAGACCAAATCTCAGTACAGTGGTTAAGGGGTAAAAAGCCAGACTACCAGGACAACACCTCGAGAGAAAGCCCAAAGCCAAACCAATCCAAACTGTGTCATGGCTTAAGGAACAATGTACACAAAAACTGATCCAAAGTTTCGGTGCCAATTGAGCCAACCAATAGGTGATGCAAAGTTAGGCAAAAGATGTACCAAATTTATCACACAGCGCAAACTGTGATAAATATCTACACTAAATATTTAAAGGGGTAATGCATCTGTTTATAATAAATTCAGTTTATCCTGGAGAGCTCCTTTCATTATTTATTTTGCTTAAAGTAGAAAGCTCCTATGGCAGAGCACAAGTTAATGAGTTTCTATAATTAACAAATTACAGTAGTACCAAATATAATAATATTGATTTACTTATTACATCTATTTGCCTAATGGATTTCTATTAGCATGAAAGTAAACTACATGTTAAACAGGAGAGCAGTGTAAATTTAGCATACGACAATCTGTAGACATCATTTTGGATGCATTTACCCCTTATCCAATTTTATATCTGATATACAAATCCTTAAAATCTTATTGGCTTCTCGATGCATCTGTTCTGAAATGTGCAACATCCATTACTGTGAATTGCTTTTGACTGGAGCTTTATGTTGTTTGTTAGTGTGTTATAATTCTTGTTTTATGTTTCTTTTGGAGAATACGTGTGCAATTTTATTGAAACATTATAACGTGGCTCATTTAAAAAGATAAAACATAACAGAATTTCAAGAAAAATGTTTGCTGTTTAGAGCTCATTTACATCTGGTATGGATGCACAGTCAGATTATACCCCTTTGGGCAGATGATTTGAATGAGAAAGGGTTAATGGGGTTATTCTGGGACCACGTCAATAGCAGCATACATGTGTGTTGGGTATGTGAGTGCCCATGCTGCCAGAGAGTAGGGCTTTGTGTAACGTGGGAAGTTAGCAATATGCTTCAAAAGAAAGTGCAGGTTAGTTGAGCACTATATGGCAGTATTATTATGTGAAACTTTAGTCATATTATTTAGTCATGGTATAGTTATATTATTCACTCAAGGTACGGCAATATTATTTGGTCTCAGTATTATGGAGGAGGTGAAATACTGGTATTATTCATTTACAGCATAGAATTATTATTCAGTTACGTTGGCACCTCTTAGGGCGGGTTCACATCCCCGTTATGAATTCCGTTATTGCTTTCCATAATACCATGGTTATAATGGAAAATAACAAAATTTGTAAGATGGAATTCAAAATGGAGACCTTTAGAGGCATCTTTATAGAAGTCTATGGGCAAGCTTAACATTATAAATCTGGTTTCCTTATGCAGGACGGAAAAGAAAGTCCTGTCGACAGAAAACCACACGGATCCGTTATGCTGCCCATTAGAGATGAGCGAATCGAAGCTGACGAAGTGGAATTCATTTAGAATTTCAGGAAAAATTTGATTTGCAACGAATATGAATTTCCTCGCGCTTCGTGTTAACGGATCACAATTTTCCTAAAATGGCGGCTACACGTGTGAGAACTGAGGACATGGGGCAAGGAACTCTGGGAAGGCGGGATCACCCAGACTGACCTGCATGCAGCCAATCTGTAGCCAGCCAGCCCTGTGATGTCACACTAAATACGACGGCCATCTTACAGTCAGACATTTTCCAGCATTCAGAGTGCAGGGACAGATGAGTGAAGACGCTAGAGACAGCAAGTGGAAAAACGATTGTGAAGAAAAAAGGCAGAAAAAACGATTTAGAAGTGCAGGGAAAGGAGAGGGAGGAATCATTTCACAGCAACTTAGTGCAGGGAGAGACGTCAGAAGGCCCTAGGGTCAGTGCTAGAAAAGCGATTTACAAGTGCAAGGAAAGATTATTTGGGGATCCAAATAGTCATTAGACAGCTCTGTCATTCCAGCTTTTTGTTATTGGGGTGCAAGTGCTATGTTGAAAAGCCTTTAGAGGCTTATATCTTAGTATCTTATTCAGTACCACAAGAAAAAGATATACGCATTTCACTTCTGCAGTTATTTCTGTTGAAAGCGTATAGGGGCGTATTTCAGTCCAACAAGAAATATATTTTTTTTTTGGCTTTTTGCCTGGCTGACATCAACATTTATTTGACACTTCTTCTGATCTATCAGAAGGAAGGAAAAAACGAGATGCACAACGGATCCTGTCTGTGTAAGAGCTGTAAGGCCTGTATGGTCCCATCAGAATTGGCTTATGATTTGGTAGTCAAAGCAGAAGTGGGTAGAAAACAAAGAAGACATGCAAATATTCCATTCACATGTCATCTCTGTTTTAGATCCACTACGTTTTTTTTTGCCTTTAGCAATACTGATGAATTATTGAGCAACTGCTGACTGAGTTAATGCGTATGCTCCACAGACAGGATCCGTTTTTTTCTGGGTAATTGTTCTAACGGATCAGAGAATGGGGAAAATTAATCAGTGAAGTCAACACAAACTTACTGCTGACACCCTCTCCACTCTGTCGGGCGCCTCTACTCGTATAAGCGTTTAATAAAACAGGTTCTGTAGACATCTATGTGGAATCTGCTGACGACGGTGTAAAAGGAGTGCGCTTCTTCTTGACGCTAACATCGACCTGTAAGGCTGAGTTGATACTTAAGTTATTTGGTCAGTTTTGGCCCCATAACCGCCCAAATTAGTGAAGTGTGCAGTAATTCTAAGAGTGACGCCTGTCATCTGCATGTCATACGGACTCACAGTACTATTTCACTACCATAGCAGACTCCCTATGTGTGTTACTGCAAGGCACAGTGTTCTACACCCCTATAAAGGCTCTCAGCAGCCAGGAAATAGCCGTTTTTTATGTAATTCGCAGCGAATATATTCGTATCAAATCAATTTTTTCCCAAAAATTCGGTGAATCAGCGAATCGTATTTTTGAAAAATCCGCTCATCTCTACTGCCCATAGACCTCTATTATGATAGATCAAAATGGAATGCATCTAAAGGTTTCCATTTTGAATTCCATCTTACGAATTTCGTTATTTTCCATCATAACCATGTTAATACAGAAAGCAATAACAGAATTCTTAATGCAGATGTGAACCCGCCCTTAGTCAATATCTGTAGCTAACATCCAGACACTGCCAGAGGCTGTTTTATCTGGTCACGGTGTTTTTATTAATTTATATTATGATGGTATTGTTTGTCCGCTATATGGTTGAAGTATTTGGACACTGTATAGAGGTGTATATAGTTTAGTCACTGTATGGCTGTATTATGCAGTAATGGTATAATGGTATTATTTGTGTGTAATATGTGTATTTAGTTTATATGATTATGAAGTTCTCACAATGATTTAATTCAAGTGCTCAGGTGTTAGGTTATATTTTGGTTTTGTTGTAGATCAATATATATAAATATTTGGTTTAGAAAGGAATATTTAATCTTATTTTATTCGATATATATACCATTTTATACTTATCCTTGTGGATCTGCCTTGAGGTCCTCTTAGAAGTCTTGAGATTCTAACAACACCCCTGGGAAGAATTGTGTACTGATAGTTAACCCTTGCCTGATCTGTTTTAGTATATGTTATACTGTACATCATGTTTTACACAAAAATAATATAAGACATTGCATTTCATTCAGCCTGTGGTGGTAGTGGTTGAGAATGTAACTGCAGGGATTTTGCCAAAAGAAAACAATACAGAAAGAGAATGCAATGGAATGCAGAATGTGAACTTGGTCTTAATCTGTGCATGAATATTTTAATGGCTGTCAATGAAGTGGAGTGTATTGATGTATAGCATTGTTTGTGTTCATAAAAAAGAGGTAAAAACAGTAGATAGATAGATAGATATATAGATAGATAGACACAGATACAGATAGATGATTGATACATGGATAGATAGATAGATAGATAGATAGATAGATAGATAGATAGATAGATACAGACCAACAGATAAATAGACAAATATTTAAATAGAAAATGATATATACTATAGATGTGAGATAGAATAGAAAGTTGTAGATAGATTATAGATAGATAGATAGATAGATAGATAGATAGACAGACCGATAGATAGACACATGTCTATAGAAGTTCAGTATATATATACTGTAGATGTGAGATAGATTTTGTTGTACTTTGTATGTATAATCTTAACTCGATAAAACACTTCAGAGACAACAAAAGCCTCTGATCAGAATAAGTTACTGAAATACTAAGAGCAGATGACTTTATAAAACGCTTTACACTACATTATGGAGAATAGGAAACACTTCAAAATACTCCTGCAAAGACAATTCTTTAATATGCAAATGTGCATGTTTATCATAAAGGCAACACATTGTGGCTTCTGACGTTCTACATCAGCACGGTTATTAATCATCCCTTTGGTGATCTGGATAATGAGCGTGTAAGAAGTATTAAAATACAGACTGTTAAGAATTTTTTTTTTACATATCATAACCTACCATTTATATAAAATCAATTAGCTATATGGTCTAGGATTTGAAATATATAAATATATATATATATATATATATAATTTTTTTTATTTTTTATTTAATTATATTATAAATTTATCATTAAAAATAGAAATGACTATATTTACATATTAATGTTACTATAGTTATTTGAATGTTTAATCACTTTAATGTTTATTACTAGGATTTATTTTTTAAAAAATAATAAAATTTCATAGATGCATATATGTTTGTTTTAGGCAATTGAAATACGTTAATTGCATTGCAATTTTTTATATCTAAAGAAGTATATAGTAGTATATATAGAAGTATCTAAAGAAGTATAATTAAACAATATAAACAATATATAATAGCTATCAAAATGAATCTCATTTCTACATTGTATACTGTGTTGTATCATTTACAGAAACAGGTATAAAGGCTGTCCTACCATATCATTCATATCCAGCGACTCCATGCTTGTATCCGGAAGAGCTGGGAGATTTGTAAATGTTCCAAGCAGGTTAATCACCTTCCAACTAACCACAGACACACTGCTGTTCTATCCCCAGCCATGAGACTGCTGCACCATTAACTTGATGGTAGGTTTGTACAATTGACTGCAATGGGATTCGCAGAGAGTTTCTCTCCATCCCCAGAGAGACATTTATTTACCCAGCATACAGTACCTTTCTAATGGACACAGAAAGTATATGAGCTATTACTACAAGTATGGAATATTTGGTGCATAAGCTTTCCCTATGATGTTATACATTTATTATCACCTGACCGCACATTAATATCTCATCTGTTATAAAGAGGGCCTCCTAGAACATGTGCTAGGAATGTGTGCCAGAAGCTCTGTGATTATTAAATGCAAGCTTTCTTATCTGTTCCCTGCAGGGTTTTATACTAGGAATGCTAAGAAGTTTGTGTTTCTGGACTTAATGCATCTTTATGTGACATCTCAATAATTCAGATCCTGGGAATTAAATCAGGGTTGGAAAAAAAAAAAAAAAAAGAACATTAGGGATTAAAGAAATGGGACAGGGACCAGTTAGCAGGTGATGTCAGGCTGAAACATAGGGCCGATTATTTTATTGCCATAATTTGAGGACATTGCAAGTTTTCTGCTTATCAGTAGAGATAAACAAATTGATTCTAGAGGAATCGGTTCGATGTGAATTTTGTAAAAATTTGAGTTGCATCTGAATCCAAATTTTACGTGATTCAGATCTGGTGAATTTTGGGGAGAGAGAAATAGATGAAGAAAGAGAGAAATAATAAAAAGAAAAAAGTGAGAGACTAGAGAAAAAAAATTGTCCTAGGAGACCTCAGAAGGCTGTACACAAATTTTCAAGCCAATTGAAACAGTTTCGATTCAGGTTGATTTGCTTAGGACACAAATTGAAATGATCAACCCATTTGGCCAAGTAAAAACTGAATTGACCGCTTACTTTATCTCCCTATTCTGAACACATTGCAAGTTTTCTACTTATCAGTAGAGATGAACAAATTGATTCTAGAGGAATCAGGTCCAATTTGAATTTTGTAAAAATTCTAATTGCATTTGAATCAGAATTTTACGTGATTCAGATCTGTTAAATTCTAGGGAGAGAGAATGAGAGAGAGAGAGAAATAATAATAATAATAGAAAAAGTGAGTGACTAGAAAAAAAATGTGTCCGAGGAGACCTCAGAAGGCTGTACACACATTTTCTGGCCAGTTGGAGCATTTTTTATTCAAGTTGATTCGACTCGGACACAAATCGAAACAGTCAACCTGTTTGGCCAAACTGAAACTGAATCAACCTTTTACTTTATGTCCCTATTTTGAGTACATTGCAAGTTTTCAACTTATCAGTAGAGATGAACAAATTGATTCTAGAGGAATCAGGTTTAATATGACTTTTGTAAAAATTTGAGTTGCATCTGAAACCGAATTTTACGTGATTCAGATCTGGTGAATTCTGGCGAGAGAGAAATAGAGAAAGAGAGAGAGACATGATAAAAAAAGAAAAAAGTGATAGACTATAGAAAAAAATACTCCTATGAGACCTCAGAAGGTCATACACAAATTTTCAGGCCAATTGGAGAAGTTTTGATTCAGGTTGACTCGATTCGGACACAAATCGAAATGGTCAACCCCTTTGGCCAAGTTGAAACTGTATCGACCGCTTACTTTATCTTCCTATTTTGAGTACAATGTAAGTTTTCTAGTTATCACTGTCAGTAGAGATTGAACAAATTGATTCAGGTTTGACATGAATTTAGTAAAAATTCGAGTTGTGACTGAACCCGATTTTTACGTGATTTAGATCTCGTGGATTCTGGGGAGAGAGAAATAGAGAAAGAGAGAGAGAAATGATAAAAAAAAGAAAAAAGTGAGAGACTAGAGAAAAAAATGTCCTAGGAGACCTCAGAAGGTCATACACAAATTTTCAGGCTAATTGGAGCAGTTCAATTCAGGTTGATTTGATTCCCACACAAGTCAAAACAGTCAACCCATTTGGCCAAATTGAAACTGAATTGACTTTTGAGTGACGGACTCATCTATACTTAGCAGGTAGGTAGAGAGGTGTATAGAGTATAGTTGC
Organism: Bufotes viridis; assembly: GCA_033119425.1. Taxonomy (NCBI): domain Eukaryota; kingdom Metazoa; phylum Chordata; class Amphibia; order Anura; family Bufonidae; genus Bufotes; species Bufotes viridis. Next base: position 26,529,815 of record CM065598.1, read on the forward strand.
CAAATTTTGGAAACCGTGATCCAAAAGGTTTGTTACATGAGGGGAAATTTCTTCATGCTCCTCTTACAGCAGACATTGCACTCTTTACTGACATGGTCTGAGGATTCCCCAGTTTAACCCATATGCCCAGCACCTTTTACTGACACGCCCCCCTTAGTTTGTGTCTGCGTGCCGGGGAGGCATCTGATACAGCCCCAGTTTAACACACAATCAGGGCTCCACTCTAGAAGGCATCAGGAGGCCACCCAACTATACCAGGATTATGTAAAGCCAACTCTACTGGACATTCTGGCAGAATTGTCAAATATAGTATAGAGTTTATGACTCCACTGAGTTATCAGGCTGGCCTACTCTAAAAGGAGTTTTCCATATACGTTATTGGGGAGTGGAGAGGTGGCCTTTTGCCCTCTCAGGACAACTCTGCATACAGGGCCATTCATTTATTACACAGAAGGTCATTTACAGACGTGTCCCCCTTTACCTTAGTTCTAGCATGGTTCATTATTCTAATTTCTCATGAAACCAGTTCAATACAATATCGCAACATGCTTCAGAGGCTGCAGTACACAACACAACCACCGGGTGGCCACACATAGATACATATAGGATAAAGATCTTGTGACACAATATCATTAAATCAGGTTTCCTAATGCAGTTTTAAAAGCCAAAACTAGGAGAGAACTCAAAAAAGACGGGACATTGTCTCTGTCTATAACCTGGGCTCTCTATATGATTCACTCATAATTCTGGTTTCCAAAACTTCAACAAGAAACCATACCATGTGGCCGCACCCTTACAGCTTAAAGGGTTATTCCCATCTTAGACATTGATGGCATATTACTAGTATATGCCATCAATACCAGGTAGTTGTGGGTCCCAACGCAGGGACCTGCTCCAAATCTAGAATCAACACCGCACATGCATGTTATGCTCTCCATTTACCACTAAGGGAGTTCCGAAAATAGCCAGGAGAACACTATTTCCCATAGCAGTGAATGGAGCGCGTACCGCGCATGCACAGCCACCTGTCCAATGACTGCAATAGGACTGCCAGATATAGCCAAGCCAGCACTCTGCTATTTTTGGATCTTCCATTAAGATGAACAAAGGGTGGTTGCGCATGCCTTCACTTTAGGAAGCCTCTTCTGGAAATAGGAGAGGGTTCCAGAGGTGGGGCCCACACCTATCTGACATTGTAGGGCATATCAAAGCAATTGGAATACCCCTTTAATCTATGCTGGAGTCTAGTTTTTTCCTAAATAACTTTGTCTTCTTAACCACATGTTTCAGCGTCAGCTTAAGACATCTCATATCTTCCACTGGTTAAGTGCTCCCAATACTACACATCATATCTGCAAGCTCAGCTCTTCCTACCAGATGCCAAGTCAATGTCTTCAACATATAATGAGGTCAAAGTCTCCCGTGCTTCTCACACCGGGATGGGCGCTATTATTCCACTTCCATCCGTGAAGAGGCAAAATAGTTTCTCATTTCTTTAAAGGTCTAATGGATGAGTGTAATTTCTCAGTAACAGGAATTTTACGGAAATCTTTCCTGAACTAATCAAAGAATACAGAGAACAGCTTACAGGAGATACCGAAACACCTATTACAGAAAACATACAAAATCAATGCATAGTTTCTTCTATGCAGTGCACTGAACGGCAGACAGGTCATAATGCATGAGATACACAAGCGCTTGTACTGGGGAGGGGGCGCAGAATTACTGCACATGGAGAAGCCTGAAAACTTTCTACAGTCGTCAGGAGCTGAGACCAACTACTGACACCTCATAAAGTGATAACGACAGAAACTATTTACAGCAATTTACACTAAAAAACCAAATAATAAGAAATGTCTCCATACCGGGTTTCTGCGCGCCGAGGACCGCTGCTTCTCTCTGTTCATTGACTCTTCTTTACACTAAAAAAGATTAAGCACATTAATTATTATTAATCATTACCGGTATATACACAATATACAGAGATATAGGTCAATTATGTAGGATATAGTATTGAGCGCGAATATTTGTATTGCGAATTTTAATTGCGAATATCGCCACTTTGAGAATTCGCGAATATGCAGAATATAGTGCTACATATTCGTATTTGCGAATAGTGTTGATCGCGAATATTCTAATCGCGAATTTAACGCAAATATCGGCACCTAGCAACATCCCTAGCAACCAATAGGAAAGTTGCAAATTTTTTATTGCGAATATATTACATTGCCGATTTTCGCAATCAAGTAAATAATGACTGGGGATCACGAATTCTCAAATTTGCAAATTTATGGCGAATATTCGGCCAAAAATTTGTGAAATATCACAAATTCGAATATTGCCTATGCCGCTCATCACTGGTAGGATAAACTCTCTCTCTCTCTCTCTCTCTCTCTCTATATATATAGCTGTAGAAATCCACAGCACTCCTCTGTACATGGTGAAAAAATGTGTCTTTATTCACACATAAGGAAAGCGAACGTCGCTGATGTGACATGTGCGAATAAAGACACATTTTTTCACCATATACAGAGGAGTGCCGTGGATTTCTACTGCTATCTATACACCCGAGGTCAAGGGTTGGACGCTGGCACCTGGATGGTTGTATATATATATCATACATCTACTATCTATCGACTATCTATCTATCTTTTGATCTGAACATGCAGTTTACACCAGCTCCTATCCAAGGTACATTATATTTTACACATTTTAGGGCCTGAAGCAGGATTGCCAACTAGAATTTTTCTTTTTTCTAGACAACTTATCCCAAAATCATGGGCAGCCAACACTTTTTGCAGACAAATTAGAAAACAATTATGAATGATAAAGATAAGTAATACATGTCTATAGCTCATTACCAGCATTTACTGTGAGCTGTAAAATGATGATAATTACCACCAAAATAATTCAGTCAAGTACCACCAGCCTCAAAAAATTCACGACCACATTTTTTTTTTTTGGTCACAGACACAGGAAAAAATTTGACTATTTTTACGGACTGTCCAGAAATTTCTGGACAGTTGGCAACCCTGGCCTGAAGCAACCAGCATGAAATCTATTAATAGTAATGATACATGTATCTATAATCTATACCAGGCATCCTCAAACTGCAGCCCTCCAGCTGTTGCAAAACTACAACTCCCAGCATGCCCGAACAGCCTACAGGTATCAGCCTACAGCAGGGCATTGTGGGAGTTGTAGTTTTACAACAGCTGGAGGGCCGCAGTTTGAGGATGCCTGATTTATAGCCTTTTATTCTATCTCACATCTACAGTACATATCAAATTTCTATTTGTCTATCTATCTATCTATCTATCTATCTATCTATGCAACAAGAAAAATAGCAGGAGCAGCACCATAAAAAAATCAAAAGTCAAAGAATATTAGGAGTGTCAGCAGATTTGTATTCTGACAAAACCTCCTGATTCAAATATAGAAGAAATTCCTCCATATGGTTATAAAAATGGTGTCCTTTATGCACCCATGCAACGTTTCAGTCCACTTACCGGGACTATTGCTTGTTCCAAACGGGGACACACTAGAAAGGCACAATTGAGCATATCACTATTCTATTCATGCGATCACGAATATCACATGAATTGGTGGTTTATTTGTAATGATAAATATTTTGTTATTGTATGTACAGAATGAAATGATGAATCATGTTTTTGCACAATTGGATTGATTATGACATAGTTATCATGAGCACATGCGTGTGTTGTATTTAAGCCTCACAAGCACTTGTAGTCGCTGCTTGATAAAGACTGCAATCAGCCACTGAAACGTTGCATTTGGTGATAAAGGATCCATTTTTTCACATCATCCGGAGTGCTGCCTCACTGGTTCTACTATTTACATTGTGCTCTGAATGATCTGAACATCTGCACTTTACACAAGCTCCTAATCCAGGTACATTTTACCCATTTTAGGGCCTGAAGCAACCGGCATAAAACCCATTAACAGTGATGATACGTTCCGCAGGCCCGGCTGAGTTTAAATAAAGTTATTGCTGTGGAATGAGTGGCCTGCAGCTTATCCGGCGATCTCCTAGCCATGCTGGGATGGAATTGATTGCCCTCTGTACGTAGGTTGTGTGTACAGAATGTAAAACTTCCACACATATTGATCGGGGATGCAGATTCTGGATTACCTTCTGAGATTTCCGAGAGACTTGTTTTTGTCTGTTGAGCTTGTGCTGAATGAGCAGAGATTGATCGGTGCGGCAGTCGTACGTTCCATGTTCCGAGTCATCCGTGTAGGTATCTCTTGTAGAATCTGAGTGGGGAACAGATTTGATACATGTGATTTCAGTAAGATTTTATGTGTCCTTAAAGGCATCAAGGATTAGAAAAAACATTTTTTTTTTTTGAAATAGCGCCCCATCTGCTCTTGGGCTGTGTCTGGTGCTACACCTGAAACTCATTCATTTGGGTGAGGCTGAGCCGCATTACCATGTGTAGCCAAAGGACAGGAGTGGTGCCGTTTCTGGACGAAAGCCCTTTAGGATTCCAACCGACAGATAATGAACAGAGAGGTGAACTGTTATACAGTATGGTCCGGGACAGGTGATGGTAATATAACTGCACTTTAGAGGCTGCAGACCCAAAAGCTTGACCCTCTACCATACACCACCTAGATATTCTGTTGGTTTACTCACGTCAAAGAAATCTTCAAAAGGAGACGTCACCTCTACTGATATGTCTGTTTAGGGTTCATGCAAACGGTCGTAGCCGTTTTGAGGTCCCTAAATCATGGATCCACAAAACACGGATTTCGACCGAAAACTTTTTTCCCACTCCTTCAGAGATGTGCTCTTCATGTCAGTGTTCTATTTTATCACGGGCAGCGGAACAGGCTTACGGATGCAGACAACACATGGTGTTCTGTCCGCATCTTTTGCGTCCTCATTGAAGTGAATGGGTCGGCGTCTGATCCACAAAAAATGCAGCTCGGATGCAGACCAAAACCATGGTTGTGTGCATGAGGCCTTAGTAACTACTTGCATTCCCCATTTATTGCTATGTTGTGCAAATCATCTATTATTCGTACTTCAAGTTTATTAATTAATCAATGATCAGTCTTCAATAAAGGTACAACTGGGCAATACTAGTTGGTGGTGTGTCTCTGCAGTATTCAGTGATGCCAGTGTGGCTTCTTCTGGAGCCGGAAATTGTAAAGCCTTAAAGGGGTTGTCTTATCTAGACCTTCTTCCATTAGCCCTGTTATGGATTATGTACAGTATAGAGAAGGAGTCCCCATCCAGGACTCTCTCAGAGACACTCACAAAGAGCAGTTCTTGTGGACCTGGGTTATCCAGTACCAGGCTTGTCTATATGATTGGTCACCATGTTATATTACATTGGATTTGTTTCGGAGTTCAACTCTTAACCCAATTAAGTGGACACTGCATTATCCTCTGAAAAATCAGTTCCTTCTAATGTACCCACATGTATGTACACCATCACTTCTGAATATGGCACTAGAAGAAATTCTGATAGGACACATACTGTATCTACATTTGGTGGCGGGTTGCTACTGAGGATTTTTTGTTCCTTAGTCTTCTACATATTGTAATGTGACTAGAGAAAGGGGATATTTGGTCTACAGGAAGCCTAGTTCATAATTTGAAGACTACCAACACTGGAGATTGAAGAACTCCTTAATATCCTGTCTAACCGGAAAAGTCTTTCTTAAGTAACTGTTTAATTATTTCAAGGGTTGTCTACTTTAGAAACCCCATTTTTAAATACCATATTAGGTAATTCTGGGTTAATAGAGGGGAGACATTTTTAGGATCATCATCTCTTGGCCATAGTGAAAAGCAGTTACCCTCTGGAGGACCTGTCCTGTCCTGCATTGCACAGACAACTCATTGGTTTCAATGGACACTCTGTAATGCTGAATTTCTTTTTGTGGTGACGCTATAGGTGGCGCTACAAGGAAAATAAACATTTACATGTTAATTTCTATAGATGTAAATATTTGTTAGGGAACATGTGATCGTATCAAGTTAATCTTCTAAGAAGTAGGGATTGTGGAGCGGAGAACACCTTTATAGAACAAATCAATAGACTATGTGAAAAAAAAAGATAAATGTCACTTGCTACAAGGTTGAATCTTTAGTGACAGTACTCAGAACAAACACTTGACATAATGCTGTAATGCACAACCTAATGGGTTGTCTGAGATTTTGATACTGAGATGACCTGTCCTCAGGATAGGTCATCAATATCAGATCGGCAGGGGTCTGACACCCGCACCCCCGCCTATCAGCTATTTGATGAGGCCATGGCGCTTTTGGCGTCTTCCTAGGCCAGTGACGTCACATTCGCCAGTCACATGACCTAGATGCAACTCAGTCCCATTCAAATGAATAGGGCTGAGCTGCAATATGAAGCACAGACACTACCTAATGGATGGCACTGTCCTTGGTACGCTGCAAGGAGGCCACAGCGCTGACCGTAGCGGCATAGCCTCTTCAAACAGCGGATTAATAGGGATGCCTGGTGTTGGACGCCTAATGATCTGTTATTAATCAACTATCCTTATAATTGGTCATCACTACCAAAATTTCAGAAAAATCTAAAGGACTAGGCAAATCTAAAACAGCTTTGGATCTCTTGAACATTTTAGATTTTCACTTGTCTTTGAGTTTCAGGTCATTCAATTATCTTCAATTTTTCTTCACAAGTCATAACCAATATGTCTGACTATTTGAAGGATCTTATTATTGGGAAATTAAGTTTGTACTTTATACCAGACATCATTTTGTTGACCAAGGTGTTCCACCTTTGACTCTTATGACGCAGTAAAAGGTTTGGTCTGCAGCGGAAGGTATTTTCCTCCCAGCATGTGCTGCTGGACTAATTGACAGCCAGGTGAGGTCAAGCACCGGACTGGATCGGAGGTGCCGGGCGGGCTTTGACGACACCTAACTGTCTTAAAAGCCAGCTGGACGGCAGCAGGAGGGGAACCTGTGCTTAGATGTGTGCTTGCGACTGGTTTGGGGAAAACAGGTCGCCTAAGGACTGGAGTTGGACTGGAGTTGCAGCATGGTGTGAATGAACACCTGGACTTTGTCAACTAAGGTGAAGTTGAATACTGAGCTGTTTGTTAACCGTTAATACCTGCTTGTGTGAATAAACACTGCAATTGGATCAAGTTTTGTTTTTGGTGCCTCTGTTCTGCGACCGCTTACCCTGCCTAACAGAGCAAATCCAAAAACTCTGCAGACTATCCCTAATATTAATTTGAAAATTGGATATGAAAATTGAAGCTACTTGGATACTATTGTTTTTCAGATGTTTCTTCTTGCTGCTTTCTGGATGATGTTTGAAGCCTTGGTGAAATTATCAGTGGTTGGAAAGCTTGCCTTTTGTCTTACTCATTCAACTCTTCCTCTTTGATGAAGTCTCAGAACCTAAAACATTTAATTTTTTAAACCTTATGGGTGAATGCATTTTAACTTTTTTGCAACATTAACTTTAGAATTTCTAGTTACTGCCTAAAGGGGTTTTCCCATCTGGACATTTATGATAAGATATGCCATAAATGTCATAAATGAAGAGCACCCCATGTATGTGCAGTGTCCTCTCAATTCACTGCTATGGGACTTTAAAATATTTCCAAGTTAACAAGCTCAGCTATTTTTGAGACTCCCACAAAAGTGAATGGAGAGGACATTATGCATACATGGCTACCCCTCTGTTCACCGCTATGGGACATCTGAAAGTAAGAGATCCAGCTCTTGACTATTTTTGGAAGTCCCATACAGTTAATGGAGAAAGCCGTACATGTATGATTTGCTCCCCATTCCCAGTGGAGCTTTTTTCCTGAGAGAGGAGCAGTTCCAAGAGTAAAAACTTGCAATTATTGGGCACACATGGGACAATCCCTTTAAACGTGGTCATTTGGTTTGAATGAGTAACCAAGGGGTGCATGAGGGACTTACTTATGGTAACAAAAAACACCATCCCTCAGATCAGTACTCTCAATACTCTAGTACTCTTATGTGTACAGGTTCCATCATACAATTTTTCAGCTAGTGTGATCCATTGGTAATAATAGCTGAAAATGAAAGGGGACAAATACTTTCCTACACAAATATCAATGCAATATTAATAAGAATCTAGAGACATAGTCTACATTATCTTGATGACGACTTGCTCTGACCTTTAGATGTTTTTGGTTTTAGGTTCACAAGCATAGTTTCCCTTTGGGATAAAACTTCATTAATGTACTTATCATGTGACAGACATTGTGGAAAAATCACAGCCCCCAAGCTGAACAGCTCGGGAATCCTGACTAACCACCTAATGATGCATCTGGAACAATTCCTCCTGTGCCTTATTTATGGTCCCCAGAGTGCAATCAGGTACAAGGATCCTCATCAACACCTCCTCTACCATGGTCACCCACCCGTTCCTTGAAAACATATTTCTGTTCTTAGTCAACAAAGGTAAAAATAATCCTCTGTTTAAATAAAGACAATGATGGGATCACCGTGATCTTGTTGTGTGTCTTCGGAGTCCATATGGTGGCACAGAGTCCCTACGGTTCTGTACTATGGAGCTGTAGACAGTAAGTTTTCCATTACATAGATATTGTCTGTTAGAGGAGAGAGCATCCCTGTAATATTTTTATTATTCAGCTTAAAGACCAATTGTTAAAAAACACAATCTGCTAGTCAGTGTCTTCAATTCTAGTTATATTGCTAAGGGTCCCTGAAGTGAAGGACAGCACATCGCACACCGCACATGCATGGTCCCCCTCCATTCACTGCTATGGGCAGGGGTGTAGCTAACGGCACATGGGCCCTGGTGCAAGAGTTCAGCTTGGGCCCCCCTTCCCTCAGTGCTTTGTGTGTCTTCTTATGCGGCACAAGGGTCTTTTTCGGCCCCCTCAGGCTCCTGGGCCCAGTAGAGACTGCTACCTCTGCACCCCCTATAGCTACGCCCATGGCTATGGGTCTACCAGAAATAGCCGAGCAAGAAATTGGCTATTTTCAGAACTCCTGTAGTGGTGAATGGAGCATAGCTACACTTGTGTGGTGCACTCTCCTGTATTTCTGGGGCCCGTTCTGTAGATACAAACAGGTTCCAGTGTGGGACACCTACCAATCTGACATTTATGGCATATTCTAGTGATATGCCATCAATGTCTGAGATGTCTGTGCCAGTGCAAAGTGGTCCAAGCCATCCATACTATATTTTGAAAATATTCTCTCCTAGAAAGAATGTTCTTAGGGACGATTATGATTAGTTCTGTAATATGGCATCAGATAGAACATGGTTTGATTAATTTCATACAAGGAATAACAAGATACAAATCAGCTGATAATCTACCATGGCACAGAGCAGCTCTGAGGTTATATGGCCATGGACATCAGCTTAAACTTTGAGGTGAAATCTTTTAAACAACCGAATGGAGAATTTACCATCATATGCAATTGATCTATTCTACTATTGTTAATAGTTCTTCCTACTCATATGCTTTTATGCTGTATATATTAAACAATTGCAGGAGGGTCCAAAATAGTAAAGTACGGTGACACGTTAAGGTTTCTTAATGCAGCTCTGGAAGCCAAAATGAAGAGTGGATGGTTAAAAGAGAGAAAGTATAAATGACAGATATGACTTCTCCTCCTTTTTGAATTCACTCCAAGTTTATTCTTCTAAGACTACATCAAGAAACTAGAATGTGGATTTCAACAAGGCAAAGATCACATTGGCTATTTTTTTTTATATTAAAGGAAAATGAACATCTTTATGAGGATGTGCTGCTTAACTGAGATAACAGAGTGCACCACTTCTAGAAATTAATAACCTATCTGGAAATGATTGTAGACAGTTTCTTGAGCCCAGATTCGGTATTTGAGGTAGGCAGAACATTAGAACATTTCAGTATGATGTTTATGGGAGGCTTCAATAGCATCCCAGCTATCTAATGTGTAATATAAGAAAATATCTATGTCTTGTAGTATTTGTGTCAGTGCTTGCATTTATAAAACTGCACAAATTCAGTACCTGTCAAGTTCCATGAAACCGATCCAAAAGATGCTTGAATTCTTGATGCCATGCCAAGGAGAATAATCCCAGCTAAACGCGGTGGTTTTGAGAATTATCTCAGCTTGTCAATATCAATTTGCAGGACTGATGATATGAAGGCTTGATTGTGTTCCTTTTCTAGATTCCAGGACACTCACAAGAAATATTCAATAAAATTGGGAGGCTGAAGGAACATTCATCCACTACCAAGGATTTTGTTTTAAACATCTTAAAAATGTAATATAAAGTGGGATAGAAAAAGATTTTTATAAAGAAATATATCCAGGAATTGTTCAGTATTTGCATCACTGAAGAAGGTAGAGGGTGAAGTAAGAAGGGACTTTCATTTCTCTGAGATTATATTTTTTACTTAGTAGGTGTAAGGAAGCCCTTGTGTTTAGGTGGCAGGCTTCTTCTGGTCACCATGTGCTCATTTAAGACTGTCCAAGCCACAAGCCAGAAGAATTCATTGAACCTACCTGTCTGACGGGTGAGATGAGAGGACACTATATGTTAATACTCAGGGGCATAGCTATAGTCAAAGCAGGAGAAGCAGCAGCTATGGAGCCCAAACTAAGAAGAGGCCCACCCAGGAGGAGGACTAAAAGATTTTATCGTCAGGGCCACCTCAAAAATATCATACAATGACATTATATACAGTGCAGTATATACAGTGACTTGACAGTATATACATATAGGAAACGGATAGAGTGGCTGCCGGACCTGGTCTGAGAGAACGATCTTGACTAGCCACAAGAGTTGGGGTTGCACAGAAGGAGGGCGTTTCCAAGATGTTGCTGGGGAGGGGAAATCACAAATTTGCGGTGGGGCCCAGTCATTTCTAGTTACGCAAGGGGATATTATAAATACTGAGAGCACTACAAGGGGGAATTATAACTGCATTATTACTAATGGGTGTATTGTTGGGGGTCATTGCTATTGGACACAATATGGAAGGTACTACCACTAATTGGGCACTCTTGGCGAGAATTATCACTATTGGGGCACAATTACTAATAACGGTATTCTTAAAGGAAATTACTATTGGAGAACTGTTACTAAGTGGAACTATCTGTATGGCACTATTATTTCTGCAGTATAGTATTTTGAGGCATTGAGGAGCACAGCGTGCACAGTATTGGGTATGATAGCAGGTTACACTAGGGTAACACTGTTTGGGCACCAGGGGGTGAGACCAGATATCTAAGTGACAAACCTTGCAGACACAAGATGTGTCTGAAATACTTTGTCATGGCACTTTGGTACAAATGGAGAAGATGAGGAGACGTCACTGGGTGTAAAAGGTATGCAGTGCTGTATTCTCCCATATACTACTCACAAAAAGTTAGGGATATTTGGCTTTCAGGTGAAATTTATGGAAAACATAAAAAGCTCATGCTACAGTGATATTATATCTTGAAAGTAGGGCATTTAAGTTGAAACAAAAGCCAACACCAGTGGTGGGTATACCCCCACAAAAAATGTCAGTGTCTCTAAAACTTATGTGGCCTTGAGCATCAATTACAGCTTGACAACGACATTTTATGCTGTTCATAAGTCGACTTATTGTCTGCTGAGGCATGTCATCCCACTCTGTGATGTGTGGGGTACAGAGTTACGACTCAGCTGATCCCATAGGTTTCCAATGGGATTCAGGTCTGGAGAAAATGAAGGCCTCTTCATTTGAGGCATCCCAGTCTCCATCAGACATTGCCTAATGATGCAACCTGGATGAACTGGTGCATTGTCGTTCATGAAGATGATATTAGGCCTGTGTTGTTAGTGCTGAGGCACAATGACTGGATTATGTTTTTCAAGTAGTATGGGCTTGTCACTGTACCATTCACAAAGTGTAGGGCAGTTCTGTATTGAGTAGACACACCTGCCCCCACAGTAACACCACCACCACCAAAGTCTCATCTGGTGACAACAGTTAGATCTCTCCTTGATGTCTCCAACTTTGTTGGTGGCCATCATTTCTACTCAGTGTGAATCAACTTTCATCAGTGAACAGTACTGAGGCCCACTGTTACCTAGTCCAGCGTAGATGCTCTCTGGCTCATGCAAGACAATGACGCCTCGGGTCAGGTACCCTTATAGTTCGTCTAGAATGTAGACCACGCTGAAGTAAACAGTTTCAAATGACACTTGGGTGTTTCTCACCTCTCTTAAATGTGCCTGGAGTTGTGTGGCATTCATCATCCAGTTCCGCAGGGCATTGTTCACAATGAAGCAATCATCAGCAGGGCCGCCATCAGGGGGGTACAGCCCATACCCCAGTAAGGGGCCCGGACCTTGGGGGGGCCCGGCCGGTCCTGAGCCTTTTTTTTTTTTGTGGCCGCTAGACCTGGGGCCATGGGCATAGGAAGCGGGGGGGGGGGGACAGGCATGGTCAAATCCCCCCCAGCGGGGCAATGTGGTGTACATATAGCCCAGCACCCCAAAATCAGATCTGCACCGCCGGGCCCGGACAGCAGCGAGCACGGCGGACGGCGTCAATCCCGCGAGACCTGTGAACTATCGCGGCAGATCTCGTGGGAACATGCGCGTGCCGTGCGCGCCAGAACTTTAACTGAGAGAGACTCGGAGGCCGGAACGCAGGAGAGTCTCATCATCCAGACAGAGCCAGCCCAGTCCAGGACAGGAGGAGCAGGTAAGTTTATTACAATTACTGTGGGGGCAAATTAATTAATATGGGGGAAGTGTGGGGACAAAACAATTATTATGGAGCAATGTGGGGGCAAATTAATTAATATGGAGGAGTGTGGGGACAAATTAATTATTATTGAGCAATGGGGGGGGGCAAATGAATTAATATGAGGCAGTGTGGGGAGGTAAATGAATTAATATGAGGCAGTGTGGGGAGGCAAATTAATTAATATGAGGCAGTGTCGGGGGCAAATTAATTAATATGAGGGCAGTGTGGGGACAAATTATTATGGAGCAATATGGGGGCAAATCAATTAATATGGGGGCAGTGTGGGGGCAAATTAATTAATATAAGGCAGTGTGGGGGGAAAATTAATTAATATGGGGGCAGTGTGGGGACAAATTATTATGGAGCAATGTGGGGGCAAATTAATTTATATGGGGGCAGTGAGTTGTGTTATGTGGGGTGTTACATAGGACTGCAGGTAACATCTATAACATCTGTACTCAAACAGTTATGAGATAATGGTGATCCGGCGGGTTGGGGGGGTCGGCGACGAAGAGGGGGCCCCATGGATTGTGTGTACGCCACTGGGCATCTCCATAATGATCTGTTTGTATCGCCGTCTGCGGAGGAGCAGGGGAGAAGTGTGTCCCTTTCCTTTTCCTCTGATAAGCTGCCGGCACTAGGCGGGGGGAATAATGGAGAGCTGTTTGGGGGCAAAATTAACTTGTGTGGGGGCAAATTACTTAGTGGGGGGACAGTATGGCGGGCAAACTACATGGAGGGCCGTGTGGGGGCAAAATTACTTAATGTGGGGGCAAATTACTTAGTGGGGGCAATTTATATAATGCAGGGCTGTCTGGGGGTAAAATTAACTTGTGGGGGGAGGGGCAAATTACTAATTGGGGGTCAGTGTGGCGGGCAAAATACATACTGGAGGGCCATGTGGGGGCAAAACTACTTAGTGTGGGGGCAAATTACATAATGCAGGGCTGTCTGGGGGCAAAATTAACTTGTGTGGGGCAAAATTAACTTGGGGGAGCAAATTATTCAGTGGGGGGCAGTGTGGCGGGCAAACTACATAATGGAGGGCCGTGTTGGAGACGTCCGTGGATGTAAGAGGTATGGGCGCGATATATGGGTGGGGCTGTGTGTGGGTGTGGCTTGAGGTGGACGGGGACACCGGAGCCCCATGATCTCCTATTCCTGGGGGAAGTGCCCCTCCAAAGACCAGGCTCTGGATCCGCCACTGGGGCAGTGTCGGGGAGGGGGCGGTAGCGGGTGGGGTGCCCAGGCCTTGAGCTGTGTAAGGGGCCCCGAAACATCCTGCTTGAAGCTTCACAATGGTGAGATACTGTTGATCAATTGTTAGGTGTCGTCTTGGTCTCATGATGTCAAAATGTGAACAGCATGATGAGGAGGACTGTTTAAATACCGATTCTAATTGAACCAGGAAATTTATTGGACAATTCATGGATCAAACACCTGTTGTTAATTTTGCCGTTCAGCTCCTTGTTAGAGAAAAGCAAGTTGTGCAAAAAAGTGCTGAAACACTGAACAGTTGGACATGAGCATTCAAAAGTTTAGAGAACGTCACATAAGGTTCACCTGTAAAGGTTAGAGTGCATTTTAGGTTCATCCTGAAATTTCACCCACAAGCCAAATATCCCTAACCTTTTGTGAGTAGCGTATGTTTGGAAGTGCTGCATATAATGTTTATCCAAATATGTCTTTAACAGTAGGTAGATTTGAGAATATGAAGTTGAATTTCAGTTTTCGCCTCAGGCAGCTGAAAGTCCAGGTACACCCCAGTCCGTAACATTAAAGGGGTTTTTCTACATAAAATATTCTACATTTTTCAAACCTGAATCTGAATACTTTTGCAATTGGACATATAAAAAATGTGGTATATCTGGTGAGTTAATCACTGAAATCTATCTATATAGTGCCACCTGCTGTTTGCACATTTAAAAAAAAAATTGTCCATCTCACTGATATTGAAGCACAGAAAGGAAAATTATTCTACCAGAAGTGGAGCAATGAATAAGGAGATCTCTGTATCCATGTGAGATCCAGGGCTGGTTCTAGCTTTTTTAGAAAGAGATTGTAATGTATTGTATGATACCAGAAGAGGAAATAAATGGCCGCTCCTGATAAGGAATATAAATATTCTGCTCCAGTTCAGAAGTTTATATGAATTCCGTTTGAAGCAATATCTAATTATGTAGTCAACCGCTAACAGCATTCGACTTTTCTCTGTGTGAACACCATTTCATAGCTGATCACATTTATTTTCTCCCTTTTGTTTGCTTTTGCATCTAATTGCTTTTAAGTACAATTAGTCAAATACAATTAGGGAGCTGTATACAACTTTATAATTAAAACCAAACGCGTTCACACAGAATTAATGCAAAAAAATAAAAGTTTAATACAGGATTCAAGGAGGATGACACATTAGAGGGCTTTAGTACCGCACCAATCAACCAGGCTAAAGGTAATATTACACCTCCAGGGAGAGTCCAGTTCTTTTTTCGAAGCTCCTGGCTGCCGCCCTGGGTGGCGGCCGAGGCAAAAGCCGAGAGCACAGACGGGCGTACCCTGAGGGTTGCCATTTGTCCCAGTGTCTTGCAAGAGCCTTCTGGTCCGGAAGGAGAGGGAATGGTTTATGGGTGTACCTTCTCTTATGGAGGGGGCCTGCGATAGACCGCAACCTAGTGCACTTATTTTGTGTGGCACGCTGCACGATTTTGTTGCACGGGTGATGAAAGCACGTACTTTGGGCTTTCGATAAAAAAAAAAAGTACTATTACACCATCAGATGTCAGGCGTAGCGACTCGTTAAAATAAAAAATTCTGCTTATTATACACATAGATAAAATCATTTGTACTTGCGATCATTACTCATTATCTTTTAAATCGTTCCTTGTTATTAGATGTAAAGATGGGGGACGGATGCTTGGTCAAAAGGCATGTATGAGATTATTAGTGAGTAGATGACTCCATATAATAAGAACAGATCTATTCATGAGGAGCGTTTATTTTTTAGCATGCTGAAAGAGCACGATGGACGAGAAACGTTCACTGCTATGGGAGTTCTGAAAATAGTCGAGCAAAGGCTCGGCTATTTACAGCAGTCCGATAGTAGCGAATGGAGAGGTGGCCCTGCATGAGTGGTCCGCTCTCCATTCAGTACTATTGGACTTCCGAAAATAGCCAAACGGACTTGCTTGGCTATTTTCAGAATTTCCACATGCGTGCTGTAGATTGGAGCGGGGGCTGAAAGGTATACACCTGGTATACACAGAAAGTTAATTGGCACCCCATTGAGGAAAATCATTCAGGTAGGATGTGACTTAAACAATATTTTCCTTCTTGTATTCCCATGGAGTGTTGGCCATGTGCTACGAGAGTCCTATATCTGAGGAAGGGACAGTGCCCCAAAATGCTTTATTTGGACTTTATTTATATCTAAGAATAATAAAACGTTTTAGGAGGAAGCACTGGCACAAGCCATTTTCTTCAACCACTACGACATAGCGGCTGGAGTCCACCACCAATGTGATTATTATTTATTCTGTAGGTGTTTGTCTCTTTTACCTTATATGTAATCACACTTAGTAAATATAGTTATTCACTTACCCTGTGTAAGCTTATTCATTCTCAAATCGTCTAGTTTATGCTATTAAGCCACTGGGTCAGGACCAAATTAGATTATCATGGACACTGGTATTATGGCCAAACTAGATTATCATGGACGAACAAGGCAATATACTATCAGACAAAGAAGATATCAACAGGTCATTAACCCTAAGTTCACACCTGAGCGTTTTACAGCGCGTTCAAACGCGCTGTAAAACGCTCAACACATGAAAACCAATGCTTTCCTATGGCCCTGGTTCTCACTTGAGCGTTTTACAGCGCGTTTGAACGCGCTGTAAAACGCCCGACGCATAAACAAGTACTTGTCAAACAAGTACTTGTCGCGCGTTTTGTGATTGACACCACAGTAGTTTCCTATTTGCAAAAAACGCGCTGAAATACGTGCGACAAAAACGCGCGTAAAACGTGGGTTTTTAGAACGCTCAGGTCTGAACCCAGGGTAAAGAGGACCTTTCATCAAGATAAGGGTATAGTAATTCTTACCCTACCATGCTGGGAGCCCTCCACTGATGTACAATCCATGTTTATTTTCTCAAAATGACACCCTGATCGTGTATTATTCGCCCTGTTTCTTCAGCCGCCTCATATGCAAATGAGGCAGAATTTTGTACGGGGCAGCGACTTTTCTTTTGCCTGGGGAGTGGCTCTGTTTCTCCCTGGCTGAGAGCGCAGCCAATCATATCGCTCAGCTCTTAGCAAGGGAGAAGGAGCTCAAGTTCTCGCGAGAATCTAAACGTCCGGATCGTGCGCCATCATGGATTCCCCGCCGAGGATCGCGAGATTTGCTCTTAATCTAGGGGTGATTCTCTTACTTACTCTGCCGCTGGTGCTGCTTCTTCCTCTTCTGACGCGATCCTCGGCGGGAAATCCATGATGGTAAGAATTACTATACCCTTATCTTGATAAAAGGTCCTCTTTAAGTACAAATTGATAACTTCTAGCTCATGGCTCATTGATGTTCTTTAGATTGGGACACTCTTGAGAGAGGCACTCTGTCTTGACTTTTTTCTCTCCTGGAGGTTATACCATGTCTGAATCACGGCATCAGGAAAACATTAAAATAATAAACAACTTTATTATAAAACTCCATACAAAGGGGAACAAACCTGCAACACCTAGGAAGAAACCCCACCAAAAATAACTTACTGAAGGTGAAGAATAAAGACTATGATGGAATGTTGCCTAATAGGTCATTAATATACACCCCAACCATGGGATATGGCAACATCCAATATGTGAAGTAGCAATGGAATAGTCTAAAAAGCCCCCAGTCTCAGTGAGACCATCCATGAGACCATCCGTTGTGGCTAACATAAATATGATGCCAGTCGATTGCAACAATGGATGGCCCAATATATACAGTGGAAGCGATATCAATATTGTGATATGTCCTCTCTCTCTCAGGGTACGGAAGGGTTGGGGAAGGGAAAGAAAGCAAATGAGAAAAATAATTGATTGTTTTGTATAATTTTATATTATGTGTTTTTGTACTATGAATAAAGATAAATTTAAAAATATATATATAATATATATATTGTGATATATCACTCTGAGCCATCATCTGGGTGGCTCTGTTTCTGCTATGTCTGCATTACGGTCTCCACTCTTGTTTCTCATTGCAGTAATCTTCTAGCACACTCCTATATATCACGGTGACATTCTTTATCCAGAACATCTTATAACATTGCAATTACCATTTTTCCTCCTTCCTATCGGATCCAACAAGAAACGATCGTAAGTTTTTCCCTTAGTTCATGGATTTGCAGTATTACTAAAGGAATGCAAATCAACAAATTTCTTCAGGCAGTGGAGTCAATAACAACAGCTTCACCAATAGGAGTTCTAGCTGAAGATAATGCAATTTATGTCTCCTGAATATCCTCCATGCTAACATTCATGTCAATAGCAAATACCTGGCCTTCAAGTGCAGAATACATCACCGATCGGTAACATGGCAGACAGACGTTCCTGTTTCCTCAGGGCATACATTCTCAAGTACCAAGTACGTAAATGAGGCTGACTTGGAGACTGTGGGCCAGATTTATCATTACTCTTGCAGTTCACTCCACTTTCAAAGAAGGCGTATGTGTATTTGAGTCAAGTCAAATTTATCATGGGCTCTTTCAGAGGTTGATAAATCTGGTGTATTTCTGGTTCCTAGTTGTATTTTGGCTTTGTCTTTGGAAAAGTCGCCATTTTAAAAAAGTGATTTTGTCAAACATAAGCATGGTCATGAGTGGAGTGAGTTTGCGCAATTTTTTGCGACTTTTTTGCGACTATTTAAAAAGTCGCAATAATAAATCTGTCTTGCAAGTGATTTACATACGACAAAACGCCCATAAACTTGGTTTTGGAGTGAGTGGCGTAAGTCTCCAAAAAGTCGCAAAAAATTGCGCAATTTGGCTTTTTGCGCAATTTTTTGCGAATTTTCAACTCCAGAAAAGTGACTTAGGCTAATGATAAATCTGGCCCTGTGTGTTTTGCAAAGTGAAACTGAAAAAAACACTTATCTTAGGTGGGTCTCTATTGCAACACTTGGAACATACTGAGCATATGTCTTTCTCTGGACAACAGATAAAAGACCATAGCAGAATAACAGCAGAGAAGACCACACAATCCTTCTAGTCTTCCCTACAGTCATAAAAATAGTTATATTAGAGGTGTACTTCAGCAATATTTAAGGAATTTAGGGCAGCCTTCAGTGTAGTGAGGGTCCTCGATGGGACACATGGCAGTTGGCCCACCGGGAATTTTCCAGGTACAGTATTTTGCCTATGAATAGGACTCCCCAGGCAGTTCCCTGTATTGAGTGAACTCCAGCACTTGGTTTGCACTGGAGCTGATCAATAGGCATTTTAAGAAAACTTTGGGTCAAAACAAATAACCCAGTGTTTCAATCAGGGTCTCTGAGATAGGGTGGCATAAAACTGGCAACAGATTTCCTTTAAAGTGGTCATGCCAGAAAATCTAAACTCTTTTGTACTCACATATCAAGAGGACTTTCTTCCCTTTCTGTGGTTGGGCTGCCACTCTTCACATGAGACAATCAAGCACCTTCACCTCTCAGGATGCATTGCAGTTAGTTCTTGTTAATCCCTTCCTTGGCCTCATAGAAAGTAACCCATCACATAAAGCCCCAGAGATACATATGTATGTAATGTGCCCACAATTTCCTCTTGCACTATCTAGAGAGAGATGTATACTTCCATCAATTTAGAAGTAAGGATGAATGAAAGAAAGGTATCTGGACCACTTCACCTGCTTCTCTATGAAATCACTATGCTAGTAATGAGAGGAGGAAAGGGGAAGAGAAGCTACTGAGCAAGTCAGCCACTGAATGCAGGAGAAGGTGGACCAGAAGGATAAACAACAGATGGTGCTACCGGAAAGGAAAATGTAATCTACATTAAAAAAAAGCAAATAGTTTTTTTCAAGTCTATTGCAATAATACATCATTTGTAATGGTCTTGTTCATTTCATAGTAACACTTTCATGGGATAACCTCTTTAATGGGTTTGACCAGGATTGGCAATAGTGAAACAAAAACAACAGCGATCTCCATTAAATATAGTGGGACCAATCAGTTCCATTAAGGAACTCAGAGTAAAGAAAATTCCAAAGAGCAAGTGACGATGAAGAGATTACGGGACTCACCATGCTTCCCTCCGTTTCCACCCTTTGCATTAAACCTAACGGCTTGTGTGTGGAGACTGAGCAGTGGCACGACACAGCGCATTTCTTCTTCGACCAACAGCCATTTCAAGTGCATTTCTTGCTCTTTGAAGGCTATATGGGTGGTTTTGTGTACCAGCTTGCATATATGCACCCACATCACAGCTGCCTCATCGGCAATTAACAATTAAGGCACTTAAATTGCACAACCATTACTAAGGAATCGAGAACCCATTAAACATGCCACAAATGCAATCAAGAGAATTTCATATTTAAAGTGATCTTGAATCTTTTTGTTATCAATGCCTTGTGATCCTCAGACCACAGCATGTAAATAGACTTCTCTTTGAAGACCCTTACTATGGCTGTTACTAGAGATGAGCAAAGTATTTGAAAATTAGATTCTGGTGCTTCGCGGAATTTTCCCCCAAAAAATTTCTTGACGAATTACTTTGTCACAAAGCGCATTTCTTTGTAATTAGTGGGAGCAATGACAGGGATTGGCAATTATGCCCCCCCTCCCCTTTACCCCCTTTCATTGTCATACATGCTTGCGGCATCTGATAGCAATAGTAACATTTCCAAAAATACTATAAAAATCATAATTACCTGCTCCATATATGCTAGCTTGAAGATCTGCCACGAAATCTTGCGCAGCCTGGGACGACGTCATCACGCCGGCTGGCATGGTAACATCAAACGTGACTGCGCACAGGATTTTGGCTCAGATCTTCAAGATAGATGGAGGCGGATGGCCTGTCGCAAGCAAATAGAGCAGGTAAGTATAATTTTTATTTGTTTTTGCACTATTTCAGGTTAAACAGATTCGCTACCACGTCGCGGCGAATCAAATTTATCCAGGAATTTAGACTTCGATTTGCTCAACACTATCTGTTACCATCACCTGGAA